>OX244032.2:70336029-71077373 GCA_945859785.2 Tridacna gigas | reverse complement strand
TGGAAAAAGAAAAAGTGCTGGCTACCAGAATTTTCTTCTTTTCCCACAATGTTTTCAAAGGATTCTCGTCCGTCGTTAAAACCAGGGATTGTTTGGTAAAGGGATGAACTATCACAGTTTAACTACGAGGAGCGTTCTTAAAATATGAATGCATCTTGTTTAGGCATACAATGAAGACATTGGAATTCAGTTTCTGTCAATTCTATTTCAACATGTGTAAACCATCAGTTTCAGTCATTGTCTTTTGTACGAGGTGCCAGACTTTCTGAAGCAGGAAAAAGTCATTGTGCTCCCCCACCCTCCGTATTCACCTGACCTTGCCCCTTGTGACTTCTTTTTGTTTCTAAAGCTAAAAAAAAACCTTTTCAAGTCGAAAATTTGTTGAGCGCAAAAACTTCGATTCTGCAATATTCCAGTGTCTTCATAACATACCTAAAAAGACTATGACAATTTCTTCAAAGATTGGATCCGGAGACTGAAACTTTGTATATCTGTTGGAGGTGAATACTTTGTGGGACCATAATAAAAATTCCAGTGAAACCTATGAAGAATAAAATTTTAGGTGCTTAGATGCATTCATACTTGAACACTCCTCGTATAACTTTTTTCACTGCCCACAGAAAGGGGTGAGCCAGGTTGTTGACGTCAATATACAAAGTATCACTGAGTCGACACCCTTCCAAGAGGATTGAAACTTTATTGACGTCCTTGTTTAACGTATTACCACACACTCATCCCTTTTATATACATGTCATAAAGGGCCGGGCTTTGTGACGTTCGTACCTCCTGGGGCAAAACACGCTGACCGTTATAATTCAAGTTCTAATGTTCTTATTCTTATTTCCTATATGAGCCATTCTCTGTGAAAAGGGGCTTAATGCATCTGCAAAAAGTATCGACCCAGCGGCACTTGTCCCATTTCTATAGCAGTCATAAAGGACCGGGCTCTTGCTGACGTTCGTTCCTCCTGGGGCCAAATTCGCTAACCGTTTTAAATCTAGTTCTGATTCATATTTCTAATATGAGCCATTCTCTGTGAAAAGGGGGCTGGATGCATCTGCTAAAAGTATCGACCCAGCGTCACCACGCACTTGTCCCGTTTCTATAGCAGTCATAAAGGGCCGGGCTCTTGCTGACGTTCGTTCGTCCTGGGGCCAAATTCGCTAACCGTTCTAAATCTAGATCCCGAATGGTCACGGAAATATTTCGTAGGATATGCGCAAATTAAATTACTTATCTATGTATAGGTACCAGACAGAGAACTAGCTCAAGTCTTCTGTAACTTAGGAGAATGCGAACTAAACTTTCCCGAACAATAGTCGGATTTATTTCATGCTTTCCGGTAGGATATCGAGAAATAGCGGTGAAAATATTTTTCGATATTACACGGGTACGACCAGTGAGAATACCGATTTCATGACGGAACTACTCTTTCCCCCTCATTCCCCTCGTTAGAAGCATGAAATAAATAGAATATTTTTTTTTTCGGTGAAAGATCGAAATTTATTTCATCGGGTGAACATCATCGGTAATATTTTCACGAGTGGCGCAGCAGCCACTCGTGAAAATATTACCGATGATATTCACCCGATGAAATAAATTTCGATCTTTCACCGAAAAAAAACAAATAGACTATCCTCTATTTCTATTTTTATGTTCAGCATAACGGTCAGAATCAGGTTAATTGATTGAATGATTGATTGAACAGTGTTTTACGCCGCTTTCAACATTATTTCAGTCATGTCACGGCGACGGCTCATAAATTCATGTATTTCCTGGGTTTCACCAGTACTAGGCTAGGGCTCTGAAGTGTCTTGCCCGAGGATACTCCCACGAAAAACCCAACGGACCCGACGAGTCCTACACTTTACCCTTGAGCCACGCTGGACCCCCAGAATCAGGTTGAATGAAGTAAGCAATTTGCTGGATGAGTATATTCAGCTATGAATGAACACGTATTACATATACTGGTTAATCACAAAAAACTCTCCTGTTTTCAGTGTTTTCAATGGATTCTCTAATGTCTTACACAAGTTTGAGAAAAGACTCTGTGACGTCATATGATGATTTTTATGACGTCATTCGTTTTCCTGTCCGAATTTTCTAAATGAAGTCAAACATAATTGTATGCGTAAATCTTCCGGTAAATTCGAGCGTCGAAACTGATGATCGTGGAAAAGGTAAGAGTTGTTTTAATTTTAGATTTGAAGATCAAGTGATTATAGGTCCGCGATTTTGGCACTATTTTTTATTCCGCATACATCCCTGAAGACGCACTGGATAGGTCTCTTTCATAAATATCTAGGTTTCGCATTCATAGATCTAATCATTATACTTGTACGTAATTCGTGACCTGCAGTTATTTGATGAAGAGAACCTGGCATTCTTTGGCTTTTGAGGTGAAATTTTTCTAAAAGCGACATGAAAAAAAAAGGTCGGCTATTGAGCTCGTAAAAGGCTCAGTTTAAAATAGCATCCAAACTTTGGTATTGAAAAAGTATAGTCAAACTTAAAACGATACATGGGTATACATGAGATAGCAGACAAAGATCAGACTGTACGGAGGTGCAGTCTGATCTTGGTCTGCAGTCTCCACAAAAGCCATCGGTCATTGATATTAACAGGATATGGCTTAAACAAACAAGGTTGTATTCAGAATCCATTAAAAATGCATTCGAATTCGTATTCTCAAGACGTTTTTGTTTTTAAATTTCAACGGAACTCAGTGTCCGATTGGCTAAAACATTTGGTTAACCCTTTACCACAAAATTTCGAGTTTAATGTCCCTGGAAAAGATGACATTTGAAAACTTGGGAAAATGAGAAAATGCTGGTAACCAGCGTTTTAGTCTTTTTCCCTACAAAGTTATCTGCTCCTTTAAAGGCAATCTCATCATTTGAGCTACATTTTAATTCAAGAAATAATCTTCTTTCTATCGTGGTTTATCGTTCGATAAACCACGGTTGTGAGTTAAGAGGCACAATAAATAAATCACGGGGGCGATAGCCCGAGTGGTGTATTCATTGTGCCTTATAACTCACAACCGTTGTTTATTGAACGATAAAGCAAGACAGAAAGAAGTTTATTTCGATTCTAACATGACGAACTGTTGATAAAAGGAAATCAAGTTCATGTTTAGTACACAAAGGCGGATTAATCCCCTTGAATAAACAATGCATGTTCCAGTTACTAACCAAAACAAAACCCCATAGCCCAGTCGATATTTATGAAAAAAAAATCTTAAGTTCAATAAAACCTTAGGCATCAAACACAACCAAAATGAACGCACCACTTTACCATTTTATTTTCTCCCTTTCAAACGGCAAAGAAGAACGAATGTATCGTACAAGCATTAGAGTAGCTCTGAATATTACCCCACCCGCTCCAAATCCCATTTCCAATGCAACTTCGGCCGATTTTTATGTTAATCTTCAACATAAAAAGACACCTGATTTACACATGTTTACTGGTAACACTTCAAATGGTTCCATCATTGTCATTTTTTTTTATCAAAAACAGTAAATATTGGTAAATCCTTTCCATTGATAAAATATCGGAGGGCGGAGACATGGAGCAGCCACAACTTCCTTTACATAGAATGACGTCACTTTATATCGAATGACGTTGATTTTACCATTCTTCCGTTGCACTGTCTTTATTAGCCGAATTAACGAGTCATGGTCAAAATACTTTCAATTTGGAGGAGTGATTGATTTTAATTTTGCTGGTAAAGAGTTTAACTAACTGGCTCAGTCAGCCAGACATTGCATTACCGTCTTGGTTTAGAATATTAGAATAAGCATGTTGTTTAGAATGGTTGGAGATACGAGTCTAACCGTGGACTTTACTTACCACCCGTTCTAAATGTCATTCTTTTTTCAAATACTGAATTTACAAAGAAAAGCAAATTTCTGATGGCTAAACCAGAAGGAATCCGAATTTGGGTTACTTTGAAATTCAGAAAATTCTTTCAAGTTACCCTAAGAATTTTTTGAAGAATGGTGAAAACGGATCCAGGAGAATTCAATTTCTTTTATAGTTTAATCCTTAGGCTGCTTAGTGCGACTCCAGGATCCTTTGCGGACAGTGTAGATTAAGATCAGACTGCACAGAACGTGCAGTCTGATCTTGGATCTACAATGTCCGATAAGGAGATATTCATCCTCCCAAAAATACTTTTGAAAAAGCAAAATTTGGGTTTTTACTGTTGGCTTGAAAGTTGCATTTCACTTATTTAGTAGGTTAACTTATTACCACACAATCTCGAATTTCAACGACCCTGGAAAATTGGACTTCTGAAAGCATTGTGGGAAAAGGAGAAAATGCTGGTAACCAGCATTTTCTCCTTTTCCTACAATGTTTTCTTACCTTTCAGACATAAGTCAAATCATCTGAAACATATTTAATTTGTCGTCTGCAAATGCTTTCAATTTGGAACAGGCTAAAATAAGACTTAGTGGTAAAGGGTTGGGGTTAAAACGTCTGTACATAGTGCGGCAGCACTCCTCACGTACTACATCATAACTGTCGTACCAGACAAAGGGTGCGAGGGTTGTCCCAGAAGTATGTACGACTTTCCCACAGTTCAGATATTAATAGATTTTTTAATACCAAAATGGCACATTATCGTCCGCTAGGTGGCATTTTTCAAATACCACATAGGGGCATTCTGGGTACAGAACCGGACTACTTTTCAAGACGGCAATCGATGCAGTGCATTTCAAAGTAAAATACACGTTTACTCACTAAAACCTACCTCGTACGATTCATCCAGCCATGATTAGGTTGCATATAACCTGTGCAACAGCCATTTATAAACATAACCCCTATAAGCTTGGAAAAAAGCCCCGGAATAAGCCCAGCACGTTGGGGACGTTATTCTTGTTGTCAGTCTGTTGCACAAAATCCCGATTTTCCCCATGTCTATATTTAGAAGCTTTCTACAGAGATTTGCAGTGAACAATGGTATTTTATAGAATCATTTTCCCCGTTTGAAATCCTTATATTATAAGCAATTCGTAGCGAAAAACTGGCTGGATTTTCCACAGACATATTATTAGTAGCCATTTTCCGCTTGCTATTTTAAGCGTCAATTTACAAACCGCGTATTGATATCTAACCTGAACGGGATAGTGATGTGTCATAGAACACAGGTCCAATCTTCGAAAAATATTGACATGCGCAGACAACCAAATTTGGAAATGTATTATTGAATTTTTCTCGATAAAAGCTACGAATTCCATCAAAATATAATGTGAACAGAGTTACAAGAGAATAAATTACACCACTAACTGCTGGCCGGCACACAAAATACGGTCAGTTTTACTTGGTCAATTTGACGTGGCGTTAAAAAGTCACTTGAATGACTTTGGGGAAGAGGGCATTTGAAAACACTGTAGGAAAAGGAGAAAATGCTGGTAACCAGCATTTTCTCCTTTTCCCACAGTGTTTTCTATCCTTTCAAAGACATTTTCCACCATTTCAGTCACATTTAATTTGTCGTCTCTTAATGCTTTGAATTTGAACAAGTCCAAAATTTGTGCGTTTGGTAAAGAGTGAAACTTTTTACTCGATCTATGTATTTTGATGAGTTTTGTGGCAGGAATCAATGATACATACAATAATACGTCTCAATACTGTTGTAAAAAATGTTGATTGAGGATACATCTGTACTCGTTTTCAGCCAGTTTTTAACCCATTTCATCTTTATTTTATGAAACTGTAATCATTCTTGTATCTTCATGCCAAATGTTGGCCCCTGACAGTGTCAAGGTTGTACAGATTACGACCGATAGAAAATGCATTTCATTTTCAAGAGGCCATCAAAGAAAGTGTTGTCGTTTCCGGTTTTAAATCGAAGACAAATCCCTTGAGTTTCTTTATCTCTTTCAACCATATACATGTATATCGGTAATTTATGTATGTTTACACAGCTGACTAAATTCTGAACCATTCTTCACATCGTCAAGTTTTAACAACGTTTTTTTTTTTTCTCTGTGGCTGTAAGGATGTATCTTTAATACTCGAGTTATAAGGAAAAGTCTACGTACTTCTGGGACAGCCCTTGTACACTGATTTATACGCTCCGTCTCCCTGGGGGATAAAGTGATTAGCAACTCATTTTTCTAAAATGTCAATAGGCATTAATAGGCTAGTTGACGGGAAAATATACATTCTAGTTCAACACAGTGTGAAAATACATTTCCCCAGCGTCTGGAAGTAAAAAAGACTGCACTATTTTTTTTAACCGTTTGCGCACACACTAAAATGGTCATAGTCTAAACGAGTTTTGTGCGATTTAACTGACAAATTATATGAACCATGTTCTGGAAAAGGGGTGTTTAATGCATCTCCTTGATCCATTATACCAAGCAAGCCATCATATACGGGTAATTATGAATTCATAAAAAGCCATTTTGTCCAAGAACCAACTGAATCATGAGGGAACACTGGTCCTTTGAGCTACAGAAAATTGACCAATAGCGAAAGGTTTAAACCAAGGTCAGCCAGCGCAGTCCGATCGACACCTTTTTGCCGAATGCATTAAACTCCCTTTTAACTGAGCATGAACCATATGTTTGCGTCATGCTCTGTGAAAAGGAGGCTTGATGCAGCTGCGAAAAGTATCGACCCAGGTCAGCCTGCGCAGTCCGCGCAGGCTGACCTGGGCCGAAACTTTTCGCTGTTGGTCAATTTTCTGTATGTCCAATGACCAGTCTACCTTATGATTAAGTTGGTTGCTAAAGAAAGTAGCTATTATGGATCCATAATTATGTGATGGCTTGATTGGTATCACGGATCACGGAGATGCATTAAGCCCCCTTTTGCCAGAGCATGGCTCATTTGGTTTTCGCATGCAGCTTTTTAAAAAAAAGCGTCAGTTATAACACGTTTATAGCCCACGTGTTCGTGTTCTTCCTGGGGCTCACCAGGTTTGGGTTCAGCAGTGCCCTGCCTAACGACATCCCCACGTGACAATGACCGCATTTTCTCCTTTTCCCACTACGTTTTCAAAAGATTTCTTTTGGAGGGTCGTTAAGAATCGGGATTTTGTGGTAAATGATTCAGTGTTATCCTAATCCAGAGTATAACGAACTGTCAAAGAAAAGATCAGGATGAGCCTACAGAGTCGTGCAGTCTGATCTTGATCTTCTTCGATAATGCAAAAATTTAGACCAGTACTAAAACAACAATGAAATGGAATGGAAAGCCAATCCTGGAATATTAACCCTTAGGCTGCTAAGTGCGACTCACTGACCTTTGGCCGACAGTGTAGATCAAGATCAGACTGCACAGAACGTGCAGTCTGATCTTGGATCTACACTGTCTGATAAGGGGATATTTTTCTAAAAAATGTAGGTTTGAAGTAGCATTTTTCAGATTTCTACTGTCGGGTTGAAAGTTTAGTTTAAAGTATTTAGCAGGATAAGGGTTTTATGTAGCCAAAAATATGACTTGTGTCTTTGATAGGGTAGAAAACATTGTTGGAAAAGGAGAAAATGCAGGTCTTGAAACATTAAACAAACATTCAGACCAGCACTAAAACAACGACGAAGAGAAATGGAACGCAAACATTGATTGGGTCGAAAACATTGTTGGAAAAGGAGAGAATGCTGGTCTTGAAACAGTAAACAAACATTCAGACCAGCACTAAAAACAACGACGAAGAGAAATGGAACGCAACACTCCTAGTATATTTCAATCTGACTTTTTTTTCCCACTTTTTCCTCACTGACTGGCAGCTGTAATGAGATGGGCGTCTTCATAAAAGAAAAGTAATGACATTCTACATCAGTCTCAACTCTTTACCAGACGACAAAATTTTTGGACTCGACTAAATTGAAAGCATTTGCAGACGACAAATTAAATATAGTTCAAAAGATGACTTGTGTCTTTGATGGATTAAAAAACATTGTGGGAAAAGGGAGAAAATGCTGGTAACCAGCATTTTCTCCTTTTCCCACAATGTTTTTTTTTTTAAAGCTATCTTCTTCAGGGTCGTTAAAAGTCTGGATTGTGAGGTAGGGAGTTAATGACCCTCAGGAAGTAGATCAGCCGAGACCTAATTTACTGATTTTTGCCGCCAGATTGAGGCACTGGGAACGATAAACTGGTCCCCGTTGTAGATATATCACAACTGGCACAGGCTATTGTGTCGTTGCTTTTCATTGGGCTACATGTATATCACAGAATAGCCAATCAGAGCAGCATACACATTTGCAGTTTGGCTGTACGATTTTTTGCACAATTTGAAATTGGTAATCAAAACTAAAAAGAATATTAGCAAACACGAACATAAAAGGTGATGCCAAAAATACAATTTACTCTTTCGTGAGGTAAAAAATATAGGAAAATCTTCTCCTCTGGAAGTGAGAGTGACCTCCCCTGAATCTCTATATTAGTCTATCATCATGGCTGTTCTAAAAGTAGACGGGCAGAATTCCGCCCGTTTTTAGTAGCCTGTACCGATCCCTATATATATATATACTTGCTGTATCAGGGGAGGTAACCAATCTATGAGAACGATAAATAATCTTCATATGTGTATATAAAATGTTAAATAAATAATTGAATATCGCGCAATTCAGTCTGATCTTAACTTTTTCTTTTCGATGACATAAAAATTAAGACCTGCACTAAAGTAACGACAAAAGGAATGTTAACCTTTACCCTGCTGAGTAAGTGAAATGAAACTTTTTAGCCGATAGTACAAACCCAAATTTTGCTATTTCAAATGTATTTTTTTTTGGGGGGGGGGAAATATCTCCTTATCGGACAGTGTAGATCAAGATCAGACTGCACGTTCTGTGCAGTCTGATCTGGATCTACACTGTCCGCAAAAGGTTCTTGAGTCGTGCTTAGCAGCCTAAGGGTTAAGAAAATATTGGCAATACATAATTTACTGATTTTGCCGCCACACTGAAGCTTGTGAACTATAAATAATCTCCAGTTATGTATAGAAAAAAGTTAAAAACCCGATTCCATATCACAGAAGTCGAATAAGATCAGATTTAATATGTGTGTAAGCTGATTTTGGTTTGCTGTTTTCAAATCATGCAACGGAAGTTATGGCGTATTCTAACATGACACATGAATTCAGCTCTATAAACACAGTGCGACGGAAGCGTGTAAAATCGACGTCATTCTATATTCTGTGTAAAGTAAGAACTAATCCGCATCTGCTTTTGTATACTAAGTATGAACTTGTTATCCTTGAATCAAGAGTTGGTCATGTTAGAATCGAAATAAACTTCTTTCTATTGTGGTTTATCGTTCAATAAACCACGGTTGTGAGTTATGAGGCGCAATGAATTAACCACTTGGGCTATCGCCCTCGTGGATTATTTATTGTGCCTCATAACTCACAACAGTGGTTTAATGAATGATAAACCACGATAGGTAGATTATTTCGATTCTAACATGACAAACTCTTGATAAAAGGAAATCAAGTTCGTGCTTAGTATACAAAAGCGGATGCGGATTAATTCTTACTTTACACAGAATATAGAATCTTAAATGACCTAAAAGGTACAAAAGTCAAGAAATAGATTGGCATTATTTTAGGCGATTGACGGGATAGGGGCGATAATGAAGCTTGGGACGTGTAGGGTATAGGTCAAGGAATTGATTGGGTATCGAACACAATAGATCGAGATCAGACTTGGCCGGCCATTCAGAAACCGAGTATTTTTCAGTCTTGGGACAGTTTCTTGTATTGGAGTTTAATGCCGTTTTAACAGTTTAGGTCATCTCACGGCGGTCAGTGCACCTACACATGTGTTTCCTGGCTTTCTCACACCATTACTAGCACAACTTTCTTTCCAAGCCACTGACTACTTTTCTCACATGCAGCAAGGTATCAACCGGGTATCAAACTCGCAGGCGCCAGGCGTGTCTTCCACTAAAGTGCGTATATTTACGCATTTTTTTTAAAAAAAAGGCGATTGAAAGCATATACACATACGATACCTGCTTTGCCCAAAGGTATGAGCTGGCGTAAAGTTATGTAAATATTTACTCAAATCGTAAAGTTATACAGTTTAGTGAAACCTGCTTTTAGACTTGATGCTGTTTACCTAAACTGCGTAGGTAGTTTAGAGAAAGGTACTTCAGGGTCCGTATTCACCAACCATTCTTAAGAATATTCTTGGTCTTATTCTTCAAGATTTTCTACATTTGAAAGTAACACAACTTCTGATTGGCCAAACCATTTGGTTTGGCCAATCAGAAGTTGTTGGTTTGGCCAATCAGAAGTTGTGTTACTTTCAAATGTAGAAAATTTTGAAGAATAAGACCAAGAATATTCTTAAGAATGGTTGGTGAATACGGACCCAGGTCACGAGTCAGATACGTTCAACACTGAGCTACCCGGCCGGGCTGCGTCTTGGGACAGATCGCTTTTTTAAAAAACATTGTCAATTTTTTTTTTGTCAGAAGCAGTCTCTCGTTCCTCATTTTGCTACAATCTATTCAGTTTCATTCGCCATTTTAATCGTTACTCATATTGACATATTATGATTTACTACTCGCACAACTTTTCTTTTCAAGGCCCGGCCGGGTAAGTCATTGAAGAGCGTATCTGACTCGTGGCCTGATGGTTACGGGCTCGATACCGGTTGAGGCATTTTTTTTTTTTTTCAGCGATTTTTTGCCTCTTACCTCTGATTCATATGAGAAAAGTAGTCAGTGGCTTGGAAAAAATTGTGTTGGTACTGGTGTTAGAAAGCCAGTAAACACATGAGTGAGGTGCACTGACCGCATTGACATGACTAATGCTGTTAAAACGGCGGTAAACTCCAATACAAACAAACGAAATTTCTTTTTAAAGCTTTCTGCTGCAAATTGGTTTCGGGATGTAATGCATTTCCTTTCCGGATTAACCCTTTATCACACAATCCTAAGACTTAACGACCCCAAGGAGGAACACTTTTGAAAACATACTGCGAAAAGGAAAAAAATTAATACTGGTGACCAGCATTTTCTCCTTTTTCCACAAAGTTTTCTACCATTTTGAAGTCAGAAATTACCTTTCGATCTGTAACAAATTTGTTATCGATAAATGCCTTCAATTTGGATAGGTCTTAAGTTTCGTTGCGCTGGAAAGAATTAAGATAACTGATGCATGCTCTGACAAAAGGGGCTTTAATGCATCTCCGTGATCCATCAAACAAATCAAGCCATCACATAATTATGGATCCATAACAGCCACTTTTTTTTTCAATAACCGACTTTTAAATCATAAGGTAGACTGGTCCTTTGGCATACAGAAAACTGACCAATAGCGAAAAGTTTCGGCCCAGGTCAGCCTGCGCGGACTGCGCAGGCTGACCTGGGTCGATACTTTTCGCAGATGCATTTAAGCCCCCTTTTTCACAGAACATGGTTCATATATTTAGCAACGGACAGAATAATGGGGTACACTGGTCCTTAGACATACAGAAAAATAGACCAATAGCGGAAAGTTTCGGCCCAGGTCAGCCTGCGCGGACTGCGCAGGCTGACCTGGGTCGATACTTTTCGCAGATGCATTAAGCCCCCCCCCCCCTCTTTTTTCACAGAAACACGGATCAATTATTGAATTGGGTCAAAGTTTGAAGATCCGTGAGTTTCTCCTACGCCGAAGACAATATCGTGCTGTCTTGTTTCCGTGTAAAACAATAGATCTAATTACTGGAAGAGGTTCGCCTAAGGTCATTCTACAATCTGTCTAATTACACCTCCAAGTCTGCCAAAACATCTTTGAAAATGAAATAGGTCTTCCATTGCCCAGTGCTAAACTCTTTACCAAACGAACGAACGAACGAGCGAGCGAGCGAGCGAATGGACGAAGGAACGGACGAACGAACGAATGAACGAACGAACGAACGAGCGAGGTTGCGAGCGAATAGACAAACGAACGAACGATTGAACGAACGGACGGACGGACGAACGAACGAACGAACGGACGGACGGACGGACGGACAAACGGACGGACAAACGGACGGACGTACGGACGAACGAACGAACGAAGAAAGAACGAACGAACGAACGAACGAACGGACGGACGGACGGACGGACGAATGAACGAAATGTTTTAATAACAAAAACTTACAAAGTTTATAGCCATTACAAGCATAATTTGCCATAAAGAAAAAAAAAGTTAATTTATAAAAAAAGACAATGTTGGACACAACGAAACTGAAAGCATTTGCAGACGACAAGATAAATGTTTTCTGGAATGTTTGGATTTTTCTTTAACCCTTTACCACTCAATCCCGAGTTTTAACGATCCAGGAGAAGAAGGCTTTCGAAAACATTGTGGGAAAAGGAGAAAATGCTGGTTACCAGCATTTTCTCCTTTTCCCACAATGTTTTCTACCTGATCAAAGACAGAAATCATCATTTGAGCTACCTTTAATTTGTCGTCTGCAAATGCTTTAAGTTTGGTTGAGCGCTAAATTTTGTTGTTTGGTAAAGAGTTAAAAGGGTAGAAAACATTGTGGAAAAAGGAGAAATTGCTGTTAACCAGCATTTACTCCTTTCCTAAAACTTTTTCTGCAGCTTCAAAAATAAATTCAATCATTTAACTCATTACTCACACAATCCCGAATTTTAACGACCCTGGGAAATTGGACTTTTGAAAACATTGTGGGAAAAGGAGAAAATGCTGGTAACCAGCATTTTCTCCTTTTCCCACAATGTTTTCTAACCTATCAGACACAAATCCAATCATTTGAACCACATTTAATTTGTCGTCTGCAAATGCTGTTTAATTTGGAACAGTCTAAAATAATGTCGTGTGGTAAAGGGTTAAAGAACCATTTAATTTGTCGTCTGTAAATGCTTCGATGTTGGACAAGAAGTCTAAACTTTGTTGTCTGGTAAAGGCTTAAATCGTTAACCACTCGCAGCTGCAGAGAAATTAATGCTTGCAATGCTGTCCATGACTTATGTACAATGTTTTGTGGCTTTTGAAGACCCAGATCGTACAGCACAGTCTGATCTTACAATCTACATTCTCTGATTTGAGAAAATCGTTTAGAAATTAAGACCATACTGGTCTGAAATTTCAAATTTGCAGCTTTAGAAAAAAAAAAATGTCTACCTTTTTTTCTAGCAATCGGTGATCAAATTCGACAGTTCCCAATCCAGACAGTGAAATAAAACACCGACAAAATTTAATAGCTTTTGGAAGTTAACGCTAATTTATCACGTAGTATCGGACAGCGTACATCAAAGATCAGACTGCACGTCCCCTGCAGTCTGATCTTGGATCTATACTATCCGCAAAATCAGCTAAATTTGCCCAAGAGCGCCTAAAGGGTTAACCCTTTATCACACAATCTCGAGTTTTAACGTCCCTAAAGAAAGGCTTTTTGAAAACATTGCGGGAAAGGGAGAAAATGCTGGTAACCAGCATTTTCTCCTTTCCCCACATAGTTTTCTAATCTTCCTAAAACAGATTACATTTTTCGAGTCATATTTATTTTGTCGTCTGCTAATGCTTTCAATTTAGACGTGTCTAAAATTTTGCCGTTTGGTAAAGGGTTAATTAAGAGAAGTGCCCGCACTTTCCCCCTTACACATCTCCTAATATACTTTCTTCACGGCAATCTAATCAGGGAAAATTCGATTCTCGTCATATACAATCTTCTTGGCGTTTGTCAGGCAAACAGACAAATAGATAAGACTGATTGCTGGCGCTCTTTTCCTTTTGAACGCCTGATAGATTAATAAATTAGCACCTGCAGACGAGCGTTTACCTCTTGTAGCAGATAAAATTTGAAATTATAGTGGAAGTAGGAAAATAAACATTTTCTTTTTTGGCCAAAATGTTTTGATATGTATTCATGTTTCAAACCGCTCTCTCTACCCCGGTTAGAATTCCGGTGAGTTCCGGTTTAGTAGACCGGAAATTACCGTGTCAAACCGTGGCAGTACCGTGAATCACTCGTCACAACTCGGCCGATTCCGTAACTACATCTAACTCCGTCCGTATCAAGGAGTTTCCAATTTTGAATTGCCAATTACATGATCTTAAAGATGACGGCACCCATTTAAATCGACTAGGAACGACATCCACAACTACAGTTATGTTAGTCACATCTATAAATCTGTCGGTGAAAATTTCCAACGGAAATGATAAGCAACGTTAAAAACTGCGTGTACAAACTGATTGTGAAACGAAATGTATTTTAAAAGATTTCGATAGAAAATTATGACTCGTAAGTCTTTTTTTTTTGAGAGGAACCCTAAAATTTAGGAACGGTAAAATGGCGTATTTCCGGCGGAGAAATGTACCGTGTAGGTGCACGTCAAGCTACGTGATACAGCCGAAGGACTTAATCTACGAATCACCCAAGATTTGCCAAATGTACCCTGAATGACCGGGAGGAACCGCAACAACCCGGGAAGAACCGGGATGAGCTTATAGTTCCAGTTGTTATAAGACCTTTAATCAATACTCACAGGAAACACCGTGAGGGGGATTCAAACCGGCTTAATCTGGGCTATACCGGGGCAATGTCGTGGCCGTTCCGTTGCGTTCTATCGAGGCACGTCCCGGTATGTTACAGTTATGCTACCTTTACACCATATTCCCGTCGACCGTGGCAGCCGCGTTACAGACAACCGTGGACAAATCGGAAATGACGTTCGGCAAAGCAGAGGAGCGGGTCAAGCAAATTTGACAGATTTTTTCAAGCCGATAGTAAAACCACAAATTTTCATATTTCAAAGGTATTTTTGGAGAAGAGATATCTCCTTATCGGACTGTGTAGATCCAAGATCAGACTGCACGTTCTGTGCAGTCTGATCTTGATCCACGCTGGCCGCAAAAGGTCAGCGAGTCGAGCTTAGCAGCCAAAGGGTTAAATAAAGACGAAACGGGTTAAAAATGCTTGAATACGAAAGTACATGGATGTAGCTTTAAAACCTAGTCACGATGTAGAGATAAATATTCTCTTGATTATTGTTTTCGTCGATTTAAAAAGCAATTAATTTCCAAGTAAATCTTTTCATGATACGTTTATGAAGTAAATTTCTCATTCAATTTTCAGATCCTTCTTTGACTTACACTTTATAAACTCTGACGTCGAATACATCTAAGCCATGCTCTGGCAAAAGGGGACTTAATGCATCCCCGTGATCCGTGATACCAAGCAAGTCATCACATAATTATGGATCCATAATAGCTACATTTTTTAACAACCGACTTTTTCTTAAGGAAGACTGGTCGTTGAGCATACAGAAAATTGACCAATAGCGAAAAGTTTCGGCCCAGGTCAGCCTGAGCGAACTGGGTAGGCTGACCTGAATCGATACTTTTCGCAGATGCATTAAGTCCCCTTTTCACAGAGCATGGCTCATATTATATTTTCTTGTAAACCTGATATCTTAACCCTTAACGTGCTTAAAACTTAAATGAAATTTTAAAGCTGATAGAAAGAACATGAATTGGACTATTTCAAAGTTATTTTGGGGGAAAAATATCTCTTTATCGGACAGTGTAGATGCAAGATCAGGCTGCACGTTCTGTGCAGTCTGATCTCTATCTACACTGACCGCAAAAGGCCATTGAGTCGCGCTTAGCAGCTTAGGGAGGTAATTCAAACATAGAGACTTGGAAAATTGTTTCACCCTTTTCAGCGCCTGGTAGAGAGAAAGCAGGAAAATTTTGCGGACGGCAAAGATCAAGGTCAGATTGCACAGAACGTGCAATCTGATCTTGGATCTATACCAACCGCTTGTATAAGATCAAAAGATGTCTAATGGGTTTCAGAGAATTTTATTTTCAGCTACCAACAGAGGTCGTGTTTAAATATGAGCCATGCTCTGACAAAAGGGGGCTTAATGCATCTCCGTGATGCATTATACCTATCAAGCCATCACATGATTATGGATCCATCATAGCCACTTCTTTTTTAACAGCTGATTTTATTATGAGGTAGACTGGTCCTTTGACATACAGAAAACTGACCAACAGGAAAGAGGTTCGGTCCAGGTCAGCCTGCGCGGACTCCGCCGGCTGACATGGGTCGGTACTTTTCGCAGAAGCATTAAGCCCCCTTTTTACAGAGCATTGCTCATATATTTTTGGTACTGGCTGAGTTTTTAGGTTGAAAGCTTCAAATCTAGTGTGGAAGAAAAATTATTTCTTAAAGGCCCAATAGCTGTCAAAAGTAAATGAAGCGGGTCTTAAAATGCATTTAAATTCAAATCATATCTTTGAAAACTATGGAAATTATTGTGAAAGTGACATATGGAATATTATGTTGTAGTGTGTTTCCTGGGGCTTGTATTTACTTCGAGCTGCGTGGGAAAATTTGATATCGCGCGAGACCGAAGGTCTCGCGCGATATCAAAATTTTCCCACGCAGCGAGAAGTTAATACAAGCCCCAGGAAACACACGACAACATAATATTCCATTTATTATATACCTAAACTACCAAAAACCAAAATATATGCATTTAGTGACAATTTTATTCGAAAACGAAGCATAGTTATAAGAAAAATTGGTTTAGTAGGCGTTAACATCTTTTTTTCATGAATGGCGGATGAATTTTATTTAGTATTATTTCCACCACGCCCATTGTGTTAACATATAAAACAATAATATTCGATCTAGCAGCCGACAGTTGATGTCACGATAATCTCGTTTAATATTGCGTTGCAATTGTACTTTTTTCAATAAAGGGCAAACAGTTGATTAATATTATTCGTATGTTTTGTTTTAGACTTGGAATAATGCTTTAAATTTATTTTGGGGCAGATCTTCACACAGAGAAAAATAAGATTTGGCGTTACTAAAAATAGATTGAACACGTCTTGAGATCATACTTGATTTTACTACGTTGCGTAAAATCAAATCGAGAATGACGTCATCATACCATATTTGGAACCGTATTCCACTGAGTGGAATATGGATTTTTTTTCCGTCGTGTGTGATTTTAGCCGCGTGCGACGCATGTATTTAACCCGGAAAACTTACAGGTATACAATAAAATCTGTTATTGTATGATCGGTCCAAGTGTTAGTCGCAGGCAATTAAAAAAATGAATTCTAAAAATATGTCAAAAGTTGCCAGGTCGCTCTATCTTTTGTTTACTTTTTACCTGGTTTTAAAATTCATTTTTCTGCAGGCGAATAACACTTGGACCAACGGAACAAAAACACAATAACAGATTTTCATCTTCACCATAATTTCCATACTGTTAAAAGGTACGATTTAAATTCAAATCCATTTTAACATCCGCTTTGTTTACTTTTAAGAGCTATTGGGGCTTTAAACTGAAGTCAGCTTTCTGCTTCGTCTGCCTTTTTCATTTTCTTTTCTGGTTGTTAATTTAAGAGTCATCATTTCTTTTTTTCAATTCTGAATTATCTACCACGTTTCGCCCACTTTTATATGCTTTTAATTTCCAAGAGAATGCTATTTTATGATACCCTTCCGAAATATATCTCCGAAAATTATATCAAGTTCCTTAAACTTTACTAATTAATTAATAAATGTCGAGGGGTGAATGCGAAACTAGTTCCATCTGCATTTTGGAAAATATTACAGAAGAGGGGAAAAAAAACTCAATTCCGTGAAAAGCGTTGTTAGATCGTCTTGTTTGATTATGTTCTGCTGAATTCATGCTCTCAACTCAACACAACATATCTAAACAAGATGATCTAACTATTCTTTCCACAGAAATGAGAAGCGTCTTTCCCTCTCCTGTAAATTTTTTCGAAACGCAGATGGAAGAGTTTCGTATTCACCCCTACACATTGTGTAAAAAAAAAAAATATGAGCCATGCTCTGACAAAAGAGAGCTTAATGCATCTCCGTGATGCATTGTACCAAGCAAGACATCACATAATTAGGGATCCATAAAATTCACTCTGTCTAACAACCGACTGAATCATGAGGTAGACTGGTTTTTAACCCTTTCCCAAACGACAAATTTTGGACTGGTCCAAATTGAAAGAGTTTGCAGACGACAATTTCAAATTTGATGAAAATGGCAGAAAGGTCTCAAAAAGGGTAGAAAACACTGTGGGAAAAGGAGAAATTGCTCGTTACGAGCAATTTCTCCTTTTCCCACAGTGTTTTCAAAAGACTTGTACTGCAGACACGTGAAAACCAGGGCTTGTTCGGGAAAGGGTTAAATATTTACTAATTAAAGACTTACATATGAGCCATGCTTAATTCATCCCCCATAAGTATTGTACTAAGCAAGACATCACATAATTAGGGATCCATAAAACTCACTTTGTCTAACGACCGACTGAATTATGAGGTATACTGGTTTTTAAATATTTACTAATTAAAGACTTACATACGAGCTATGCTCTGGCAAAAAGGGATTAATTCATCCTCCAGAGTTATTGTACTAAGCAAGATATCACATAATTAGGGATGCATAAAATCTAACGGCCGACTGAATCATGAGGTATACTGGTTACCAGCATTTTCCCCTTTCCCCACAATGTTTTCAAAAGTCTTCTTTCTAAAGGTCGTTGAAAAACGGGACCGTTTGGTAAATGGTCAATTACTGCAATGCCAAAGACTGTTTTAGTTGTATTTTCTATTCAAGTAGTGTAGATAAGGATCAGACTGCATAATCCAAACATAAAAAGCCTCGAAATCCCAATGTATGTGCGATTAAGACGATGGAGTTACTATGTGAATCTGCACAGTGCATATCAAAGCACTGACAAGTAGAGAACTGGTTGTAGGGATAGGGGACAAATAGAGAGAGAGAGAGGCGGATAAAGTAGAGTGAATGTAGTCTTTATTGGTCCAGAAATGCTTTCAATAGAGTCTAAAACTTTGTTGTCTTGTACTAGGTTAAGTGGCTGAACGAGGAACTAGTTTAGAAAAAAAAAAACATTGAAAAATACGACCTGGACCCACACGGATAAAATGATAGCTAGTTATAAAATATCCAGCCAGAGAGTGAATAGCAAAAAGTGGAAAAAAAGTAACTTTACGACAGCCACATAATAATGTCAATGACATTGTCAAGTTTCTTTCCGCGGCACAGTAAGGTCAAGGTCGGGCGACTGTTAGAGACAAAGTCTTTTCTATTATCAGTTTCCTTGAATTAAATATTCTATTTTTGGTAACACTGTGACGACATTAAATGACGGTTAGCAATATAACAAAAAGGCTTGATCACTCTTTTACATACGTCATGATACCTAAATAAGAACGCTTTAAACTCAATGTCTCCTTAAACTAATTTGCAGTAGGAGACATTGTAAACTTTTGTTTTTGTAAAACACGTAAACATGACAGGATTTAAGATGAAAAACAAAATTACATTGGAAAATGTTGTAACAAAGAACAGAACTTGCTCGTTACGAGAGATTTCTCAGTTTGCCGCAAAGTGTTCAAAAATAGTCAGAGGCATGGCGAATAAGGTCGTTCTTCGTTGCAGTGGGTTAATCCACCAGAGTTTTTACATAGATTAGAATAAAACCTCTTCACGGATTAAAGATTGAAAACAAGATTTGCATTTGTTCCATCAACTTGTCTCTTCTAAATACTTTACAACGAATTGAGAACAAAAGAAAACCTCACTTCAAGAAATGTGTCCTTCAATAATTTTAAAATGTCGTCTGCAGAATCGACGGGGCAAATGAAAAGATCGACAAAGCGTGAAATTGGAAAACTACAGAGCGCAGTCGTAAAATAGAAATAAATAAACCAAACGCTATTAGAGGCTTTCTTCGTTTTTTTTTCCCAGAACATTACAAACACTGCCAAGTAGTGCATTAAAGTTAAGCGCCATAGGCAAAATCACAGACATCTGCGGACGCCATAGATCAAGATCAGACCGCACAGAACGTGCGGTCTGATCTTGGATCTATAACGTCCGCTTGCTCAGTGAAGCCTGTAAGATAAAAAAGACTGAGTTTCAATGGGTCGTATTTTTAGCCGTCAAAAGTGGTCGAGGTAATGCGTTTGACGCTAAAAAAGTAAATTCCAAAGGTAGTTGTTGGTGTTTTTGCACACAGTGAAGATCAAGAGCAGGCTGCACAGGAAATGCAATGAAAAATTACTTTTCCTATTTATACAACAATTTTACAAGTATTCATGAATCCACACTTCACCTATATATTTATTTACCGTAATTTATGTCAAAGGTTATTGTAATTCACTTTTACACTGAGGGATAATGTTTGACTAATAAGGAAGTATATCAAGTAGTATATCCAACTTGGAATAAAAGAAACCCGTTTTCGAGGTCTTTTTCCATCCTCGTGTACTTTAATGTTATGGAATCGGTTACCAAGTTATTTATGTATTTTTGGGTGCTCGAAACTCAAGTATTGATCTATCGATTTGCTTATGTGTAGTCAAGTACTTGAATCTCAAGAAACCATGTATGTATACTTATGTATACTCAAGAACTGGGGACTAAAGACATAAATTATAAATTTACTTATGTATACCCTAGTAATTGAAACTCAAGAAATCCGTTCTCGATTAGCTTACGTTTACTCGAACACTTTGAACTCAAGAAATTAATTATCGATATATTTACGTTGACTCGAGTACTTTGAACTCAAGAAGACAGATTTCAATTTCTTATTTATATCCGATTACTTGGAACTGAAGAAATCAGTTATCAAACTATATATCTATTCTTGAGTTCTTGAAACTCAAGAGATCAGCTACCGATTTACTCATGTTTACTTGAGTACTGAACTCAAGATGTCAGTTATCGATTTTTACTTACATGTACGTTTGCTTTAGAACTTTAAACTCAAGAAATCAATTAGCCACTTATTTATGTATATAGAGTACTTGAAACTCAAGAAATCAGTAAGCGATTTATATATGTCTTCTTGAATGCTCGGAACGAAGAAATGATTTATTGATTACTTAGTTTACTCGAATTCTTGGAACTCAAGAAATCATTAATTGATGTACACTCGAGTGCTTCGAATTCCAGAAATCTGTTATCGAGTTATTTATGTAAACTCAAGGACTGGGAACTCAAGAAACCAGGAATCGACTTTATTTATGAATACTCGAGTGCTAAGCATCTAGTAACTTATGTTTACTCAAGCACTAGTAACTCAAGAAACTAGGACTCGCATTACGTATATATATACTCGAGTGCTTGTTACCGAATGAATCTAAGTACTATCGAGTTACTAATGTATACTCAAGGGTTGGAACTCAAGTAACTAGTCCTGAATCGATTCACTTATGTAAACTCGATTGGTTGAAACTAAAACAATCAGTTATCGAGTTCTTAATGTATGCTTATGTACGTGGAACTTGAGAAGTCAGTTATGGAATTATTTTTGTATTCTTGTGTACTTGGGACTCACGAAATTTGTTTTTACATTACATGTATTTATGTACAATCGGGTCCTTGGAACTCAAGAAATCAGTAATTCAGTTATTTAAGTATTATTGGATGTTCGGAAATCAAGAATTTATTGAGCAATTTATGTCTATCTACTCTAGAACTCAGAGTCCAAGAAACCAGCTATGGACTAAATAATGCACTTTCGATTGCTTGGAGCTAAAGAAATTACATGTAGTTATAGAGTAACTTATCAATACGCAAGTACATGAACTACTAGAAATCGGTAATCAAATTACTTATGTTTATTCGAGTACTTGAAGCCAAGCCCCGTAGCTCAGTCGGTAGCGTACAGGACTTGAGAACAGGAGGTCGCTGGTTCGATCCCCGGCTTGGCCAATTTCTTTCCGAGGATTGATGATAGTCACTACGACAGGATTCATTCCTCTCTCACCGCTAACCATTGTTTTGACTACGGTTATGTGGGAAAACAGCCAGTGGCTTGGAAAGAATATTGTGCGGAGCACTGGTAAAAGAAATTCCAGGAAAGCATGGATAGGTGCACTGGCCGCCGCGATATAACTGAAATAATGTTGAAAACGGCGTTAAACACCATACAATCAATCAATCGAGTGCTTGGAACTCTAGATATCAGTTATCGGATTACTCATGATTACTTGAGTATATGGAATTGAAGAAACAATAAATTAATTCACTTTTGTAACTTTTGGAATCAAGCAATCTATCATCGAGTAAAAAATGTTTTCTAGAGTGCTTTTAATTCAAAATATTAGCTATGGCGTAACTCATATACATGTATTTTCGAGTACTCGGACCTCAAAAATAATTTGTTGATTTTTCCCGTGTATACCTGAATACTTAAAACTAAAGAAATCTGTTATAGAATAACCTATGTAAACTCGAGTACTTTGAGCTGAAAACAATCTGTTTTTCTAATGTATTTTCGAGTATTCGAACTCAAGAAGTTAGTTATCGAGTAACGTATGTATTCCCGAGCACTTGGAATGCAAAATTCATTTATCGAGTTACTTACGTATATTCGAGAACTTGCAACTCAAGAAATCAGTTACCGAGTTACTTATGTGTTCTTGAGTACTTGGAACTCAAGAAATCGATTTTTTTGTAATATGTGTTTTTACTCGAGTAACTGAAACTTCAGAAATCAGTTATCGATTAACTAATGTTTGACTGGGGTAATTGGAACTTAAGAAATCAATTAACTTACGTTTACTCCAGCACTTTGAATTCAAGAAATAAGATATGGAGTAACTTACGCATTTTCGAGTACTTGGAGGTCAAGAAATGAATTATCGAGACAACCATGTAAACCCGAGTACTAGATACTGAAGAAATCAGTTACTAATGCGAGCTCGAGTACTTGTAGCTCAAGAAATCAGTTATCAAGTACCTATGTATACTTGAGTATCTGTGTACTTGTAACCCAAGAAATCTGCTATCAAGTACCTATGTATACTTGAGTATCTGTGTACTTGTAACCCAAGAAATCTGTTATCAAGTACCTATGTATACTTGAGTATCTGTGTACTTGTAACCCAAGAAATCAGTTATCAAGTACCTATGTATACTTGAGTATCTACATTGTAGAACCCAAGAAATCAGTTATCAAGTTTCTTATCTATACTCGAGTACTTGAAACTTAAAAAATCAGTGACCGAATCACTTATACTAACACGAAAAGAAAGTATGCGCTTAGTCGGAGGGAATTTCTATACGTAAAAGAAGAAGCAAAATATTGACAAATTTCTTATCGAAATGCGCACGTTCTATTTGTTTGAGCACATGTTTACTCGAGTACTTGATACTCAAGAAACAGGTATCGCATAACTATGATTTTTAAAATCCTCTTTCCTCGAATTTCTTAACTTTTTATCATACAACCCCGTGTTTTAACGATCCTGATTGAGAAGACTTTCGAAAACATTGTTGGAAAAGAAGAAAGTGCTGGTAACCAGTATTTTTCTCCTTTTCTAGCAATGTTTTCTACCCTTACCAAGATAAACCCCATTGTGTGGGTCACACTAAATTTGTCCTCCGCAAGTAACGGCTCTAAATTTTGAGGAGTCTAGAATTTTGTCGTCTAGTAAAGAGGTGATACAGGGGAGGTATGTATGGTAGGTAAAGCATTAAATGAGTTAATCTGACACACTCGTTTCTTCAGAAATCAATTTTCCTCCCCGTCATTGACAAACTTTACCGAGCGATAATGACCGAGGATTGCGAATGCAGTGATAACCATTTAGGCCAAATGTCAAAAGTCAAAAGATTTTTAATTCATTAATTTGCGTTTGTTGGACATATTACCATGGAGTCTGAGCAATTTTCTCCCAGTCTGATTTGTGATTTCGATTGATATTCACTGAGTGAAAAAAATTTGGCATGATCATCCATCATGTAATTGATTATTTTGCCCGTAACGGCTGGTACGAAAAGATCATAGCCAAATTACAACATTGCCATCTCATGATGGATACGACGAAATTGCGAGAGGGAGGACTAAACGTGTTATAAGGCTCACCTTCGTATTTGACGACAGGTTTGGGAGGGGGAGAGAGAGAGAGAGAGAGAGAGAGAGAGAGGGGGGGGGGGTGAGGGGACTGGAGTGTATGAAAACGTTTTTTTTTCCTGACTATGTTTTTGCCTTAACCCTTTACCACACAATTCCGGGTCTTAACGACCCTGAGAAAGAGGCCTTTTGAAAACATTGTGGGAAGAGGAGAAAATGCTGGTAACCAGCATTTTCTCCTTTTCCCACAATGTTTTCTATCCTTCCAAAAATCAAATTTCAATTTTTGGGTCACATTTATTTTGTCGTCTGCAAATGCTTTCAATTTGGACTGGTCTAAAATTTTGTCGTTTGGTAAAGAGTTAAAGTAACAATAGTTGTCAAAAGTAAACAAAACGGGAGTAAAAATGCATTTAGATTTAAATAATATCATTGAAAAGTATGGAAATTATTGTAAAGATGACAATCTGCTATCATACTGTCGGTCCAATTGTAAGTCACTGGCAGAGAAATTGATTTCAAAACTAGGTTAAAAGTTGCCAGGTCATTCTACCTTTTGTTTACTTTTTGCCTGATTTTGAAATTAATTTTTCTGCCAGCGACTAACGCTTAGACCGACCACACAGTAACAGATTGTCATCTTCACGGTATTTTCCGTACTTTTAAATGGTATGATTTAAAATTAAATTAATTTAATATCAGTTGTTTTCATGAATATTGGCGAGTTCTGATTGGCTGAAATTTTTTTTTCATAGCTCCATGAAAAAAAAAAAAATCACGTTGTGCCGGAACTACTTTAGCTGTCAAACTAATGTAAACAAACATGTATACATACGACATTCCACATTTTTTTTTAAGAATTTTATACAGAGTCCCAAGTTTATTGGTTAGCTTTTTTTTTTTGCCTGTAATATTAAATTATAAGGAATGAGAAGAATTTTTTTTTTTCATGGAGGTATGAAAAAAAAAACCCTAATACAGTGTGATTAGTTTTTTTTTTTTTTATACCTCCATGAAAAAAAAATATTCTCTTCATTCCTTAAATGAATTGTAACACGCGCATTGTCTACTTTAGGTCGCTATTGGGCCTCTAGAGGAATTCAAAGGTTCGCGAGACTAAAACCAGACCACATAATGTGCCACAAATTTGGCATCCACGTAAGGTCCACAAATTGTAAAACGGTGTCAAATTTGGTTATGCAAATGGCACACTGCGTGAGAGACGCAAAGACGCCTTTTGTTTTTTTTTTTATCTCGCGTGTTCTATTTTCAAAACATGTCAATAATCAATTTAAACCGATTCGCTTGCAAACCAAAGATTAAGGAAGATCATCTTTGCCGAGAGCGACTAACATAGCTTTTGAGCTCGGTGAGATAATACATAGAAGATACAGTCTGATATCTACGCCATTCGCTACCTGATGCTAATTTCTGATTGGTTGGTTGGTTGTATTGGGGTTTAACGCCACTTTAACAGCTAAGGTCATATCATGGCGGTCGGTGACGCACATGTGTTTCCTGGCTTTCTCACACCAGTACTAACACAACTTTCTTTCCAAAGCCACCGACTACTTTTCTCACATGCTTCAGCAGAAGTGAGAGGCGAAAATACGCCGGAAAGAAAGTTCGCCTCAACCGGGTATCGAACTCACAACCACCAGGTCATGAGTCCGACACGCTCACCACTGAGCCACCCGGGCGGGCGCTAATTTCTGAACAAAAACACCTGAGTCATGTACAGTAAAAATGGGTAAATGTATCTGCAAAAAGTATTGACCCATGTCAGCCTGCGCAGTCCGCGTAGGCCGACCTAGGTTAAAACTTTCTGTTATTTGTAAATTTTCTGCATGTCCGAGGACCAGTCTACCCGAAAAGTGGATTTAATGCATCTGCAAAAGGTATCGACCCATGTCAGCCTGCACTGTCCGCGTAGGTCGACCTAGGTCGAAACTTTTTGTTGTTTGTAAAGTTTTTGCATGTCCAAGAACCAGTATACCTCACGATCGGCCGGTTGTTGGACAAAATGACTCTTATGAATCCATAATTATGTGATAAATTACTTGGTATACTGCATCACAAACATGCCTCAAACTCCCCTTTCGCAGAGCGTTGCTCATTTCCTCAGCTGCAGCGGTAACCTGCTTTTTGACCAAAAAAAATCAAGTCTAAGTTATTGAGTTGGCAGGGACAGAGGTACATCTTCTCCATCATTATATCGTCCTGTCTAAACCCTTGACCGCCAAGCCCCCGTAGCTCAGTCGGTAGCGTACAGGACTTGAGAACAGGAGGTCGCTAGTTCGATCCCCGGCTTGGCCAATTTCTTTCCGAGGATTGATGATAGTCATTGCGACAGGATTCATTCCTCTCTCACCGCTGACCATTGTTTCGAGGATGGTTATGTGGGAAAGCAGCCAGTGGCTTGGAAAGAATATTGTGCAGAGTACTGGTAAAAGAAACTCCAAGAAAGCATGGACAGGTGCACTGGCCGCCGTAAATGTTGAAAACGGCGTTAAACACCATACAATCAATACAATCAACCACTTAACCCTTGACCAATCGGCAAAATTTTAGACTTGTCCAAATTGAAAGCATTTGTAGCTGACAAAATAAATACGCCATGCTCTAGCAAACTGGAGATTAATGCATCTCCGTGATGCACCATGCCAAGCAAGCCATCACATAATCTTGGATCCATAATAGCCACTTTTTTTCAACAACCGACTTATTCATGAGGTAGCCTGGTCCTTGGACGTATAGAAAATTGACAAATTCCGAAAAGTTTCGGCTCAGGTCAGCCTGCGCGGACTGCGCAGGCTGACCTGGGTCGATACTTTTCGCAGATTTATGAAGCCCCCTTTTCACAGAGCGTGGCTCAAATCTATTTCATGCTTTTCGATGCTTAATCGGGAAATAATGGTGGATTATGGCTTGATAATTTCGCCGTTTCGACCAGTGAATTTACCGATTGTTACACTTACTGGTACGGATTTTTTTTCGGTGAAAGATCGAGATGTATTTAATCTCGTGAGCATCATCCGGTATCATTTTCACGAGTGGTGCAGCTACTCGTGAAAATATATCCGATGATGCTCACTCGATAAAATAAACTTCCATCTTCCATCAAGAAAAAAAAAATATCCTCTTTATCTCTTAGAAATTCAGAATTGTTTTTGGAAGTGTAGAAAACGAGGGGAGAGGAGAATATACTAGTTACACCCTCATTTTCTCCATTTTCCACAATGTTTTCCATGGTCTTCTTTGGGATGATTGTCAGATAAACGGTTAAAATACTGAGCACAAAATAAAAATACGATACTACTTTGACGAAAAGTGTAGATCAAGATCAAACTGGGCACGTTTTTATTCTTGGGTCTACACTGTTCGTTATCTTATTAGATAGATTAACCCTTAAGCTGCTAAGCGCGACTCACTGATCTTTCGCGGACTCTTTAGATCAAGATCAGACTGTACAGAACGTGATCTTGGATCTACACTGTCCGATAAGCAAAGATTTTTCTCCAAAATAAGTTTGAAATAACATTATCCGGCTTTTTACCATCAACTTGATAATTTTATTTTAACCCTTTCCCAAACAAGCCCTGGTTTTCACGTGTCTGCAGTACAAGTCTTTTGAAAACACTGTGGGAAAAGGAGAAATTGCTCGTAACGAGCAATTTCTCATTTTCTCACAGTGTTTTCTACCCGTTTTGAGACCTTTCTGCCACTTTCATCAAATTTAAAATTGTTGTCTGCAAACTCTTTCAATTTGGACTAGTCCAAAATTTGTCGTTTGGGAAAGGGCTAACTTATATAGCAGAGGAAGGGTTAACTCTATACCAAACTATGACGAATTTTAACGCCTCTTGGAAATAAAACTCTTTTGAAAACATCGTGGGAAAAGGAGAAAATGCTGGTTACCAGCATTTTCTCCTTCTCCCACGATGTTTTCCAACTTTTCAGAAACAAATCCTGTCATTCAAGCCACATTTATTTTCTCTTCTGCAAATGCTTTGAATTTGGGCCAGTCTAAAATTTTGTTGTCTGGTAAAGAGTTAACCAACACAGACACTGCAGCAATCTCTGTGTTTTTATTCTTATTGAACATAAGAGTTATAATTCCATTTATCTAGCAGACGAGACAGGTTAAGTACAGAGAAATTTCCTCATGAAGCCAAAGTTTTGTCAGTTCTGTTGGGTCTAACACATACGGAATATTATGTCGTGACTTTCCAGCAGCCAAGCCCCCGTAGCTCAGTCGGTAGCGTACAGGACTTGAGAACAGGATGTCGCTGGTTCAATCCCCGGCTTGGCCAATTTCTTTCCGAGGATTGATGATAGTCATCGCGACAGGATTCATTCCTCTCTCACCGCTGACCATTGTTTCGACGATGGTTATGTGGGAAAGCAGCCAGTGGCTTCGAAAGAATATTGTGCGGAGTGCTGGTAAAAGAAACTCCAGGAAAGCATAGATAGGTGCACTGGCCGCCGTGATATAACTGAAATAATGTTGAAAATGGCGTTAAACACCATACAATCAATCAACATTCCGGCATTTGGCATACCTCGGTCGATCCGGTGATCAAGTCCCTCGGCTGTATCACGTAGCTTAATATGTACCTACACGGTACATTTCTTCGCCGGAAGTACACCGTTTTACTGTTATTGGAATTGTAAGGCTCTTCTTAAAAAAGAAAACATGAGTAACAATTTTTCTATCGATATATTTCAAAGAATATGTTCGTCGGCAGACAGTTTGGACATTCAATTTTAGAGTGGTTCATCAATTCCGTTGGGAGCTTTCATCGACAGATCAATAGATGTGAATAAATTCACTGTGGTTGTTCATGTCGTTGCTATGCGATTTACAGGGGCGCCGCCATGTTTAAGATCATGTGATCGGTAGTTCAAAATGGAAGCCTCCTTTATACAGATGAGATTAGATGTAGGTACGGAATCGGCCGAGCTGTGACGAGTGGAATTTCCTGGTGCTTGTATTTGCTTCGAGCAGCGTGAGAAAATTTGATATCACGCGAGATCGAAGGCCGAGAGAGACGTCAGAGTTTTCTTACGCACCGAGATGCTGGTTACCAGCATTTTTTTTTTTTATTCTCTCACAATGTTAACACATTACTTCCGGCGGATGACTGCTGGTGTCTAATAGCTGTCCAATTAGTCTGGATTACTTGCCCGTAACACTAAGTAATCGGGTCAGGCAAAGCGCAATAATGGCGGCCTCCATTGCGGCCTCAGGCGTAGCCAAACATCTTTCGTGTTTTTCCCAATTTCATGTAATCCAGTTTGATTAATGAATAAAATGAGACAAATTTTGGACAAAATATACATTACCGAATCGAAAATGTGTTGTTTGGGTATGGTTTAAGCATGATTGGACTGTGAATCATTTTTAAAAGTAGCCCTATTTTCGGATGTTATATAGGTCCATTGACATTTCGGATACTTAAAATATTTCTGATATATAGTTTTTCTCGCTTATTAAGAACGAAAATTAAAAAAAAAAACTCACTACCATTACTTTATTGCAGCCGATCTGCTTTTAATTTAGCCCATGGTCTCATTTGATCAAGTGAAATAACTACATCACGTTACTTTTGCAACGGGGGCCGTCATTATTGAGCTTTGCCTGACCTACTTTTGAAGTACGGCGGGGTACAAGACCACTGACCACTGTGAAAATGCTGGAACTTCAGGAGAAAATCCCTTTAACTCTTAGAGCGCCGAATAAAACCAAGAGAAATGTTCATTCTAGAAATATGATGCGAACAACAGCAATTTCATGGTTGCTTTTGTCTACAGTGTTTCAGCAAAGCGGACAGTGTAGATGAGAGATCAGGCTGCACGTTTTGTGCAGCCTGATCTTGATCTACACTGGCCGCAAAGGCATCTGTAGTGGTTAAGGGTTAACTCTAAAACAGACATCAAAACTCTCGACTCCTCAGCATTAAAGGCTTTGCATACAAGAGGATCCAATCATTTGTCTACCAGCATTTTCGCCATTTCCGACAATCTTTGCAAAAGCTCTCTCTCTGTCTCCGCCTCCCTCTCTCTCTCTCTCTCTCTCTCTCTCTCTCTCTGTCTCTCTCTCTCTGCCTGCGGGTCGTTAAAACACGGGTTTGTTCGGTAAAGGAAGGGTAAAGGAGCATTTATATTCATATTTAATAAGACCTCTCTTGGAAACGTTGTGATAAAAGGAGAACTACCCGTAACGATCTTCTCACATGTATTCATCTCACAACTGAATTTCATCACACGTTATTGGCAGTGAACTATTTCGAACTTTATCTTTGAACAGCTGTTTTATGATGTTTGTGCCTCGCTGTTGGTAAATGTTATTTATAACAGAGCGGAAAGTAACATTCGCAGCAAGTGTTCGCTAACATAAAGATGGATGTATTTGATAATCTTGTTAGGTGTGCGATCGTTTCAATTCCTGGCATCACCGCTCATCTTTCAAAAGACTTTCGTACGTCCCCCGTCTGTCTGTCTGTCTGTCTGTCTGTCTGTCTCAATTTATCTCTGTGCATCTGTCTCTCGGTCTGTGCTTCTGTTTGTTTGTCTGTCTGTCTCTCTGTCTGTGTCTTTCTGTCTGTCTGTGCTCCTGTCTGTCTTTCTGTCTCTCTGTCTGTCTGTGTCTTTCTGTCTGTCTGTGCTCCTGTCTGTCTTTCTGTCTCTCTGTCTGTCTGTGTCTTTCTGTCTGTCTGTGCTCCTGTCTGTCTTTCTGTCTCTCTGTCTGTCTGTGTCTTTCTGTCTGTCTGTGCTCCTGTCTTTCTGTCTGTCTGCCTCTGTCTGTCTGTCTGTCTGTCTGTCTGTCTGTGTGGTGTGAGTGTGTGTGTGTGTGTGTGTCTCTGTCTCTGTCTCTCTCTCTCTCTCTGCGTGCGGGAACACAGGTCTGATCTAGACTTCTAGACATAAAATTTACTTTCTTTTTCCCATGAATCCCCTCTACAAGCCCCAAACACTTTTACCCCTCCTCCGACCTTGCTGTAAACTGGTCTGTTTTGACAATGTGAAGAACGAAGTAAACAATTTTTTTACACATCAAGCAAGTTTTTCACCTAACCACACAATCCCAGGATCTAACGACCCTGAAAAAGTAAAAAAAAAAAGCATTTGAAAACATTGTTGGAAAAGGAGAAAATGCTGGTAACCAGCATTTTCTCCTTTTCCAACAATGTTTTTACCCTAACTGACACAAAGCCGATCAGTTGAGTATAATTTTTTCGTACTCTGCAAATGCTTTGAATTTGGACCAGTTTTAAAATTTGTCTTTTAGCAAAGAGTTAAAGTTAAGATCATTTTTATTACATAATTTTCTTGGAGCGAATGCCTCAAATGAACTGATATTTTCCAGTTGTTGCATGTTCAACAAATCTAAACTTCACCGCGTAGATTTATCAAGGCTGACAGAGGTAATTCTTGTCACCCCCACCCCGAAGAAACATAAGAAAAACAGTACCTTTATGATGGAACGAATTGCATCGTCGGTAATTCATTATGATTCATAAAACAGATAGAAATATAATGTCAGTTTAAAAAAATGGAATAAAGATAAACACTCACCGCTGCTGCGTATTAATTTATTTCCGTGTATTAACACACATGGTAAACTGATAAATTTGCCGGATGTAAAGAATCACGATCTCTCTCTTCTAGACGCTTTTGTAAATAAATGCAACCATCCCATAATACTGTGTACACATCGTTTCAATGAGAATGAGGAAAACCATCTGAAAATGTTCGATACGAAAGCCTACAATCATAAAACTGCTAAACAAATAAATCGAACATTTCCAGCCAATAGTAAGACAAACTACTGCTAGTTGAAGGCTACACTGAACAAACAAAGAAATTTTCACGAAGTACGTGCAAAATTTCAAGATTACCTTTGAGACATATACACATATACACGTGTGGTAATTTCGAAATGGTTTGCAAATTCGGTCAGTTAATCCCTACAAAACAGTCCGGTCTGCTTATCGAACGCAAAGTCCGAGTTTCATGTGCACGTGAGGGATAGATATATCCGGCCGACGAGTTAAATATTTGAGACACCAAAGTACTGCTAGAGTCGTATACCTACTAAAAAAATCTAAAACGTTAAAAATTTAAAGTTAAATTTTTTTTTTATGAGAAATTTCAGTGCCGAGAATCCCGGAAAGTTTCCGCGGGAGGGTTCGGGCATGCTGGAGGCTGGGTTGCCTATTGCAGAGGTTGCAGCTCGTGTTGGTCTATTCGTGCAAGCAGTCAGGAGCCTACGGCGGTGCTTGGCACAGACCGATAGTACAAGAGACTTACCACGGAGCGGCAGACTGCGCGTCACAACTCTAACCCAAGACTGCTATATCTTTAATCTGCACCAGCATGAGAACGCTTTCGAATAGCAACAGGTACAGTTGCTGTTACCCCCAGTACTCGCAACGACCAGATTTTCTCCCAGACAGCGCGGAGTTCTTTAGCTACGGTTTGCACGGACATACAGACGGACACCTCCCGTATTTCGGCTCAGTTCTGACGCGCAGCCATTGCAATGATAGAAAACATCAGGCCTTTAAACACATAAACTGGACAAGACATCGTTGGCGGACATTTTTGTTTTTACTGATGAGTCGAAGTATGTTTTGTATCGATCTGAAGGCCGTGTAACGCAGGAGTGAGCGTTATGCCGACTGTTGCGTAATACAGCGCGATAGTTTTCAGGGCGCGAGGTCAGTTATGGTGTAGGCCGGTATTGCTTACCGGTATCGCACCCCACTCGGCGTTATTGACGGAAACTTAAATGTCAAAAAGCTAGGCCCCCATGTTGTCCCTCTGCTGCAATCTCATGACGTCATGATGACGTTACAACAGTATCATGCCAGGCCCCAAAGAGGTTAACTCTTTCGATGACTGAAAACACAATTCAGTGAAACACAAAGATTTATTATCTGATGGCTTGAACAAACAAGCGGAAGGCATAGATCCAAGATCACTCCCTGCGTGCAGTCTGATCTTGGTCTGTACCTTCCGAAGAAGCTCCTGTTTTGGCCAATGGCACAATAAGGGTTAAATTATCGACTAAATGTTGTTTTTATTCGTTTTCACATGGGTTAAATTGTCCACTATATGTTGTTTTTATCCGTCTTTCACATGGGTGAAATTGTCGACTAAATGCTGTTTTTATCCGTCTTTCACATGGGTTGAATTGTCGACTAATTGTAGTTTTTATCCGTCTTTCACATGGGTTAAAGTGTCGATTAAATGTTGTTTTTATCCGTCTTTCACATGGGTTAAATTGTCGACTAAATGCTGTTTTTATCCGTCTTTCACGTGGGTTAAAATGTCGACTGAATGTTGTTTTTATCCGTCTTTCACTTATCTCTTGCTTGAGGCTTAACCAATAACAATACAAGTACGGACCGCGCTGAAAATATTTTGGGGAAAAGAGCAATATCTTTTTACAAGCAACAATTGCATTTCCTTCAACCTTTTCCACGCCATAAGAGACCTTTGCTATTCTCTGAATGGTCTTCCTCCCTGTGATCATAACCCTTAGGCCGCTAACCCCGACCAGCTGACCTTTTGCAGACAGTGTAGATCAAGATCAGATTGCAAAGAACGTGCAGTCTGATCTGGGATCTACACTGTCTGATAAGGAGATATTTTTTCTCTAAAAAAGATGTTTGAAGTAACATTATGCAGGTTTTTACCATCAGCTTGAAGGTCAAGTTGAATATCATTTATTTAGCAGGATAAGAAACGGAAAGGCTTGGCCAATTTCTTTCAGAGGATTGATGATAGTCATTGCGACAGGATTCATTCCTCTCTCACCGCTGACTATTGTTTCGACGATGGTTATGTGAGAAAGCAGCCAGTGGCTTGGAAAGAATATTGTGCAGAGTACTGGTAAAAGAAACTCCAGGAAAGCATGGATAGGTGCACTGGCCGCCGCGATATAACTGAAATAATGTTGAAAACGGCGTTAAACACCATACAATCAGTAAGAAACGGAAAGCAAGTCGCAAGCGAGCGAGGGGAGGAAGTGGGGGGGGGGGTTAACCCTTTACCACACAATCCCGACTTTTAACGACCCTGAGAAAAAAGCCTTTTGAAAACATTGTGGGTAAAGGAGAAAATGCTGGTAACCAGCATTTTCTCCTTTTCCCGCAATGTTTTCTACCCTTTCCAAAACAAATTTCAATTTTTCGGTCACATTTATTTTGTCGTCTGCAACTACTTTCAATTTGGACCAGTCTAAAACTTTGTCGTTTGGTAAAGAGTTAATCGGGGGTGAGCCGATAATTATGATGCACCATGTAGGTTTTTTTCCCATCATGCCCATCAACATTCTTCCTCCAGAAGTAAAGACAATTTTTGTTGTCTAAACGGCAGTTAAATTGAGACTATTACTAGCACTATATGGTGTCCGCGCTTGTGAGATAGAGCGTCAGCCTCGTAACCATGAGGTCCAGAGTTCGATAGCCTGGAGCAGGTGTCAACTTTGGGACTGTTCATTGGCCCACACATTTGACGCGAGTCCTGGTGTAGCTTCCACGAAGCAGAATCGAGAGAGATATAGTATCAGTTGGAAGAACTTGTTTCTCAATGGATGTAAAATAAATGTGTTTAACCTAAAGTAATTGATATAAAACAATTGGTAATATGGCGTTTACGACGTTTTCAACTCCATTAAAGTTATGTCACGGCGGCCAGTGCACCTATCCATGCTTTCCTGTTTTTTTTTTTTAATTACCAGTAGGATTACTCGCACAACATTTTTCCTCCGAAGCCACTGGCTGCTTTCCCACATAACCATCTTCGAAACAATCATCGGCGGTGAGAGAGTAATGAATCGTGTCGCAATTACTATCCTCAATCCTCGGAGAGAAATTCGTCGAGCTGAAAATTCGAACCAGCGGCTCCCTGGTTTCAAGTCTTCAACCCTACTGATCGCGCTGCTGGGCTGGGCTGATAAAGAATACAGTATTGCAGTCAAAGATCCAAGATCAGACTGCACATTGTTGCAAAACTTCTACTGGTGTCCTTGGCAAAGAAGACGCTAACTCATTACCAGACGAAAATACTTTTTACTCGACCGAATTGACAGCATTTGCAGACGACAAAATACATGCAGCTTAAGTGATTATGTCTGTCTTTAATTGGATAGAAAACATTGTGGGAAAAGGAGAAAATGCTGGTTACCAGCATTTTCTCCTTTTCCCACAATGTTTTCAAAAGGCTTCTTCCTCAGGGTCGTTTAACCCTTATCCTGCTAAATAAAAGAAATAAAACTTTCAAACCGATAGTGTAAGCCCAAAGTTTCTTGTTTCAAAGGGGTTTTAAAGGAAAGATATCTCGTTATCGGACTATGTAGATTCAAGATCAGACTGCAGGTTCTGTGCAGTATGATCTTGATCTACGCTACCCGCAAAAGGTCAGTGAGTTGCGCTTAGCAGCCTAAGGGTTAACTCTTTACCAAACGACAAAATTTTAGAGTAAACCAAATTGAAAGCATTTGCAGACAACAACATAAATGTGATTGAACAATTGAAAGTTGTTTTGGAAAGGGTAGAAAACATTGTGGGAAAAGGAGAAAATGCTGGTTACCAGCATTTTTTCCTTTTTCCACATTGTTTTCAAAAGGCTTCTTCTTCAGGGTCGTTAAAACTCAGGATTGTTTGGCAAAGGGTTAAACAGGGTGAAAATTAATCAAAAGGTTAACGATACGTATAATTTACAAACTAATGTTAACGTCGATTACGCTTCGGAAACCTCTGACCCAGTACCAAGCAATTCTGAGTTTTAACCCTTAACCTTTACCGAACAAAAGATTGATTGATTCATTGTATGGTGTTTAACGCCGTTTTCAACATTATTTCAGTTATATCGCGGCGGCCATTGCACCTATCCATGCTTTCCTGGAGTTTCTTTTACCAGTACTTCGCACAATATTCTTTCCAAGCCACTGGCTTCTTTCCCACATAGCCATTGTCGAAACAATGGTCAGCGGTGAGAGAGGAATGAATCCTGTCGCAATGACTATCATCAATCCTCGGAAAGAAATTGGCCGAGCCGGGGATTCGAACCAGCGACCTCCTGTTCTCAAGTCCTGTACGCTACCGACTGAGCTACGGGGTTCGGCTCCTTTACCGAACAAACAGGAGTTTTAACGACCCTGAGAACGAAAGTTTTTGAAAACATTGTGGAAAGAAGAGAAAATGCTGGTTACCAGCATTTTTCTCCTTTTCACACAATGTTTTCTACCTTTTCAAAAGGCGAATTTCTATTTTTTTACTTAAAATTATTTTGTGGTCTGCAAATGCTTTCCGTTTGGGTTTGGTTATACTGTCTTTGTGTTATTTGGTAAAGATTTTTTAACCCTGGGAAACAGGAGTCCTTTAAAAACGTTTTGAGGAAAGGAGAGAAAGCTGGTAACCAGCATTTTCTCTTTTTCTCCACAATGTTTTCTGCCCTTTAAAAAAAATGCACAAAAATGGGCCACATCGTATTTGCCGTCTGAAAATGCTTTCCCCCCGTCCCCCGCTGGTTACAGAAGCCTTCTCCCACAGGATCTTATAAGTATTGGGTTTTTTGGCAATCGTTAATTTTAACACTTAAGCTGCTGAATAAATAAAACGCAAATTTCTACTCAATACTAAAAGCCCAAACATTGCGGTTTCAAAGTTGATTTCACCGGAAAGAAAATACCGTATCGGACAGTGTAGATCAAAGATCAGACTGCACGTTCTGTGCAGTCTGATCTTGATCTACACTGTCCGCGAAAGGTCAGTGGGTCGCGATTAGCAGCTTAAGGGTTAAAGATACATCCTTTCAGTCAGAGAGAAAAACACTGTTAAAACTTGAAAGTTTGTAGAATGGCTCAGAACTTGGTCAATCGTGTAAATATAGATAAATTACCTATATATATGATGTATCGGATAAAGAAACTCAAAGGATTTGGCCTCTTTTAAAACCGGAAACAACGGTCATGTCTTTGAAGGCCGCCAAAACATAAAATGCATTTTCTATCCGTCGTAATCGGTGCAATCTTGCAGCCATCAGGGGAAACATTTGGCATGAAGATACAAGAATGATTATAGAATCATAAAATAAAGATAAACGGGTTAAAAATGGCTGAATGTAAGGATGAAATGGGTTAAAAACTGGCTGAAAACGAGTATAGATTTATTTTTAAGGGAAGAGTACGTAATGATATAACTTTAGAATTTTAGATAAATTTTACGGCTTCATAATGAAATATTCAAAGACAATTTACTGTCTTTATTGGAGGAAATAACAATTTTTAACGCAATTTTCATCAACAAAACTCTGTTCTAATTCAAAGATAATTTGATAAAATATACGTAAACATCGACAAAAGAATACCAATTTTCCAAGTAAACGAATTCAATTTCAGAGGGGTGAATGAACGTATGTTTCACTAAACCCGCCCGTACTTTAACGACCTAGAGGAAAAACAGGTTTTGAAAACATAGTGGGAAAAGGAGAAAATGCTGGTAACCAACATTTTCTCCTTTTCCTACAATGTTTTCCACCCTTTCAGTAAAAAATCCTAGCACATGTTTTAACTACCTAATGGAAAGACAGCTTTAAAAAAATCATTGTGGGAAAAGGAGAAAATGTTCGTAACCAGCATTTTCTCCATTTCCTACAATGTTTTGTACCCTTTCAGTAAAAAATCCTAGCACACGTTTTAACTACCTAGTGGAAAGACAGCTTTAAAAAAAAAACATTGTGGAAAAAGTACAAAATGCAGGTAACCAGCATTTTCTCCTTTTCCTGCAAGGTTTCCCACTTTTTCAGCGACAAATTCCATAATTTGTGCCACAGTTTCAGAGGGCTGAATGAACGTATGCTGTTATTAACCAGCCCGTGCTCTAACGACCTAGTGGAAAAACAGCTTCGGAAAACATTGTGGGAAAACAAGAAAATGCTGGCAATCAGCATTTTCTCCTTTTTCTACAATGTTTTCCATCTTTTCAGAGGCAAATCCCATAATTTGTGCCACATTTTCTGGCATTGCTTTCAGTTTGGAAAAGTCTAAGATTTCGTCGTTTTGTGTAAAGGGTAAAATTACTGTACCACTTTGTGCGCCTCTGTAGTCGACAGTTTAGAAAACATTGTGGAAAAGGGATAAACTGCTTGAAAGAAGCTTTTTGCTCCTTTTCCCACCACGTTCAACGATTATGTCTTTTCATACAAATGTTCATCCTTGGAAAACTTTGTAATATTTTTATAAGGTTTAAAAACGACCTTAAAGATATATCTATACTCGTTTTTAGCCAGTTTTTTTTTTTCCATTTCATCTATATTTTATGAAACTAAAGCCATTCTTGTATCTTCATGCCAAATGTTGCCACTGATGGCTCCAAGGTTGCACAGATTACGACAGATAGAAAATGCATTTCATTTTTGGGCAGCCTTCAGATTTCACTGTTGTCGTTTCCGGTTTTAACCCTTTACCACACAATGCCGACTTTTAACGACCCTGGGAAAGAAGCTTATTGAAAACATTTTAGGATAAGGAGAAAATGCTGGTAACCAGCATTTTCTCCTTTTCCTAAAATGTTTTCTACCCTATCAAAGAAAAATTGCACAATTTCAGCCACATTGAAGTTGTCGTCTGCAGATGCCATCTATTAGGACAAGGCTAAAATTTGATCGTCTGGTAAAAGGTTAAATGAGGACAAATCCGTTGAGTTTCTGCGTCCCATACACCATAATATATGCTGGTAATTTATCTATGTTTACACAGCTGACTATTCTAGGCTACTCTAAACATTGTCAAGCTTTAAATGTGGTATTTTTTTTCCTGGCTGTAAGGATGTATCTTTAACATAAAGGGTTAACTCTTTAAACTGTGAATACACTTTCGAAAGAAAGCGAACAACGCGAATCCATCCTTTTCAGGCAATAGTGTCTAGAAATAATAAGAGGGTATTTTAACCCCTGACGACACAATCCAGAGTTTTAACGACTCTGAGAAAGAAGGCTCTGGAAAACATTGTGGGAAAAGGAGAAAATGCTGGTTACCAGCATTTTCTCCTTTCCCCATTATGTTTTTATCCCATTAAAGACAAAATTTCATCTTTCGTGTCACATTTAAATTGTCGTCTGCATCCAGTTTGAAAAAGTCTACAATATTGTTGTTTCATAAAGAGTTAGGCCAATTCAGACTGCACGTTTAGTACAGTTTGATGATAAAGTGTAGGACTCGTATCTTGGAGGTCCCGGGTTCGAGCCTCATTGGATCCACTGGATTTTTCATGAGAGTGTCCTTGGGCAAGACACTTCAGAGCCCTAGCCTAGCACTGGTAGAAGCCAGGAAATACATGAATATGTGAGCTGTCGCCGTGATATGACTGAAATGACGTTGAAAGCGAAGTAAAACACCATTCAATCAATCAATCATTGATCTTGATCTGCACGGAGTACAAGATCAGTTCACATAAATCCCTGCTCTAATGGGATCTTTGCTAAAATTGCTTGTATGGCAAAGGTGAATCATAAGATAAGATAATCAGAGTCGTGCTCTGGCAAAAGGGGGCTTAGTGTATCTCCGTGATGAATTATACCAAGCAGGTTATCAGTGATCATAGATCCATAAAAGTCTGTTAACCAACTGAACCATGAGGTAGACTGGTCCTTTGACATACAGAAAATTGACCAATAGCGAAAAGCTTAGGCCCTGGTAAGCCTGTGCGGACTGCACAGGCTGACCTGGGTCGATACTTGTCGCAGACGCATTAAGCCCCCTTTTCACGGAGCACGGCTCATTTTAATATTTTAACAGGATTATACCGTCTTAAATCAATTTTTCTTTCCTTTTGTTGAATTTCTGGCATCTTCTTCAACGGATCATATCTACAATGGTTGCTAGGCAACATACATTTATATTAAATTCCCTATTCTGAAACTCACAAAAAATCAGTGATTCTGCATAGTTTGAACAATATTGGTTAACGAAATAAGAATATAAACAGATCTGCTCTAATTAAAGTTACATGTATAAGCATACTACAATGCAAACATCTCGATAATTCGAATATTCGATTCGTCGAGATTCGAATGTATCAGTTATTTCAAAATGTTTGATGAAACAGACGTACCTTTGAGAAAATAGTGAAGCAGCAGTTCTTATTGCTCATACGAGTAAACCATTCAATTTTAGCCAATCAGAACAAGCATTACTTTAAAATTAAGAAAATCCTTAATAATTAGGACTTAAGAATGTTCTTAACCTTTGACTTGCTAAATACATGAAATGAAAATTTCAAGCCAATAGTAAAAGCCCAAATATTGTTATTTCAAAGTTATATTTTTGGGAAAAATTATATCTCTGTATAGGATAGTTCGGGAACAAGACCAGACTGCACGTTCTGTGCAGTCTGATCTTGATCTACACTGTCCGCAAAAGGTCCTTCAGTCGCGCTTAGCAGCCTAAGGGTAAAAATTGATCGGTGAATACATGCCCAGAGCGCGTCTGCATGAGGTAACAAGAAATACATGTATTTTTAAAACAGATGGCGTAAATTTGCCCGCAAATAGGCAGGGCCCCTTGAAATAAACATCTCTACATTTTCTACCGATCACAAATTTCTGTTTATTCATTTGTTATCAGAACCAAAAAGTGGGTCAAAAGCCAGCACGTTCAGCTACGCCGAAAAAGGGTTAAAACGAGAGAAAGGGAAACAGGTCTACGTGATTACTTCTCTTTTTATCTCTATTATACCCTCTAAGCTCCGATATTTGATAAACGAGATATGGCGAGATTTCGATGTCCATTTTGCGCTTGTATCAGTCATTACCAAGGCCTTTCCGAGTAAATGACACAAATACTTGGCTTTCTGAGGATAAATGTCACAATTTTTCATTTGAGTCAAAACTTTTACCCGTGTTAACTTCGGTTCTAGCCTTCCATATTGTTGCGCTATTGAACCTGAAACATTATCTTCCGCTAGGTGGCATTTTTCAAATACATAACCTATCTGATACGAGCATTCTGGGTACAGGACCGGACTACTTTTGAAGGCGGCAATCAAGGCAATTAAGGCAACGAAGTTCAAAATAAAATATTAGCGCTGCAGTGCCTTGTCGAAGGAACTCAAAGACGACCAGTTCCACGAGCGGGAATTAAACTTAAAATCTTTGGATATTTTATTTATCTATTCGTCCCTGAGATTGTTCGCCCGGACTTGTTCGTACCACAAGATTGTACGCTACTCAATCGGATTGTGCATGACTATATAGTAGGTTGACTTTCAAGCGAATATTTTGAAACTAGTTCCATTGTTTATTTTTCAGATTACCAATTCCACACAATGGCTCCCTTGACAAATGCCACACAAGCGCTTTCAATGCTTTGAATAGCTTTGGGAACAGATAGAAGTCAGAAGGAGATAAATCAGGAAATATATTGGGTGAGGAAGTACTTTGAAGCCGCATTCAGTCGCAGCAGCCATGGAAACTTGCGACATATGTGCGGGTGCATCTTCCTGCAAGAGCAGAGCGCCTCGAGTCAGTTTGACACACCCTTCTCTTCTTTACAGTGACTTTCTGTTGTAATCAAAAGCGTCAGAATTCCTATTCTCTCTACCTATAACCTTCAATAAGATTAAATTATCGACTGATCGGAATTTTGTATCAATGTACTGAATCTAAGCATATTGGGTCGGTAGTGAAAGAGATAGACAAAACAGAAATATTTATCTGCAAGTTCAAATAAAACATGGAGAAAAATTGTCAGACATAAAAGCAAGACGACCAATCTCCGGGGAATCTCTCAACCATCGTTTAATACTTTTTCAAATGTAAGGTCAGTAACTCTGTACTGAATCATATTGAACATTAATGTAAGGCTGCAAATCTACGTCTCATAATCTTCCGCTAGGTGGCATTTTTCAAATAAATAACTTCTGCGACGTGCAAAACAGCTTGAAATTGTAATAACACGTTCATGTTAACCCTAAGAGTGGCAAACACGACTTCCGTTGCTATTCTGTACCACGTGGATCAAGATTACAGATTGCCAGTGCTGCGTATATCTATATCTACTGCAAGATATTTTGAGATACATGTATGTTCTTATGATTAGCAAAATCTTCTCAACCCATCACTTAACACTCCCGTACTTTAACCCTTATCCTGCAGAAAAAACTTAATTAAAACTTTCAAGCCTATGCTAAAAACCAGAATAATGTTATTTCGAACTTATTTTTTTTTTTCTTTGAGAAAAATATCTCCTTATCGGACAGTGTAGATCCAAGATCAGACTGCACGTTCTGTGCAGTCTGATCTTGATCTACGCTGTTCGCACAAAAAGCTCAGTGAGTCGCGCTTAACAGCTTAAGGGTTAACGATCTCCAAGGAAAAGATGTATTGGAAAACATTGTTGAAAAAGGAGAAAATGCTAATTACCAGCAGTGTTTTCCCACAGTGTTTTTTCCCACAGTGTTTTTTTTTTACCGACTTAGAAGCACATTCCTTCATTTCAGCTACATTCAATTTGACGTCTGCAAATGCTTTCAATTGAAATAGTTGTAAATCTTCATCATCTGAAGAACGGTAAACAGATTGAAACGTTCCTATCCTGAATCTGACTGCCCGAGTGTTGACGAAACATCAATCTCAGACTTGCCAGTTTTGTGGATGTTTTTTTTTAAATACTCGTTTATGATAAAAAGCCTCACAGTTATAGGCGACCAGGGTCCATATTCACCAACCATTCTATAGAACGTTCTCAGTCTTATTCTCCAGAGTTTTCCAAATTTGAAAGTAACACAACTTCTGATTGGCTAAACCAAACGGTTTAGCCAATCAGAAGTTGTGTTTCTTTCAAATTTAAAAATCTTGGAGAATAAGACAAAGAATGTTCTTAAGAGTGACTGGTGAATACGGGCCCTGAGTGATCTTAGCAGACGGAGTAGGTCAAGATCAGGCTGGTCGAACAATGCAGAGCCAAAGACGACCAGCTCAACGAACGGGGATTGAACTCAAAACCTTTGGAAATTTTATCTACCTCCTTTACCAGTGACCGCACATTGTGGAGATGCAAACAAGCAACTGGTTATACATTAAGCCTTTACCACACAATCCTGAGGTTTAACGACTCTTGGGCTTCTAAAAAACCTGGTGGGAAAAGGAGAAAATGCTGGTTGCCAGCATTTTTTCTCCTTTTCCCACAATGTCTCTTGTCCTATCAAAGACATATCTCGGCCCATGAGCAAAAATACTTAATATGTCGCCTGCAAACGCTTTGAATTTGGACAAGTCTAATATTTTGTCGTTTGGTACAGGGTTAAGCCCTACTAAATGGCTCGCTGTAGAAAAGAAAACTGCTCTTCTAGATATACAACGTTTTTGAAGAATTAATTTTTAACAACGCCCGGTTCATTGTTGAACGATGCAATGTTTTCTGCCACAGTAAACATAGATCTCATCATTTGAGCAACATCTAGTTTATCGTCTGCCAATTTTTCAGTTGAGACCAGTCCAAAATTTGTCGTTTTGTAAACACTTAACACTTTAAGTTAGGAAAATGACCCACTTATCAAAATTTGAAGGCAGCGTTGGCTAGAAGATGGAAAAAATGTGAATACATATGTTGAAAGCTTAGATCATTTTATGCAGACTGATCTTGATTTCTGCAGTCTGATCTTGCTCTGCACTATTTGCAAAAACCAAGGGTCAAATCAAGTGTAGATGTTCTTATCGCTTGACGGGGCTAAATGCTTCTACATACTTAGATAATTGTTCTAAAATGTAAATTGAAAATAATAGCACCATTGATGAACCAATAAAGCTGACTTCTGCAGTTTCAATTCGTGCAGTAAAAACAATTACACCATTATGAAATGTCTCCCTCAATTATTAATTCCATTATCTCGAAATCCAATACTATATTTTTTTGGCGTGAAATTTCAATGTCTAGAACAAAAGATACCGAGCCCCAACAGCTCAGTGTAAACGTGTAGACCTTTCACAAGTATTGTTTGTATTGGAGTTAACGCCATTTTAATAGCTCAGGTCAGATCATTGCAGTCAGTGACGCAACCATGTGTTTCCTGGCTTTCTCATACCAGTACTGACACAACTTTCTTTACAAAGTCACTGACTACTTTTCCCACATGCATCAGAGCTCGGTGAGAGGCGAAAAATCTCCGGAAAGAAAGTTTGCCTCAACCAAGTATCGAACTCAGAACTACCAGGTCACGATTCAGATACGCTAACACTGAGCTAATCGGGCGGGCGTAAACACGCATCGAATACCCAGCTCGACTAATATTCTTTCGAGGATGGATGAAATATATTGGCAGGGCCCATTTCACTCTTTCCACTGACAATTACTTTGACTACGAGGGCAGACAAAAATACTAAAAAAGATTGTCACGCCTGGCACTTGTTAGAGAAACCCCGGGAACGCATGGGTAGGTGCACTGGCCGACACGGCACGACTTATTTACCGTTTAAAGCTTACTTTGTCACAAAATGAATCATTGTTAGGAATTAGATTAAATATTCTGTATGGATACAGATTCCGTAAAACTTAATCCAAAGCTTAAATATGGAAGAGTAAAGATCAGGAACAGCATAGAGATCTGGGTCTGTATTCACCAGCCATTCCCAAAAACATTCGTAGTCTTATTCTCAAGAATTTTCTAAATGTTAAAGTAACACAAGTTCTGATTGGCTGAACCAAATGGTTTAGCCGATCAGAAGTTGTGTTACTTTCTAAATCTATAATTAGACCAAGCATATTCTTTAAAAATACGGACCTGGTTTCAACAGATTTTTACCGGCACATTAATAAATGTATGGCTGGGTTCGTGGTATTGGAATTCCCTTGCGCTCTTTTCGCTGGCTTTTAATTTTCGAGCTTAAAGTTTGCAAAGGCCAGTGGGAATGTAATATGATCATTAAGAGGCGTCGATTATGAGGGGCCATATTGAAAAGTCATATCTGTTCTACCAAAGGAGGGATTTCCAGTTTCACAACGATCATCATGTAATTTAAACGTAAAAAGGCAATGACGTCATATCTGTTCTACCAAAGGAGGTACATGTATTTCCGGTTTCACAAACACCACCATGTTTTCGTTAAACGCCAAAACTGTATGTTTTACTGCATACTCTCCTTTTCCCGAAATGTTTTCAAAAGTCTTAGATGGGGGGTTAAAACTCGGAACTGTTTGGTATAGGGATGGTATCTCGTCGCCAAGAGTACTTCAGGTACTTTGATGATAGTGTTCAATACAGAAAGAATGTGAACTATCGGAGCACCAGACAGACAAAATCGGAAAAAAAGACCGAATATGACTGCAGCTTTAAAGCTGCTCTTGGACAAAATGTTTTAGCACAGTGGACAGTGTAGATCCAAGATCAGACTGCACATTTTGTGCAGTCTGATCTTGATCTATACGGGCTACAAATGTATCTTTAGTTATGAAAAGCACGTCAAGGGTTACTGATATCCTGAAAATTACTCGACATCATTTTTCTATTAACAAAATTCGATAAGCTAGTTTCTCCCGACTGAACCGCGACTTCGGTCTGCCTACTCAATTGATTCATTTTGACAAGTTTATTGGAAAATATTGAGACCAGTAATAAAAACAAAACGCTCGGTAAACAGAAACCTTACATAATGCGTTCTTGAAAACAATTCTTAGGCCTATCATTTGGTACGATACATCTGAGCCGGGACCTTATCTCGGTGCCTCCTGCAATGAATTTGCGGCAGCTGACTTTAACCCATGGGCTGCTAAGGACCCTTTGCGGACAGTGTAGATCAAGATCAGACTGCACAGAACGTGCAGTCTGATCTTGGATCTACACTGTCCGATAAGGAGATATTTTTACCCCCAAAATAAGTTTGGAGTAGCAATATTTGAGTTTTTACTATCGACTTGGAAGTTTCATTTCAGTTTTATAGCGGGACGAGAATTAAAATACTCCTAATGGCATTGTACTCGTAAAATTTGAATAATGAGCATCGATTTACGCTTCAGTACATGAATACAAAATAGTCTACATATATTCATAAAATTTGAATGATCAACACCATTTACATGAATACAAAATGCTGTACATTTACTTATAAAATTTGAATGATCAACACCATTTACGGTTAGACACATGAATACAAAATGCTATACATATACTCTTAAAATTTGAATGATCAACACCATTTACGCTTGAATACATGAATACAAAATAGCCTACATATACTCATAAAATCTGAATGATCAACACCATTTACGGTTAGATACATGAATACAAAATGCTGAACGTATACTCATAAAATTTAAACGATCAACACCATTTACGCTTTAATACATGAATACGAAATAGCTTGTATATGTTCATAAAATTTAAATGAGTAACACCACTTACGATTTTAAAAGAAATTACAAAATACACTTCAGATACTCGTAAAATTTGAATAATCGACACAAATACGATTTTATTCACGAATACAAAATACTTTACGCACACTAGTATGATTTAAATAAGCAACACCATTTAAGCTTTTATACTACGGTACGCAATACCCTACATATAGTCTTGAAATCTGAATAATCAACCTGATTTACACTCAGTACAAGAATTCAATTTTTTAAACAAATACTCGTCTAATTTGAATGATCAACATCATTAACTTTACGCTTCAATACACAAGTATGAAAAACTTTGCATATGAGCTGTGCTCTGGCAAAAGGGGGCTAAATGAATCTCCATGATGCATTACACAAAGCAAGTCATCACATAACCATGGATCCATGAAATCTATTTTTGCCTAACAATCGACTTGATCTGGGGGCAGAATGGTCCTTTAATATGCAGAAAATTGACCAACAGCAAAAAGAATCAACCCATGTCAGCCTGCGCAGTCCGCGCAGGCTGACATGGGTTGATTCTTTTCACAGATGCATTATGTCCCCTTTTGACAGAGCACGGCTCATAAATATATAATGCAGTCGTAAATAGAGCATCTTACATAAGTGTTTATGTATTACCTTTTTTGTCAAACGAGTTGACTAAAAATGTATGAAGCGAGCCTTGGCGAGCGTCAAATACATTTTAGTCAACGAGTTTGATAAAAATGATAATATATAAACACGAATGTGCGATCCTATTTATCGCATAAAACGAATGACAGGCAAAAATATATCCGGCATTATCACCTTTAGCCTATACACCATTCACGGGTCCATAGTTACAGCTGTAGTTTGGTTTCAAATGTGTACACACTCAAGTAGATAGTTCTTTGATATTTACACCGAAAGTAGAATGAAACAGTTTCTAGAGGGGATAAGTCCACCTATTTCCACAATTTTGTTGATTTAAAAGACTTTTGCTGCATTTCTTTGTTTTTATTAAACATGAAAATCAAAAGCTTTCCGCGTATACTCCTTAGCAACAATGACGTCATTTTTTTCCGCGAAACGGCGTAGTCGCACAAATTCCGGCACGTGCTGTGGCTGGTTTCTCCGGCTTCACGCGCTCACGACTAAAAACTGATCAGAACCGGGACCCAAAAAACGATAATACACTAGTGTATTATCAAAAATAAGTCATGGGTTTAATACACTGCCGGGGGAGGTTGTATGTGATAAAATGTGAATAATAAGCCTCATTTACGCTTGATAGATGCATACAAAGTACTCTATAGAAACTAGTAAGATCTGAATAACCAACATCATCTACCCTTTAATACATGAATACAATTTACTCTTTAAATACTGTAGTCGTAAAATTTAAGTAACTAACATCTCTCCAGCTTTAACACGTGATCAGAAAATACTCTATGTATACTCGTTAAGTTGGGATAATCAACTTTAATTAATCTCCAGTTCACGAATACGAAATAATCTACCTACATTTGTAAAATTTGCATGATCAATATAATTTAGCTTCGATACATAAATACAAAATACCATATACGAGTAAAAATACCATATACCTGTAAAATTTAAAAGTAGGTCAAAAGCTGCCAGACAGCTCCATCCTTTGTTTTACTTTTTACCTGGATTTAAAATTCTTTTTTTTTTTCTGTCTGAGACTAACAATTGGGCCGACTGTACATTAACCCTTTCCCAAACAAGCCCTGGTTTTCACGTGTCTGCAGTACAAGTCTTTTGAAAACACTGTGGGAAAAGTATTTGCTCGTGACGAGCAATTTCTCCTTTTCCCACAGTGTTTTCTATCCTTTTTGAGACCTTTCTGCCATTTTCATCAAATTTAAAATTGTCGTCTGCAAACCCTTTCAATTTGGACCAGTTCAAAATTTGTCGTTTGGGAAAGGGGTAACGGATTATCATTTTCATAATACTTTCCGTACTTTTAAAAGGTATGATTTAAATGTAAAATGCATCTTAACATCCGCATTGTTTACTTTTGGCCGCTATTGGGGCTTTAACGGGACCGAAGTTCTTGTATAAACCTGGAGTCAAGTGTCACGTGATGCTTTCCCAAGAGGAAGTTGAAAGGTCAATAGAACGCACGACCAATCAAATTAAGGGGGTCAAGTTTCCGTACCTTGTTTTGTGGATTAGTGTCTTTTTTCTTCCTTTTACAACTTCAATCCCCAACATAAATGACGTTTGCAGATTGTAAAGATTAAGATCAGGCTGCACAGATCATGCAGTCTAATAGCTGATCTCCATCATCAGATAATTGATTCTAATCATGACTTAACTCTTTGCCAAACGACAAATTTTTTATACTAAATCGAAAGCATATGCAGACGTAAACTTAAATTTGGATCAGATGATTAGACTTGTTTCTGAAAGGTAAAAAAAAAAGAAATATTGTGGGAAAAGGAGAAAATGATGGTTATCAGCATTTTCTCCTTTTCCCACAATGTTTTCAAAATGCTTCTTACTCAGGGTCGATAAAACACAGAATAGTGTGGCAAAGGATTAATTCTTTACCGCACAATCCCGACTTTTGACGACCCTGAAGTTAAGAGCTTTTGAAAACACTATGGGAAAAAGAGAAAATGCTGGTAACCAGCATTTTCTTCTTTTCCAACAATGTTTTCTACCTTTACCAAGGCAATTCCAGTATGTGGGCCACAATTTATTTGTCGTCTGCAAATGCGTTCAATTAGGTCAAGTCAAAATATATGTCGTTCGGTAAAGAGTTAACCCTTTCCCAAACGACAAATTTTGGACTAGTCCAAATTGAAAGAGTTTGCAGACGACAATTTTAAATTTGATGAAAATGGCAGGAAGGTCTCAAAACGGGTAGAAAACGCTGTGGGAAAAGGAGAAATTGCTCGTTACGAGCAATTTCTCCTTTTCCCACAGTGTTTTCAAAAGACTTGTACTGCAGACACGTGAAAACCAGGGCTTGTTTGGGAAAGGGTTAAAATAATTTGTACATTACAGGGTAAATGGAAGCAAATGATGTATCTAAGAATATATGACATCGTTCGATCACCGCAATTAATCATTACATTTCAGCCACGCTCTCGCAAAAGGGGGGCTTAATGCATCTCCGTGATGCATGATACAAAGCAATGAGAGCCATTCTTCAGTTATTTCCCTTGATTTCTGTCCAATACTACATTGGTCCTGATCAGGGGATTACTTGGATTTTATCCTTGATTTTCTTGCACTACACAAATATATTCTTGAGATAATATCTCGGGAAAATTAGGCTAGATTGTTTTACAAGTCGAGATATATGCATTTCTCTAATAACTGAGAACATAATTTGCTTTGAAATTACATGGGGACCTTACATAATGTCATAAATCAAATTATTTTTATCGCAACATCCCCAAAAGAATCAAGGATAAAAACAAAGGAATACAGGTAAAAGGACCAATCTGTTATTTGGTTACCTTTAGTCTTTATCTGGCAAGGGAGATAATTTTATCTACAAGAATGGCCCTCATTCATCAAACAATTAAGGATCCATAAAAATCCATTTTGTCCTACAACCGGCTGAATCGTGAGGCAGACTGATCCTTTGACGTGTAGAAAATCGACCACAAAGCAAAAAATATCGAACCAGGTCAGCCTGCGTGCAGGTTGACCTGGGTCGATATTTTTTGCAGATGCAATAAGCTCCCTTTTCATAGAGCATGGCTTATTTATTGTTACTTCTCTCTCTCTGTCTCTCTGTCTCTCTCAATGGGTCTTTTTCAGCAATACAGCGAATTTCATCATTACTGCAAATTTACGTCCCCCCTTTTGTTTTTCTTTTTAGCATCTTGAAATACTTGTATCAGGTTGAAACGATCCCTAGCCCTGACCCTTACCCTAACCCAGACGAATTGTGGCTCAAATCTCCCTCCGAGCAGAGCTTTTCATGAAATAAATCTAGGAATTTAGCAATCAGTATTTCAAAACATACATGTTCATGGATTTCGACGAAACACCCTTTTCACGAATTGTCGTGCACCGAACTCTCTACGGCAAAATTCTAAACTTGTCCAGGTTGATTGATTGATTGTTGATTGTATGGTGTCTAACGCTGTTTTCGACATTATTTCAATTATATCGCGGCGGCCAGTGCACCTATCCATGCTTTCCTGGAGTTTCTTTTACCAGTACTCCGCACAATATTCTTTCCAAGCCACTGGCTGCTTTCCCACATAATCATCGTCGAAACAATGGTCAGCGATGAGAGAGGAATGGATCCTGTCGCAATGACTATCATCAATCCTCGGAAAGAAATTGGCCAAGCCGGGGATCGAACCAGCGACCTCCTGTTCTCAAGTCCTGTACGCTACCGACTGAGCTACGGGGGCTTGGCAAGTCCAGGTTGAAAAGGTGTGCAGACGTCGATTCAAGCTCGATTTACATGATGGAATTTGTCCTTGAACGTGTAGAAAACATTGTGAGCAAAGGAGGAAATGCTGGTTACCAGAATTTTCTTCTTTTCCCACAATATTTTCAGAATCCTTCCTTCTTGGGGTGGTTAAACACAGGATTGTTTGGTGGTAATGGGTTGGTGCGTTAGAGGATACATAAAAGTTATAGATCACTTAGCTGCTAAGCGGGACTCATTGACCTTTTCCGGACAGTGTAGATCAAGATCAGACTGCACAGAACGTGCAGTCTGATCTTGGATCTACACTGTCCGATAAGGAGATATTTTCCTCCCCCCAAAAAAAGTTTAAAATATTATTATTTGGGTTTTTACCATCGGATCGAAAGTTTCATTCATTTAGTAGTTTAAGGTTAAAAAAATTACCTGAGTGTTTGATAGAATATTCCGAGCACTTGCGTAATCCAGAATTACACCTGGGAACACTTTCCTATCCACAGAGTTAAAACCATTCGCCGACTTATCCCTAGTCTGTAAGACCCACTATAGGTAGAATTTTTGAAAACATTGTGGGAAAATGAGAAAAATTTGTTGTCCGTCATTTTCTCCTTTTCGTCGCACAATGTTTTCTACCCTTTCAATCACCGATCCCATCATTTTGATCACATTTAAAAATGTCGTCTGCAAATGCTTTCAATATGGACTATAATCTAAAATTTTGTCGTCTGCCAAAGTGTTAAATCTTGTTCGTTCAGAGAAATTTGATGGAAATTCGATTTATACATGTGTACGGATTAGCGAATATATCACTCGAAATTTCACTAATCTCTAGTAACTGATAACGCATATGAGCCACGCTCTGGTAAAAGGGAGCTTAATGCATCCCCGTGATTCATCATAGCCCTCAAGCCATCACATAATTATGGATCCATAATAGCCACTTTTTTTTCAACAACCGACTTAATCATGGGGCGGAACTATCCTTTGACACGAGGAAAATTGACCAACAGCAAAAAGATTCGGCCCAGGTCAGCCTACACAGGCTGACCTGGATCGATACTTTTCGCCGATGCATTAAGACCCCTTTTCACAAAACATTGTTCATATCTGTAAGGTGTTAATCTTCACACATGTATAAATGACGTCATTCTTTGGAAAAAAAATAGTGTAGCAGAAGTTCTGATTGCTCGTATGATCAATTAGAACTGAGACTGCATTATTCTTGCTACTTTTTGTCACTAATTATAGCTCATGTTTCACTAGAACCAAACTGCACTATTTATAGCCAATAGAATCATTCGTCCCACTTGCACTTCGATAGTAATCGACGGTCTTATTTTTTGCACGTTCGATTTAAAGCCACAGATACATAAAAAAAAAAGAGACCTTCAGACGTAAGTCTATCAAAGAATGACGAGGAATGGCATCAAATCTCTATCTAATGTACGCTCAATAGCAGGGTATCGTAAAAGTTGTAGAAAGCGTTGTTTCTGAATATTTTCCGATAACCGACCCCAAGTCTTAACAGTTCAGTGTACCACTTTGGATTGCGAGTGTTAACGACCTCGAAGGAGAAGGCTTTTGAAAACATTGTGGGAAAAGGAGAAAATGCTGGAAACCAGCATTTTCTCCTTTTCCCACGATGTTTTCTACCATCTCAAAGAATCTCAGGTCATTTGTATCACTTTTGAATTTGTCGTCTGCAGATGCTTTTAAGTTGGAATTTATCGTCTGGTAATAAGTTCACATTTAAAATGCTAAGCATGACTTTACTTTTCACCTGATGACGAAATTTGGACTTGATTTTTCCAAACTAAAAGAATAGGTTTAGTTTAATTAACCCTTTACCACGCAATTCCGAGTTTTAACGACCCCACGAAAAAGGAAGTTTGAAAACATTACATACGAGACCAGCTTAGCCAGCGGCCCGCTCGGGTAGCTCAGTGGTTAGCGTATCTGACTCGTGACGTGGTGGTTGCGAGTTCGATATCCGGTTGAGGTAAACTTTCTTTCCGGCGATTTTTCGCCTCTCACTTCTGGTGCATGTGAGAAAAGTAGTCCGTGGCTTTGAAAAGAAAGCTGTGTCAGTACTGGTGTGAGAAAGCCAGGAAACACGTGTGTGCGTCACTGACCGCCATGATATGACCTGAGCTGTTTAAATGGCGTTAAGCTCCAAAACAAAAGGAACCAGCATTTTCTCCTTTTCCCACAATGTTTTCTATCCTTTCAAAGAAAAATTTCCTAATTTTAGTGCAACATTTAACTTGTCGTCTGCAAATGCTTTAAATTTGGACCTGTCTAGAATTTTGTCGTTTGGCAAAGAGTTAAACATATGAATTAATTGTGGCTCGAATGATACGATTTGTAATCGAAAGAATAGAAAATATTGTGGTGAAAAACGCATAACAATAATTCATTCAACACTAGGCCACTGGTTCATTGTGCACCACGTGATACATTCAGAGAGTAACGTTTTTTGCAGACGAAATGGATGTAATGCTTGTATCTATATTATATGCGCCCTACGATTTCGAAGCTGAAATTCAGTTAAAAAAAAACACACACACACATTCTCTGGTTTCAGCTACGATTCGCAACTATATTTTTCGGCGTAGCTGAATGCTCTGGATTTTGACTTACATCTTGGTACTGATAAAGAATGAATAGATGGTAAACTGCGATTGGTCAAAAAAGTGCACATGTTTATTCGGCGGGCACCTGATGGCATTTTTACTCAAACACTTACTAAACCACTATTAACAAACGTTGCTACTGCTAATCGATATCCCGGGGCCTTGATTCATATCACAGCAAAATGATATAGAAGAATATGATTCTTTTCTTGAGCTATTTGAAAATTTAATATTTTCATAAGTGTTAACCATATAATCCAATACTACTTTTCAACAAATTGAAAAAAAGTGAGGAAAAAAGGTAATTGCTCGTGAGGTTATTTTTCATTATCTTATTGCATATTGAGACACAACAGAGTTTCAACATTCATATCCCAGTATCTTTTATGCAGGCTATCTTTTTCAAAGATATTTTTTTATCTTGTAGCTGTAGTTTATTTGTTTGTTTATTTGTCTGTTGTATCTAATGACGTTTCCACAATATTTTGCTTATGTCACGGCAGCTAGTGTACCTATCGATGTACTCCTAGTAATTCTTTACCAAGCATTTTTTTTTCTACCAGTTTACTTTTAAAGTACGGGTAAAGATAATGAAAGCAGGTGTATAACACAAGGTTGGAATACATAAGATGTGAAAAAGGATCGGGACGAATGAAGAAATCGCAAAGTCCCTATGTCTATTTCTAGCCAAACCTTTAAGCCTGCTATTTTCAGGTCCTCAGCCGGAAGTAATGGCGCATGACAAATAAGTATAGATTGGTTACCTCCCCTGATACAGCGAGTGTATAGGGATCGCAACAGGCTACGAAAAACGGGCAGTACTCTGCCCGTCTATTTTTAGAACAGCGATATCGCGAGATTAAAAGTGATTCAGGTGAGATCACTCTCGCTTCCTGAACATACGATTTTTCGAATTTTTGACCGCTGAAATAAGTGAATTATATACATGGCATCACATTTTAATACTAATTTTTGCTAAAATTCCTTTAATTTCGATTATTAATTTCAAATTGTGCAAACAAATCCGCTATGTTAGATATACTGCCAAACTCGAAACGTGTAAGATGTTCCTGTTGACTATCCAGTGATATTCACGTAACCCAATGAAAGTTAGTATCACAATAACCTGTATACCCCCGTCACAGCGAACTCATTCTCACTACGTTCCGAAAATAGTTGCCAAACGGACTCAAACTGTGTTCGAACGGAGTGGACGTAGTAGCAACCTTTTACGATCTGTTTGCGAACTTCACGGACGGGCTAGGACGGGAAGGGTGCTCCAGAACTTTGAGCCTGCTCAAAATTTTTTGCCGTCCATCCCGTCTTGTAATTTGACGGAGTGACAACGTACTTAAAACGAGAGGGACGTACTACAAACGGACCTGCCGTACTTCGATCCTTTTAGGGACGTGTAACGACGTGGTGCAGTGGACATTCAATTGGCAGTACGCTTGCAAACCGAATAATATTACATATTCTACCCCGACCGCAACACGTTTTACAATTTTTTAGGACAGGGCAAGACGTTCCAAGAATTAGTTCGGTGTAACGGGGGCTTTAGGCATAATTAGACCGAAATTACACGTCCTACCCCGACCGCAACCCATTTTGCGATTTTGTTAGGACGGGGTAAGACGTTCTAAGAACTAGTTTGGTGTGACGGAGGCTGTCCCAGTTGTAGTATGTATATCTACAACGGGGACCACTCGTCACAACTCGGCCGATTCCGTACCTACATCTAACCTGGTCTGTATAAAGGAGGCTTCCATTTTGAACTACCAATCACATGATCTTAAACATGGCGGCGCCCCTGTAGATCGCTTAGCAACGACATGAACAACCACGGTGAAGTTATTCACTTCTATCGATCTGTCGATGAAAGCTCCCAACGGAATTGATAAACCACGCTAAAAATTGAATGTACAAACTGTTTGCCGACTGAAATATTCTTAGAAAGATAACGACAGAAAATTTACTTATGTTTTCTTTTTTAAGAGGAGCCTTACAATTTCAATAACGGTGAAGGGGCGTGCTTCCGGAGATGTGCGAAATGTACCGTGTAGGTGCATATCAAGCTACGTGATACAGCCGAGGGATTTGATCACCGGATCACCCGAGGTATGCCGAATGCAACGTGGACCAGTTCAGAATTAATAACGGAAAGCAGATCCACAAGTTTACATACCTGCTGAAATTTCCTTGTAAAGTTTTCAAATATTATCCTCCACGATCCTTTATGAGAATGGAAGAGGGAGAAAAAAAATTGTTGCGAGATTTATCTGCCAGAATTATATAAACAAGCTGTCAGTCTTTGTTTATATTGGTTTGTTTATTGCGTTTTTGTCTGGGCCAGGTGATACAATAAAACTCAAAACGCTATACACTGTAGAAATCCCTGCTTCAAAGATTCTAGTACACTAAGAGAAGATTGATTGATTGATTGATTGTATGGTGCTTAACGCCGTTTTCAACATTATTTCAGTTATATCGCGGCGGCCAGGGCACCTATCCATGCTTTCCTGGAGTTTCTGTTACCAGTACTCCGCACAATATTCTTTCCAAGCCACTGGCTGCTTTCCCACATAACCATCGTCGAAACAATGGTCAGCGGTGAGAGAGGATGACACTAAGAGAAGAATGCACTATGCCGCAGACGGCCAAATGGCAATTCTTTCCTGGATATCATTGGCGAATTTGATCGAAATACAAATGGGTGATGTAAACGTTACTGGAAAAAAATGACGTTTAATCACAATCAAGCCTCTTCTAGTACTTAGGCTGCTAAGCACTACTTTGTGGGCTTTTGCGGACAGTGTAGATCAAGATCAGACTGCACAGAACGTGCAGTCTGATCTTGAATCTACACTGTCCGATACAGTGAGATTTCTCCGACGAGCAAAATGTTTAAATCGTAAACCACGGGTTTTCACTATTGGTTGGAAATCTTTAGTATAATTTATCTAGCGGCTTAAGTCTTATCCTGCTAGATAAGTGAAACAAACCTTTCAACCCGATAGTAAAAACTAAATTTTGCCATTTTAAAGGTACTTTTTTGGTGAAAAGATATCTCCCTATCGGACAGTGTAGATCAAAGATCAGACTGCACGTTCTGTGCAGTCTGATCTTGATCTTCGCTGTCTGCAAAAGGTCAGTGAGTCGCGCCTTGCAGCCTATGAGTTAAGGGCTGGGATCTAAACATCCACGTGATCGTAAGTGACGTTAGGTTTAACCTCTACGGAATAGAGGTCATGTACACAGTACAGAACTTATTGACATAGCTCTCTGGAAATGACAAGATGTTGACCATGGAAACCAAGAACGAATATCATTTAGATCTTTGAGGATCTGTATCAGCTAGGCGCTTATTGTGCCATTATAGCTTTGCCGAAGGTGTCACACAAACGTTAACTCCTTCCGGGTCGTACGAGGAGTGTTCAAATATGAATGCATCTAAACATCTAAAATTTGATTCTTCATAGGTTCCACTGAAATTTTTATTTTGTTCCCTCAAAGTATTCACCTCCAAAAGATATACAAAGTTTCAGTCTCCAGATCCAACCTTTGAAGGCATTTTCATAGTCTTTTTTAGGTAAACTATGAAGACAATGGAATTCATTTTCTGTCAACTGTATTTCAACGTGTGTAAACCATCAGTTCGAGCCATTTATTTTTGTACGAGGCACAAGACTTTCTGAAGCAGGAAAAAGTTGTTGTGCTCCCCCACCCTTCGTATTCAGCTGACCTTGTCCCTTGTGACTTCTGTTTGTTTCCAAATCTGAAAAAATACCTTTCAGGTCGAAAATTTGTTCAGCGCAAACACCTCGGTTCTGCAATATTCCAGTGTCTTCATAGTATACCTAAAAAAACAATGAAAATGCCCTCAAAGATTGGATCCGGAAACTGAAACTTTGTATATCTGTTGGAGGTGAATACTTTGAGGGAACGAAATAAAAATTTCAGTGAAACCTATGAAGAATCAAACTTAAGGTTTTTAGATACTTTCATATATGAACACTCCTCGTAAAAGTCAAAAGTAGTTCCTTTTGACAATTTGACCGCAAAAACTTGTGCTGCATTGTTTTATCAGAGAAAATGGCAGGACGTATCTAAAATATGTTTCTGGATTTGTGGAAATTGAGAACAAGTTTGTTATTTCTTGGGGTGCTATTTTGTGCCTGTGCCCACATAAAGGAATATGATCTACCACCCTGAAGGGCCTTTTTTCGCATTGATTTTTTAAAGGGCAATGGTATTTGAGGTGGAACGAGCAAAAAACCGCAATCGGTTGAGGTGCCAATTTCGTTAGCTTCTTATGTGGGCAACTGGACATATATTTAATAAAAACAAACAGCAAAGCTGTGGGTTTCCCAAATAAAGTAAAGCAGAGGGTCAAAGACGGTGAATTTCACTCTATTTTCAAGGTAGCAAAAAAACCAGCGTTGAGACACCTGAACAGGATGTGTAGGCCTCAGAACTGTCGACAAAATGAATCGTTTCGTTCCGAGACAAGATTTGTATAAGGCCAGCGCAATGCAGATCGTCATTTCCCAAAAAAACAGATTGTGGCAAAATGAAAAATATCTCGTTTCGAGAAATTCACCATTTTCAGAAAATAAAATAAAAAATATACCATGCAAAAAAAAAAATCGCCTAATATTCTCTATTTCCTAACATTCGCAGTGCAAGTATACTCCAACGATCATACAAATAGTCACTGACTGTCAATTCGAAAAAGAATTGTGGCAACATGAGAAATTTCTCGTATAGGGCACTTTATTATTTTCAAAAAGGAAATAAAATCTTTACAACACAGATAATAAAACGAATATTCTCTATTTCCGAATATTTGCAGTGCAAGCACATAACAATGATCATATAATTAGTTACTGAAAGCAATCAAGAACCGATACTCTTTGCGTCAATTGTCCGTGGCCATCACTGACCGGTCATACCACTGATGAGTGCATTCCGCTGTGAAACTGGAAATTACAGAAACAATGTGGTAAACAGAACTTCAATTAATTTCCAATGATCACCATGATTCAGTGTGATGAACTTTTACACTGAAGCTAATAACTCTGGGGGTCGTATTCCCCTAACGATTCCAGGAGTTCTGCATTGCTAAGTGGTAAAGTGTATGATTCGTAACCTGGAGGTCTCCGGTTTGAGCCTAACTGGTAGCACATGGTTTTTCGTGGGGGTGTCCTTGTGCGAGACATTTCAGAGTCCTAGCCCAGTACTTATGAAACCCAGGACAAAGTCTACATGAATATGTAAACCGTCGCGCTGATATAGCTGAAATAATGTTGAAAATGGCGACGAAAATCAATCAATCAACCTACCAACCAATCAATCAATGCACCGACCGACCAACCAACCGACCAACTAACCACTCAACGAACCAACCAACTAACCAGTCAGTCAGTCAGTCGGTCGGTCGGTCGGTCAGTCAGTCAGTCAGTGAAACAATCAATCTATTAATCGATTAATCAATCAATCAACCATTCTAAACCATTCTTAATACGGATACGATTTCAAGTTCCATGACTAGTTATCTAGACGGCCTGTTTCAGCCAATCATAAGGCTGGTGTTGGAATTGAGAATTATGATCGAATTAGGACTGACTCGTGAGGACGACGTCGGAGTAATAAGCTTAATTCAACCATTCCCCACACCATCCCGTTTTTTTAATAATCCGAGGAAAGAGACTTTTGACAACATTGGGGGAAAAGGAGAAAATGCTGGTAACCAGCATTTTCTCCTTTCCCCCCAATGTATTCTACCTATTTTAGGACAAATTCTAACATAAGAGTAATATTTTATTTGTCCTCTAAAAATGTCTAAAATTTGGACGAGTGTGGATCTGAACCCAGACTACACGCTCTTATCAATCTGGTTTTCATATACACTGTCCAGGAAAAAAAGCAGCTAAACAGGGGTAGTTGACACGTGAAGGGTTAGGAGAAGTCACTGAATATTGCAGTCCAGTGCATGTTGCGTCATTATCTGCCGCTAGGTGGCATTTTTCAAATACATAACCTATCTGATATGAGCATTCTGGGTACAGAACCGGACTACTTTCAAGGCGGCAAACAGTGCAACGAATTTCAAATTAAAAATATAGGTTTACTCACTAAAACCTACCTTATACGATTCATCCAGCCATGGTAAGCTAGCTATATAACCTAGGCAGCCATTTATAAACATAGGGTTCCCTTATAAGTTGGGAAGTATAAACCCAGCAAGGCAGGGACGTTAATTTTGCTGTCAGTCTATTACACAAATCCCGGTTTTCCCAATGTCTATATATAGAAACGTATTGAAAAAAAAATCCCGTTTGAGATCATTTTGTTTCTTGAGAAATTTGTAGTGAAAAACTGGCTTGATATGTCCACAGACGTATAATTTATTGCCATTTTCCGCCTGCACTTTTTGAGCGGCAATTTACGCACCGCGTATTAATATTTGTCCCGTACAGGACTGTGACGTGTCATAGCAGACATATCAAATCTTCGAAGAATATTGACATGCGCAGACAACGCATGTTACGTTTATCAGATCCGCCTAATATAACCCGGTACAGTGATCGTGCTGGTAAATCAATAAAAGCATCAGTTTAAAGCCTTCAAAGGATTCAGATTTTTTTGCTTTGTCATTTCAATTTCAAAAAGATCGTTTTCCATTAGAACAATGCGCGTTCTATTGATTTTGAGTTGATTTATACGTTATAGTGAAACGATGGAAACAGAGAGTCATTCCAAAATTAACTTCTTGCTTCGTACAATTGTCGATATTATGACCAGAAAAATATATTGCTAAATAACCTGTCTGTTAGATTTGTGTTTTGTGTTTGTTGTTTTTTAGTCTTTATTATTAACACAAAAAATATCGGCGTAAATTTGTCCACAAAGGCAGGGATCCTTAGAATAATCATGTCTATAGTTTTTTTACCAATCACAAATTTCTGTTTATTCATTCGTTATCAGTACCAAAAAGCAGGTCAAAAGCCAGAACATTCAGCTCTCCGAAAAAATCCCTTTTATAGAATAGTTGCAGTTCACATGGTCATTGTTTCTTGAATTATGATTTGAGCTATGTGAAAAGGGGGCTTAATGCATCTGCGAAAAGTATCGATTCAGGTCAGCCTGCGCAATCCGCGCAGGCTTACCTGGGCCGAAACTTTTCGCTATTGGTCAATTTTTTGTGTGTCAAAGGAGTATCCTACCTTAGGAATCTGTCCGTCGTTAGACAAAATGGTTTGATTGATTGATTGTATGGTGTTTAACGCCGTTTTCAACATTATTTCAGTTATATCGAGGCGGCCAGTGCACCTATCCATGCTTTCCTGGAGTTTCTTTTACCAGTACTCCGCACAATATTCTTTCCAAGCCACTGGCTGCTTTCCCACATAGCCATTGTCGAAACAATGGTCAGCGGTGAAAGAGGAATGAATCCTGTCGCAATGACTATCATCAATCCTCGGAAAGAAATTGGCCGAGCCAGGGATCGAACCAGCGACCTCCTGTTCTCAAGTCCTGTACGCTACCGACTGAGCTACGGGGCTCGGCGTTAGACAAAATGGACTTTATGGATCCATGATCATGTGATGACTTGCTTGGTATCATGGAACGTCTCTCTTTCAGACTGATTTGATAAATGTTGTCGGAAGAGGAGAAATTGCTCTTTACAAACTATAATTTCTTTGTTCACAATGTTTTCAGAAGATTATATTTATCAACTGCAGGGACGGGACGTAAACAGTCTCACTTTTGGTAAAATGAGTTAAGTAGATAACTATCTGCTGGGCGAGTTTTGAAGAATAAGGAAAATATTTCAGAATGATAAATACAACATACAGGGAGAACAAAGAGGAAAAGGGAGACATGTTTTTAATTTCTATCAGCTGTCGAGGGTTGTAAAATTAACTCTCGACCAAACGACAGCATTACAGCCTAAATTGAAAGCTTCTGCAGACGACAAACTGATTATTGTTTAAACATGAAATCTCTTATTTCGGAGGGTGAAAAAACATTTTGGGAAATGGAGAAAATGCTGGTTACCAGCATTTTCTCCTTTTCCCAAAATGTTTTCAAAAGCCTTCTTCCTCAGGCTCGTTAAGAGTCGGGATTGTGTGGTGAAGGGTTAATTAGATCTTGTATAATGATAGATGGGTACTAAAGAGGCAGTGATAGAGTGGCTGATATTACCCTAGACCTAGGTCTGTATTCACCAACCATCCATAAGAACGTTCTTAGACTTATTCTTCATGATTTTCGAAGTTTGAAAGTAACACAACTTCTGATTGGCTAAACCAAATGGTTTAGCTAATCAAAAGGTGTGTTACTTTTCAAATTTGGAAAATTTTGGAGAACAAGACCAAGAACATTCTTAAGAATGGTTGGTGAATACGGACCCTAAACGTTTCTCGCAAATGACCGGTCATTCGTCCAAGGAAGCCAGTCTTTTCTAACCCTTTCCCTGCTAAAAAAGTTAATAAAACTTTCAAGCCGATAGTAAAAATCTGAATAACGTTATTTCAAAACTTATTTTTTGGAATAAAATATCTCTTTATCGGACAGTGTAGATTTAACATCAGACTGCACGTTCTGTGCAGTCTGGTCTTGATCTAGAATGTCCGCAAAAGGTCAGTGAGTCACGCTCAGCAGCTTAAGGGTTCATACAATTTAGATTGAATGGTGTTTTACGCCGCTTCAACAATGTTTCAGTCATATTACGGCGGCAGCTCACATATTCATGTATTTCCTGGATTCCACCAATACTAGGCTAGGGCTCTGAAGTGTCTTGCCCAAGTACACTCCCACGAAAACCCAAAGGATCCAGTGAGGCTCGACCCCGGGGCCTCCAGGTCATGAGTCCTACACTTTACCACTGAGCCACGCAGGACCCCTTCATACAATTTAGAACATGTATCTTGATAAATCATTGATCACGAGTTGATTGATTGATTGTATGGTGTTTAACGCCTTTTTCAACATTATTTCAGTTATATCGCGGCGGCCAGTGCACCTATCCATGCTTTCCTGGAGTTCCTTTTACCAGTACTACGCACAATATTCTTTCCAAGCCACTGGCTGCTTTCCCATATAACCATCGTCGAAACAATGGTCAGCGGTGAGAGAGGAATGGATCCTGTCGCAATGACTATTATCAATCCTCGGAAAGAAATTGGCCGAGCCGGGGATCGAACCAGCGACCTCCTGTTCTCAAGTCCTGTACGCTACCGACTGAGCTACGGGGGCTCGGCTTGATCACGAGTACAGTCAAGATTGTTTGGAGTTTTTTTTTTTAACAACTTTCAACATTATTTGAGTTACAGTTGCAATAGCTGCCTTGTTCACATATTTCCTGGAGTTCACCATTACCCGACTGTAGCGCAGTGCCATGCCTTGTCCGAGGACACTAGGTAAAATCGAACCAGGATGTCCCGAGTACAAACGAAACACCTAAATTGGGACAATGTCCCTAATAAATCGTAACCCCAAGAAACAAATTTGCATCTAACTGTTGTGAAAGAATCTTAGCAAGCTATGAATAATCAACATGATTTAATCTATGATACAATTGATAACACCATGACCGAAAGGAGAAATGGCTCGTATGAATAGAGAAAAAGGCTTTTGCAGGTGGTGTTACTAAAATATACCTCTCATAGGTGGACACTTCAGTGTTCTGCGATGGGAAGAAGCTGGGCTCGTATTCACCAGAGTTTTCTAAATTTGAAAGTTACACAACATCTGATTGGCTAAACCATTTGGTTTAGCCAATCAGAAGTTGTGTTACTTTCAAATTTAGAAAATCTTGGAGAATAAGACTAAGAACGTTCTTTAAAATGGTTGGTGAATATGGACCAGCTGGATCGTGCATATTATCTGTATCACAGAACAACGAGACCCTCACGGCTGCCCATTGACACCGTTTGATTTGCAAGTTTGTAAACCAGCATTTCGCTCCTGCCATTACCAATTATGGTGTAAGTGTCCTGGTAAGACTAAACATACTGACCTAGTGAGGCAGTATTTTTCCTTGACGGATTTTTCCGAGGTTATAAAAGAATCAAAATACCGAAATGTCAAGTTTAATTTTAGACACGGTATCTCTCAAATATCAAACGGTCACGATCAAAGACTGCACTTTACTTTTTGAGCCTATTTCTTGACATTCTCTGCGAACATCAAAAAAATCCCTAAACGTCCCTATAAGTGAGCCATACTTTGTGAGAAGGGAGCTTAATGCATCTCCAAAAAGGTTTTTTTTGCGGGGTGGGGGAGGGGGTTGGTAAATTTTCTGCGTGTCCGAGGGCCATTCTACCGCAGAATTCAGTCAGTTGTTAGACAAAATGAGTTTTATGGATCCATAAATATGTAATAACTGTCTTAGTATAACGGATCACGAAGATGTATTAATCCACTTTATGCCAGAGTATGGCTTAAATTTATTTGGTATTATAGGCAACAAGAACTAAAAAAACATGCATACTACAAAATAACCCTCTGTATTACGTTGCTATTAGCTTTGCCTTCTTAAACAACGGAAACAAAATCGTCTTATAACGTGCATGTGCAATTTAAATGGCACCAACGCTACTTAGAAGAATCACCGGAACAATCAGTGTACCGTTACCCTTTGTTTCAAGTAATAAGTTTGTTCGTATGGTGTTTAACGCCGGTTTCAACATTATTTCAGTTATATCGCGGCGGCCAGTGCATATATCCATGCTTTTCCAAAGTTTCTTTTACCAGTGCTCCGCATAATATCTTCCAGTGCATCTGGTTGCTTTCCCAAACTGCAATAGTCGAAGCAAAAATCAAAGTGAGAGAGGAATGAATCCTGTTGCAATGACTATCATCAATCCACGGAAAAAAATGGCCGAGCTGGTTGTTTCAAATAAGAAGATATCAGACAGTTTACAGACATCGCCTATTGCAGACCACTGATCAAAATGACAATTTGCCTAGGTATTTTTAGGAAGATTTTCGAGCAACTAGAAGCACAAAAAAAAAACCATAAAAGAAATGGAGAAATGATTATCTGTGTCACTTTATTTAAATGACACTACTGTCCTAATCAAAAACTAAAATATCTGACTTAGGCCAACACTGAGTGAGGCTTAAATGAATTATTGCAGTATATGTATGAGCCATTTTCTCGAAAAGGGGGGGGGGGGTTAAATGCTTCTGCAAAAAAGTAAAGACTCACGTCAGCCTGCGCTGTCCGCAGTCCATACAATCTCATGGTTCAGCCGGTTTTTGGACATGTGCGACGAACGTGCTTGGTATAATGCATTATGGAGATACACATCCTCTTTTCCAGGAGCACCACTTTATTCTTGTATATAGCTCTTTGCAAAAAGTACTTTCCGTGCTTTGATTCAAACAAAAATCAAAGCACTGAAAGTACTGTGTGGTAAGAGCGTTACATACAAAATCTGAGCACTGAAATAAACTGTAAATGGAATACTGTTATTTCTATAGCAGCGATCACTGTTTATTAAAAAAAAATGAAAAGATTACACATGCATCAGAGGCGAGGGAAGAAAACCCGCCGGAAAGAAAGGCCGACAACGAGAGAAAACTCGGGATTGTTGGTAAAGTGTCAAGGGGTTGGATTATGGATCCAATGATCATTGGTCGATTCCAAGTTTAGAACTGGCAATGCAGGATATGAAGGAGTGTCCTTGGGCAAGGCTCTGTATATCATGAGCCCAGTACATGTGAGGCCCAGGATAGACGTTTATAAGTTAGATCTGGCCTGTTATGACTAGTGTTATGTTGAAAATAATATGAAAAAAAATCTTGAAATAACTACAAGTGAAATTTCATTTACCTGCAGGTCTTAGAGTTTACGAAATGTTGTACATTCAAATGTTCTGCTCTTTGGAGGAAGGGGGAACGGTGCTTAAAAAGCCCGCTTGACGACCAACGGGCCTTATAATTTTGTCTTGTATGTGTTGTTCCAACGCCTAAACTACTTCTACCAATTAATTGATATTCAGACTTCACAAAACTATAAAACATAGCAGAATTATAGAAGAATTATATAGGGACGAAAATACTTCTTTTTAGGCTTTGTTCTCTACAGTTCTGTACATAAGTGTGGCAAGGGTGCAAAAACCATGTGTAACTTTGCCTACCTTTTTAAAAGTAATACACCTAATTAACCATCGAAATTCTGCCCTCTTGGTAGTCAGCGCCAAAGGGAAATAACTTACAACACTGTAACTACTTTTTAAGTTGAGTTGCCTATCGTGTAATGTGTAGACATAGTGAAAATAATGTTGCACCCCTGTGTCTTTACTGGGTTTACTGGGTTTGATTTTCGATATGAAATCGGTTGGAAATTAGAATCTGGCTGCTGCAAATACCAATAAACCAGTTCCCATTCCTGCATGTATAGAGTCCCGTTTCAGACTAGAAGAGTTTCTCCTACGAAACTCTTTGTAGAAATGTGTGCCCCGTGTGGTGGGACCACCTTTGCCCTCAGTGGTACAGTTTGCACAACAATAGGACTGTTCTGTTCTTTGATACCACAAACCATTCCTGAGGAAAACCAACATATAATTCTTACAACGATTACTCAACTGCTGCAGGTCTTCAAGGTGAACGCCCATCAGTTGCTGCTTTAAGTATGAAAACAGTGCGAAGTCGCATAGGGAAAATTCAGAGCGGTCGGTGCGATAATGTCTCCATCCCAAGGAAGTCAAGAAGCCGTATTTCTTGAACGGTATACGAATTGTCGTGATGCAGGATACATCTACTCAGGTCTTCGTAGAAAGCATTTCTTTTTTTCGAAAAGCTGTTATCAAATCCTGGTAAGAACTTAAAATTAATGAAGGGCGCCCCTAGAAAATAAGCGTGTTATCTAAGCGTATGTTCTAAAGAACAAGTAGATTAATACATTCAAATATTAATATTTCATTATAATTTAAATTTTTAAAGCGTCTGTTACATGCAGTAAAAATATTTTAATAGACTATAAAATGATCAGATTTATCTAACTTTGAGTAATAAGCTGGATTCACCGACTGCCCCTTCGGCACTGCAAAGGCTAAGAACGACGCTTACTATGTCAAAGAAGACAAACAAATGTACTTTTCCAGGATACGGGATGATCTGGCTTTCTTCGTAGGTAATGAAGATGAGCATTTCATTGGCGGGATTGCATCTTTGTCCTAGGGTCGAAGAAATACATCCAGATTTCCTCAACGGTAACGATTCTGTGAAGAAAGCCGTCATCTTTGCGTTTCTATTTATTCTTTTGATTTGTACTGGAGTTTAACGCCGTTTTTAACGGCTTCGGTCATATCAAGGCGGTCAGTGCACCTACGCACCTGGCTTTCTCACACCAGTACTGACACAACTTTATTTCCAAGTCACTGACTACTTTTCCCACATGAATCAGAAGTGAGTGGCTAAAAGTCGCCGGAAAGACAGTTTGCCTCAACCGGGCTACCCGGGCGGGCGTTTCCATCCTTTGATGGAGCGTTTTGATTCATGCACACGCCTGACTCTTTCTTCATCCAACAAAAGTCTGGTAGTCTAGTGATTCACTAGACTCGGAATTGTATTGCGCCTGTCTTCAAAAATGGAGTCCGACACCCGTTTCACGTTGAAGTCGCTCCTCCGGTAAGATGGCCTTCCCGATCGGCATTCGTCCTCTAATAATAAATTGCCGTCGCTAAATCGTTTGTACCATCTATAAATACATTAGCCGCCTATATACATTCTTCTCTCCCTAAGTCGCTTTGATCATTTCTAATGTCTGCACTGATGATTTTCCCACTTTGAGGCAACAGTGAAAATTTGCTGGTTGTGGTGTTTTATCTGATGCCGACATTTCCTTAAAGATACGGCTATACACATTTTCAGCCAGTTTTAACCTATTTCATCTTTATTGTATGAAACTACAATGATTCATGCTAAATGTTGCCCCTGATGGCTTCAAAGTTGCAGAGATTACGACGGATAGAAAATGCTGCTCATTTTCTGGAAACCTTCAAAGAAATCACTGTTGTCGTTTCCGGTTTTAAATAAGGACAAATCCCTTGAGCTTCTTTATTCCTTACACCATGTAATTATATTGGTGATTTATCTATGTTTAGACAGCTGAACGAATTTTGAGCCGTACTACAGATTTTCAAGTTTTAACAGTGTGTGTGGGTTTTTTTTTTTTTCTCTTTCTCTCTCCCTCTCTCTCTCTCTGGCTGTAAGGATGTATCTTTAAAGGTTTGTGCAGTCTTTCCGTTTCAATATGTGAAATAATTAACAACAGATACCAATGATGATGGTGATGATAACGATTATGAAAACACTAATAATAATAATTAAATCTCTATATTGCGTGCCGTTGACTGGTACATTTCAACCCTTTACAAGACAATACCGCGTTTTAACCACCGTGAGAAAGAAAGCCTTTGACAACATCGGGGGATAGGAGAAAATGCAGGTGTCTCCTTTACCAGAAAATGTTTTCTATTTCAAAAATAAATCTCATAGTTTAAGCCACACTCGATTTTTTTCGTCTGCAAATGCTTTGAATTCGGACAAGGTTAACCCTTATCCTGCTAAATAAGTGAAATGAAACTTTTAAGCCGATAGTAAAACCCAACTTTTCCTTTTTCAACGGTATTTTTAGGGGAAAATATATCTCCATATCGGACAGTGTAGATCAAAAATCAGACTGCAAGGTCCTTGAGTTGCGCTTAGCAGCCTTACGGTTAAAACTTAGTCTTCTTGTAAAGACTAAAGACTTAATGGAAGGTATCTAATAGGTTAGTAAGAAAAGTGAAGTAATGCTAATAAGCCATAAAGAGCAAACAACAGGTACACCATATCATAATCATATATCTATGTACTTTATCAGTGTATAGAAATTGAGAAATGCGTAACACCTTTCGTCACTTTCTCCAAATTCAGCTGTCCAAAATTGTACGGAACGAAGAGGCCCTGTGCGAACTGTTCCAAGAACGAAAAGGTTCGCATACACAACCAATTTGATACGCCTTAGTTCTGAAGAAGTTTCCCAAAAATAAATGTCTTAGACCGTTTTCCTTGCACCATTATCGCTCTTACAAGGTTGTCAATACAGTGTGCAGGGATAAAATGTTGCAACATTTAATGCATATTGGGATTTGGTATGCATCACGTGGCTGAATGATATTTAAAAAAAGGTCTGTGGTGTATGCAATATTACATATCAGCATTTGACCTTGTCGTCTACGAGCGTTAGCTGAGGTGTCGCACGAATATTACAAGTTCTCACGTAATTAAACCGTGTCTTTTGATGGAAAAGGTTGGCTATTATCCTTTATTTGTTGTTATTGTTGTTGTTTCAAAATTGTTTACATAAATATTTAAAATAATGTGTGAGATATAGCAAATAGAGAATATTAAAGGTCTTTTTTGTCGACGAAAGATAGATTTTTCTTTGCATCGATAGAACATCACTGGCAATATTTTCACGAGTGACGCAACCACGAGTGAAAATATTACCGTATGATGTTCACGAGATGAAATAAATTTCGATCTTTCACCGTATGATGTTCACGAGATGAAATAAATTTCCATCTTTCACCAAAAATATGCTATTAATTTCATGCCTCTAACCCTGTTTCTGTTGGGGCTTGCGAAATAGAGGGGAGCTCTTGGTATTTCCGTACCAGTGAGTATACCAATCGATAAATTCACTGGTCGAAACGGTGAAATTGTCAAACCATAAACTACCATTATTTCCCGATTAACTGCCGAAATGCATGATAATTTCCTGCCGTCTACTTTCTGCGTCTTTAAGCACACCACTGTAAAAGGTATTGTGGACGAACAAAACCACTCGTTCTTCTTTTTCACATACTATTTCCATGTAGTATAATAGCATCTGACCTAACTCCCTGTTGATTATCCATTTTTGTACGGATGTTTGCTCAAAATTAATGGTTCGGGATAAAAAAAAAATTGTCAAGATATTTAGTTCTTAATTGAGCCTGGGAAGGACAAACTGAAACAAAGTGATACATAGGATCTGGCATGAGTTGGTGTTTGAGATAAAATTTTATAAATTGAGTCGACAAAAAAAATGTTATTAAGCGAGCTTTTGGCAAGCTTAATATCATTTTTTGTGGACTAGTTTAATAATTCTTTACCTCAAAAACCAACAAATGTCAAATTCTTTTTATAACGTACCTGTATAATAACAGGAATTATAGTCCATAATGTGTTAAAAGATAAGCATGCATGTACGGTGTGTAATGAAATTTACATGATGCCCGTTCGCTTCTTTGACAGATACATTACGAACGAAAAATAGTTCCAAAGAAACTTGCATATATTGATTTCTTTTGAATGTAAAAGTGATTATAGGCCTATTTATCAATTTTATCATAATTACCAATTTTGACCCAGGAATCTATGTCAGCGATGTTTTAGAAATGAGATGTATAATTTCAAAGTGTTGACCAAATACGGTACCATTTTTCTTTTTTATCTTAAACGCGTGTGAGACAAGCAAAGTCGTAATGGCTGTATCACATTGAAAACAAAAGCGATAATGTTATGTGATAAAAACCTGCAAATTACCAAATTAGACCCTCTCTGTTCTTGGGACTCTATTCTTTCTTTACCGATCTGATTGAACTCTGTGTCAATGTGATGATAACATAGGGCCTTATCTTTGAAATTTGAAATATAAGTTCATAAGGAACTAAATCTAATATAAATCTTAAAATACTTCTGAAATGCTTTTATTCCTCTGATGCTGACTTCTTATTTACGTACTCTTGCGAGTCATGCGTGAAGCAGTTAATGACACGTGGTTTAAAAACCATTGGGCCGAAACATTTTAAGTTTTGAAACTTTACAGAATTCATAAAAAAAAAGTGTTTGATATCTGAAATGCATATCACCAGTGAAACCAAGTTGTTTTTCCTCTTCTTCTTTGATTTTGTTAAAAAATGTGATGAATGATTTAAAACTGAGTCAACGAAAGAATAAATGATTGGCATTACTGTACGCCCTAACGGTATATTCTAAGTAGCCACAGAGTTAATAACAAATGGTCGCAGCTTTCTGCAAGCCGTTTCTCGCTGAGTTGATATAAAGTAAGCATCTCCGTGCTGCATTATACAAAGCCAGTCATCGAATATTTAGGAATCCACCAAATTCATCTAATCTCACAATTGACTGTATCTGGAGATAGAATGGTCCTTGGTTGATTGATTGATTGTATGGTGTTTAACGCCGTTATCATTTTTATTTCAGTTATATCGCGGCGGCCAGTGCACCTATCCATGCTTTCCTGGAGATTCTTTTACCAGTACTTCGCACAGTATTCTTTCCAAACCACTGGCTGATTTCCCATATAGCCATCGTCGAAACAATGGTCAGCGGTGAGAGAAAAATGAATCCTGTCGCAATGACTATCATCAATCCTCGGAAAGAAATTGGCCGAGCCAGGGATCGAACCAGCGACCTCCTGTTCTCAAGTCGTGAACGCTACCGACTGAGCTACGGGACTACCGATAGAATATACGGGCTGGGCCACTTTTTTGGGGGGGTACCACATATCAGGCTAACACTTCCTAGACTACCACATCTCAGGCTAACGTTTCCTGGACTACCGCATCTCAGGCTAACGTTTCCTAGACTACCGCATCTCAGGCTAACACTTCCTAGACTACCGCATCTCAGGCTAACACTTCCTAGACTACCGCATCTCAGGCTAACGTTTTCTAGACTACCGCATCTCAGGCTAACATTTCCTAGACTCCCGCATCTCAGGCTAACACTTCCTAGACTACTGCATCTCAGGCTAATGTTTCCTAGACTACCGCATCTCAGGCTTACATTTCCTAGACTACCACGTCTCAGGCTAACGCTTCCTAGACTACCGCATCTCAGGCTAATGCTTCCTAGACTACCGCATCTCAGGCTAATGCTTCCTAGACTACCACATCTCAGGCTAATGCTTCCTAGACTTCCACATCTCAGGCTAATGTTTCCTAGACTACCGCATCCCAGGCTAACATTTCCTAGACTACCGCATCTCAGGCTAATGTTTCCTAGGCTACCGCATCTCAGGCTAACGTTTCCTAGACTACCGCATTTCAGGCTAACGTTTCCTAGACTACCGCGTCTCAGGCTAACACTTCCTAGACTCTCGGGCTAGCTCGTCACAAGCTTACAGACAGCGGCTCTTTAAAAAGTTTATAATTTCGAGAAATTATAAAATTTTTTACGGGTCTAGTTCTATCAATATTGCCAAATAAGAGTATTTTGCTTCTGGATTGTTGGACCTCGTTATAAAGTTTATGACATCGCATTGTTTTACTTCTAATGGTTGCGGAAAAACTACACAACTACAACGTTCGCCTTTTTTTTTTTAATTAAGGAGTGGTCGATATTTTCGGTACCGTTTACGACTATATTAATTTTTACCTCTTCTTTTAAAAACCTATTTCCTTTTATAACCATTAAAGTACCTCTTATAATTCTACCCGAGGCTGGCATGCAATAACCACCTAATCCATGCTGTTTTCCGCTGCAACCATTACCGAAAGAGAACTCGTAATTTCCATCTTCTAAACTTCCTTGTTCCTCCGCATGAACGCTTATAATGGGTTTAGACCTTTTATCCGGGTAAGATTTTGTTACTAAATCTCTTTCTTCAACCGGTGCCGCGGCGTTTTTTAAAGAAAAACCTTTTAGATCCACATCGGATACCGCTTTAAAACTTCCGTCCGGATTTTTTACGATAGCGCCGCCGTTATCGACGTAATTTTTATTAGCAGCAGCGTCACGATCTATGGGGTTTGGTAAACCGATGATCGAGCGACCACCCATAGAAATGTCACCAACAGCCATATAACCATCAGGACCGTAGACAAAAGCTCTATCACTATCATCCACATATTTTTTAGTGGCCGCTTTGTTCGGTTCCGTAGGTTCGGACAAGTTTTTTATTTTTTTAAATCCCATGTTTAAATATCCCATCATGAGGTAACCCCCATTTTCATCCAATAACCCCGAATTAGAGTCAACATAATCCTTAGTTGCAACATCTTGAGGATTTACCGGGTTGCTAACTCTCGTCAACGTATTACCGTTCATATTTATCGAACCGGTAACTTCCGTCGTTCCGTCTTTAGGCAAAAAATTATTATTTATGTAAGATAGCTACGCACCATCGCATTGCGTATGTACCTCGTTGCTCATTCTTCCAAATTTATCGACAGGCATTTTTTTATACGAGATATTTTTTTTTAAACGTCTAATTCTAACAATAGTACAATAGCTACACTCGCGACTGATTCGATAGCTTTTTTTTTTGCGAGTCATCGGCAAAAAGCTGTAAACTTCTACCATTATCTCTCAAAAAATCAAACAAAATAGTAGTTTCAATTTGTATTAGCGAGCACGACGAAAATTCGATGGACGGATTAATTTCTTGACAATAAGTATAATTTGTTGTTGCGGGGTAGAGCCACGAAAAATTAAAGACATCTTCGTTGTTAGGAACAAATGATTTTCTTATAACCCAAAAATTCCATCCACTAAGTTTATTAGCAATTTCGGGCAAAAATCCTCTATCAATGTCGGCAGGAAACAATGTAATAGCGATTTTTTTAATTCTTCCGGCAGTAGGGGTAACATAGTAATCGTAAGTAGGTCTAGGCCCTTTATCGAAATTAAACAAGAAAGTGCTCGAGTTTGATGATATATCTAAATTAAATTTTCTTTTCACGGCGCGTATTAAAACGTGGGGTTTTACGATATTGTCTTTACGCAAAAAATTATTATTTATGTAAGATAGCGACGCTCCGTCGCATTGCGTATGTACCTCGGTGCTCATTCTTCCAAATTTATCGACAAGCATTTTTTTATATAGCTAAAAAAGTTTATTTAAAACTCGTTGGAACTTATTTCCCGAGCTTAGTTCTTTAAGAACGAACAAACATAAATGTCCGCAAAATACTTGCCTGGCTCTTTGTAATTGATCCGTATTGTAAAATATCGGATGTTTCAGATAGTTTACTATTTCGAGAGGCGGTTGCACGCCGTAACTGTCGAAATAATTTTTTAGTTTACCGTTTCTATACCAAGCGACCCAGTGTGTGCCGGGTCCGCTCGTATCATCGAGATTTAATATACCGCATTCTTTTTTCCCGCACTTTTTCGGTAAAGTGTCTCGTAAAAATACTCCCCTAAAATAAGGAATTTTTAATTTTCTCGCGGCATATTCTAGTTCGAAGTTGCTTAGCAGTTTGTTAGGTAAAATTACGTTTTTAATCACGATATCCGGCATTTTTTTTTATAACTGATTATTTTTTATGTCTTTATTATCAACCCATGTATATACATGGTCGGGGTAACCGTACCATCTTACTTGCGATTTATTTTTTCTTCTCGCAACAATCTCTCTTATCACGGGCACGTCTTGTTTAGTTTTTTGTAGTTCGGGTTCATAAAAGCTGCCTCCTATTTCTTTCCCGTTATAATCATTCGATTTTAAACGTTACGGGAGAGGTACGTTTTACCTCGCTAATCGTAAAAATCTCTTTGGTCCATCTTGCGGTATATCCTTTTTCGAATCTCTTTTTTTCTTTTTACTTAACCTTACTTTATCGCCGACGGAAAACTTAGGGGTTTTTTTTATCTCTTACTTCGGGTTGACCGGGATAAAGCTCTCGGAAAACTTTGGTTTCATTTACCTTCTTACTAGCATTTACTGGCGTCATCTTAATGGAAGAATGTTTCGCGTTATTATATTCTTTAACGAGATCGATGTAAACCTTCGTTGATTTAGCGGTAAAATATTTCCAGATTTTTTTCTTTAATCGTTCTAATCCATCTCTCAACGACGCTAGATTTTTCCTCATTTTCGGTGGAATATATCTCTATCAAACCTTTAACGTCTTTGTTATAAAACTCTTTACCCTTATCTGTCCACATTTTCTCGGGTTTTCTCTCCTTAAAAATACTCTTTAATGCTTCGGCGACGGATTTCCCCGTCTTATTTTTTAATGGAATCAGCCAACCGTACTTGGAAAAGATATCAATGACGGCGAGAAGATATCTTGTACCGCGACTGAGTTTTGAAAATTCTTGCATGTCTACTAAATCCGCGGCCCATATTTCATCAATACCGCTTACTTTGACCCTCCTTCTCCTAAATTTTCTTACTGCGGGTTTGTGTAACTCTTCCGCTAAAGTTTCCATATCGAATTTTTTTTTTTTTTTTTCTTCGACTCCCATTCCGAATCTCTTCTTCGTTCCAATCAGATTACTAACAATTGACCGTTCCATTTTTTCCCTGATTGTAGGATTATAGATTCCCTTTAGTTCCGTTAACATATTTTTATCGCAAGTAGCATTTCTGCTAGCCATATCATCCTATTTAAGATAACAAATATCGAGATGGTACACCGCCTCATCAACACGGTTTATCGGTTTACTCCATTCCTTCGGAGTTAAATCAGGGTTGAGTCTTTTATTTAATTTAGTGCCGGGCCCGGTAAAGTTATGACCGGGGAGATGCATTTCAACGGGTAAATTATTTATAATCTTATTTAGTATCGATGTGCCTTTTTTTTTTACGAAGTTCGTTTTAGTCGTTCCGCACACAACACATTTTCCGCGCACCATATGCCTTCCATTTTTAGTAACAACGTATTCTACGTTGTTGGCATTAAGTATGTCTTCTACATTTAACGCAATACATCCTTTTTTTAATATATTTTTTTTTATTATTAAAAAATGGATGTTATAGATTTATCGTGGAACAAAGCGGTATAAAATAGGCTTAATAACCCTTTTTTACCTAAAAGCATTAGGGGGTTAATTGTCGGTAAATCGGGATGCGGTAAGACAACGCTTTTACTGAACCTTTTGCTAAGACCGAAATGGCTCGATTACAATAATTTATGCGTTTTTGGAAAAAGTCTTTTTCAGCCCGAATATCGCATTCTTAAAAAAGCTTTTGAAGAAAAACTACCGAAAGAGTCAATTTTAAAGTTGTTTAACATTCGCGACGAAATACAGGATTCTAACGTTTCCCCCGCGGCTTTGATCGAGGAATGGATTAAAACCCTTAAAAATAAATCGGATATAACTTGCAGTTTCTTCGAAACCGCCGAGGATGTGCCCAATCCGAGAGAGTTGGAAGAGGGGAACAAAAATTTAATGATTTTCGATGATTTACTTTTAGAAAAACAAAATAAATGCGAATGTTACTATATTCGCGGAAGGCATAGTAATGTCGACTGTTTTTATCTCTCGCAAAACTATTTTAGGTTACCGAGGCAAACTATTAGGGAAAACGCGAATTTTATCTGCCTTTTTAAGCAAGGCCTTAAGAATATTAATCATATTTATGGAGATCATGTCGGCGAAGATATGACGAAAGAAGAGTTGGAAAATTTTGTAAAAACGTATGGGAAAAGCCGCACAGTTTTGTCGTCATCGATTTATCTAGCGAAAAAAATAACGGAAAGTATAGAGACGGTTTTGATAACTTTTATATCCTGAAATAAAATAATTTTTTTACTATAAAAAATGGAAGATCTTTTAAAATGGATAGTCGAAAATACCCGACAAAAAATGTCCACGCAAATTATAGTAAGCGACAATGAGACACGCTTTAGAAGTAGGTTTAATCTGCCGATTCAACTGGAAAAGGATAGAAAATACGAAATAGCTTTAGTAAACCTCGAAACATACTACTCTTTTCCAAACATTGATGTAACAAACAAGCATTTATTTATTCCAACGATAACGGCGTTTCTTGGTTTAAAATAGAAATACCGGAAGGAAGTTACGACGTTATAGACATTAACGATACCATTCACCAGGAAATGAGAAAAAAAGGTCACGTTGATTTAGTTAATGAGGAATATCCTATTAGCATTTCGGCGAACACAAATACATTGAAATCTATTCTTACCATCGAAGACGGTAATCAAGTAGATTTTAATCATCCAAACTCCATTTCTAAAGTACTAGGTTTTACTCGTGCGAAATACGAAGCGGGTTTTCATGAGTCGGAGAACGTAGTAAACATTCTTAATATAAATTCCTTACTCATTAACATAGATATTATCTCGGGAAGCTACGTTAATGGTTCAACACAAAACACAATTTACTCTTTTTTCCCGAATGTTGTGCCGGGTTATAAGATAATTGAATCGCCGGTTAATTTAGTATATTTACCGATAACATTGGATGAAATACACGATATGGAGGTAAAAATTACGGACCAAGATGGAAATTTACTAAATCTTAGAGGAGAAAATGTTACAATTAGATTTCATATTAAAGACACGTGAAAATAAAAAAAAAAAAATGTATATATAAAATGACGAGCTACGTGAATTTTAGAGTTAATATATCGGAGGGGCAAAAGAAAAAAATCCTTTCCGCTATTAAAAAAGGAGACAGTAAAATAGGTATTCATTTAGAACACGAAGATTTGTGTGGCGATGATGTTTTAGCGGTTACCCAGTCACAAGTGAAAAAAATAGCTAATGCCTTTGAAAATGGTACCGGCGTAACAATTAAATTGTCCGCTAGGCAACTTAAACATAATAAAGAAATAAAAGGAGGTTTTCTAGGAATGTTAGCCGGATTAGCCGCGAGAGCTTTGCCGATGTTAGCTAAAAAATTTTTCCCCGCATTAGCTACTGGCGCTCTTTCGGGATTAGCATCGTCGGGCGTACAAAAAGCGATTGGATCGGGTCTTTTCCTCAAAAAAGGCGGACGAATTTGTCGCGTAGAAACTGATGGGAAAGGTCTTTATTTAAGCCCTTATAAAGGTAGAGGATTGGAGTCTATTGGTGATGGTTTATATTTAAAACAGGGTGGAAAGTTTTATGACGGAAGTGGCCTTATTCTCAGACCAAATAGCCCTTTCGCTAATATTCCCATTTTGGGCGCAATATTATAAATTATAATTAAAAAATGCATAAATTTAGCGTAAAACCGAGAATTTCTCGATCAAAAACAATTCATTGGAGGTCAACTCCTAATTTAAAACATCCCCCGATAAAAATAAATACGCTAACTTGGCGAATCTTTTGTCAAAAAGAAATTATATTAACTCCGGGGCAAGTATTTCCGATGCAATTAGGTTTAGGTTTTATGATGACTAAAGGCGTAGTTTTAACCTCATTAGCATATTCTTTTAGATTTAAAAAATGTGGTTTACAAAATGAGATTAGCCTCGAAGATGCGGAGGATATTTTAATTACTATTACTAACAGTTCGAATGATGCGGTAAAAATAAAAGAAAACGAGATTTTATGCCACGTTGATTACCATTTTTAAAAAAAAAATATTACACTAATAAAAAAATGGAAATGATTAATAAATACCCCGTATTACCCACAGCTCCTGCGGATGATGAGGGACCGGATTATCGTTTGTATAGAATTAATGAGATACAAAACTTTTTAGAAGCCGAGATAACGAGAAGAGAATCTTTAAGTAAGAAATATTTTAGGGCCACGAGAATAGTAGATAGTATAGATACCGTTTTAGTTGTGACTACCACAGTTGGTGGGTTAGGCGGTATAGGATTGCTAGCAACGGTAGTTGCGGTACCCGTGGTTATAGCGTTAGAAAGTGTCGCGGGTTTTTGCGGTTTTTTAAGCGTAGTAGGAAAATACTTCTCTAAAAATACTACTACCAAAGCGGAAAAACACGATAAAATTAAAACCATCGCTAATACTAAATTAAATACTATATCTTCCCATGTCTCGAAAGCTTTAATGGATAAAAAAGTCTCTCACGAAGAATTTCTAATGATCACGGAGGAATTAGAGAAATACAAAAAGATGAAGGAAGAAATTAGATCGAAATTTAAGAAAAAGATAACGAGCGAAACGGAAGAATCGTTAATAGAAAGAGGGAGAAAAGAACAGCGTGAGTCCTTTCGGAAGTTGATTGAAAAACATCGTGGTAAGGAGCTGTAATATTAAGAAACCAAAAATTAAGTTTTCGTGTAGTTTTAGTTACGAAACGGGTTAAAAAACTATGTTTAAAACTACGTTTAAAACTACGTTAAAAACTGCGTTTAAAACTACGTTAAAAACTACGTTTAAAAAAAAAAATAATCCTAATAAAAAAAAATGTCTTTCCTAAAAATCGATGATCCGGCTAAAAGAGACTTGATCGTAAAAGAGTATCTCGAAATGAAGAAGAATATTCGGAGTAACCAGCTAGCAGAAAGAATGGGTGAAATAGAATTACAATCCGATCTTTCGAGGATTTTTAAACCTATTACAGAAACGCAAAAAGCCACAACGAGGAAAATTACGGAGGGTCTTATGCCTATTAAAAAAGGTATAGAAGTATTACAAAAAACTATCGAATTACCGAGTTTCCCAACTATAAAACTTAATACCACCAAAGAAGGAAAGGTAACTATTGGAGAAGGTGATGAAATGCGAACTATCGGACCAATTGCGTATGACTATTTAACGAGATTCGCTGATAAAGCCGATGCTGATAAAATGTACGGGCTGTATTCTAAAAATGGTAAATTTTATATCGATAATAAATTAGTCGTACTTAATAATGATGATATCTCGCTAGATGGTGATGTTTATAAAGGAACGCCGGGTCTCTGGGAGTTAATTATTTCTAAAAACCCGGATAAAGACATTTATACGAAGCAGGATTATGATAAATATAGCGAAATAATAGCAAGAAGCGATACTCTTTTTCACAATAACGATCCGAGTAGAAATAACCCGAAGTCTTCTAGAGGAAAAAAGTGGAGATTACTCAAGCCTATTTGGAAAGAGGTTAGGCTGCTGGTAATTGGCGAAGGTATCATTATCCCGTGCGATCCTAACGCGTTACTGCAAAGACTAGACTTACTTATAGCGAGTAAAGCGGCGGGCAACACGGGTGTGAGAAACGAGATTGTTAGCGTGTGCGACGAATTAAAAAGGCAAGGTTACTTCGACGAAAAAAGCTACAAAAAATTAAGGTCTATATTATAAAAAAAGATGATAGCGTTTAAAAACAGTGGATTTAAAAAAAAGTTCGCTTACGGCGGTTCCGGAATTTTTGACAGTTTAGCTAACTTTTTTGCAAGACTTTTTACTAGTAGCGCGGCCAAACAAATCGCTTCTTCCGCCCTCGACGTAGGAAAAAGTGTCGCTAAGGAAGGCGCGAAAAAAGCTTTAGAGGTTGGAAAGAGTGCCGCGATAGATGCGGGGACGAGATTAGTTAAAAAGGCTTTAACTCCGAAATCCAAAAAAATTTCAGAAAAATATACCGCTTTGCCCGCGACGCGTTAATAGAAGGGAGTGGTAACGCAATTGCTATAGAAGAATTAATTAAAAAATTAAATAGCGGATCGGGCGTTAAAATATTATAAAAAATTTTTCGTTTTATAATGCCTTAAAGCTAATGTATTTATTTTGTCACCTCATATACATCTTTTAGCATCTAAAGAAGCTAAAGCTTTCTTATTAATTTCTTCGGTAAAAATTTCGTGTTTATAGCTTCTCAGTATAGACATATTTCTATACTGGTCCTCACCGCTAAATAAACACTCTTTATAGTTTTTGAAGTGTATTCCCGAATCGACGATACACTTTTTAATTCCTTTGCACCTTTTGTGCTCTTTTCCCGCTAAACTTTTAAACGCATAATTTTTTGCACTTAATCCCGCAAACTCCGTTATAATTTTCCCCCCAAGTTCATCTTTGAATTTACTGACTACTCTTTTATTTTCGTTGTATTTTAGGAAATGATCCCCCGAATAATTGCTCGTATCGAATATTGAAACCTTTTCAGGCTCAATATCTTTGTAAATATCATCAGTTTCTATTTCTATAAAGAAACCGTCGGTATCGGTGTAGCACAATCTCACTTTTTCCCCGTATTTTTCTTTAAAATAATTATAATAAGTATCGTACATATGATTCTTGCTTATGTCTTAAATAGACATACCTAAGTAGATCGGTTTATCGTATTTTATATTAATCTTTTTCATGTGTACAACCACCAAGTTTTCGTCAAATATTACTGTGTGGTCATAGTTCGGTTTTGCTGTGAGCTTTTTATATCTGTAGCTAACTTTGCCGGAGACTAATTGGATATTTACCCTATTTCTCACGTTTTCTATGGTTTTCCCAAAAACGGAGTTCATCATTAGTTTAAAAAACTCCTCTTCGAATTTATTTCTCGAATTTTTTCTTAACTCAACATTTAAATCGATAAATGTTTTCATAAAAGGGCTTTCCTTAAATTTAATTGCCCTATGTATATTTTTAATTTTTAGTCCTAAATTTAAATAAGTTTTTAGCGTTTCATGATGTATAATATAATTTTTCTTATTATTTAAATTTGGTATTAACCTTTTTACCGTTTTTATTTCTAAATGTTCCGGAGCGAGGGGATAATCATTATGCTTATCATGTAATTCTTGAGGGTAATCTAAATCCACCTCAAGAATCATTCCTTGGCCCTCTACATTACAATATTCCCCCCATTCTTCCATTTCTTTTTCACTCGCCCACTTAAACTCGCGAATGGGGAGAGGTTTGCACATAGCCCAAGGGTAAAGGCTATTTGCGTCTAAATACATTAAATATTTTAGGGGTTTACTCGGGTCGTATACTTTTTCCATATATTTATTATTAGCGGCGAAATATCTTTTGCTGCACATGCTTATTCCGCCTCTAATTCCGCGTTCCACCATTAAAAGCATGTCCTGGTCTGTAAAAAGTTCAAGCTTTACCTTAGTTTTCTCTTACATAGCATCGTAAGCTAGACCCGGGGAGGTATAGTACCAACTAGGATCTAGCTCGTAATATTTTAAGCAGACATCCCTAAAGTTTTCAAAAACATCCGCCAGTAGCATAACATCAATTTTGTTATACAGATCTAAATAATCTTTAAATGTTTTCATACCGAAGGCGCGCCAAATATTTTTCGCGTGCGCATAATCCTCGTCGCTAATATCGGTTTTGTTCAAACCCGAATAAAATTCTTCTTTTGGCGGTAATTGTTCTTCTTCGAGTTTACCAAAAGAATCTAAATACTCGTAGGGGAAAACTCCTTTTCTCCTAACGAGCAGTAATTGCTCTTTCGTAAAAAAATTTTGTTGTGATTTTAAACTGCTCTTCACTTAGATAGCTAGAAAGACTATCCAAGCTAGAGGCCATAAATTTAAAACTGTCAAGAAACCTAACACTATGATATTTATATCTTGTGATCGGTTTCTTACTTCTCGAAAATACCGTATATTTTTCTACGGGAATCTTTTTGCTAAAGCTAATATATCTTTCTTCATTATTTGGTATACAATCAATATTTCCATCGGTTTTACCGAGGATTTTAATAAAAAGATGGGAATCATACCCAGCTAAATTATGAAAGTATACCGGAGTAAAGTTAGGGATTTTAGCCTTTAAATTACATTCATTATGAGCCGGTGAAATGACAATGATCTTTCACCTTATAATTTTCTTCCGTGAACTTACCATTGCAAATCCAACATTTTTCTTCTTTTTGATATGCTATCTCTTCCTGTTTCGTTATTTTAATAGGTACAGGATTTTTATAATATTTATAATAAATTTCCATTATATCTCGCGTTAATGAATTAATAAATTTTTCTTCCGTATTTTTCCCGGTATATGTTTTTAATATAGGGGCGCATATATCATCATCGAAATATTTTATTAGGTAGAAAAAACTACAAGCTATATGCTTCTGCATTTTTAATGTATAGCTTTTTTCAGGACTCGGTTGGCATGTGTTTATAGGTGCTAGTACACTTTCAAAATCCGCATAAACAACAAAAGGTACTACCAGTTTCCTATCATGATTCTTGAAACTTAATATTGTACCCTCTTTCGGCATTTCCAAAGTAATTGGCGCGTGTTCGACGCAATATCTCGTGTGCTTTTCCAAAAGTTTTTCGTTACCAAAATGATTTAAATAGAGCATGCAATATTCTAAGCGACCATTACCACTTATCTGCTCGCGCATTAGACCCCTAAAATTTTTTATTAACGCGTAATGGCTTTTTTCACCCTCTTCGATATAAAGAAGGTTTACGTGATTAGTGGCTAATTTTTTAATAACCCTTATTCTGTTGATTTTTTTTTTTTATGTGTGTATTCAAACACATTAATACTTATTTCGGGATTTTGTTTTTCGAAGTTATCAGTATCCCTAAATGAGACCGGGTATTTTATTCCGGACATATTTAAACTATTTTCTCTCGATTTTAAAACTTTATCAATTCTATACGCATGATCTTCTATGGGATTCAACGCCCTTAAAATACACCACAAAAAGCATTTATTATCATTATTTTTCATATTAATAATGGCTTTTTTGTTTTCTAACCATAAGGGCAAAGATAAGTGCCCCCCCGGCTTTTAAAGGGTCATAAACAACCGTTTTTAACTCTATTTCGGTTACCTGACCAAAACTCCAGCCACTTTCCTTCCTTAGAAAAGTAACGATTTTTTTCAAAATCGTTTGAACCATTTTATAGTATAAATCGTATAAGTTCGTTTCCTTTAAATTAATTTCATTATTGGAATAAAAACGAAACAACTTTCCATATTCATCATTAGTATCTTTAAATCTTACCATTATGCACTTTATATTCATTCTTACTTTTCTCTCGCGATTAATTAATAAAATGTTTATCGCGCTAACTTCCGCGATTTCTAGGTATTCTTCCGGTGTTGAAACTGGTAAACCATTTCCTCTGTATTTTCTCACTTGTTGATCAAGCGCTGATGATATGAGCTTGATATCTATTAAGTTTTGCCATTTATGTATCTCTTTTATTTTTTCTTTAATTGTCTTTAGCTTGGGCGAAATATTACTTTTAGCTGGTTTTTCTAAACATTTTAATATTTCTTCAACCGAAGGACCAGGAGGAGCTGCGGGGGTTACGGGGGTTGGAGGGACATAAGGCGTTGGAGTTAATATCGGGGCGCTTATATTACCAATATGTTTATCTAATATCGGTGGACTTTGATTTTTTACGCGCTCAAACAATTGCGCTTTACTAAGCCTAGAGTAATTTTTCACACGTTTACTCTTAGGTATATTTATAAGATCTTTCATTCTCGATCTCGTAAAATCATTACTCTTTACATTTATACTATCACCAATATCTAATAGTGGTGGACCTTGTAAACGCCCAATCAATTCGGGCCGCCTAAGCCCGGAGTATTCTTTCATACCCCTAAGCTTTGCCATATTTTTAAGACCTTTTACCGTAAATATATTAAAATTGATATTCATTTTAATATATCAGGAAAAAAATTCTTAAGCTTTTTTTTAAAAAAAAATTAGGATCGATTTATTACGTAGAAATTCTCTATGACCTTTCTACAAATAGCGCATTTATTTTTGCCTACGTTTTTAGTATTACACTCCTTACACATGCAAACGTGCCCGCAAGGGAGATTAAATATAGTAGGCTTCTCCTCTTGGCATGCGCAACACACATCATACATAAAGAAAGTTTTTTCTTTGGGTTCACGAATTAATCTAGCATGTCGCAATTTTAAATTTACCCTCTCCAATATTATATTACTTTTCTGAATTAGACTTTGTTCGATATGTCTCGAAAAGTGTGCTTGTTCATTATAACTATTTGATATTCGTTCATTTAGCTCGATAGTTTTGTTCATTAATTCTTCTTGTTCGCGTAATAGTTCTTCACAATGAATTTGTTCTAACCTTTTAAAACATTCTTGTTCGCAAATTATTCCGTCTACATGCAGCAACCTTGCGTCTACTCCTCTTATTCTTTCTTCAATTAACTCCGTCTCCGCCATTTTAATATATTAGGAAAAAATTCTTAAGCTAAAATTTCTACTAATCTTAATCCTATATTTATTTTTCCAAACTCTTCCTTCCCACTTTGATATCGTTTAGGGGCAATGATCAATAAATTTACCGGCTTTAAAGATTGAGGGGAAAACGCGTATTTCGCCAGTTTCAACATCCTCCAAACCAACTTTTCTAGGTTCTTTCATAATAGTTTTTAATCTGGCGTACTTAGGATCACTTATCTTTTTTGGTATTGGCTCTTTTTTTATTGGTTTACGTATCTCCTCAGGCATTAATCCGTGTTCTTTTACTTTCTCAATCAAAATTTTCTTATCCCAAAAAGAGAAATAAAGTATATTATGCTCTCTAAGAATTCTTTTTAAATCCTTTGTCGTTATCATTTTTTTATTAAGGAAAATAAAAATCTTAAATCAAATTACTACGCTCATTTTATTTCCGTCGGACTGAAAATTTATTAGCCTATCGCTAATAATAACGGCATATGCCTCCGTGTTCGCGGGTACATTCGCGTTAAAAAAACGTTTTAATTTGAATATCGGTAGTAGAATATTTTAACTTTTCACTCTGCTTAGAAACATCGAACAAAAACAAAGGATAAAGGCTTTTGTACTCCGAAGGGTTAAAGTTGGGATTAGATACTAACTCATCCATGTTAAAAAACTTCGATCTAAATAAAGCCGCGTCGCCGTAAGCTCTACTAAAATGTTGTTTATCGAAGGAAAGATTGTAGTCCGCTAGCGGATATCTAGTAGAATTTAACATTACGTAAATATTTTTAACATCCACGTTATCGAATATAGCCGGATTTTGCTCTTGATTGTCGATTTTATCGGTCTGAAAACCTACGATTATAAAACGCGGCACCTCGGGAGACGATTTAACGGAAAGTCTCCAGGAAAATGATGTTGAACGCGGAACGGTAATAGAATCGCATTGCAGCATTCTATACCCGACCGGAAATTTTTCTTTTCTCTCGATAAGTTTATAAAGTTCCATTTTCTCCTTATCCGCCGGCATTACGTGCGGCATAAACCAAGATAATTTATCCAAAGTAATTTTGCCGGCAACAACAACGGGATTGCCTCCACCGTCTCTAGCGTCACTTTTAAAAATCGCGTCATCATCGTCGTTTCTTTTAAAAGTGAGAACTTGTTTCATCCCGTACAAAACTTTATCGTAGTCTTCGCAAAAACCGAATATATGTTTTAATGGCACTCTAAAGCTAAATGTACCCTTTGGATTGGAATTATTAATAACGTATAATTTTCGTATATTCCAACCCACATTATCAGCTACTGTTGTGTTTGTATCCTTATACCACAATTGATTTAACCCTTGCGATTTAGAAAAATCATCCGCATATTTTAGCAACGCGAGCATCGTACTAGCTTGGCCGGGGTTCGTTATGGATTCGATCTCTTGTCTGGAAAGTTGATACTTAATATTTTTAAAAAGATACATGAGACCGTAGTTCGTTAGTGAAATGTTGTCGGCATTCGCGTAAGCCGTTCCATCGGCCTTTGTTAAACGACCTTCTATAAGTAAATAGCTTTCGCGAGGATGCGTAAAAGATCTTGGGTTTCAATGTGTACTCTAATATCTCCTCCGGAGTTGTTAAGATTGGTGCCCGTAATCGGCTCATACTCAAAGTATTCGTACTCATCGATACTAGTATCTTTTAAAATTGGTTCCGTAATGTTTAGGATGCTCATTTTTATATAATATTATAATAATTCGTACTTTTGCTTTGGAGCTCGAATCGTCGAGACGAGAAATGCGAGGCGTTTAAATCAACTACTGTCGAGAAATAGTAGAACGTTCGAGCCGCTGTCTGTAAGCTTGTGACGCGTTAGCCTGAGACGCGGTAGTCTAGGAAGCGTTAGCCTGAGACGCGGTAGTCTAGGAAGCGTTAGCCTGAAACGTGGTAGTCTAGGAAGTTTTAGCCTGAAACGTGGTACTCTAGGAAGTGTTAGCCTGAAACGTGGTAGTCTAGGAAGTTTTAGCTTGAAACGTGGTAGTCTAGGAAGTGTAAGCCTGAAACGTGGTAGTCTAGGAAGCGTTAGCCTGAAACGTGGTAGTCTAGGAAGTGTTAGCCTGAAACGTGGTAGTCTAGGAAGTTTTAGCCTGAAACGTGGTAGTCTAGGAAGTGTTAGCCTGAAACGTGGTAGTCTAGGAAGTGTTAGCCTGAGATGTGGTAGTCTAGGAAGCGTTAGCCTGAGATGCGGTAGTCTAGGAAGTGTTAGCCTGAGATGCGGTAGTCTAGGAAACGTTAGCCTGAGATGCGGTAGTCTAGGAAGCGTTAGCCTGAGATGCGGTAGTCTAGGAAGCGTTAGCCTGAGATGCGGTAGTCTAGGAAACGTTAGCCTGAGATGTGGTAGTCTAGGAAACGTTAGCCTGAGATGTAGTCTAGGAAACGTTAGCCTGAGATGTGGTAGTCTAGGAAGTGTTAGCCTGAGATGTGGTAGTCTAGGAAACGTTAGCCTGAGATGTGGTAGTCTCGGAAACGTTAGCCTGAGATGTAGTCTAGGAAACGTTAGCCTGAGATGTGGTAGTCTAGGAAACGTTAGCCTGAGATGTGGTAGTCTAGGAAGTGTTAGCCTGAGATGTGGTAGTCTAGGAAGTATTAGCCTGAGATGTGGTACCCCCCCAAAAAAAAATGGCCCAGCCCGTATATTCTATCGGTAGTTTACGGGGCTCGGCAGAATGGTCCTTGGACATGCATGAAATTTACAAATAGCAAAAAGTTTCCACCCAGGTCAGCCTGCGCGGACTGCGCAGGCTGACCTGGGCCGATACTTTTTGTAGATGTATTGAACCCCCTTTTCACCGAGCATGGCTCAATTATGTTGGTCTTTCATTGTAATAAAAAAGTAAAAAAAGTAAAGAAGCCAAGAGAGAAGCTCAAGATCACATCCCTGCAATCTGATCGTTTTGTACACTTCCTACGAAATGCCACGACTAGTAGTATAAGAATTAATTGAATGACGGAAAGCTTTCGATTTTATGGGAATCTTTTTGTCTATTCCTTCGGCTGCAACTATTTTTTCTTGTACTTAATGGCAGCACTCACGCTCATCTACGCTCCACAACGTATTTATTGGATGCCGTGCTACAACTGAGTATAAAGCTAACTGATTATACAACGATCTTTTTTGTCTATTCCTGCAGATGCAACTATTTTATTTTTTCTTGTATATAATGGCAGCACTTACGCTCATCTACGCTCCACAACGTATTTATTGGATGCCGTGCTTCTACGAACAACTGGGTATAAAGCTAACTATATAACCATAATCATTTTTTTTTTTTTACTGCAGATGCAGCTACTTCCCTTGTTTATAATGGCAGCAATTATGCTCCTCTACGCTCCACAACGTATCTATTCGATGCCGTACTTCTACGAACAACTGGGTATAAAGCTAACTAGTAAGAGATGTGAAAATGGCAGATGTAACGAGCAGCTAAAGAACATAGCTGCCCGCCTGTTTGATACAAGTTTCATGGGGAAAGACGAGAACTCTGTTAACAGAACGGAACGCCAAAAGCAGGATGGACTCGCAATGAATTCTCGACTGAACACCAGAGTCAACTTGATAACCGGAAGCACCATTCGTAGACATGCGCGTGATGTCAGAGCAGAATGTATTCCCGATTGTGACCAGTGGAATTTTATCTAGCTATAGACTCACTGAGTTGATCATAATGACAATGTGTTTACTCTCTCTATCTCTCTCTCTCTCTCTTTCTCTCTCTCTTTTATTAATATCTAATGTTTTTGACCAATCGCAATCTACCATCTATTCATTCTTTATCAGTACCAAAAGGTAGGTAAAAAACCAGCCCCATCAGCTACGCCGAAAAAAAAAATCAAAGTGCTGTAAGCACTGTAATCGGTCGACACTGAACAACTACAGTGGTTTGAAATCACAAATCAAATGGTATATGTTTGAACTATGTATGGAACAAAAAAATCCTACGCCGTTACAAATGAGCCACGTAGGATCCCACTTTTTTAAACAGTCTTTTACAAATTAGTAGTTTAACGATTGGTTGAAATATAGGCTATGTTTGCCAACCGACAGCAATAGAACGTAAAAGATATGTGACAACTGAGATCAGCAATACCCATTATCAAGTTTTAGATATCACTCATCATGAACAGCAGTACAGATCTACCAACCCTTTAAAAGAGTGAAAAAATACAAATATTCCTTTCTGTAACTTTGGCAACTTTGGTAACTGTATTGTAACATATAAAAGCCGTATAAAATATGCCTGCATTATAACTTTGGAATTGTTTACTTTTGGCTGCTTGTGGGCCTTTCATTTTTCCATTTTAAAAAAGACCTCGTATTCATCTTGACAAACTGTCCTACCTATTTTTTAGCGGGCCAAATCGTCCAGTCCAAAGGTCTGCTGGCAAATTTCTCCTACATTATACTTTCAAAGAATGTAGATACCCAATAGCTCCCTACCCGTCAACTCTTTACCAAATGATAAAATTTTAGACTTGTCCAAATCAAAAGCATCTGCACATGACGAATGAAATGTAGGCCAAATGATGATTTGAATCGTTGAAAGGGTAAAAAAAACATGGGAAAAGGACAAAATGGTAACCTGCATTTTCCCCTTTTTTCACAATGTTTTCAACTTCTTTCTCATGGGTATTAAAAAAGAATCGTTTGGTTAAGAGTTAAAACACTTAGTTAATCGACTAGCCTTTTACAGTTAGGAAAACAATATCAAACATTAGGCTACAATTTTATGGTCGGTTTTTTTTTCCCTATATACATGTGCATCCCAAATAAACAGACAATTAGATCTAAGATATGAACGTCTGTGATATTGAATTGCATTGCGCTCAAAGGTCAGTCTGATCTTTATCTTTTATTGTCTTCAAAAGAGACTTTACTTGTCCATAGCCAACAAAGGTAATTGTATCTGAGTCATTCTAATCAGCAAGAGCATAACTGCGGTAGCCTTGATCTCTTTATCTGAAATGTGGAAAGGATGAGAATTGACCAATATGGAATAGCTGATGAGACAAACATGTTGCTGACATTTGCACGCTTAGAGCGCTAAATTGTTGAAATAGACATGTTAAGCTCGGAAAAGCACCCTAAATATTGCAGGACCATTGCTGTCTTGAGTAGAATAACTCGGAAAACTGGCATGACAGATCCAAGATCTGACTGCATGTTCTGAGCACTCTGGTCTGAATCTGCACTCTCTGCAAAGACTTTTTCCCTTGTCCGTTTATTCAGATATGGAGAATATAACAGTAAGTGAGCTTATTTTTTTTTTTTACAGTTTCAGGGTTTTTTATCCTCGATGAAAATGTTCTATTTGACAAAATTTTGAAAATCTTTCAAATGGGTGAAAAACGCTGTGGAAAAAAGAGAACATGCTGAATACATGCAGTTTCTCGAACTATGTTTTCAAAGCTCCTCAGGATTGTTTGGTCAAAGGTTAACAGACTGATTCCAGTCTGTAGAAACTCACCAAAAAGAAACATGTAAGTGACTGTGTAAAATGGTAGTACCATGGCTGGAAGGAGAGGAAGAGGGGCTGTGAAAACAATTTAACCCTTATTTCGCTAAAACATTGAAATGAAATTTCAACCGGTAGTAAAACCCGAGAAAATATCTCCTTATCGAACAGTATAGATCCAAGATCAGACTGCACGTTCTGTGCAGTCTGATCTTGATCTATACTATCCTCAAAAAGGTCAGTGAGTCGCACTTAGCAGCCTAAGAGTTAATACATCATACGCTGAAAGATGCGTAATCAGTCAGTATTGTGAATGGACAGTCTGGGTACTAAGGTTGCAAGCGGTGAATCGCCAGTCCATTCTGAAAAAGTTTACGTAAAGGCCTCTCCGCGAGGGCCATAACCTTTACACAACTATGTACCCTTTGTCCCCACAGCTTCACAAGCTTCGCCTCACATATACGATCCCTGCATTAAATGACCAACGGCCGGTTACTATTTTGAACTTACGGCTGTTACGAGTTGCATTTACATCAGTTTTCTCTTAGAGCAATCTAAATTTTCAAATTCGTTTAAAGCAATGTTTCATTACAAACTCCTTTCTTTTGCGAGTTTATTCCTCTCAAGACCAAAATGACCTACCATGTTTTCAACACCTGCTATATATACGGAGGGCACTCGTCACAACTCGGCCGATCCCGTAACTACGTATAACTATCAACGGATCACTCGAAATTCGCCGAATGAAGGGACAGCAGACGACTACAAGCTGTGTTCACATCATCCAATTTTTACTGCTCCAGTTTTTGCTGGCCAGAGATTTTGATAATACTGTAATTATGACATACTTCAATACTAAACAAATTGTAACCGCCGTTTATTACATAATTTGAAAGTTATTATGGGATTACTTGACATTACTTAACGCCTGTTTACCGCTAATTACTATTCCTGCGCTTATCTGGGTCAAAAGTGCGCTTATCTGGGTCAAAAGTAGTTTTTGTAATAAGGTCATCACAGCAGGTATAAGCGTTAAAACGCTGTAAGTAAAAGCTGTTACGAGTTGCAGTTACATTAGTTTGCCCTGATCGGACGGGTTTCCGGAGTTTGCCATCTCTCTAATCGGTCTACCGACCGATTAAAAACTGTAGAATACCTTTCTCGCAGTTATCCAAGTTTAGATGCACACATTCTATACGATATGAGAGATCTTATTCTTCAGGATCTCATCGTGTTGTTTTTCCTGCTAGTACCCCGCTTACGAACAGTTGTCGAGGTAAAAGTCGCTTCGTTTGATCCATAAAACTGTTTCAAATACATCAGTATTGATAGCCTGACATCAATATTGAACCATGCTCTGGCAAAAGGGTGCTTAATGCATCTTCGTTCGTTCGTTCGTTCGTTCTCGATCGTTCTCGATCGTTCGTTCGTTAGTTCGTTTGTTTGTTTGTTTTGGAGATTAACGCCGTTTTAACAGCTCGGGTCATATCACGGCAGTCAGTGCACCTACACATGTGTTTCCTGGCTTTCTCACACCAGTATTGACAAAACTTCCTCAATGCATCCCCTTTGATGCAGTAGAACCAGCAAGACACCACATTATTATGGCCCCATAAATTCATTTTGTCCAACAACCGGATGAATCTCAAGGCACACTGGTCCTTCGACATGCAGAAATTTGACCAATAGCAAAACGTTTCGGCCAAGGTCAGCCTGCGCAGTCCGCGCAGGCTGACCTGGGCCAAAACTTTTTTGTTTTTTGGTCAGTTTTCAGCATGGTCAATTTTCTGCATGTCAAAAGACCAGTCTATCTCATGATTCAGTTGCCAAGCCCCCGTAGCTCAGTCGGTATAGCGTTCAGGACTTGAGAACAGGAGGTCGCTGGTTCGATCCCCGGCTTGGCTAATTTCTTTCGGAGGATTGATGATAGTCATTGCGACAGGATTCATTCCTCTCTCGCCGCTGACTATTGTTTCGACGATGGTTATGCGGGAAAGCAGCCAGTGGCTTGGAAAGAATATTGTACGGAGTACTGGTAAAAGAAACTCCAGTAAAAGCATGGATAGGTGCACTGGCCGCCGCGATATAAATGAAATAATGTTGAAAACGGCGTTAAACACCATACAATCAACAATCATGATTCGGTCGGTTGTTACAGAAAATGGATGTTAATCGAACCTCAATCATATGAGGACTTCCTTGGTATTATGCATCACGGAGATACATTAAGCACCCTTTTGCCAGAGCATGACTCACTTCCTTATCTTCAAATGTTTGTCCTGTTTTTATATTTAGCATTTCTTTTAATCCTTATCTTGCTGAATAAAATTTAACAGAACTTTCAGATCGATAGCTAAAACCGGGATAACGTTATTTAAACCGTATTTCATGGAGAAAAATATCGTACAGCGTAGATCCAAGATGAGTTCTGCACAGTCTGATGTTGATCTACATTGTCTGCAAAAGGTCAGTGAGTCACGCTTAGCACCTTAATGATTAATACAACCTGTACAGTAAATGTTACAAAAAATTCCTAACTTCCCATAAGGTTGATACCCTGTGACTGCATTCCCTTTAACCCTTTCCCAAACAAGCCCTGGTTTTCACGTGTCTACAGTACAAGTCTTTTGAAAACACTGTGGGAAAAGGGGAAATTGCTCGTTACGAGCAATTTCTCCTTTTCCCACAGTGTTTTCTACCCTTTTTGAGAACTTTCTACCATTTTCATCAATTTTAAAATTGTCGTCTGCAAACTCTTTCAATTTGGACCAGTCCAAAATTTGTCGTTTGTGAAAGAGTTAATAGATTTGCTCCAAAACAAAAAATCTTTCTAACGCTCATGCATGTTAACATAATGTCAAATGAAAAATTCTTCAAAACTAGCGTGTCTCTTTGATTTAATCCAGAAATGCCAAATGCATACAAGCACATGAGACGCCTCTAAAGACCCTAGAAGGCGCATTTTTCTAAGTCGATGAATATCATCCAAACGCCGACAGACTACTTTTTTGTCATTGTATTTCCGGTTTTACGCACAATGCTCACTACCTCAGAACAATTTACTTTTATCAAAAACCATTCTAATATCCAGTATTGGCCATCTGATTGGCTGAGACGAAACATATCAGCCAATCAGAAAGCTACCATTGGTGATTAGAATCATCAGGTAAATTTTCGGTTCAGACCCAATAGAAGTAATCAAGGATGGTAAACAAAACGTAAACACTTACTTCATAGCTATGGCTTCTGTATATCCAATAAACAACACACGATTTTATGAAGATTCACCGGAGAAAAAAAATATATAGAGGATATTTGTTTTTTTTTTCGGTGAAAGATCGAAATTTATTTCATCGAGTGAACATCATCGGTAATATTTTCGGTGAAAGAAAATATTACCGATGATGTTCACTCGATGAAATAAATTTCGATCTTTCACCGAAAAAAACAAGTATTTTATTTATTTCATGCTTCTAACGCCTTTTTTTTGTCGAGACTTCCATAAAAATCAGTACAAACTCCCCGTGGTCGGTATTCTCACTGGTCGTACCCGTGTAATATCGAAAAATATTTTCACCGCTATTTCTCGATATCCTACCGGAAAGCATGAAATATAATGAACCATTGTCGTGGCACAAGACTCGTGATAAGCGTGCAAACTGGTGCAACATGATGCCAACGAAAATGAACTTTACGAGGCCAAGGCCTTTTTGTGCTCTCTGAAAGCCAAAACGTATATCGATGAAAATTATGTGGTGTCCGTGGCCGAGAGGTAGAGCGTCGGCCTCGTAATCAAAAGGTCCTGAGTTTGAATCCCGGAGTCGGGTTCAACTTTGGGACTGTTCATTGGCCCACACACCCGGCGCGAGTACTGGTGTAGTTCCCAGGAAGCAGAATCGAGACGGGTTAGTATAAGTTGCAAGAACTTGTTTCTCAATCGATGTAAAAGGAATATGTTTGATCTAAAATGTATATCGTTTGTCAACATTTTTTATGCGTCCGTCGAATAAAATTTAGGAAAAAGTAATAAACTGTAGAGTGCATGCAATGGTCAAATTTAGGCGCGTAGATTGAGATCAGACTACAGATAACGTGTGGTCTGATCTTCGATGTACGCTGTCTGGTCGAGGAGCCTTAAGAAACGTTCCGTGGCTTAGTGATTAACCCTTTAACAAACGACAAAATTTCACGTTTGTCTAAGTTGAAAAAAAAACTTTGTAGATGGCAAAATAAATGTGACTCTAGAAATGGAACTCGTCTTTGAAAGGGTAGAAAACATAATGAGAAAAGGAGAAAATGCTGGTAACCAGTATTTGCTACTTTTCCCACAATGTTTTCAAAGGCCTTCTACCTCAAGGTCGTTAAAGGTGGCTATTCATATTTTTAGGTCTCACCAAACTGCAAAATAAAAAATATTTTTACTGAATTGAGTAGGTCATATCACGGCGGTCAGCGCACCTATGTATGTGTTTCCTGGCTTTCTCACACTAGTACTGACGCAACTTTTTTTCCAAGTCACTGACTACTTTTCCCGCATGCGTCAGAGGTGAGAGGCGAAAAATCGCTGGATAGAAAGTTTGCCTCAAACGGGTATCGAACTCACAACCATCAGGTCACGAGTCGGATACGCCAACCACTGAGTTACCCGGCAGGGCCTGACACCAAAAAAAAGAAAGACATATGTAAGAGAAAAATAATTTACCTTTAATGGGCTACGTAGCCTCTTTAGGTAATTTTAGCGTTTGTCTCTGTTGTGGAAAAGTTGATTGATTGATTGATTGTGTTTAACGCCGTTTTCAACATTATTTCAGTTATATCGCAGCGGCCAGTGCACCTATCCATGCTTTCCTGGAGTTTCTATTACCAGTACTCCGTACAATATTCTTTCCAAGTCACTGGCTGCTTTCCCACATAACCATCGTCGAAACAATGGTTAGCGGTGAGAGAGGAATAAATCCTGTCGCAATGACTATCATCAATCCTCGGAAAGAAATTAGCAAGCCGGGGATCGAACCAGCGACCTCCAGTTCTCAAGTCCTGAACGCTATACCGACTGAGCTACGGGGCTTGGCTTGTGGAAAAGTAACTTGGTTAATACCACGCATCGATTATGTAAGATCGTATTCAAATAAGCTTCTTTACTGTTCAACATATCATAGTCAAAAGGGGGTTAATGCACCTGCCACAAAGTATCGACCCAGGTCAGCCTGCGCAGTCCGCGCAGGCTGACCTGAGTCGATACTTTTTACTATTGGTCAATTTTCTACATGTCCAAGGACGGTCCTATCTCATAATTTCGTCGGTTTTTTTAGACAAAATAGATTTTATGGATGCACAATTATGTGATGACTTGCTTGGTATAATGCATCATTTCAATGCATTAAGCCCCCTTTTGCTATAGCATGGCTCATATATTTTTTGTAGTATTTATCAGTTCTTTCCTAAAGGAAAAAAAAAACACCAAGATTTACAGCAAAGAAATCTAAAAGGGTCTCTTTAAAACTTCGGATTGTTTGGTAAAGAGTTAAGATATTGAATTGTAAATCAAAATAATCGCGGTTTGATCACCACTGGTAATAAGGGAGCCCAAGCCTAGTACTAGCGGAAATCCATGATATTGGTAAGTGAGCTGTGGTCTGATAAGCTTGCTATACTATTGAACGTATCATACAAATGAGTCGTGATCTGTGAAAAGGGGGCTTAATGCATCTGCAAAAAAGTATCGATCCAGGTCAGGCTGCGCAGTCCGCGCAGGCTGATCTTGCCCGATACTTTTTGCTAAGGGTCAATTTTCTACATGTCCAAGGACCGTCCTATCGCAAAATTTAGTCGGTTGTTAGACAAATCAGATTTTAATGATCTATAATTAATATGACTTGCTTGGATACTGCATCACGGAGATATACTGAAATCACTTTTTTCGAGCGCAATGCTCGTTTACATTTCGGTAAGCAACCAAGAAGTTTTGGAATATTTACAAGTTAGATGTTTTTTTTTTTAAAGACTGAAATTAAATACAGGTATTTCATTTACTTAGAAGCCTTAGAGTTTACGAAGTGTTGCATATTCAAATGTTCGTGATAGTCATTGCGACAGGATTCATTCCTCTCTCGTCGCTGACCATTGTTTCGACGATGGTTATGTGTGAAAGCAGCCAGTGGCTTGGAAAGAATATTGTGCGGAGTACTGGTAAAAAGAAACTCCAGGAAAGCATGGATACGTGCACTGGCCGCCGCGATATAACTGAAATAATGTCGAAATCGGCGTTAAACACCATACAATCAATCAAACGTTCGTGCGGTTTTTTTTTAAACCCTCAATCTGCATAGCGCAGATCCGGGGCGCTTTTGCGGACATTGTAGATCCAAGATCAGACTGCACAAAACGTGCAGTCTGATCTTGGATCTACACTGTCCGATACGATATTTTATTCTCGGTGAGATCAACTTTGTAAGTGCAATATTTGGGGTTTTACTATTGAGTGGAAATTTTCGATTCATTTATGTAGCAGCGTTAGGGTTAAACTGGAGCCTAACCTTTTACCACACAATCCCGACTTTTAACGACCCTGAGGAAAAAGCCTTTTGAAAACATTGTGGGAAAAGGAGTAAATGCTGGTAAATAGCGTTTTCTCCTTTTCCCACAATATTTTCTACTCTTCCCAAAACAAATTTCAATTTTTGAGTAACATTTATTTTGTCGTCTGCTAAAGCTTTCAATTTGGACTGGTCTAAAATTTTATCGTTTGGTAAAAAGACTGTTTAACTTGGAGATCGACCGGACTATGGTCTTTATCTTGTTTAAAGTTTCCAGGTCCATCTTACTTAGCTAAAAGGTGTTCAGACTTCACAAAACTATAATGCCTAATAGACCTTAAAATAAGGCTGTCTTTTCCCTGGAAACAAACTCTTCCTTTAAAGCCGGGCATGTCAGAATTCTATTCCACAATATGGCAAGGTTACATGTTATCACATGGAGTTCGACAAGCAGAAAATTATCAGTGATTTTTCCTGAAACCAGCAGGTAAAATGTAATTTTAACAACCCTGCATTTTCAAAGTTATTCCTTATTATCTTTTGAACCATAGAAATTCGGCTCTCTTGGTATTCAGTGATGATGACGCAAACAAAGGGAAATAACTTACAACAATTAAACTAACTCAATTTTTCAATTGAGTTGCCCACCGTGCTAACGTACCTAAAGTACAAATTGAAATTCGAGTTATCGTTGGTTTTGAACTGTCAAGAGGTCAATCGACAATTTATTTATTTATTTATTTATTTATTATTATTATAAACCAAAGATTCTCGTGATTTAACGACCCTAAGGACAAGGGCTTCCGTACCAGCATTTTCTCCCTTTTCCATAACGTTTTCTGTCCTTTCAAAGATCAAAAACTTGATTTGTGTCACACTTGATTTGTCGTCTGCAGACACTTTCAATTCGGAAGAGTTAACATTTTGTCGTCAGTAGTATAGGAGGGTAGACCTCGGACAAAACGCGTTTTGTCCGAGGTCTACCCTCCCTGAGTGCCATTTTGTCCGAGGTCTACCCTCCCTGAGTGCCATTTTTGTCCGAGGTCTACCCTCCCGAGCAGAAAAAATGCCGCATCACTGCAATTTTGGCGTGATTCGGTTTCCGCGACATATGAATACAATAATAAATAGTCCGTTACTAGTCTCGGGAGGGTAGACCTCGGACAAAAGTAGTTCCGGCAGTTGGTTCAGGTAGAAAGCCTCGTTGGACTTAGTCTTTTTTTTTTGGAGGGTTGATCTTTCTCTCTCTATTACCGTCGGACTTAGTCTTTTTTCCACAATTGGATTAAAAAGTAGTTCCGGCTGATGTAAACAAGTAGTTCCGACTGATGTAAACAAACGTAAACAAACGTTTTGATTGGTCGAGACGTTTTCCCGCCAAAATTCGATGGGTTATTTCCCCTTTTCAGCTTGGATCAAACCAAAGACCCTTGTTGGACTTAGTCTTTTTCACAATTGTATTAAAAAAATAGTTCCGGCTGATGTAAACAAGTAGTTCCGACTGATGTAAACAAACGTAAACAAACGTTTTGATTGGTCGAGACGTTTTCCCGCCAAAATTCGATGGGTTATTTCCCCTTTTCAGCTTGGATCAAGCCAAAGACCCTTGTTGGACTTAGTCTTTTTCACAATTGTATTAAAAAAGTAGTTCCGCCTAATGTAAACAAACAGGTTGGTTCAGGCGGAGCCTATTGTTGGACTTAGTCTTTTTTCCACGATATGGATTATATTCTCTACTTACGCTGGGCCAGGCAGAGAGCATCGTTGGACTTAGTCTTTTTTCCGTCTTTGTTCGGCTGAGAGCTGTTGTTTCTCTATCACCGTGTTGGACTTAGGCTTTTTCTCTGTCATCGTTGGACTTAGTCTTTTTTTCTCCGTCTTTGTTCGTCTTATCCTTTCTCTATCAACGTTTGACTTAGTCTTTTTTCACCACGATATGGGTTATTTTCCCCTCCTCAGCTTGGTTCAGCCAGAGATCATCGTTGAACTTAGGCTTTTTCCGTCTTTGCTCGTCTATCTTTCTCTACAACCGTTGGACTTAGTCTTTTCTTTGGCTCCTAGCAATATGATCTTTAGACATTACCTAACTATATGATCTGAGTGTGGGTTTTTTTCCGACATTTCCCGGAAATCACTTCGTCTAGACTTACCCAACCTTAGGTTTTATTCGTCCCTAGTTTTATTCGTCCCTAGTTTTTAATCTGCAAATCTTTTTTAAAATTGTAAAAATTTTTATCCGAAAATTTTTATCCGAAATTTTTAAGCGTAAAAATTTTTTCTATCGCTAAAATTTTCTCTGTAAGATTTTTTGAAAAATTTTTTTCTCTGCAAGATTTTTTATTTGAAAAATTTTTTCTATCGATAAAAAGTTTTTCTCTCTGCAAAAAAGTACAACAACACATCTACAAAATTGACAATTGTTAAAGATAGATTTTTTAAGGTTTTGGTTAGTCCTGAAAAGGACTGTTTTTGGAGATTAGACTGTCTTTTTTCCTCGTCTAATGACAGCAACCAAAATTTGCATGACAGATGGGACAACTTCCAGTTCTTCTTGTGATTGTCATTGTACCATCCTTCGTGGTGATCTTTCTCCCGAGTTCAACGTCAACTAATATGAGCTCTGGAGTTGTTGTCTGCATAAACAGCTCAAGTAATTTTTCTCCGAGCTCTCTGTATGGCTGTGTTATCTGCTCTAGATGTCTTTGAACTGCTATGAGTTGTCTTCTTAATACCAACAGATCTTCACCAGCATTTAAATAGTCTTGGAGAGCATCAATTATTTGATGGTTTATCTGTTCCATATTTTGAATTCTTTTTTTCGCTTTGGTTACTTTATGATTTATTCGTCTTACTCGAGAGAACGAGAGTCGAATGACTATAGAAGAAGTTCACTGATTTTATAGCTTGGCAGAGGGATTGACCTACTTTGACTTGGAATTAACGTTAACCAATCGTTAGTTTCGTTACATTTTTTTTGGAACTGATACTCTTAGACATTGTAGATAGATCATATAGTACATTATGTTCTATCTACATGCTCTCGCCCACGTTCGCGCTTTTAATTCTAACGTGAAGTAGGTCAATCCCTCTGTCAAGCTATAAAAGAGCCAACATTTTTATTCTTGTATTAACTCATTTCACGATGAAGTTATCAAAATTCTGCTGTGGGCTGTTTGCCAGCAAGAAGAATAAGAAAGAAATGAAAGAAATGAAAGAAAAATGGGAGCAAGAGGCCATGGAAAAGAAAGAAGACGAGGCAGAAGAAAGGAAGAGCCTAAAGCATAAAGCTCTTCGGGAGTTCTTCGCAAGACGAGGGTATGAGTTTTATACTCGTACCCCAATCGTCAAGATGGGTAATATTTACCCGGACTTATCAGAACTGATACCGCCAACAGAGCATCGCGGTTGGCAGAATAAATTAATGAGAATGTATCCTTCATTGAAATGGTGAAGAATACGTTCTCTTTAATTTTAAAAACAGTCCTTTTCAGGGCTACCCAATACCAAGAAAGTTTTACTTTCTTCAAATTGTCAAAAACAAAAAAAGTCAAGTCCTATATGTTTTTATATCTTTTATTTAAAACTTTTTTATTTAAAACTTTTGTACAATAATCATTACAATGAAATTTTTATTTAAAACAATAAACTGGTAAAATATATACAATGAAACATTGAACTGTAGAAATATTTGAATCTTTTTTTGAAAACAGTTCTTTGAAACAGTTCTTTGAAAATGTTAGCACATTTTTTACAGACACGTTTTTCTTTTTTTCTTCGGGATGTCAGGCTCACATTCACTCTTGCGTTTCCTCTTACTGTTTCCATTATTGTGTTCGTCATTGTTATTTTTCAACACAATATCTGGACAGATTTTTGCGCCATGTTTTTTTGTTTTGCAGAAGAAACAGTTCTTCTTTTTCTTTTCTCTTTTCTCGTTGATTTTCTTTTCTTCAGATCCTGAAGATTTCTGAGATATCTGTTCGTTGTTTTGCTCCTCTCCAGACAGCGAAGAGGGTTCATTGTTTTGATCGAGTATAAGAGTATCCTCTGAAGAAAGTTTATTTTTTTGCGAACTTTGTTGCGGCTTATCATGTATTTCTACTTGAATTCTACAGATTTCTGTGTCGTTGATTTCTGTGTTATCATGCTCCATATTTTCGATCTCCTGCTCGATCTGATTTCCTATCAATGAAGTTGTAGTCTGTGACGATTTTGTCTTCCATTTATTCTCGTCTACTTTATAGGATAATAGAGCCCCAACGTATTTCATATGTTGGAATTCTCTCCCGGTTTCCATTGTTGGCGAAATTTTAACATCGTGACTGTAGGGGTCCACGAAGACAGAGACGAATCTCCACATCATTTTTTCTTTTTCTGGACATTGTCTAGCCCAATGTCCTGATCTGTTGCATGTAAAACAGATATTCGTTGTCATATCACTCACTCCATGGCGCTTGTCGAATGTTGCTTGATCCAGGACTCTGGTGATACGATAGACATCTTTTTCTGCAAAATGTTGGTGGGATAGAAATGATCCCACGTAGTTCCCAGTATGGTAGACTTGATATCTTGACGGTATATTGGTGATCTCATAGTCGTGAGTGTATGGGTTAACATACAGGTACATTCTCTTTGGTGTTGTACTTTGTAGCTTGAACCCACTCATTTTTCTACCAGTTGTCCTGTTTGAAATCTTTCCGAAGAATGATGAAGATTTCAGTCGTAACCCCTCTTTTTATACACTCTTGGTCTGAAAAAAGATATAAAAAAGCTAGGATTTTTTGAGTTCTGGGACATTACTTGACTCGCAATCGGTCATAAAACCATGTCTAAAAGGTTAGTACCGTATTCAGACAGTACAAGTGACGATGAGACAATTCAGCCGATGTCGAAGAAGAGAAAAAAATTACTACCGGCAAAGAAAAGAAAAAGAATCCTAGTCTATCCAGATAGTAGCAGCAATGGTGAAAGCGATGATGAGAAATTTCCACCCAAAAAGAGAAAAAGTTTACCATTGAAAAAAGAAAACGACGGTGAAGTCAAAAAATCTTTGAAAGAAGAAAACGATGAGAAATTTCCACCGTCAACCAAAAAGAGAAAAAATTTGAAAGAAGATAAAAAATCTTTGAAAGAAGAAAGTCATGCTGGGCTATTTTTACCCAAGAAAGAAGAAAGTGGAGACAAAAAATCTTTGGATATGAAAAGTCTATACGCCTTAAAAGAAGTGGGAAAAAAGAAGTCAAGAAAATTCAATACAGATTCCCGTGTGCTGGCGGCGTGCTTTAAGAAATTCGATGAGTTACAACCCCAGCAACTGACTGCCTTATTCGACGATGTTATCCAACAAATCGTTCAAAAGTTAAAGGCTGAATCGAGGGATATGATCAGAATTACCATCAATCACCGTTCATTGGATATGGGGATTCATATACCCTTTCTATATGTGGAGGAGTTGGAGAGTCATACTATATTGGACGAGATTGAAAAAGTTCTACAGTCGAATGAGAAATTCGTCTTGAACGATGGTCACATGACATTCGATATCACACATACGGTACCCCCAAGTGGAAGTGGTAAAAGAGTTAGGGGTACAGAAATATTGGATTCAAAAGTTTTTGCAAAGAAGAAACAATCGATTATTGAAATTAATAATGAAGATCATCTATGTTTTGCAAGAGCTGTTGTTGTGGGGGTTTATCACCATGAACGTGAAAACAACCAAGAATGGAATCGAAGATGGGATATCATCAAAAGATCAAACAGACCGCTTCAAAAGATTGAAGCCGAGAAATTGATGAATGAAGCTGGAGTTTCGTCAACACAACCTGTAGGACCTGAAGAATACAAAAAAATTCAAGATTTCTTGTATGAAAAAGACTATGTTATTAAAGTCCATCAACAGCAATCGAGAATGGAAAAAGTGTTTGAACATCCAAAAGTGAAAGATAATAGTAAAATCATACATTTGTACTATCATCAAAAACACTATGACTACATCAAATCCATTACATCATTTCTTGATTGTGGTTATTATTGCGAGTTCTGTGATATACGTTACAGGAATCGGGAAGACCATGTTTGCTCAAAGATCTGTAAAGGTTGCTTTCGTACTGGAAAATGTCCATCGAAATCAAAAGAGTATGTCTGCTCCAAGTGTCATAGATGTTTTTTCAGTGCAGAATGCTTGGAAAAACACAAAACACTTCAAGGTAAAGAGAAGAAGACCATTTGTGAATTAGTGAAACTCTGTTCAAAATGTGGAGGCCAGTTTTTTGTCAGAAAGAAAAATCATGTCTGTAAGGGAATGAAAAAGTGTCATCTCTGCAAGAAAATAGTTGACTTCTCTCATCGCTGTTTTATTCAACCTTACCAGAGTAAGATGAAGCATGACAGTGACGATGAGACGAGTTCTTCTGTAGTCAAAAAACCTTTGTTCATTTTCTTTGATTTTGAATGTCAGCAAGATACAGGGATACATATTCCTAATTACTGTATTGCACACCGAGCCTGTGCTGAATGTATCGATAAACCACTTGATTTTCATTGTTCCACATGTAGTGAATTCGAAGAAGGAAGAGAAGTTATTTTTCAAGGAAAAGAAACTTTGAGTCAATTCTGTAGCTGGCTCTTTACAAAGCATCATAAAGGAATCATAGCTATTGCCCATAATCTCAAAGGTTATGATGGTCAATTTATTCTCAATCATATTATCAATGTTGGGATGAAAGAACCAGAACTGACTATGAATGGGAATAATATTTTGAAGTTAGAATTGAATGGTGTGTGTTTGATTGACTCCTTCAGTTTTATGAACTTTGGTCTGGCAAAATTTCCGACTACATTTGGACTCCAAGAAATGAAAAAAGGCTACTTTCCTCACTGGGCAAATACAGACGAATTCTGGGATTACGTTGGGCCATACTTGGATATGTCTTATTACAAACCCGATTCAATGTCTGAAGAGGCTCGATCGAAATTCATAGTCTGGTATAATGATAAAGTTCAAAATGGTGAGGAATTCAATTTTCAAAAAGAGATGGAGATGTACTGTCGATCGGATGTTGATATCCTAAGACGAGGATGTGGTGAATTCAGAAAATTGTTCATCGAACAGAGTGGAATTTGTCCATTCACAGAGGCGTTTACTATCGCCGGCGCTTGTAACAAGATTTGGCGAAAAGATTATTTACCAAAAAATCAGATAGCCATCATTTCAAGCAAAGACCCAGTCAGACGCCGGTTTTCTATGAAAGCAATACGATGGATTCAAAGTATTGCTAGGGAAAAAGGGATTCATATTCAACACGGTAAAAATGGTGGTGAATTTCAAATAGGAAGATATACTGTAGACGGTTTTCACCGTCAATCAAACACTGTCTATGAATTCCTCGGGGATTTATTTCATGGCTGTCAGACATGTTTCAAGGATCGAAAATATATCAATCCCATCAATGGAAAAACAATGGATGAATTGTACAACACTACCATTGAACGATTAGAAACCATCAAAAGAATGGGATATAACATCGTGACCATATGGGAGCATGAATTCGATACCAAGATGAAGAAGGATAAAGAGTACAAAAAAACCATTGAAAGTCTATATCCGAACTGTGACCCCATCGAACCAAGAGAGGGTCTGGCTGGAGGCAGATGCAATGCAATAAAAATTGCTTATGATGTTGAGGGAAGCAGTGAGAAGGAAATCAAGTATATCGACATCTGCTCTCTATATCCTTACGTCTGCAAACATAAATTCTATCCTGTAGGTCATCCCACAATCTTGACTGCTGAGAGTATTGATATGAAGAATATTCGTCAGTATGAAGGGCTCATTAAATGCAAAGTTCTACCCCCAATTGATTTGTTTCATCCTGTTCTTCCAGTTCACTGTAACAACAAGATGATGTTTCCACTCTGTATGAAATGTGCACAAGAAAGCTCAAACGTTTGTAACCATAAAAAAGAAGAGAGATCCTTTGTTGGAACTTGGGTTACATTTGAACTGTTCAAAGCTCTCGACTGTGGTTATCAGCTAATGCAAGTGTATGAAATCTGGCATTTCCACTCTGTTTCGGATCAATTCTTTAAAGGCTATGTGGATAATTTCTTGAAAATTAAGCAAGAAGCCAGTGGATATCCCAGTTGGTGTCAGACAGACTCGGAAAAGAATCAATTCATTCGCGAGTATGAGGAAGCTGAAGGGATTCGTCTCGACCCCAAATGTATTCAAAAAAATCCTGGTAAAAGATCGTTTGCTAAGATTATGCTGAACTGTCTTTGGGGGAAATTAGCACAGCGTGAAAACATGAGCAAGACGAAATACATCAGAGAACCATCTAAACCATCTTAATATTTTGACTTGATTACCGACCCGAAATATACGGTAAAGCATGTGGAAATTTTTGACAATGAGTGTCCATTCATTTTAGTCAACTATGAAGAAAAGATGGACTTTGTCGAAACACATGCAACAGCCAATGTTATTGTAGCATCCTACGTAACAGCTTATGCAAGGTTGGAACTGTACAGCGTTCTTGAAAGATTGGGGGATAGAGTTCTATATTTCGATACAGATAGTTGTATGTACATTCATGATCCTGAATTGTGGAACCCTCCCATCATTAACAGTAGGCTAGGAAAATGGACCGATGAAGAGCCTGATTGTAGAATAACTCATTTCAGAGGATTAGGCCCCAAGAATTACGCTTACAAAATGAGAACAAAAGATGGAAAAGAAAAAAGCAAATGTAAAGTCAAGGGAATTACTTTGGATTACAATACAAATCAGATGGTAAATTTCGGCACCTATTCAAAATGTGCTTTGGATCGTACAATAGAAATCAAAGTTCAGTATGACTGTAGAATCAAAAGGCATAAAGACAGAACAGTGACCAGTGAACCACAGACAAAAACCTTTCGCTCTGTATACACCAAAAGAGTGATTGTAAACGATACTGATACTGTTCCCTATGGTCATAAAAGTTTGAGGGTATAAATATCTGTAAGAAACAATATCGTGTTACACTGTTTTGAAGTGAACGATCGAAGTAAGACGCTTTTTAAAAAACAGTGAAAACTATCAAAAAGTGAGAAATCATGTCAGGCGAAAAAGTTTATAGAGATTTTATCCAGCAGCACACGCTCGATAAACAAGTACAGTTGGATATTAAATTCGCCTGTGTGAAACTTTGGATAAACAAATTGCATAAGGGAGTTGCAAAAGGAGAAAGATCGTACAAGTTGTATAGAATGCACAGCTTTATTGTAATGATAGGGGATGATACAGATTTTGATTTTCCTCTCAAAGCTTATTTAGCATTTTGTTTGTTGCTAAACAGATGGATTCCACAACTCGGTGGCAATTCATTATCGTAGGAAGAACAGAAGAAAGTTTTCTGAACGTCCTGAAAATGAAATCAGTTCTGTTTAACTTTTACTTACGCTACAAAAAAGGATCCATTCAAGATGGTGAGGAAATAGTGGATACCATGGAAGGGTATATTCTTTTTGATAGAGATGTCACAGAAGAAATCGTATATTCAACTCTTTCGACAAAAGATATTTCAAAACATGTTTTTCCATTTAGTGGAGTACGTGAATATAGTGAAATGGATAGCAAATTTCCATTGTTTTTGGGTAATGATCAGTTGCACAAAGTTATTGTGGAACATGAAGACAAGTGGAAAAATCGAGGTATCTGTGAATTTGCATTGTAACGATACTGCACTCTATGACCTATAAGATTTGAGGGTATAAATAACTGTAAGGGACAACACCATATTACACTGGCTTGAAGTGAACAATCAAAGTAAGACGGTTCTATCAAAAAGTGAAAATCATGTCAAGTGAAATGCTACCTTTGCCAATAGAGCTACGTGAAAAAGTTTATAGAGATTTCATCCATCTGCACACACTCGATGAAGGAACACAATTCAACCTTAAATTCAGATGTGTGAAATTTTGGATAGATAAATTGCACAATGGAGTTGCAAAAGGAGAGACATCCTGCAAAATGTATAGCATGCACGACTTTATTGCAATGTTGGTGACTGAGTCAGACTTCGATACCGCCATCAAAGGCTATTTGACAGCTTGTTTGTGGAAAAGTGACTATTTCGCTAAGAAGTTGCAAGCCACAAGCCGATGGCGATTCATTATCATAGGAAGACCAGAAGAAAGTTATCTGATCATGCTGAAAATGAAATCACTCCTGTTTAACTTTTACTTACGGTATACAAAATCAAGAGATAATGCAGAAGGAGTGGATATCATGGAAGGCTATCTCCTATTTGATAGAGATGTCACAGAAAAAATCGTACTTTCAACTCTTTCGGCAAAAGCAGTATTCAAAAACGTCTTTGAAATTAGAGGAACGTGTGAATATAGTGGATTGGACAGTGTATATAGTTTGTTTTTGGGCAATGAACAATTGCACAAAACTGTTGTGGAACATGAAGACAAGTGGAAAAATCGAGGTATCTGTGAATTTGCATTGTAAAAATGTTCTGTCATTGTTGTAAATAAGAACTGCATTGTCAATACTTTGTATATAAAAATGTACCTTCATTGTTTTTTGTATATAAATTGTCTTTGTATATATGAAATATAGTGTTAGAACATTTGGTTTGTTTTAAACGTTACTGTTTTTCATGATATTGTTAAGAACTTTTGAATGAATAAAGAAATGATTTTTAAAAAAGGTTGTCTGTTTTGATTTTCTTCCCAAAACTTGAATAAAGAAAAGTTCAGACTTAGAAAAATGTAGCTAGATCATTACATTCTATGTGAGATCATATAGTACGTTATGTTCTATCTACATGCTCTCACCCCCGTTCGTGCTCTTAATTCTGTATCAAAGTAGGTCAATCCCCCTACCAAGCTATAAAATGTTGGCAAAAATTTTCCTATCTTTTATTCTTTCTCTATCTTTTTTATCCTAGCGATATGTCTGTGAGACAGGGTTTTGGCACACCGCCTCAATCTTATTATAGCGGGCAATATTTACGCTATAAGAAGTACTTCAATCATGAGCATTTCATTAGAAAGCATTATTTTGATGCAGAACGATACTTGGATGAATCTCAGCCTAGTTTGTTCTCTAGAAGGTTTTCCGTTTCAGAAATTTATGAAATGGTAAAATCTACTGTAGAACATAGCGATAGTATTAAATTGCAAGGTTTCAACAAGATAATTTTTGAAATGAAATTTCCTGTTGAAATCGGAAAAGATGCAGATGGTAAAGAGGCGTATGTTTGTAAAGTCGTCGCCTGCTATGATGGATTTGAGTTGCCGGATGTAGTCAAGTATAAAGATCTTTCTGTCATCACGGCATATCCTGTATAATGGATAAAAACAATGGTTCTTTTTAAGAACCACTCTCTCCTTCTTTTTAGGATTGAGGGCTCTTTTCAGAGCCAACCAATACCCAGGAAGTCTGCTTCTTCAAATTGTCAAAACCAAACGTATTTCTCAGATCGAAAGATTGATTGTATCAGACTCAAAAAAAGACTAAGTCCTATCCGAAGAGTCGTCGTTTTTCCCACCCGCCAAGATCAACCGTTTTCCCACTCCCGCCATTTCTTTTCTACAAAAGAATATAACAAGTCTGACGATTGGTCTACGTTAATTCTGAGTCAGAAAAAAGTAGGTCAATCCCTCCACTAAGTTATAAAAATTCAGTGAACTTTTCCTATAACCATTCGACTCTCGTTTCTCTCGAGTAGCACGAATAAGAAATCGTAAAAGTATACCAAGACGAGAAAAATGCTTATATTTTTTCCTTATTGTCCACAGTGTGATAGACCATGTGCAATAGAGTGCGGAAAATGCTTTCATATTCTACAACATCTTGGAGAAAAGCATAATTGTCCAGAACCAGATGAGGGATTCTATGACTATGATGAAGACTATGGTGTAGTGATTTGGTGTTATCATTGCTGTCAAGCTTTCATCGTGGTCCAGTTTGAAGAAGAAGAAGAACATCTCGATCGCAACCAGTGAAGAATGAATCTTCATAAAAACAGCCCTTTTCAGGGCTAACATGCAACAAGAAAGTTTTCTACTTTTCTTCAAATTGTCACTTCAACTCAATTCTGAATTAAGAAATATAACGAAACTAACGATTGGATAACATTAATTCCGAGTCAAAGTAGGTCAATTCCTCTACCATCCTATAAAAGACGGGGCTCTTTTTCTTTTTAATCAGTTTTTCCCTCTCAGAACTCAAAAATGAAGACCCTCGACAAACGGTTCAAATTGATTGAAGCAGAGCGACGATTTAGAAAGGGATGCAAACAGATCGAATTGCTTAAAATTCGTCTGAGTGGAATAGAAAAACGATATGATAAGTGTAAAAGCAGAGCTGTGCAATATAATCTGAAAATTCAACTTTGTTCAATCAAAGGAGTACTCATTATGTATAATGAGTATGTCCAAGGCAAAGTTGAAGAAATCAATGAACTTCGGCGTGAGCTATTCCCCGAAGATTCAGATGAGGAGGTTTAGAGTCCTCGATCTTTTCTCTAGTTTTGAAATTAAGTTAACCGATAGTTAAATTAATTTCATTACAGAGAATAGTGAAAAACAGCCCTTTTCAGGGCTAACATACACCAAGAAAGTTTTATCTCTCTTCAAATTGTCAGACCAAATCAATTCTGATTTTAAGAAAAGGTTAATTTTTACTTCAACTTATCAAAAAAAAGACTAAGTTTATCAGAAAACCTTATTCCCTACCACAACGTATAGACTTGTTTTCATCTATCTTTTACTTATTCAAAAGAGAATATAACAAAACTAACGATTGGCTAACGTTAATTCATAGTCGAGGTAGGTCAATTCATCTGTAAAACGTATAAAGAAAGCCGGTCAAGTTCTCATTTAATCATTTTTTACCTCTCAATACTCGAGAATAAAAAATGTTTTGTATGTTCATGTTTGGATCAGTGGCATATTATTCGATACTGAACTGGTTAGAAGATTGGTTTCGTCGACGGCAGATACGTCATAACCTAGCACTACTTATTATGTTACTTGATGAGTTAGAGGCTGCGAGAGATAGACGAAGAGGTTAAAAAATACAAATCTTCGAAAAACAGTCCTTTTCAGGACTACCAAACGTTAAGAAAAGTTCTATCTTTTCAAATTTTGTCAAGCAAAATTCTGCATAACTCTAAGAAAAATCTCATCCCAAATAATATTTTCTAATATAGTATAGTTCATTCTTTTGCAAGTAAGCAGTATAACTATGTAAAAACGAAAGATTATCATTTCTGCTTGACTAGAATTCAGTTGTTTTCGTTCAATCATAGGATATGTTACATTCGCAATAGAGCTCAGATCAATCGGTTATCCAGGACCCCAGATTTCTATCATTTCTCTCTGTAAGTGTTATAATCATTCGTGGTTGCTTCCGACCGGGTCCGCGCTCTTAATTCTGTATCAAAGTAGGTCAATCCCCCTACCAACCTATAAAACGTTGACGATATTTCTCTACAATCATTCGACTCTCGATCTTCGAGTAGTACGAGTAAAAAATACACTGTTAACGGGAAAGATGAATCTCAACTTAGCCGATTACAACTTAGCCGACTACATCTTAGACAACTCCTTGCCACAGAGTGGAAACAGTGGAGATATTCTAGCGTCAGCCATGAATTCGACATTCATTGAGCCAATGGCAGCACCAGTTAACAAATTCGAGGAAGAGATGCGACAGATGATCTCAAAACAAGATGCTACAATAACTCAGATTTTAGAGGAGTTGAAAACATTGAACAGAAACATCGAGACAATATGTCAGCAAAGACAGTCAACTACACCTGCTATTGTGAAGATTCCGGCGGAGTTCGACTTTGATAAAACCAGCCTTCGAAGGCTAACAGACTCCCTTATATCAGTTGTAAAAAAGAAAGATCAGAAGTCAAAGGAAAATCAGTCGAAGGAAAACCAACACTCAAAGGAAACACAATCAGAGAAAGATCATCACCCAAAGGAAGAGAAGATAAATAAAAAACGAAAAATAGAGAAAGACGATAATGAACAACTTCACAAAAAACAACGATACGAGCCCACCTATGTATCACCGTCAAAAATAGGCTTGGGAAAACATGGGAAAAATATCGACAACTTCAAAGACTTCAAGATCCCAAAGATTCCAAAACTCAAACTCAAAAAGATACCCAAAGAAACAAAGAAAAGTTCTCAATAGAGAAAAAGACAAAAAAAGACAGTTCAATTTCCAAAAACAGTCCTTTTCAGGACTAACCATTCCCCAAGAAAAATCTATCTTCAACAATTGTCAATAAGTAAGTCAAGCCACCTCCAAGCGTATAAAAGACGATGATATTTCCAGTACATTAATCATTCGGTTCCCGAATAGATGACAGCTAAAGAAATGGTGATGGACTATAGTGTACAATTTCTACTTCTCTCGATGACAAAATGGTATCTGACAACCTTTCTACTGGCCATGATGCATGACTCCACTTTGCCTATGCATAAAATAAACAAAATAAGAAGGTTAATAGCAGATCGAAGAAGAGTCGTGGAGTGCCCTATCTGTCAGACAAATTTTGGATACTGTCATTAGAGGAGGAGGAGAAAAAACAAACTCCAAAACAGCCCTTTTCAGGGCTAACCATTCCCCAAGAAAAGTCTATCTTTCTCAAATTGTCAATATCGCTAAGACCAATAGAAGAGTCTTTTATCTTGGGAACTATATCGTGGTGAAAAAAGACTAAGTCCAACAATAGGCTCCGCCTGAACCAACCTGTTTGTTTACATTAGGCGGAACTACTTTTTTAATACAATTGTGAAAAAGACTAAGTCCAACAAGGGTCTTTGGCTTGATCCAAGCTGAAAAGGGGAAATAACCCATTGAATTTTGGCGGGAAAACGTCTCGACCAATCAAAACGTTTGTTTACGTTTGTTTACATCAGTCGGAACTACTTGTTTACATCAGCCGGAACTACTTTTTAATCCAATTGTGGAAAAAAGACTAAGTCCGACGGTAATAGAGAGAGAAAGATCAACCCTCCAAAAAAAGACTAAGTCCAACGAGGCTTTCTACCTGAACCAACTGCCGGAACTACTTTTGTCCGAGGTCTACCCTCCCGAGACTAGTAACGGACTATTTATTATTGTATTCATATGTCGCGGAAACCGAATCACGCCAAAATTGCAGTGATGCGGCATTTTTTCTGCTCGGGAGGGTAGACCTCGGACAAAAATGGCACTCAGGGAGGGTAGACCTCGGACAAAATGGCACTCAGGGAGGGTAGACCTCGGACAAAACGCGTTTTGTCCGAGGTCTACCCTCCTATACTACTGTCGTCTTGAAAACAATTAAATATTAACTCTAGGTTTATCTGATCACTAGTGTTCATACTTTCGATTTAGAATTGTTTTCATTTATGGCTTTACAGCTTCAGAAGTTGCAGCTGGCATGGACATTCTGAATTGTTGCCTCTCTGTTTTCGCAAGATATGTTCCCTACGGCCATTTCACTAGGTGTGATGTTCCAGCGACATGACTAAAATATTGTTGAAAGCAGCTGCAAACATAATTATATCCACAAGCGTCCGTTTTGTGACAAACTTCGTTGTATATTTAAGAAATAATCTTCTGTCTATCGTGGTTTATCGTTCAATAAACCATGGTTGTGAGCTATGGGGCGCAATAGATAAACCACGAGGGCGATAGCCTATATAGTTAAGCCACCCGAAAATTTCAATAAAACCTTGGACATTAAACACAACAAAAACAAGAACAAAACCGCACCCTTTTACTATTTTATTTTCCACCTTTTAAACAATAAAGAATAATGATTGTATCGCCAATCATTAGAGTCGCAGTCGCTCTAAATGCTCTGAATATTACCCCACCCACTCCGATTCCCATTTCCAGTCCAATACCTGTCAGTTCATATAAACCATGGCTGTTCCAGTTATAAGCCAAAAGAAAACCCGACTGCCTAGCCGGTAAATATTAAAAAAAAATCAAAATTTAAATAAACCCGTGGCCATTAAACACAACAACAGTAACAACAACAACAACGCACCCTTATACTATTTTATTTTCTACCTTTCAAATGACAAAGAAGAATGAATATATCGTCGATCATTAGAGTCGCAGTCGCCTTAAATGCTCTGAATATAACCCCACCCACTCCAAATCCAATTTCCAATGCAACGCCGACCAATTTTGATGTTAAATTTTCAACATGAAAAGACACTTCATTTACATATGATTACAGGTAACATTTCAGATTGTTCGATTATTGTCAAGTTTTACTAAAAACAGTAAATATCGGTAAATCCTGCAGTTTTCCATTCGTCGAGTAGCGGAAAATTACGATTTGTATACGTCAAGTGATTTAAGTTGATAAATATCTGAGGGCGGAGACAAGGAACAGCCACAGGCGACTTACTTTACTTATAATGACGTCACTTCATATAGAATGACGTCGATTCTAACATGACACGTGAATGCGGCTATATAAACACTGTTAAACGGCAGCGTGTTAAAATCGAAGTCATTCAATATAAAGTGACGTCATCCTATATAAAGAAAGTCGCCCATGGCTGTACCATGTCTCCGCCCTCGGATATTTTACCAATGAAAGTCACTTTACGTAAACAAATCGTCATTTTCCTCTTCTTGACCAAGGAGGTGGAAAAACGCAAGGATTTAGCGATGTTTACCTTTTTTTATTAAAATTGACAATGATGGAACAACTGGAAACGTTTTTTTTTTTTTTATGCGAAGGGTTTTATTGAAATTTTGATCCTTTCTATATTTACCGACTGGGCAGTGGGATTTTTTTTTTTTTTTGGTTAGTAACTGGAACAGCCATGGTTTATTCGAAAGAATTAATCCGCATCCTCGTTTCTATACTAGATATCGACGTGTTTCCCTTAGATCAAGGGTTGGTTATGTTAGAATTGAAATAAACTTCTTTCTATCGTGGTTTATCGTTCAATAAACCATCGTTTTGAGTTATGAGGTGCAATGATTAAACCACTCAGGCTATCGCGCTCGTGATTTATTTATTGTGCCTCATATGTCTCAACCGTGGTTTTTCGAACGACAAACCACGATAGAAAGAAGATTATTCCTTAATTCTAGCACGCTTCCGTTGCACTGTGTTTATAGAGCCGAATTCACCTGTCATGTTAGAATATGTAATAATATCAGGCAAGGAATTACCGGCCGAATACCACCCAGAGTCACTTGTCAGTGTTTTTCACATATTTCTAAACTCGAATAGAAAAAGTCGTAACTTTACTGACAAATGATAGGGGGGTCATGTAAGTTGATACTTTACTGGCAGAATAATAGGTGGTCATGTGAGTTCTTACTTTACTGACAAATAATAGGGGGGTCATGTACGGCAGTAAATACAAGTACAGTTAGACACCTTGTCTTACATATTTCATTATATGGATGGCGCAGTTTGCCATAAACGAACGCCTGTGATCATATCATAGTAATGGAATCTTAATGGCTCATTGCTGCATTAAGTATACAATAAATAATTTGTAAAAATAGCTTTAATCTTAATTTTCATACTTTTGGGGGCAACATTAATTCTTTGGCTGCTAATCGTGACTTTTCGTGCTTTTATGGTTAATAGATATTAAGATCAGACTGCAAAGAACTTGTAGGCTGATGTTGGGTCTGCCTTGCCCGATACGATGACATTCTACCAGACGAAATAGATGCGTAATTTTTGGCTTTTTTGTACTGGCTGAAATGTTCATTTCATCTGTTTCGCAGTTTAAATGTAAATGAGCCATGCTCTGTGAAAAGGGGGCTTAATGTATCTGCGAAACCTATCGACTCAGGTCAGCCTGCGCAGTCCGCGCATGCTGACCTGGACCGAAACTTTTCGCTATTTTCTGTATGTTCAAGGACCATTCTACCCAATGATTAAGGCGGTTGTTAAAAATAGTGGCCATCATGGATACATAATTATGTGATGGCTTGCTAGATACAAAGCATCACGGAGATGCATAAACCCCCCTTTTCCAGAGCATGGCTCAAATCTATATGAGACATGCTCTGTGAAAAGTTGGTTATAAATACATCTGCAGAAAGTATCGACTCATGTAAGCCTGCGTAGTGTGCGCAGGCTGACCTAGGTCGAAACTATTTTTTACTCTTGGTAAATTTTGTGCATGCCAAAGGACCATTCAAAACACCATGGATGGTGTGTAAACAAACTGAACCCATATAATGCAATGGTTTGGTTGGTCTATACGTTACGAAGATGCATTAAACCCCCTTTTTCCAAAGCATTAATTTATAATTCAGTCGACCGTAGCGAACAAAGATTTAGAAAATTTACTATCGACATTTATCGGCTATTATGTGACTAAACTCATCTACCGAGGAGTGGAGGGTGTAGATCAACATCAGTCTGAACGTCATGAAGATAGGAGGAGTGACCGTGACGTTCCTTACGAATCTAGATTGGTTACCTCCCCTGGCAAAGCAAGACGTATAGGGATGTATGTATCTCAGCTCTGACAAAAGGGTGTTAAATGCATCTCCGTGATGCATTGTACCAAACAAGTCATCAAATGATAATGGATCCGTAAAATCCTTTACTAGAATGGTTCTTGGAGATGCAGAAAATTGATTAATAGCGAAGAGTTTCGACCGATGTCAGCATGCGCGGACTGCGCAGGCTGATATGGGTCGATGCTTTTTTCTAGATGCATTAAGCCACTTTTCCCAGAGCATGGCTCATCTGTATATGTACAGCGAGTACTGGTTTATTCGGAATCATGCGTCGCAAAAACGTGATTTTCGTCCCTGACATTACGCGCATGGATAATTTCGTACCTTTAGATATCGAGCAGCTCTTCTAAATGAGGTTGCTGATTTATTGGCGAATGATTTTTTGTGTGAATTTGATTTCAGTTTTTTTTTTTTTCTCTCTTAATTAACGAACCATTCAACGAAAATTGTGAAAAATATTTTTTTTTTTTTCACAATTATCGTCTCACTCTGATTCATTTTTTTTTTAACATTTCACTCAGTCCAACAGCGCCTCTTTCGTTCTACTTTCGTATTGAATCGCAGTAGAAAGCTAGTTCCTTAAACCCCCCAGTGGCGGTCAAAAGTAAACAATGGGGAGGTGTTAAAATGCATTTAACTTTTAGCCATGCTCTGGCAAAAGGGGGCTTAATGCATCTCCATTATGCACGACGTCACATAATTATGGATCCTTAACCCTTTCCCAAACGACAAATTTTGGACTGGTCCAAATTGAAAGAGTTTGCAGACGACAATTTTAAATTTGATGAAAATGGCAGAAAGTTCTCAAAACGGGTAGAAAACACTGTGGGAAAAGGAGAAATTGCTCGTTACGAGCAATTTCTCCTTTTCCCACAGTGTTTTCAAAAGACTTGTACTGCAGACACCTGAAAACCAGGGCTTGTTTGGGAAAGGGTTAATACCCGCTTTTTTTTTTTTGCAACCAACTTAATCATGAGGTAGAATGGTCCTTTGACACCTTGAAAAATGACCACTAGCGAAAAGTTTCGGCCCAGGTCCGCCTGCGCGGACTGCGCAGGCTGACCTGGGTCGATACTTTTCGCAGATGCATTAAGCCTCATTTTCACAAAGCACGGCTCATTTAAATCGTACCGTTGAAAAGTATGACAATTATTGTGAAGATGTCAATCTGTTATTTTACGGTCGGTCCAATTATTAGTCGCTGGGAAAAAAAAATTAAAAGTAAGTCAAAAGTTTCCAGGTTGCTCTATCTTTTTGTTTACATTTTACCTGGTTTTGACATTCATTTCTCCGCCAGCGATTAACACTTGGACCGATCGTGTAATAACAGATTGTCATTTTCACAATAATTTCCATACTTTTTAATGGCATGATTCAAATTCAAATGCATTTTACACCTCACTGTTTATTCTTTACCACTATTGGGCCTTAAAGCCCTAAAAAGGGTAAGAAATTATTTAAAATAGAAATCTACATGTATTTCAAGATTGAAAATTCGTCAAAACTAAATTACAAACAGACCATTATCTTCCGCTAGATGGCATTCTACAAATACACATCTATCTAATTTGGGCATCCTGGGTAGTAAGCGGAGTAATTTTTCAAAACAACAACCGTGACGTTGAATTTCAAATAAAATAAACGTTTACTCAATAAAACGCTACCTGGTGCCATTCATTCAGCTATGATCGGCTAACATGTAACCTATGCACCGAACATTTATTAAAACAGCCCCTACATGCTTTGGTAATAGGCTTATAGCTTCAATATAAGCCCTACTTTTCCCCGGTATACGGGGGATGGGTGATGCGTCATATAAGACAGGTCGAATCTTCGAAGAATATGACATGCGCAGACAACGACAAACAGACCTGATACCTGTGCCGCTACTATAAATAAATGAACCATGCTCTTTCACAAGGGGACTTAATGCATCTCCGTGTTGTATGATACCAATCCAGCCATCACATAACCATGGATCAATAATGGCCACTTTTCTAATAACCGGCTTAATCATGTGTTAGTCTGGTCCTTGGACATACAGAAAATTAACCAATAGCCTCTATTCTTAAGTCCTGCATGCTTCCGACTGAGCTACCGGGGCTCTGCTAACCAAGAAAAGGCTTACTATAATTGTGTAGATAACATAGCATAGCATCATGTTGTAAATAAACTTAATAAGGTCGTGAATTGGAGAATTGAGGTCATAGGTCAGATTGCCCCATTAAAAATTAATGAGAACGAGAAAAGAGAGTTATCCCAAGGACAAAGATTGTAGGTCAACGAAGTCAAGTGCAGCTGGGTTAACGAGGATGGGTTTCAATAGGCTGAATGATTTTTAACAAAAGTTTATGGGTCAAAGGTATCCAAAGTTATCCCGCATATAAGCACTCAACCCTGTCTCCTTTGAGAGTCCGCTGAGGTTTCGCACGGATCTTAAAGGTGTAATTTTACCGTCTCTTTTGCTGAAAGAAACAAGGTAGGCTTCTTTTCTCTATTTTTCCCCGAAAAAAGTAAAAGTATGTACGTAAATGTTGTAACTGTTGTGAGGTATGGCAAAGGTGCTTAACCGTTTACCACACAATCCCGAATATTGACAATCCTGAAATAGAAAGCTTTTGAAAACATTGTGGGAAATTATCATTTGCAGTACATTTAAAGACCCAAATTACATTTGCAGTACAATTAATCTGTAATCTTAACCCTTTACCACACAATCCCGAGTCTTAACGACTCTGAGGAAGAAGCCTTTTGAAAACATTGTGGGAAAAGGAGAAAATGCTGGTAACCAGCAATTTCTCCTTTTCCCACAATGTTTTCTGTGCTAGAAAACATTGTAAACATTGAACATCAAAGACAAGTTCCATCATTTTACTCAAACTTAATGTGTCGTCTGCAAATGTTTCCATTTGGACAAGTCTAAAATTTTGTCGTTTGGTACAGGGTTAAAGATGTTTAATAATTTGCTAACATATTAATCAGACCAAATTACATCAAAATACTTTTCGTCAGATAAACTATCCTAAGCTCAATCGTCCAAATCATCCTGCACAGGTTGTTCCACATTCTGGCATATTGGACCCAAAGTAGAAAGTTGCCTGCAATCTTCTCTCTCAAAAGTTAAACGGGTTTTCACCTTAAGCTGATGCTAAAACCTGCCTCCTTGCAGGTTTAGATTTCATGTGTTACGCGGATGAACCAAACTTGCAGTTAGGCTAGACTTTAAGGACGTTTTCTATAGTTTTCATCTTCTATAGATTTTTCTTTACATATAGTATGTAAAATTTTTAGATTTCACGTGTTACGCGGATGAATTTAAGCTCGTGGTTAGGCTAGACTTTAACGACGTTTTCTATAGTTTTAATTCTTCTATAGATTTTTTATATATATATTATGTATATTTTTTTTTATATTTCACGTGTTACGCGGATAAATTAAATGCGGATAGGCTAGACTTTAAGGACGTTTTCTATAGCTTTAATTCTACTATAGATTTTTTTTTACATATATTATATAAATTGTTTAGATTTCATGTGTTACGCGGATGAATTAAACTTGCGGTTAGGCTAGACTTTAAGGACGTTTTCTATAGTTTTAATTCTTCTATAGATTTTTTTTCCATGTATTACGTAAAATTTTATGCTAAATACAAAAATGAAAAGAAAATGGTATGTTGACGTATTCGTTTTATTGTTAAATGTTAAAAGAATAGGTTGACGTGTTCAGATTTTTACAAAACTACAGTTTCCACGGCAACCATAATACATTTTTATACAAAACTTCCAAGTTTTACCGAAAACTGACAACGCACAATTTATTTTGAAAACATACAAGCATGGTCATGTATTAGTACACACAATAAAGCATTTGATAAGTCAAATTTAAGAGACATATCACCTGTTATCAAAGACTACCTATAAGTGAATATCAGTTCGAGCAGACATTGTAAATTTTCAGATTCACTTTGATTGGTGCTCCTAAAATGTCTAAAGTATGTAAGCTGGTTATAAGATGCATTACTTAACATCAGGTATGTATAACACTGGATAAGAAACACCACTTTACCCTTTCAGTGTCATAGGCTAAACAGTGGTTTTAACGGATGTTATAGGTCAAGATCAAGACTGAACCATTGAAATACGGTCTAAGATTTCCTCGCAAAATGTCCTTTAACTCTTTCGAAGCCAAATAAAGAAACTTGGCCTCTTTTGATGGCTGTAAATACAATCCACTGAGTCACCGGAAGATTTTAATCATATAGGCTTGACCACACAAGCGGACGGTATAGATCAAAGATCAGACTGCACGTTCTGTGCAGTCTGATCTTGATCTATGCCGTCCGCAAAAGTCCCTGTTTTCGCCTGTGGCGCTGAAAGGGTTAAAGCGAAATATGTTTACGCTTTTATGATTTTGCGCCGTACGGAGAAAATCCTTCGTGAAGAGTCAAATATCGTCATTTATACTATTATGCCTTCTTAGTGCTCCAGATTTGATTTGAAAAGAAAAGAGGTCATTCAAGAGGACGAATACGCCCGGGCGAACGAGCACGGACGAAAAAGTGTAGCGTAGCTAGTTCCTATGCGGACAAAGTTGCGCAAAGAAAACTACCGAAAACGTCCTTAATAAAGAAATGCCATAGGTTTAACTTTTAGTCTGGATCTTAAAACACTACGTTTATGCAATAGAAGAGCGTAAAACTTGAGTTTAACTCGTGGTTATCTTTAAACCTGTATTATGCAACCGGATCTTATAGTTTGCAAAGACGGTCTATTAATCGCTAGATAAAAGTACGGTCGAGTTTTTTTTTTTTATTTCTTTTTTATACAACTAGCCTCCAAAAGCCTGGATTAGAACTCAGTAGAGCGTCTATGGGATAATCTTGATCGACGCGCACGTCGACCTCCAAACCCGCCGACAACATACGAGCAGCACAACATAAAGAATGCAATAAAATCCAAAAGGTTTATTAAAAACACGCTTGTTAGGCAGTCAGCATTGCACGAGGTGGTCAAATACACTACTGATTATTGTCTTTTGAAATCGGCACATTCCTTATTTTAATTCAAATCAAGCAATCATATTGATACTTTCTGTCTAATATGCCGATATCAAAAATTTCACAAGACATCTTTTATTTCATTGTGACTGTATACAAAGATAAAAAATAATAATAATAAAGGAGCCAAGAGAGCAGATCAAGATCACATACGTGCAGTCTAATCGTGGTGAACATTCCCCACAAAAAGTGACGTTTAGCTGTGTAAGGATTAGTTAAATTACGGTTTTCGTTTATACAAGTACAGTGATTGTACAACGATCTTTTTTCTGTATTATTAGATGAAGCCATTTTTCATGTACATGTTGGCGGCAGTTTTGCTCCTCTACGCTCCACAATGTATCCATTCGATGCCTTATTTGGACGAACAACTGGATATACGGCTGACTGAATCCTATAACGGATGTGAAAATGGCAGATGTAACGAACAGCTACAGAACATCGCTGCCCGTCTATTTGACACAAGTTTCATACGGAAAGAAGAAAACTCTGTTAACAGAACGGAACGTCAGAGACAAGATGGAGTCGCAATGACTTCTCGACTGAACACCAATGTCAACATGGAAACCGGAAGCACTTTTCGCAGACATGCGCGTGATGTCAGAGTAGAATGTGGTGCCGATTGTGACTAATGTAATTTTATCTAGGTTTATACTCACTTTCAACACAAAGTTAATCATAATAACAATGTGTTTACACACACACACACACCACACACACACACAACCTCTCTCTCTCTCTCTCTCTCTCTCTCTCTCTCTCCTAATTTCGGAATATTATGTTGTAGTATTTTTCCTAGTGCTTGTATTTAATTCGAACAGCGTGAGAAAATTTGATATTGCGCGAGACCGACGGTCGAGCGAGATGTCAGAATTTTCTTACGCAACAAGAAGCAAATACAAGTATCAGGAAAGTTACTGCAACATAATATTCCCTTTATTATATACCTACAACTTTCATCAACAAAATTTTGCAGTTCTTGACATTTCATTCGTAAAATGGTAAACAAAATAAACAAACAATGGCATAATAGCTAGTAACCTCATTTTCAAGAATGTCGGATAAATATCGTAGCGTAAATTTTGACCAATCAAAACGCAAATCAATACGTATGTTTTCCGCGCGTGAGTTACGTCATCAATACCATGTTTGGAACCGTATATCACAGTGTGAAGATGGGTTTGTTTTTTTTCTGTCGCGTATTATTTTATCCGCGTGCGACGCATGTATTTGACCCGCAAAAAAAATCAGGCATATAATAAATTCACGTACCTGTATAGGTGGCCTTACACCAATATTTGTTAGTTCTACAATTCATGTGAAAGGAAGGTGTCCATAAATAAAACTGTCTTGATCACTGGCCATTAACACGGTTAGGTCGTAGAAATTTACAACAAGCGTTTATAAAATTTCAAATGGATTCTTTCAATATCGTTTGATTTGGAAATCATAAGCTATTGTCCCTTTTCTCGTCCTATTTGTCATGTCATAAAACTCGGGTACCTTTAAATTTTGTGTCTTCGTTTTGCCACACATACGAATGAGTGGCCTTTCGTTTAAAAAATTGCCTTACATGGAAACTCAACCTAGAAAAGCTTGGAACGGACAAAGAAGAAATATCTTTAAAGAAGATAGACGGCGTAAAATGCAAGCAAACAGGCAGGGGCCCTTAAAATAAACATGTCCACATTTTTCACCAATCACAAATTTCTATCCATTCATTTGTTATCAGTAGCAAGAAGTAGGTCAAAAGCCAGCACATTCAGCTATGCCGAAAAATTGAAATTGCCTTATTGCATGCCTTATTGCATGCTGCTGAATGGTATATTTTTATAGGGGTTTGCAATCGGTAGGTTAGAAGCCTGAAGTGATAATTATAAACCATAAAAAAAACACACACAAATAAGACGAAAAAAAAAACATCACAGAAAAAAGACAATCTTGTGTAATTTTAAATTTTATAAAAATTGACAAGTCCAAAGTTACTTTTGTCATTTTTCCCCAAATTAAGATGTACAAAATTGTATAGCACGAAGAGGACCATGCAAACTGCTCCCTCGACGAAAACGTCTGAAGATTTTTCAAAAGAAATGTCTCATCCGTCCTCTTTGTACCATATCTATCTTTTATCAAAAAAAAGTATGGTGGGATAAATTTTGCAACATTTCATGCGTTTTATACATATTGAGGTTGGTATTTTTCACTAAGCTGAACATTTTTTAAATTAAAGTTTACTTAACCGTTCAACCGTACTTTAAACGAATGTTCCCGGAGACTTTGCACAGATCTGACAAATAGTTGCGTAATTATACCGTATCTTTCACTCAAAAAGGTAGGCTTCTATTTTCTTTTTATTTCGATTTTTACTAAATCGTATGTAGATTTTGCGATACTGAAAGGGTACAAATTTTGACAAAATTTTAGATTGATTGAATGGCGTTTTACGCCGCTTTCAACATTATTTCAGTCATATCACGGCGACAGCTCACATATTTATATATTTCCTGGGTTTCACCAGTACTAGGCTAGGGTTCTGAAGTGTCTTGCCCAAGGACACTAACACGAAAAACCCAGTGGATCCAGTGAGGCTCGAACCCGGGGCCACAAGGTCACGAGTCCTACACTTTACCACTGAGCCACACAGGGCACCCACATTTTTTTTTTTATTTAGAACTCATTCATGATGAAAGCATTTGCAGAGGACAAATTAGGCCTTTACTGAACAGCCCCGTGTTTTCACGACGTCTTTTTAAATGCATCGTGGGAAAAGGAGAAATAGAGGAAAATTTGTTTTTTTCGGTGAAAGATCGAAATTTATCTCATCGAGTGAAAAATCATCGGTAATATTTTCACGAGTAATGAAAGATCGAATTTTATTTCAGCTCGTGAACATCATCGGTAATATTTTCACGAGTGGCGCAGCCATGTTCAGTCGATGAAATAAATTTCGATCTTCACCGAAAAAATGATATCCTCTATTTCTTGTGACTTTATTTTTAGCTCGACTGAATTGGTAGAAATCGTCGAGGTATTAGTCATAGCCCTGGCGTCATCGTCGTCTGCGTCTCGTGCAAAAACTTTGACATTTTATAATATCTCTGTTATTACTGAAGCTATTTTCTTCAAACTCTGACATATTGTTAACTATCAAAAAAGGACCCATAGAGCAAGGGCAGGTAACCATCAAAGTATTTTGACACAGTTATGTCCCTTTTCGACTTAGATATTTTACTGGAAATCAAGCAACTGCAGCCGAGCGTTGGCACCTGCATAGAGTGTTCTTGTCTTTTTCTATTCCTACATAACTGACTTCGAATGCGATGATAACCCTTAGCTTTGTAATACATAATGCAAAGTTTATATGGTACTAAGTCGAAGTAATATTCTTACGTTAAACTACTTTTGAAATCCGTGTATTTCTCCAATACTGACCTGAAGTTTACGGACTCTTGCTATTCCTACGGAATATTATGTTGTAGTGTGTTTCCTGGGGCTTGTATTTACTTCGAGCTGCGTATGAAAATTTGATATCGCGCGAGACCGAAGGTCGAGCGCGATATCAAAATTTTCCCACGCAGCGAGAAGTAAATACAAGCCCCAGGAAACATACTACAACATAATATTCCATTTATTATATACCTAAACTACCAAAAACCAAAATATATGCATTTAGTGACAATTTTATTCGAAAACGAAGCATAGTTATAAGAAAAATTGGTTTAGTAGGCGTTAACATCTTTTTTTCATGAATGGCGGATGAATTTTATTTAGTATTATTTCCACCACGCCCATTGTGTTAAACATATAAAACAATCAAAATGGCTGCCGTGTTCTCGTGGATACAGTGTTACGTCATCATACCATATTTGGAACCGTATTCCACTGAGTGGAATACGGATTTTTTTTTCCATCGTGTGTGATTTTAGCCGCGTGCGACGCATGTATTTAACCCGGAAAACTTACAGATATATAATAACAGGTAGTTTACAAACAATTAAAAACACTAGTAGGAGTTAAAGTTTTGGAAGTCCATCGTTATGAAATTGATCATAAAACCCATTATTGCTATCTAAAATGCCTTTTCACCATGAGACCCAGTTTGTTTTTACGATCCGGAATTCACAGTTATTTAGCCGGATTAAAATGATATATCAGTATTGAAGGTATTTCACCAATATTTGATAATTACAAAAAAAAAAGGAAAAAGATGCACAGAGTACTTTAATATTAACATAGTGCAAGAGGTCATAGGAATTTTACACGAATAAAAACATTATACATTGGTTTTATAACCCCCATATTTCAGAATAACTGTTCAAAACTATGTCAAACGAAAGAATCAAATACCTCGTAAATATTTAAGATCTTAACCCTTTCAGCGCCATAGGCGAAAACAGGGACTTTTGCGGACGGCATAGATCAAGATCAGACTGCACAGAACGTGCAGTCTGATCTTTTATCTATACCTTCCGCTTGTTTGGTCAAGCCTTTATGATGAAAATCTTCCGGAGACACAGTGGATTCTATATACAGCCATTAAAAGAAGCCGAGTTTGTTTATTTGGCGCCGAAAGAGTTAACGATTGATTCTTAGTGGGCATGATCTTGGTTTAAGTAGATATATTGTGACAAATGTAATTTACTTCCTGCAGGATTTTTTCAATCGTATCCCGCTGAAGTTGTGTTGATGATTCTCACATATACAAATTTTGAAAACTTTATTGGTAGGTTATGGTGCTTGTTTGACTGGAATGATTTATTGAATGGTGTTTTACCCCGCCTTCAACAATATTTCAGTCTTGCCATGGCGACAGTTCACATATTCACGTATTTCCTGGGTTTCACCAGTACTAGGCTGGGGCTCTGAAGAGTCTTGGCCAAGGACACTCCCACTAAAAACCCAGTAGATCCAGTGAGGCTCGAACCCGGGGCCTCCAGGTCACGAGCCCTACACTTTACCGCTGAGCCTCGCAGGACCCCTCAGTATTGAATGAAGAAGCTACGGGTATAGATAAAAAAAAAATAATACGTGCAGTCTAATATGGGTCAATACAGTTCGCAAAACATCAGTATTCGCTTACAGTAGGACTGAGGTGATTAATTTACGTGAAGTTTCCTTTTATAGAACAGAATATTTTCTCTTTTATTTTAGATGCAGCCATTTTTCTTGTATATACTGACAATAATTTTACTCCTTCACGCTCCACAACGCATCTATTCAATGCCTTATTTACGTGAACAACTGAGCATAGGGATGGCAGAATCCTATATCGGATGTGATCATGGAAGATGTCACGACCAGCTCAAGAAAATTGCTGCCCGCCTATTTGATACAAGTTTTATAGGAAGAAAAGAAAGCCATGTTAACAGAACGGACCAGCACTATCAAAATCGAAATGGAGCCCCATCGAGTAACAGACTGAACGCTGATATCAACATGGAAACCGGAAACACTATTCGCAGACATACGCGTGATGTCCGATCAGAATGTTATCCCGATTGTGATTGGCGGAAATTTACTTAGGTCTATGATTCTACCATTTTGTTTCCTCACTTTTAACAAAGCATGCATTTAATGTGAATTTCAAGAATGCTCTCTCTCTCTCTCTCTCTCTGTCTGTTACACAACATCTTGGTCAATTGAACTATGCTCTGGCAAAAGGGGGCTTAATGCATCTCCGTGATGCATTATACTCAACAAGTCATTACGAACTTATGCATCCCTAAAAACCGACCGAACCATGAGGTAAAATGGTCATTATAAATGCAGAAAATTTAAAGATGGCAAAAGGTTTCGGCCCACATCGACATGGGTCGATACTTCTTGCAGATGCATAGCTCAATTGTTATTTAGCAGACTTAGATTATCATAGCAGGAAGACTAACATCAGCCGTAATTTACTGTGAAATTACTTTGAAATATATATAACTAATGCAATACATACACGGAAATAAGCAGAGAATAATTATTTTAAATCGTATTAAAAACAATACGCGGGAAAAAAACATTTGCTTGTAACTCTCCTTTTCCCACATTATTCTCAAAAGTTATATATATTGCAAAGACGTTCAAAGTCGCATTCAGACAAAAGCTTTCTTTTCGAAAATCACTATAGGACTCTGTTAAACATCTGATTGCGTGACCATCCTTGACCCCAGGGCCAATGTTTTAACAACCTTGATAAAGGGCCATGCTACAAGTACGTTAGACTGGTATCAGTCCGTTATATAGAGCATTTTCATTTAAAAAAAAAGTCATAAAATAAAACAGCAAAACAAATACACTAGTATAATGTTCTCAATGTCTGATTTAACCTATTTTAACGTATTTTAGATAAAGATAAAGTAACAACACATATTTCTGAGTCTACAGTAGTTTTGTGCCTTGTTTATTAGAATGACTCAAATGCAGGGCCTGAATGCCAGGCTACAAGTACGTATGTACCTACACACTTGACATAAACACTTTAGACCTTTAGTTTTAACCCTTAAGCTGCTAAGTACGACTTACTGGCCTTTTGCGGACAGTGTAGATCAAGATCAGACTGCACAGAACGTGCAGTCTGATCTTGGATCTACACTGTCCGATAAGGAGATATATTTCCCCCAATAGATAAATTTGAAATAGCAGTATTTGGGTTTTTACTATCGACTTGAAAGTCTCATTTTAGTTATTTAGCAGGTTAAGTGTTAAGACAAAAATTATTCTTAAATTGTCCTTATATTACTCTTCATTTCCTGCTTTTCGGTAGTTTATCGGGAAATAAGGGTGCATTATGGTTTGATAATTCACCGTTTCGACCAGTGAATTTACCGATAAACTCACTGGTACGGATATACCGAGAGCCCCCCTATACTTTGAAAAGTCCCAACAAAGCAAAAGGTTAGATGTATGAAATAAATGAAATATCTTTTTCTACGAAAGATTGGAATTTATTACATCCCGAGAACATCATACGGTAATATTTTCGCTCGTAGCTGCGCCACTCGTTAAAAATATTACCGATGATGTCCAATCGATGAAAAAAATTTCGATCTTGCGCCAGGAGTAAAAATATTACCGTATGATGTTCACTCGATGAAATAGATAGAGGATATTTGTTGTTGGTTTTTTTTGTTGTTGTTGTTAAAGATCGAAATTTATCTCATCGAGGAAACATCATCGGTAATATTTTCACGAATGGCCAGCCACGAGTGAAATATTACCGATCATGTTCACGAAATGAAATAAATTTCAATCTTTAACCGGGACTTTCATCAAAATCCAGTACAATTGTTTTCAGTAATTCCCCGTGGCGTACCCCTCACATAACAACGCATTACAATACAAGTTGACTTCTTTAAAAAAGAAGCCAGGAGAGGTCAGCATCAATGTTTTCAAATAGTTTATTGCTTTTAATTTCAATATATTTTAGTACATGTAAACAAATAAGTAAGGCATTCTATGATTGCCGCTGTGTAGAAAGGAGAAAATCTTATGCATTATATGACAGATCTACACGTGACCTTCTTCCCACGTTTTCAAGTCGCGTGATCTTTTACTGCGGTGTTCTCTTTTTTAACGAAATTCTTTTTGTGTGTGTGTGTGTGTAGCTTGATTTGTTTAATGAAAATTTACAATTACTGGAAAGGTCATTTGCAATTAAATCAATATAACAAATCCTTTTTGAAATCCGTCATATAAAAACAAACCATGTTTATTTCCTATTTCAGTTTTTTTTTTTTTTGGTTTATTTATAAAACCATGACGAAACAGACTGTGTATCAGAACAATTTCGCAAAAAAGCATGGAGTTAGGCAGCAATTTCTGAGGCAGTCTGCCCTTTAAACTCACCACTGTTGGAGAGGTCTGATGACCTCTCCAATTAGGTAAAGCGCGAGAAATATAGTGTAAATCACGTCATATTTCTCTTTGTTTGAATGAAACGCGCTGTTTATCTAGGTCTCTAGTGCACTACTGTTTCCGCCTTCAATTGGAGAGTTAGAAAAAAATGAAATCGGTATTTTCACTGGTCGTAACCATGAAATAACAAACCATAATCCACCATTATTTTTCGATAAACTACCGAAAAACATGAAATAAATCTCGATCGTTCACAGAAAAAAAAAATATCCTTTATATATTTAACCTTTAACTCCAGATTTAAAGTAGCATTTTTGCTACAAGCCTGAAAAAAAAAAAAAACGCTGCTGAAATTCGATTGATGATAGAAATAAGTAATTATTTTTTTAAAAAATCAACGTGAACAATTTGTAAGGTTCCAGAAAATAAAAACATGGCTTTACAATTTTTTCGTAGGAACAGAATCTTGGTAAAGTGAAAACTGCATCATGGACAAAGGCGTAAACATTGGCGAAAAGTTACATGAGTTTATTACGGGATTCTGCCAAGTCGTTTGCACAGCCCATCTAAAGATAGAAATGAGCCATACTCTGGCAAAAGGGGGTTTTATACCAAGCAAAATAATCACATAATTACGTATCCATAAAATACTTTTTCCCATCATTTGAGTCTCTTTGATCATTTGAGCAACGCTCTGGCAAAAGGGGGTTTAATGCATCTCCGTGACCCATGATACCAAATCAAGCCATCATATAATTATAGGTCCATAATAGCCATTTTTTAAACTATCGACTTAATCATGAGATAGACTGGTACTTGTGACATACAGAAAATTGACAAATAGCGAAAAGTTTCGGCCCAGGTCGCCTGCTCGGACTGCGCAGGCTGACCTGGATCGATACTTTATGCAAATGCATTAAGCCTTCTTTTCTCAGAGCATGGCTCATTTGTCTATGTAAACGATTTCCATTTGGAAACATCTATAATTTTGTCGTAGGTTGGAGGATCAAAGATTATTTCCGACCGACATCTTATCCATGTATTAGGATATATATTAAAGAGGATACATGCCAAAATAAATCACATTCCCCGAACAACTGATTTATACGAGGTGAAGGGAAATATGCCCCAGCTTGTGTAAAAATATTTACATCCAATCACGATGTTGAGGACCAGCAGAACGTCATTTGATGCAGCAAGATCAAAACGAAATATTTACATATGATATAAATTCTCTATCCAACTGTTTCTCTAAAATCTTTTTCTATTCTTTTGTCTCGTGGTCAATACCTGCTAAACATGTTTACGATCATGCACGTTTACACCTCCAGTTTTTCTCTCTTTTTCTTACTTAATTGATTCAACAAAATCAGATGCACCTGCATTTGGGTCTCCTAGGAAATCAAATTGGCAAGAGCACGTAATCTCCTTCCCCGATGTGAGTTTGTCTTTTGCTGTCGCATATGCAACAAGTTCAGTTCCTATACACTTCATCCATACCTCCAGGGAAAGGCTTTTGTTTAATAATTCCTCTGGGATTTTTAGTTTCAGCTTTCCAATATAACGACAACCATCCTCGTCGCAAAATAATGGATTTGCTTTATTGGACTGGTACACGTCCCAAAAGACTACTGGGTTTTTCTGGTTAATGATTGAATACTTTTTCTTTCTGTTGTCTTCTCCAACGTAAATGTCTTCATCCTTTCCTATATGTACATCAAAAGCTTTCTTAACAATGTACCTGCCGTCAAGACTTTCCTTTCTGTCTTTTGGGTGATTTTTAGGGTCAAACGACTTTCGTGTGCTTACGCCATATGAGTATGGACTGATCCGTGACGAGATTATGTTTGGCATTACTCCATACATTACAGCGCCTTTAAGGACCGCTGAACCGCGTCCCCCAGGAACGATAACTCGCAAAGACTGTCCAAACTCTTTTTCAATTTGGTCCTTGACAATGGGTGATTGTGAGAAGCCTCCCACCATAATAAGATATTCTAGTTTAAATTCTATACTTCTCAAAAGATCTTGTATGTGTTTACAAATAGGGTCGATGGCTTTACTAAAGAATGAAACCATCACTGATTTGTGCAAAACGAGTGTATTTTCTAAAAGTTTAACTTCTTCTGTTGTATGTGTTTTTGATATATACTCATGTAGGGACATGTTGTTCTCGGCTTTAAATATTTCCTCAAGTTTCGGTGGAAATTTGAGCATTGACTTTTCTGTCTCAGAACTCAGCTCTCTCTTCGCTGCTTCAAAGCTCTCACAAAAACCCATCCAGGCGTTTGTATGGTAATGGGTGAACTTATCAAAGACCTTGACGGTGACCTGTGAACAGAAATGTGTCTCTAATCCTTTACCAAACAATCCCGCCTTTTAACGACGCTGAGGAAAAAGTGCCTTTGAAAACATATTGCTTTACTAATTACAAGTATTTTCTTCTTTTCCAAATCTTTTTTTTTTTCTTTGAAAGATAAATACCATCATTAGAGATACGTTTAATTTATTGTCTGCAAAGGCTTTTAATGTGTACAAGTCTGAACTTTGTTCCTAGCCTGTTTTTGTACAGAATGCCTAAGCAAAGCGGATAGTGTAGATTAAAGATCAGACTGCACGTTTTGTACATTCTGAACTTGACCTACACTGACCGTAATGGCAACTTTACTTGTTAAAGGCTCTGTAAGGGTTGATTCTCTTTGCAGAGATTCGCTATATACTGCCTGTAGATAAATATATACTTCAGCACGTCGGCAGCTTTGTGTGTGTGAACATGATTAACATTAAGAAAGAAATACAATGTCCCAATGACTGATCCGTGACTAAGCGAGCAACATCAACATATTGTACAACAGTTTCCAGTTAATACTCTCCCGTTTGGTTTTCATACTGGGGCATTAAGGTCAAGCGACTTTGGTGGTTTCTCATAACTTGTACGTGCTTAGTCTGTGGTGATCGTAATTCTTATTCTGCTATTGCGCTGGTAAGGGTTTTTCTCAAAAATGAAAAGCTGTCGGGTTTTTACAGTTAGCCTTGAAATTGAAATTAGAATATTAAGAATGACCGCTGGATCATTTAAATCAAATTCTAAATAGGTCATTTGGTATTGAACTGAGCGGCTATGCCGCAACACAATCCCTTTGCCTGCCAAGGAACAAATTATTGCTGTTATTAAATTAGTTAAATTTCTTTTATCGTAATGTATCTTTCCCGAAAGAGTGTCCATGTGCAAGACACTTTTGATCCCTAGCCTAGTACTGGTGAAAGCCAGGACAAACATTAACCAGGACTGTCGCAAAGCGGACAAATACCCCCACCGGCACATTGTCCCTGAATCAGCACAATCAGAGAACAGAAACGACTTTCAAATAAAGTTCAACTGTGTACTTGATCTTTGACCCATGTGACCCTAGGAGAGATGTAAAGGGCCGGTTCTGGCGCAGTTTCAGAAATAAGCAACTATGGCATCCGAGACAGTCCCAACTCCAACATCTGAGACAGAACAGAACAAGACAGAACAGAACAAGACAGAACAGAACAAAACAGAACAAGACACAGTCACAGACACAGCAAACAGAACAGAACAGACACAGACACAGAACAAAACAGAACAAGAGAGAACAGACACAGACACAGAACAAAACAGAACAAGACAGAACAGAACAAGACACAGAACAGAACAGACACAGACACAGAACAAAACAGAACAAGACACAGTCACAGACACAGCAAACAGAACAGAACAAGACAGCAACAAGACAGAACAGCAACAACAAAGAAAACAGCAACAAAGACAGAACAGAACAAGACACAGAACAAAACAAAACAAACAAAACAAACAAAACAAAAAAAGCCCAGCATCCCATCAGCTCCAACGACTCCGTCGTTTCCGCAGAAGTTCCCAGAACAAGACAGAACAGAACAAGACAGAACAGCAACAACAAAGAAAACAGCAACAAAGACAGAACAGAACAAACAAAACAAACAAAACAAACAAAACAAAAAAAGCCCAGCATCCCATCAGCTCCAACGACTCCGTCGTTTCCGCAGAAGTTCCCAGAACAAGACAGAACAGAACAAGACAGAACAAGACAGCAACAAAACAACACAGCAACAAAGACAGAACAAGACAGCAACAAAACAAAAGAAAAGAAAAGAAAAAAAAGAAAAAAAGCCCCAGCATCCCATCAGCTCATCGATTCCATCGATTCGCAGAAGTTCCCAGCATCCCATCAACTCATCGACTCCCTCCCTCCCGCAGAAGTTCCCGGTTCTTCCCGGGTCTCTTTGTATTATTACATGAGATAATAAAAAATTATTTATTGTGATTATTGATTACATGATATACTCGAAAAATTATTACATGATATACTCGAAAAATTATTACATGATATACTCGAAAAATTATTTAATGTGATTATTGATTACATGAGATATTAAAAAATTTATTTAATGATATACTCGAAAAATTATTACATGATATACTCGAAAAATTATTACATGATATACTCGAAAAATTATTTAATGTGATTATTAATTATATGAGTTATTTAAAAAATTATTATATGTGTTATTAAAATTATTATTATTATTATATGTGTTTTTGGGGTAAATTCTCGAACTGGCGGCCTTTGGTCGCCTGTGAGTGAATGAGTATATAGGGAAAAATGAAAAAATACCTTCTGTTAAATAAAATTTATTTAAAAAAAATTAAACATGACTACAAGCAAAATATTAACCGACGAATTCCTAAGTGAAATTTTCGAAGAACAAAAGGAAAATATTAATAATGTATTAAAGGACGCATCAGAATTTATTAAACGTGATATATACAATAGATTTAAACGTGATGTTTTCGAAATAGTAGAAAACAAAAGCAGCAGATACCAACTAAACAGTGATAATAAAAATATTTATAAAATGAAAGAAAACGACGCCCGGGCATTAATCGCTTGCTGTCTTGTTCATAGTTTAGCATGTTATAGAGCCCGTTTTTTGAGAGAAGGAGGGGAACCTATAGTTTATTATTTAAATGATTAAATGTACATATATTATAAAATATATATACATTATTTAATTATTATTTGTTGATTCTTTAATCTTCCTTTTTAGTTCTTTTATTTTTTCTTCTAATTCTTCCCTTCTTCGCGCTTCTTCCTCTTCTGAAAAATAGCCAATTGGCACCGTATTTATTTTATCATCTAAAACAAACCGTACATCTTGCAGTGGATTTAATGCTAGTTTACTTAATTGTTCTGTATACATTACGTGTTTTTTATTTGTGAATCCTTGATAATTCACGGTTTTTATTTCATCTTCAAATATACACCTTTCATAATCATTAAAACATATATCATTTTTAATACATGCTTTAACTACTCCTTTTAATTTTAAATTTTCTCCTTCTTCCGTTTTTATTGCGTATGATTTGGGACATGTTGAAGCATACGCTTTTATTGGTGTTCCTTTTGTTTCATCTTTAAAAAATCCTAATCGGTTTTTATTTTCTTCTGAATAAAGCGGGTGATTTTCTGGATAATTTGAAGTATCAAAACATACCGGGACGTCTTCCTTCATTTCTTCGTATAAATCCTCACTCTGTATATCTAAAATTAAACTGTCCGTATCACTATATAGTATTTTTACACGATCCCCAAATTTCGGTATTAAATAATCATAAATTAAACTATACATTATTAATTTTGACATTTCCAAAACAAAGAATCCCGCAAATATCGGTTTATTAGCTTGCACCATTGTTTTTTTTCTTGATACAGCGACCAGGTCATCACTAAGAATATTAAAACCTGTAAATTCTGGACTACTCGTTAATTTACGTGCCCGTTCTTCACTATTCACTAATTCCACATTTGACCGTTTCCTGGGGTTTTCTATTGTTTTTCCATAGATCGCATTATTACATAATTTATAAAAATTCTGTTTACTTTTTTCTTTTGTCTTTGCTCTTTCTTTTGTATTATATGTTATGTATGGCTCCAACCACTGAGAAGATCCGAAAATATAGCCTCTGTGTATCTTTTTTAATCTCACCATGTTATGATCTATAAAAAATTTTAATAATCCTGAATATATCAAATACTCGGACTTATCATTTAAATTTAATGTTAATTTTTCAACTCCATTTATTACTAGACGTTCCGCACACGGTGGGTAATCTTTCATAATATTCTTTATTTTCTTTTACGATTTCCAGATCACAAAATAGGGCGGCCTCGTATTTTCCCCAGTTTTTAATATCGTCTTCTGTCATTTTTCGCTCTATTTTATACGGTACGTTTCGACTCATGGCATCCCCGTATAAATTGTTTTTATCAATGTAAAAAATAAAATTACTTGGTTTTTTAGGGTCATAATCTTTTAAATATTTATTATTAGCTTTACAAAAACGGGATATAGTAGCAACAAAGCCGCCACGTATTCCTTGCTCGAAATCTTCGTATATTTGGCGGTCCGTGATAAGCTCCAATTTTTGACCTGTAAATTTAAGCATATTATGCCACGATGCACCGGGTAATGTATAGCCATAAATAAACGGATCTATTTTAAAATTTGCTATATTCATTTTTCGGAAGTTCTCCATAACATCAGCCAAAAGTAAAGTGTCCAATAAACAGTATTTTTTAGTGTAGTCGTCCATAGTCGCACATTTAAAACTGTCCCAGGCTTTCCTTGCGTGGTCGTATTCTTTGGTGGTTATTCCTTTTTTACTTAGTGATGAATAAAAACTTTTTATATCTGGTAATTGTGGACTTTGTAATTTTTCAAAGTTATTCATCCATTCGTAGGGATAGATTCCTTTTTTTGTTATTATATCAAGCGGTAAATCTGGCAATGCTCCCATCGTATATTTAAAATTATTTATTGTCTCCTCTTTATCAAATTCCATTTTATCATATACTTTTTTTAAAACGATTGAATCACTTACTAATGCATCCAAGGACGCACTCAAAAACTTAAAAGAATCTAAAAATCGTAATTCATAGTTTTTATTATCTACCATTAAATGAAGACTAAAACTTATATATTTTTCCTCACTAGAAGGTAAAATCCGAAGATCCGCCGAATGTTTGGCTAATTGTAGGATGCATAGATGCGAATCATAACCGCTTAGATTATGGGCAAATATAGGGATAAATGGCGAGTCTTTCTTTTCTTCTTTAAATGATAATATAACCTCTTTTAATTTTTTTATTAATGTATCCACGAAAACCTGGGCTACATCTTCGCCTTCTTCTTTCATTGAATAAGTGATATTTTCGGTTTTGTGGATTTCCTCATCACTCGAAATTATGACAATACTAAAAGCTGCGGGCTTATGTATATTTAATTTTTTATTTTCTTCTTCTTCATCTTTCAGAGGTATTAATAGACTCTCAAAGTCGAAGTAAACCGTGACACTCGGAGTTTTTACTGGTTTTGATTTAAAAGTTAATATGTCATCCTTTCCTTTTTCTGGTAAATTTAAAAGGACCGTATCGCTGCATTTTTTAAGGTGTTTTTCTAGTGACTCCTCACTTTTTAATCCTCTTTGGCATTTATAGCAAAAATGCAGTTTATGGTCGTGTTCGTTGACTTGTGAAAATAACAAACGCGACAAATTAGAGACTAAATAATAATGTTCATTATGTAATAGTAAAAGTATTTTTTCTTTTTCTCCTTCGTTGTATTTGGGGTAACCGTCAAAAATAACAGGCGTTCTTTGTTCTTTTTCTGCCACACCGTAAACTATAAGGTGAATATTTGGATTTTGTCGTTGGAATTTTTGGAGATCTTCCGCCGTCGTTGGGTAGTTGATACCGTCAAAATTCGCGTATTGGTTGGGGTTTTCTTTTTCTATCTTTTTTATTTCTTGTGTTACTCTTCCTCTGTCTCTTTTCGACGGTATCAGATGCTGCATTATACAGTAATAAAAACATTTATTATTTTTTGCTTCTATGTGTATTAGGGCCTTTTTTAATCTTAACCATGGCGGAAGTGTATTAATTCCACATCCACCTTTAAACGGTTTATACTTTCCATAATTTAACTCTACATTTTCGAAATTTAAAAAAGTCCATCCTGACCCCTCATAATGTTTTTTATTGAAACTATCCAAAATTTCGTGTATCATTAAATTAAGTATTTCTTTTTTATTATTTAAACCATATATTACGTGTGGTTTTGAATTAAAAAAATATTTTTTCGTTTGTTCGCCGTTGCTCATTTTACAGCAGCAACTCATTACTACTTTATGATTTATATTTTTTTCTAATGATGATAAAACGGAATATTTATATTTATTAAGGAATTGCTCAAGATTTACACTTTTCATTAACTCCCCCTTTTCTATTTTTACTTTTTTAAAATATCCATTTAATGCTGACTCTTCGACGTTTACTTTTGCCTCCAAACAAATATTATTATTTGTATGAGATAAGGAAGGATTCTTAACTCTTAAATAAAATAAATTTCCATTTTGACTTATAAGTTTATAATTCTTCATTGTAAAATATATTTATTACTTATAAATAAATATATTAAGTAATTATAAACTTTCAATTTTTTAAAATTATTTATGGTTTACTTTAACAAACAAAATTTAAAAAAATTTAAAAAAAATTTTGAATTAAGTTAAAAAAATTCTAAAATAAAATTAAGTGCACTAAAAATGCCAAACAATACACAAAATAATAATACAGAAAATACAACAGTCTCAAAAATCAGTTTTGCAACTGAAAGAGTAACAGACGCACCAACGAGAACGGAGCGCCGTATGTTTTCTTCTTTTATACAAAATCAACGACCCGGAGTTTGGGCAACCTTAACAAGTAAAACACCCCATAATGAAAAAACCGTTATTGATTCGTATAATAAAAATTATATTCTTATTGAATTTAACGAAGATGTACGAACTTTTATTTATTCTATTCCTGATAATTTCGACCCAGAACATAGGCAGCGATTACTTGAAGATTATAATTTTGAAGAATTTATTAATAAATGTGAAAGTAACGGTTATATTAAATGTGAAGCTGTCCCTCGTGAATTTGTTAAACCCTCTTTTTTTTCTCGTATTGTTAGAAGGAGAGGACGGCGTGCCTTGGAACCTTTAACTAATGTAGACTTTAAGTTTGATAAAATAACTAAAGGTGTTTATAATCTTACTGTTACCGGTGCGTGGAGAAGTCAAAAACTAGAAGGAAGCGATTATAGAACAACAGCAAGTGGTATTAAAATTAATGTTTCCTCCATTTTTGTTAAAAAATATGAAACAGAAGAAGAACAGGGAAATTATGAAGAACGACGACGAGAACAACAAAGAATGGACGCTTTACTACTACTAGGAGATACAGACGAAGAAACAACAGAATAAATAAATAATATATTATATCATCCTCTTATTGTTTAACTCTGACTGATGGATTACCATTTTTTATATATTACAAATACAGAAAATGTAATATATAATTTTTATAAATTTATAATACTTTAATAATAGGGAAAATAGAACTTATCAAACCCTGATCGATACCTCCCATTATCTCTATGGCTCGTTTTATCTATAACTGCGAAATTATAGGGGACACTCCAACAATCATATAAAAAACTTTTAAATTCGTTTAGGCTCATATCTTTATTAACGTAATCATTATGTATATTATTAATGTCACGTTCCGGTAATTCAAATAAAATTAAAAAATTACAATTCCCCCTTATTGTATGTCTAGGTAAACTAAAAAATGATTGAGACAAATAAAAACAGTTACAATTTCCATGCCTTCCTCTTATAAAATATTTTTCTGGTGTTGTTTGTTTTTCCTTTAATAGATCGTCAAATATCATTAAATTTTTATTATCAGTGTTTAAGTCTCTTGGATCTATTACGTCCTCCTCTTCTTCATCAAAACACGGAATGATAACCTCACCTCCTTTTTTCTTGTCTGCTTTTTCTTGTGTTTTAGCTTCATTTATTACGTCATCATAAGAAAGCCCCAAATTTTCGATTTCCCCCATATTATCAAATATATTATTTATAGTTTCTTTTTTTAGTCCCTCATCCATAGCTTTTTTTAGTAGTTGATACTCGGGCTGCTGCTTCATCGAACGACCAAAAATAAATAAATGGTTATAATCAAGCCAGCCAGGCCGTAGTATTAAATTTAATAATGTTGTAGTTTTTCCACTTCCAGACTGACCAATAATTAATCCTCGTATACTTCGTGGTAATAGCGGGTTATTATTCCTTTTTACCTTGTTTAAATTGCAGCTATAATTTTTTACTTGCATATTTTAATCTTTCTTAATTTAGAAAATAAAAAACTAAATTAAGAAATTATTTAAAAATTTTAATATATTTTATTCTTCTTCATCTTCCAATTCATCGATTGCATAATTTAGAGCAATTAAAGAGTCGCCCATTTCACCCAGGAAATCCTGCCATTCATGACTAAATCCTCCTATATAGTAATCCTCGCTTGTTATTGTTTGAATAAAAAAATTAAAAAATCGCATATTTTTTAATATTTCTAAACAATCATTAATTAAATTTTCCATTTTTTCTTCTTCCGTTTCTTCCATTTCTTCATACATAAAATTAAACGCTCTATTTTTTAGTTCTTCTATTTGCTCCTCGTATTCATTAATAATTTTATTATTTTCTCTCTTAATATTTTCCATACTATCGTATACTCCCATTTTTTATTATCTCTACTTATACTTAACTTAAAATATTTTTACTTAAAATCAAAAATTAAAATGAGTAATAATATATATTGTGTAAAGTGTAAAAGTAAAACGGACACTGATAGTATTAAACAAGTAACACTAAAAAATGGACGGCCAGCATTAAATGGTATATGTCCGATATGTGGAACTAAAAAATTTAAATTTTTACCACTAAGTAAAGGCCACGGTATAGTTAATAAGGCTATTAATAACTTACCTTTTGAGTTACACCTACCCGGTCATAATTTCACGGGACCCGGAACTAAACTTAATAAAAGACTAAATCCGGACATGACCCCGAAATCTTGGAGTTTACCAATAAATCGAGTTGATGAGGCAGCAATGCATCACGATATATGCTATTTAAAAAACAATGATACAAAAACACGGAATGATCTATGCGATGCTGAAATGTTAAAAGAACTTAAAGGTATTTATAACCCTACAATAAGGGAACAATTCGATCGTTCACTGGTCACTCCTATTATAGGAACAAAAACACGCTTCGGTATGGGTATTAAAAAAAAAAATTAAATTCATTTAAAAAATTAATTGATACAGATTTTCAATGCATCGATTGTAAAAATTATTATTCTTCTTATGAGTCTTTAATGAAACATAGAAAATTTAACTGCCCTGTTTTGTTTCCTGAAAAAGAAAAAACAAAACAGAGACTAATAAAAGAACGACTACAACGAAGAGAAGAACAAGAAAAACAAAAGGAAGAAAAAATAACACTGGCTGATGAACTACACAGACCAATTAAACGATTTTTTCCTACACGTCGTATTATAGTTGATTCTATAAATGACACATGGACCGCTGATTTAATGTATATTCCAAAAAATACAAAATCTGGGGAAATTATAGATTATGATAAAATAAAAAAACAAGAAGAAGAAAAAGACCGAACACTAACAGCAAGCGAAAAACAGACGGGAGACGTTAACCATATTTTTTTAATAGTGCTCGATATTTTCAGTCGTTACGCATGGGTAAAAGTAATTAAAAACTCCACAAGTGACACAGTAGCAAAAGCATTTATAGAAATTTTTAAATCCTCTAATTCGAAACCCAAAATATTATTAACTGATCAAGGCGCCGAATTTTCCGGATTAATTGATAAATCAAAAGAACAAGAAAAAACAAATTTTCAGTGTGAACACTGCGAAAAATACTTTAAAACAAAAGGCGCATTAACTAATCATAAAAACAATAAATGCCCAGTATTACATACAGCAAAAGCCGAAGAGGAACCAACAAAATTAAAAGGTGTTGAGCTTCGGTTTGCTTATGGACGACATAAGGCAGCTATAGCTGAACGTTTTATAAAAACATTAAAAGAAAAAATAGGGCGATGGATGACAAATAATAACTCATCTGATTTTATCCCTGTTTTAGATTCGATAGTTGAAGAATACAACGAAACACCACACAGTAATTTTAAAAGAAATTATACACCAACAGAAGCAAGAGATCCAAAAAATGAAGATAAAATATATAAATTATATTATGAAAACCCGAGATCCACAAAATCAAAAGATCACATAACACAAAAAACAGATTTAAAAATTGATGATTTGGTCCGTGTACAACGAAGAAAAGGGGATACCGTAAGAGAAAAAGGATTTACTACTAAATGGACTAAAGAAATTTTAAAAATTTATGAAATTAAAGAAACACAACCGCCCACGTATTATTTAAAAGATGCTAAAGATCACAAAATCAAGGGGCCCTTTTATAGGGAAGAACTCCAAAAAACAAAATTTAAAATGACTGATGAAATGGGATTTAATAAACCGAGAACAAAAAATAACGTTATGTTAGGATTAGAGGCACAACTAAAGGAGCAATACAGACAGACAGTAAAAAAAGGAAAACAAAGAGAAAGACAAAAACAACAAAAAGAAGAAGAACCCCAACCATCAACTAGCCAATCAGCAGACGGTCTAAATATTAGTGATACATTACAAACGATACCTATAAAATCCTTAAATAATCATGAATTAAACAGTATATGTAAAAATTTTAAAGGATGGCGTGGTGTATTTTCTCGTGATACTTTACCAGATAATATAAAAAATTATGAGTGCGGCATCGTTAACTTAGACGATAGCAAAGGCCCAGGTACGCATTGGGTAGCATATCATAGAAATAAAAAATTAAAATTTTATTTTGACAGTTACGGTTTACCTCCGCCAGTCGAAATTAAAGAATATTTAAAATCTCCTATATTATATTCTACTGATCAAATACAAGATCCAGACAGTGTAATATGCGGTCATCTGTGTATTTTCGTTTTAGAAAAATTAACGAATGGGTGGCATATTCAGCCAGTTATAAATCATTTATTAGATTTAAAAGAAGAGGGGCACCTATAAATTATAAATTTTATATAATAAGCAAATTATTATATAAAAAATGTCATATAGTAAAGTATCAAAATTTGGAGAAGTGAGAAAAGAAAAAATACAAACAGACGGTGTAAGTTTGCCATTTGTTGTTAATAATTTTATTTCAAAAGAAGGAGGAGAATTAACAGGCGATCTAAACTTAAACGGTCACTTTATAAAAAATCTTCCTGATCCTATAAATTCTCAAGATGCGGCAACTAAAAATTATATTGACTCTTCACAAGGACACAGTTTTTTTAGACGATCGCCAGGTAAGGGATACCTAGCAAGTCAAGATTTAAACATGAATGAAAATAAATTATTAAATGTAGGTATGCCAAATAATAACCTGGATGCATCAAATAAACTTTATGTAGATATACAAACCGACCAAGTAAGGGATAACATAGAAGCGAATAATCCATTTATAAATGTTAATAATGAATATCAAGTAAAAAATAATTTAAATATGATGGGCTATAATTTAGAAAACCTTAAACCCCCTATAAATCCGGAAGATTTGGCAACTGTAGGTTATGTTAAAGATAATATACACTGGGTAAAGAAAAACGGGGGTATCATTGCATTAGATCATGTATACCTGGGACGTCGAAAATTAGGAGGATTAAAAGATCCTGTAAGTGGTGGCGAAGCTGTCCCTAAATTTTACCTTGAAAAAACATTAAATGATCTCGAAGTTTCCATAGATGAAAAGATAAACGAAGTTAAAGCATCCGTGTTAAATATCGAAAATGCAAATATAGACGAGGCGGCCATTGATGCAATAAAGGCAGAAATAGAAAAACAGCAGCCATTTAATACTCGTAATGGTAAAACATACAATGCAAAAAATAATTTAAATATGAGACAAAAAAAATTATCTAATCTTCCCGAGCCATCAGATGAAAACGACGCTGTCACGAAATCATACACGGATGAAAAAGACGAAGAATTAAAAGAATACATAGATGAAAACATAAAAAATTTGGATCTTGGACTAGTAAGAAAAAACGGGGGTTATTTAATGACTGATGCGTTAGATATGAACACGAACAGAATAAAAAATATAGGAAGAGCAACGGAAACAACGGACGCGGTCAGCATGCTATACGTAACGGAAGAAATAGAAAAAATCCCCATACCATTTATACGTGAAGATGGAGAATATAGAAGTAAGGAACACTTAAACATGGGAAGACAAAGAATAATTAATTTAAAAGATCCAATCGAACCACACGACGCAGTAAATCAGGTATTTTTAGAGGAAGCAATAAATAATATTAAAGATCCAGTAAATGAACATAACGCAGTTAATAAACGATATGTAGACCGGATAACATCAAATCTATTATTACCTGAAAATCTATTATTAAATATTCTCGGATCATCCATAACACTTATAAGAGCTGAAGCGATCGGTCCCATTGTAGGATTAGATAAAACACGAGTCGTAGGAATGGATCAAATAGAAACTATAGGATTTAATCATAAACACGGCTACTTTTCAGATGTACGAGGTCATAAGTTAGACTTCACAGAGGTATTTTTTGGTAAATTTGACGGTGGCCTATATTATCAAGATAACAGAGACAGGGAAAATTTACACGATCAAAACGTAGTTATAGAAAAAACGCCTATATTTTCGGTTCCTCTTAATTCCTATATATTCTATTATTCACTAATGGTAAAATTTAAAGAAAATGTGAGACGTGAAGAAGAAGAGGATATAAAACTTTTATTATTCGAGCTAGACCTAGACAAAAACAACCCGGGCGACACTTTCAACGCTCGAGATTTACAATTTAAAAGAATGTTAGAATTTACAGCAACAGTAAAGCCTAAAGGAAATTTAAAAGTTATTAGTTACGCATGCGGATTTATTCCTGGTTTTTATATAAAGTCGACGCATGCAGTAGTTTTTGTATTTTGTTTAATTCTTCTCATGATCACATCGAGCGCTTCCATATAACACTCGCAGCATATTTAAGATTCGATTTTGATAAAAATAATTTACCATTTATTGATGATTACAGGGATATAATAAATTAAATTAATAATATTTAATCACTCCCAGGCAGCCATGGCTGCCAGCTCGAGAATTTCCCCAAAAGAAAATTATATATTATAAATTATATATTTGTATCATTCGGTAACGCCGAAGTAATAAAATAATTATATATTAATTATGTCATATATAAAAAATATGAGATAATTTTTTTTATTTATTCTTCATGTATATATTCTTTTATAATACTGCAGAAGTCAAAGGTTACCAAAAAATCCTTCTGTATCATTTGCACGATATCCTCTATTAAATGCATTCGTTCGTCTCTCTTATCGTCTCCATCTTCTATAAAAAAATATACTTCCACATCCGGAAAATAAAAATGATTTAAAATTTTTAATAGTCCCTGTGACTTTTGGATTAGTTGCGTTTCGTTTTCATCAAATAAAAAAACGTCGTCGTATCTGTGGATATATTGATTCTCAACAACGAGACATGATACCCACATATTAAAGGATGTATTGGTGAGTTTTCGTTTTGACCATTGATACATTAGGTAAGAATAAAAACGTTTATTAAATTTTTCGAATCCCTCGTATTCACACTCGCGGGATGGTTTAAATTTATATTTTAGCTTCGTGTATTCTTCCTCATTACCTTTAAATTGTGTTTTTGTGTGGTTTTTTTGATTATCTAGTATATTTATTAATGTAGTCATATTATAGTTTTTAATTTAATAATAAAAAGTTAATAAAAAATAAAATTATTATGTCATCGATACAGATTATATTAAGTGATAATAAAACAGATTTTACAACTCAATTTTACCCTCCAATAAAACTTAATGGAGAGTGTGAGGTTGCACTGGTAAATCTGGAAACGTATTATAGCATACCGAATATTAAAGAGGGGATTAATTCGTTTATTCTGGAAAATAGAAAAAGTGGATTAAGGCGAAAAATCGAAATACCGACTGGGAGTTATGGATTAAATGATATTAATAAAGCTATACATACGATTTTTAATTTTAGCGGATTGATAGATGCAAACGAACGATACCCGGTTAATATTACAGCAAATTTTAATACATTAAAAGCATTAATGGAAATACAGGAGGACTTTATAGTTGATTTTAGGAATGGTGGATTAAATGAAGTACTAGGTTTTGAAAGTAGAAGATACCAAGGAACAAAAGGAAAAATTCACGAAAGCGAAAATGTAGTTAATATTCTTAATGTAAATAGTATATTAGTTAATTTAAATATTTGTAGTGGTTCCTATGTAAAGGGACAAATGGGAACCACGATACACTCGTTTTTTCCGAATGTAAACCCGGGATATAAAATAATAGAAAGGCCACCGTTTCCCATATATAGCCCTATAATATTAAATGATATTCACAGTATAAAAACCACACTAACAGATCAAAACGGGGAAATTATCGACCTGAGAGGGGAAAATTTGACTTTAAGATTACATATAAGAAGTAAAAAGTAAAATAAAAAATGAGTTTAAATATTGGAAAAAACAAACGAGAGGGCTTAGGTATGATTAATTGTACTAGTTATGGCTTGGGAGCTTGCCATATATTAGAATATCTCCCAGGAGAATTAGGCGAAGCAGGAGAACGACGAAGAAAAAGAGAAGTAGAAAAAATAAGAAACAAAAATAAAAAATTTAGAGAAAAATTTATAAAAGAATTTAATAATGCGAAAACCAGAGATGAAGCAGTGGAAATAGTGAAAAAATCACGTGAGGAATTGGGCTATTTCCCAACCGAAGCATTAAATCCTTTATTAACAAAAGAAGAAATATATAAAATTTAATTAAATAATAATATAATATATTAAATAATATAATATATTAAATAAAACATGACTAAAAGAACAGATAAATATATTAAACAATCCGTAAATTTGACAGATAAACAAAAGGAAAAAATCACGAAAGGATACCAAGACAACCTTAAAGTAATTATAAATTTTAGGCCTGAAGATATGAAGGGCGACGTTGATTTTTATTTTACGAAGGGACAGATTAACAGAATGAATAAAGCATTTGAAAAAGGACGATGTGTAAATTTTGTATTATCAAAAACACAGATAGGATTTAATCTTAAACATGGGGGATTTTTGGGTGCATTAGCGAGAATAGGCGCTTCTGTATTACCTCGTCTTTTGCCAGCTTTAAAGCCACTCGGCCGTGCTTTTGGTGTTGGTGCCAGTACCGCATTGGGTGATAAAGCGGTTAGGGGAATCCTAGGTAATGGCCTATATTTAGGTAATGAAGGAAGAACTGCCAGAATAGAAACGGACGGATCCGGTGTTTATCTTTCACCTGTAAATTATAGTATTCCAGGATCTGGTGTTTTTCTTATTCAAGATGGACAAATGCAAGATGGAAGGGGAATTTTAACAAGTCTGCCTATAGTAGGTGATCTTTTAAAAGTATTAATTTAATAATATATAATAATAAAATATGTCACAACCAAAAAGTATTTATTGGCTACCTAAAGAAAATTTAAAATATCCAGCATTGAAAAAATCGGGTGTTTCTTGGTTAATATATACACAGGAGACACTAAAAATAGAGGCAAACGAAAAAAAAAATATTTTATTAAATTTTGGTTATAGTATGACTCACGGTTTGATCTTTACTTATGCAACAGATGCAATAAAAAATAATCTGGAAATAAAAACATTAATTCATAGTAATAATAAAACTGATAATATAAAAATTATATTATTTAATTTTTCTAATAGTCCGGTTATCATTCCAGAATGCACCCCGTTTTGTTTTATAAATTATATTAAATCATAAAATACCATATATAAAATGACAGAGATAAAAGAGGATAACCGCCAAAGTGGCATTTATCCAAATATTGCAATGAATGATCCGTCGGCTCCGGTTGCCATAATAGAAATGCAAGATACGGGGCAGAGTTTCAGATTAAATAAAATATCAGATGCTCAGCGTTTCCTTGAAGATGAAATAAGAGACAGGGGAAGACTAGAAAAAAAGTTTTTAAAATATTCTAATGTAAGCGATGGAGTAGAGGCAGGGTTAAGTATTGCTACGTTAGGAATGGGTGGGGGTGGTTTGGCTCTTCTCTCAACTATAGTAGCGATACCTGCAACCTTAGCATTGGAAGCTGCGGCTCTCGTTTCGGGATTAGCTGCTGTTACTTTAAAATTTTTCACGAGAAAGACAAGAACAAAGGCAGAGAAACACGGAGAAATTAAACACCTGGCAGCTTCGAAATTAAACACCGTAAACTCCCATATATCACAGGCTATAAATGATAATAAAATTAGTCATGAAGAATTTACGCTTATTATGGAAGAATTGGAAAAGTATAAAGAACTAAAAAATGAAGTAAGAACAAAGACAAACAAGAAGAAGAAGGAACAAGAAAAAAACGATTTAATAGAGAGGGGAAAGAGGGAAGCACGGGAGGAATTCCGCCGATTAGTAGAAAGAAACCAGCCATTAACACATCCTTAAAATTACCAAAAATTACTTATAGTTGTTATTGTAAATGTGAAAATATAGAAGAAGAAAACTTAAATATACAGATAATTTAAATATATTAAGTTTTAAATAACTTAATATATTTTATCATAAAAAATAAATATGAGTTTTTACACTATAGACACACCGGGAAACCGAGAAGAAGAAGTTAAAAAATATCTACAATTAAAGGAATGGTTGCGTGCCAGGGATAGCGTAGAAAAAACGGGAAAATATGAAAGAAAAAAAGAGTTATTAAAGACATATAAGCCACTGATAAAACCGTTAACAGAAATAAAAACGAAAGTTGGAACGTTGCCGCAAGATATAGGGAAAATGACAGGGGACGAATTCAATAAGGCACTTTTAGCATTACCTCCACCCGTTGCTCAATTTAATATACCAGAACAATTAATACAACAGCCACAACAGCCACAACTAGAACAACCAAAACAACAAGAACCAGTCAATTTATCAACTGGCGACCGTTTCGCAGATAAACTTATTAGTGATAGATTACAACAAAACAAACATAAAGAATTTTTTAATTTTGACTCGATAAATGGAACGTTTAGAATAAAAAACCAACCGATAATTATAAAAACTAATGGTATAATATTTAAAGATAAAGAATATAAATTTTCTCCTGATCTTGTAGATCTAATAACAAACGAGGGAAGAATCAAGGAAAATATAGACTCTGAAGCTATAAATGATTATATAAACATTTTAAAAGATGGGGAAATGTTACACTCTATAACAAAGAGCGGAAGAATAACAACAAATCAAAAACTGCAATCCATGGATAAATGGCGAAAATTAGGATTAATTAACGTTTACGAATCAATGAGACCGCAACTTAAAGCTAAATATACAAATCAACCGCAACCTTCGACTTCATCAAGTGGTAAAGGTATAAAATCCACAAAAAATAAAACGGTCTTTTTATCATCAAATCCTGATACATTGGCGGATCGTTTAACCCTATTATGTGCAAGTCAAAAAGCAGGAAATACTGGAGTAAATAATGAAATAATAGATATATGCAATGAATTAATAAAAATGCGTGTAATGACACGACAACAAAAAAATAAAATATTAAAAGAATATAAACCATAATAAAATGAGAGGTAATAATGCAATGATTAAAAGATATGTAAAAGGTGGAGGTAATATATTCACTGATGCATATAAAAAGATAAAAAAGACCTTTAAAAAGTATACACCACAACTTTTAAATTTTGCTAAAAATCGAGCATTGGATTTTGTAAAGACAGAAGGAGCAAAACAGGCTAAAAAGCAAGTAGGAAAACATGGCGATAAATTACTTAAAATGGCCATGGGTAAAATAGCAAATCTGGCAGGTGGTAATGTAAATATACCAGTTATAAAACCGAGTTATGAAGGACGCGGATTAAATTATGTTTAAATTAAATAAAAAGATAATATAAAAAATGACAAGTGGAGAAATTCTAAATTGGAAGGAAGAAGTCCCAGTTGATGAGACAATCGAAGAATACGAATACAGAAGATACCCCCCACAAATAGGAGGGGAGGCGATGCTTAACCAAGCCGGACAAATTAGGTTTACTATAGAAAGTGGGGATATTTTCACACATCCGCACCGTTCATATTTGCAGATAGAAGGTAAAATATCAAAAGATGCAGGAGGAGATTATACAAATGCAGAAAAAATAACAATAGCAAATAATGGGTTAATGTATCTTTTTAATCAGGTACGGTATGAGATAGCGGGCCGTGAAGTTGAAACTCTACTATTTCCTGGACAGGCGACCTCAATTTTAGGAATGCTTAATTATACGGAAGATTTCAACACAACCTCAGGAATGGCTCAAGGATGGGTAAAAGATAAAGTAACTTATAATAATGATGGAGTGGCGCACCCATATAATACACTAAATAATCCAGGATTTAAAAGACGGTATCAATACCTCATCGCATCAAATCAAGAAAAAGGAAAATTTATAATTAATATTCCTCTAAGTCATATTTTCGGTTTTTGTAATGATTACGATAAAATCATTTATGGAGTAAAACATGAGCTACTCCTTACGCGAAAAGTGGACAATGAGCCGTTATTTTCTGGATTTGATAATGCGGCGCCACCTGTCGCTGTAGATCAGGCAAAAATTCACATAAATAATATGTATTGGTTCGTTCCAATAGTGAAACCGTCAATATCAAATTTAAATAATCTAATGTCAGACATGAGTAAAAATATAAATCTTAAAATCGATTTTGATAAAAGGCAGGTATTCAGTGTTGTAATTCCAAATGCTGCAAGAGCTTATACGTGGAATCTTACAACAAAAGCAGCAAATGAAAAACCGCGTTTTATTGTTGTTGCATTTCAAACAGACCAAAGAACAGCACAAAATGCGAATCCTTCAAGTTTTAATTATGCTAATATAGAAGAGCTACACGTATTTTTAAATAATGTTAAGAGATATCCAGCCTTGGACTTTAGAATGAATTTTAGTAATAATGATTATATGGACGCTTATAATATGGCGGCAAATTTTAGATGTTTAAATTCTGGTTTGCCTTCGTGTGTTTCAAATTTTGGAGTGGATCCTGTAGATTTTAAATATCTTTATCCTATCTTTGTTTTTGATATATCAAAACAGAGTGCAACACTAAAAACTGCTATAACAAATATTACGGTAGAAATGAAATTTAGGGATGGAGTAATAAATAATACAACAGCCTACGCTGTGGTAATGTCTGATAATACGCTTTTGTTTAAGAGTGATGGAAAGCAGATAAAACCGGATTATTAGATATATAAAAATATTATCATAAAATCTACATATACCTTAAATGCGTATATATAGATTATCCTTTTTTCATTTTTCCCTATATACTCATTCACTCACAGGCGACCAAAGGCCGCCAGTTCGAGAATTTACCCCAAAAACACATATAATAATAATAATAATAATAATTTTAATAACACATATAATAATTTTTTAAATAACTCATATAATTAATAATCACATTAAATAATTTTTCGAGTATATCATGTAATAATTTTTCGAGTATATCATGTAATAATTTTTCGAGTATATCATTAAATAAATTTTTTAATATCTCATGTAATCAATAATCACATTAAATAATTTTTCGAGTATATCATGTAATAATTTTTCGAGTATATCATGTAATAATTTTTCGAGTATATCATGTAATCAATAATCACAATAAATAATTTTTTATTATCTCATGTAATAATACAAAGAGACCCGGGAAGAACCGGGAACTTCTGCGGGAGGGAGGGAGTCGATGAGTTGATGGGATGCTGGGAACTTCTGCGAATCGATGGAATCGATGAGCTGATGGGATGCTGGGGCTTTTTTTCTTTTTTTTCTTTTCTTTTCTTTTGTTTTGTTGCTGTCTTGTTCTGTCTTTGTTGCTGTGTTGTTTTGTTGCTGTCTTGTTCTGTCTTGTTCTGTTCTGTCTTGTTCTGGGAACTTCTGCGGAAACGACGGAGTCGTTGGAGCTGATGGGATGCTGGGCTTTTTTTGTTTTGTTTGTTTTGTTTGTTTTGTTTGTTCTGTTCTGTCTTTGTTGCTGTTTTCTTTGTTGTTGCTGTTCTGTCTTGTTCTGTTCTGTCTTGTTCTGGGAACTTCTGCGGAAACGACGGAGTCGTTGGAGCTGATGGGATGCTGGGCTTTTTTTGTTTTGTTTGTTTTGTTTGTTTTGTTTTGTTCTGTGTCTTGTTCTGTTCTGTCTTTGTTGCTGTTTTCTTTGTTGTTGCTGTTCTGTCTTGTTGCTGTCTTGTTCTGTTCTGTTTGCTGTGTCTGTGACTGTGTCTTGTTCTGTTTTGTTCTGTGTCTGTGTCTGTTCTGTTCTGTGTCTTGTTCTGTTCTGTCTTGTTCTGTTTTGTTCTGTGTCTGTGTCTGTTCTCTCTTGTTCTGTTTTGTTCTGTGTCTGTGTCTGTTCTGTTCTGTTTGCTGTGTCTGTGACTGTGTCTTGTTCTGTTTTGTTCTGTTCTGTCTTGTTCTGTTCTGTCTTGTTCTGTTCTGTCTCAGATGTTGGAGTTGGGACTGTCTCGGATGCCATAGTTGCTTATTTCTGAAACTGCGCCAGAACCGGCCCTTTACATCTCTCCTAGGGTCATGAGTAACACTTGTATAAAGCTTCGTAGGTCAAACAGCTATTGAGTTAGAGCATGGAAACTATTTTCAAACAAGGTTCACCTATGACCTTGACCTTTGACCTATGTAACACAAAAACAAAAAGGGCACCTCTTGGATCATGAGCAACAGTTCTATAAAGTTTCAGGGTCCTAGGTCAACCGCCTTTTGAGTTACAGCACGGAAACGAAAACATGGACGGACGACGGACGAACAGACAAACATGATGAAATCAGGATACCACCTCTACTACGTAGATTGGGGTGTAATTCGTAAGCTGTCACCCTGATATGATAGAAATAAATTTAAAAGCCGACTAAAACACCATTCAGTCAGTCATCGTACTGTTTCTACAAAACGTGCCATATATTGACAGGGCAAGAAGGTACAATGGACAATAACCAAGAAGATTACCAGATGTTTTATGAAATCTTTGAATGCATTATCCACCAGCTGTCCACCCCACGCTCCACCTGTTGCTGCATGCAGCTCTTTAAGAGTTCCATTTTCAAGAACTTCATGAATTGTGATATCGACTGTTCCACCTAAATTAATGATCAGTTGATTGATTTGCTCGATAACCTTTTACCAGACTGCTGAAAGTAAGATCCTTCCATATTGAACGCATTTACAAACGACAAATTAATTGTAAAGCAGTTCCAATGGAGAATTAAAAATGGATAGATTCACATCAATGACGACAAAATTAGCTTTTGAAGATGATGTAGATCAAGATCAGACTGCACAGAATGTGCTGTCTGATCATGGTACTATACCACCCTCTACCTAGTCCCAGACTATGACCCAATTAATCTTTAATGGAAGGAAAGCTACATAAAGACCGCAATAGCGGCCGAAACCAATGCAGGTGTTAAAATGCTTTTAAATTTAAATCCTACGATTTAAAAGTATGAAAAATATTATGAAGATGATGATCTGTTATTGAATGGTAGGTCCAAGAGTTAGTCGGTGGCGGAAAAATTAATTTTAAAATCAGGCAAAAAGTAAACAAAAGATAAAGTGACCTGACAACTTTTAACCTAGTTTTGAAATTAATTTCTCCGCCAGCGACTTTACAATAACAGATTGTCATCTTCACAGTAATTTCCATACTTTTAAATGGTATGATTTAAATGCATTTTAAAACCCGCTTGTTCACTTTTAGCATCTGTTGTTACTTTAAATTTCTTGAGTTGGTGGTGAGAGAGTTAACCGTTTGCCAGACGATACGATATAACACTTACCCAAACTGAAGGAATTTGCAGAAAACAAACTCATTATGGCATAAATGATAAAATATATCTTTTAAGGGTTGAAAAAACAGTGGAAAAAGAAGAAAATGCTTTATATCAGCAATTTCTCCTTTTCCCACCTTGTTTTCAAAAGCCATTTTTTCTCACGATATTGTGTTGTAAAGCGTTAACTGGTATAAAGTTGCAACAGAAGCCTTTAAAAATACCGTTTTGATTTATGGATAATCAATATTGAATAACGTTTAGTGCATCAATACCAATGAAAAACATATGGTAAAATAAGGCATTGTTCAGTTTGAAAACTTAATCGCGTTGCGACAATGTTTCTGTTGCAAGAGGAAAAGAGTTTTTGTGGGAGACAATAATGAGTTTTAGCAATATATACCGAAATATTCTTAGTTCAAGCTTTTTAAATCGTAAAGACAACCTCTCAATCAAATCACTGAAAGCACTGCTGAAGTGGATGCGTTTAATCCAACTCGAGTGGAAATCCAACTGATTTTTCAATAGAAGGTATCAATCTGTTTTTTTTAGTTCTATTTCCCAGATGGTTAATCTGACAGTGGAGATTAAAGGCTAGATAAATTTACATAACATGCTCTTTGCAGTATGGCCTTGATTTGCACTGTCCACAGAAACATCTATTTGAAGTTGCCTATGACACCGAAAGATATACGTATAGTTTCTTTTGAGATGGCGTTAAACACCAAACAAACCAGCAGATAAGTAAATTACTTACAGCATCGGAAAGCACTGTGACAACCGGAATTCCACTCAACAATTCCTTTATTTATTTTTTACTCGATATATTTTTTACGAATGAGGTAAATTTAAAGGGACGAATAAAAAGTTATTTGTGAAAAGATGATTTTTCTGTTTGTCAGTGCTTTAGATTGAGTCAAATCTTCATAAATTACAGCAACAATTGTTTGACGTTATTTATGACAGTGATTAGACAAAATGTTCAGCATATATTGTTCCGTTACCGTACTTAGATACGACTCTATGCATACTTTAATAGCTTCTTGTCACTTTAAGTTTCCTTTTACACTCTTAACAGTTTTTGGACTTAATATATGTGAACTTGATACATAGAAGAGAATGGTAAAAATCTAGAATATTTACTGTCAAAGTTTTGTCAAAAAAAAACCCTGATCATCTCCCTTTTAATTCTTTACCAGACAAGAAAATAGTTAAGAGTAGTCAAAACTAGAGAAAATTTGCAGATGACAAACTAAATACGGCTGTATTGATGGATGTTTGTACTCAAAAGGACACAATCCAAATACAGAAATGGACAAAATGATGATAACAGCATTTCTTCTTTTTTCAAAATGTTTCCATAAGCATTCACCCTACGAAATTGGGACTGCTTGGCAAAGCATTAAATTTCTATAACTAAATGCGGTCAAACAAAAAAAGACGATTTACTAAGCTGTAATTACCGCCGAGATCCAGAATCATGTACCGTTTGTGGGGGTTAAATGTTTGCAATGGAAAGCCATCTTTCATTTCCTTTGTTTGAACGCTTGCAAGTTCCTTACAGAAAATGGCAGCTGCTTCCGGTTCCAAAGCCAGTTGGAGTTTGTTGTCAGCTATACCTGCCTGTTAAAAAATCAATGGGAAAAACTACGGCAACAAAGGACAAACAACGTCAAAGAATTACATGTTTTTTTTTTTTTACAAATTCGCAGCATACGACTTGTAAGATATTGATAAACAACGAGAATCAAGTTTGATGCAAGAGTATGCATGATTTCTGCTTTTGCCTTGAATGGCGGGATGTTTTCCTTTTTTTAAGATTATATCCGGTAGATGATCTTTTCTATCGTAAATAGACTGTTTTTTGAAAACAACCCGAGGAATGAATTTGTCGTAAGGAGCATATTCTCCGTTACGATATAGTTGAAGACAAAGCCGCTTTTGTACAAGTATATTCGCTGCACATCTGTTGCAGGATATAATGAGTCAAAAGAGGTGTTAAACATCACGCTGCCTCAAACACACGGGGTAGCTATGAGCCTTTCAGCACCAGTTACATAAACTCGACCTCTTTCGACCGCCGAAAACAGAATCCGCTTCAACTAAATGATTTGACCTTATCGGCTTGACTAAACAAGGAGACGGTACAGATTCAAGATCTGACTGTGCGTTCTGTGCAAAGGCTTTTGTTTTCACTTGCAGTGCCCATAGGTCTTAAAAAAATATTACCTTAATAGCAGCTTCACGCATAAAGGCTCTCGCACTTTCCCGCCATATTGCCGGAACTGTTATCACCCATGATATGTCTGATAGGCGTAGGTCCTCTGCTCTATCTTGTTTCAGTTGCTTTTCCAGGTGATCCTGAAACAGAATTACTTCATATCTCTCTGTCTTAAGTCCTCAACAACTGCACGGCTGTAGATTCAAATCGGCATTGTATGGTAACATAGCCTTGCAAGAGCACCGATTTATGTTTCCTCCATTTAAAAGAAATATAGAAGAATTTATATTAAAAATTTAAGAATGTCATTACCATTTCTTTTGTGTTGTCGTAAATAGCTCTGTCAACATGATACACTCTCTTTACTGTACAGATGGTGAGGGGGGAACAGATGGCCGAACGCCGAACATAGTAGTCATTTTAAATCTCACACTATACTACTACCAATGCCTAATTTCACGCTCAGTGTAATTCTACTCTTAGAAAGTAATGTAACTTCTGATTGGCTAAACCATTTGGGTCAGTCAGTCAGAAGTTGTGTTACTTTCAAATTTAGAAAATTCTTGAGAATAACACAATGAATGTTCTTAAGAATGGTTGGTGAATACGGAAGAACTCACCCTGTAACGTGTGCAATTCGAGACGTAACCCACTCGTTATTGGATGGTGATATCGCTTTCTCTCTCTCAATAAAGCCACATTTAAGGGATAGAATAGTTACGTAATAATACAATCTTGGTTAGTATTAAGAGACAAATCTTTTTGTATACAGTATTTAAAGCATTCTTCTTTAAGTGGCTATTATCTATACCATTTTGAGCATTATGAATTATTAGCAAAAGCTTTTTACTAACATTGAATTGTAAGGTATGGTGGGAGATGGCCACGACACCAATCATACCAGTTGATGTGGCAAATAAAACTTTGAAAAAAAAATGTTCGTTTTTTAAACTGCAGTTCAGAAAATAATGACTCGATCGAAAGGCGGATGACTACATACGGTTTGTGCGGTTAAATAGAGCAAGAAAATTGTGCTAGTTTTCTATAAGCCAGTCTCTGCATGTAAGTATTCATTTATCCGTCTCGTCATTCATCAGTCCATCCGTCCATCCATCCATCGATCCACCAATCTATTTTCCCATAATGCCTTCGATCCATCCATCCATCCACATACGGATACTCCTTGACCCGCCGATGCCCCGAGTTCGATCCTCGCTCGAAGCACCGGATTTCTCGTGGTGATAACCTTCAGCAAGACACCTCATATCCCTTGCCTAGTTCTGGTGAAACCCAGGACATACATAAATGTGTGAGCTGCCGCCGTGATATGACTAAAATAATAATGTTAAAAGCGACGTAAATCACAATTCAATCAATCATTCAATCAGCAATCCCTTCATACACAAGTTATGGCATATGAGGCGTACTCTGTGAAAAGGGAGCTTAATGCATCTGCAAAAAGTATCGACCCAGGTCAGCCTGCGCAGTCCGCGCAGGCTGTCCTGGGCCGAAACTTTTTGCTATGGGTCAATTTTCTGCATGTCCAAGGACCATCGCACCTCACGATTCAGTCGTTTGTAAGACAAAATGGGTTTTATGGATTCACGATCATGTGATGACTTGCTTGGTATTATGCATCACTGAGGTGCATTAAGCCCCCTTTTGCCAGAGCGTGGCTGATATATTTAATGTACCTACCCGAGTATATCTAATAGCATGTTCAAACACTTCAAGCGCTGGCACTGATCTCCCTTTGTCATCTTCCAGTAACATACGTCTACTCAATTCCTATTAAAGAACAAACAGGCTATTATCTTCCGCTAGGTGGCATTTTTCAAATACATCACCTATCTGATACTGGCATTCTGTGTAGACAGATTTCAATTTCTTCGACAGGAAGTGATGACTTGTACCGGAAGTTAACTTGGAATCCTGAACGAGCATTATCTTCCGCTAGGTGGCATTTTTCAAATACATCCCCTGTCTGATATGGGCATTCTGTGTAGAGAACCGGACTATTTTTTAAGGCGGGAATCAATGCAACGAATTTCAAAATAAATATACCTTTACACCCTATTTACCTACTTTGTACGATTCATCCAGCCATGGTTAGCTAGCATATAACATATGCACTAGCCATTTATAAACATAAGCTCCTATAAGCTTGGGAAAAAGCTCCGGTATAAGCCCAGCAAGGTGGGAACGCTATTTTTGTTGTCAGTCTGTTGCACAAATCCCGGTTTCCCACTGTCTATATTTAGAAACTGTTGACAGAGATTTGCAGTAAACAGTTGGTATTCTAAAAAAATATTTTCCCCGTTTGAAATCATTTTGTAGCGAAAGACTGGCTTGATTTTCTACAGACGTATCATTTATTGCCATTTTCGCCTGCACCTTTTAAGCGGCAATTTACGCACTGCGTATTGATATATGTCCATTTTTTATCAAGCGATGCGTCATAGCAGACAGGTTAATCTTCGAAGAATATGACATGCGCAGACTACGAAAAACAGGCAGGGATGATTACAGGTGTTCATTGATTAGTATGTCATTATATTCTTTTATAAATGAGCTAAGCTCTGTGAAAAGGGGGCTTAATGCATTTGCAAAAAATATCAACTGCGTGCTTGGTCCGCGCAGGCTGACCTGTCCCGAAACAATTTGCTTTTTGTCAATTTTCTGCATGTTAAAGGACCAGTGTACCATGTGATTCGGTAGGTTGTTTAGGGATGTATAATACTGTGATGAACTGCTTGGTGTCATGCATCAGGGAGATGCATTAAGCCCCCTTTTGCCAGAGCATAGTTTAAATGTTTATATCAAAACTTGATTTTGCATTAATTGAGGAAATGCATTGTTGTTCTCTGTAACAACGATTTTGAAACTTACGCCTTTTTAAATATAACATGGGTTTACCAGAGCTCCAGATAAGAGAGAGTGGTGGTATTCGAAGTCCGTTATTTCTCTTCCAAACCCTATGTTGTGGGTACTCATTAGAATCGTCTCATCGAGACGATTCTAATGAGTACCCACAACATAGGGTTTAGTGGAGAATTATTAACATTCTCAATTTTGAAGTGAAACTTACTCCCCCTGTCTGGAGCTCTATTTACAGTATTCTGTTTCCCGTCGTTCACTAGAGCCCGGTACCTGAATCGGTAACTTAGAGGATAAGTAATGCAGTAGTAACTCTTAACCTGCGAAATAAGTGCAATAAAACTTTCAGGCCGATAGTAAAACACCATAATAGTGCTATTTCAAAACTTATTTTTAGGAAAACAAACATCATTGAATACATAGGCATATTTCTGTATCACATATTATATCTCCGACAACCTTGATCGCACAAGGTTCGTGGAATACTGTAAATCTACACACCGTACCTCTGTTTAAAATGTATGATTTTTTTTTAAAATTCAATCTTAATAACAACAGCTCAGCTCAATAAAAGCATCTATCTATCTATCTACCTACCTACCTACCTACCTATCTGTCTGTCTGTCTGTCTGTCTGTCTGTCTGTCTATCTCATTCAGTTGTCTACTTGGTTTGATTAGTGAACAAATCTTTTTCAAGAAATATAAAACAAGAGGGCCATCGGCCCTAAAGCGCTCCCCTGAGTAAAGCCATTATGTAAAACACGTGAGTGAGAGAGATCTTGTTGTATACATCATAATTGGCGTGCAACACACGAAAAGGGGCCTTCGGACATATGCGTAAAAGTGTGTCGTCCCAGATCAGCCTGTGCTGTCTGTGACTAATTCGAGACGGCACTTCCTGTTCTTGTGCGATTTTCTGTTTCACGAAAGTCTACTGTATGAAAAAAAAAGCTTATGTAGTCGTTAAGTGCCGTCTCGGATTAGCCTGCGCAGTAATCCGGGACGACACTTTACGCAAATGTCCGAAGGTCTCGTTTCGCATGTTGCGGGCCAATTATAATCTTGACTATGTACACTTGTACTTGTCTAATAAAATATATGTTCTGTTCTGTTCTGTTCTGTTCTGTTCTGTAAGTGACCTATTTTCTCATCCAATATGACCCAATTTCGTACTTGTTCAAGATGTTATTAAGACAAATATTGCGATCTTTAATGAGTCTCGGACTGAAAATGTGGCCTCTAGAGTATACACAAAGTTCGCCCTAAGATTTATCCCAGTGACCTATCTTTTGACCAGACGTGAACCAATTTCGAACTTGTCCGATATATTATCAAGGCAAACATTCTGACTCAGTTTCATGAGCACTGGCATGAACATCAGACTGAACTTTTGGCCTCTAGAGTGCATACAAGGTTTTTTTCTAGGATTTGTCCCAGTAATCTATTGTTTGACTCGACGAGACCCAGTTTAAACATGCACTAAGTATCCGTAATAGGTACGAGGGTCTTTCATTTAATTGTGTCACTAATGGGCCTCCATACCACATGACCATACCTAACACAAGGAAATAATGATATTTTCGCAAGGAAGCTGTTCTGAATACTGGCATGAAATTTCGTTACAATAGATTCATTCTTTCAAAAGTTATTGAAAGTTAAAGTAGGTGCAGTCATATAGACTGGCTATATTACTGAAACCAGATTAAGAGGCCTGTGCCCTATTCATGACAATGAAGCTGCTCACAAGTTTGCAATTGTTCAGAATTTCCTGGAAACAGAAAAGGTGGTACAATTCCACCCACCCCCACCCTATTCTCCCGACCTCAGCCCACGTGACTGTTTTCTCTTTCCTTTACTGAAGAAAACTCTCTCTGGGCGTCGATATGACTGAAAGTGCCCTGAGAAGTGCCATTTTACAGTGGCTGCTGGATATTCGCAGAAAAACCTATTCACAGACTGGATTTCCAGGCTTGAAAAATGTATTTCTGTCAATGGAGAATATTTTGAATGGATGAAACGAACAAAATATGCATTTAATATAATTTATCCCATAAACACCCAGTGACACAATTAAATGAATGACCCTCGTATCAAGACAAATATTCTAGCCAGACAAAAGAGCTGCCGCCTGGTGCCTGCACAGACATGGCCCGATACCCGGATAATAAATATGCATCGCTCAGTGCCTTTTCCATAAGATGCCCGTACGATCGCCGTTCAGAACAGGCGATTTTTTCATAGAAGAAAATTGAAAAGCTATCCTTCAATCCATGCAAACGTCGTCAAGACACTCAACAGCGAAAGAACGGTGCCCGGCTTACATGTTTTTGTACCAGATGACCTTGACAGAAAATCAATCACGTAGTAGCCATTAACCTTTAACTAGTATCTCCAACCATGAACTGGTCCCCGTTGTAAATATACATATTACAACTGGCACAGGCTATTGTGTCGATGCTTTTCATTGGCTAGATGAATATCATTGAATAGCCAATCGGGGCATCTTACACATTTCCAGTTTGGCAGTATAGGTAAAATGGCGATTGTTTGCACAATTTGAAAGTGGTAATCGCGAACTAAATTAATAGTAGCAGAAATTAACTTTAAAATTTGATACCATACGTACAATCTACTTATTTGTACGGTCAAAATTATTGGAAATTCTACTGCACGTGAAGCGAGAGTGACCTCTCCTGAATCTCGCCATATCGCTGCTCTAAAAATGAACGGGCAGTATTCTGCCCGTTTTCAGTAGCCTGTACCGATCCCTATACACTTGCTGTATCAGGGGAGGTAACCAATCTACTCCAACGAGCGCCATCCAACAACTAAATCTGTCCTAGTTACATACTTTTTGACCCCCATTGAGACTCAATTTTGAAACTGTCCCATATGTCATCAAGACAAACAGACTTGCAAAGTTTCATGTGCGTTGGGCTGAAAATGTGGCTTTTAGAGTGCACACAATGCAATCGTTGACGCCAAGCCGAAGGACGACGTATGACAGACACATCACGATCATAAAAGCTCACTTTGGGCACTGTTCGGGTGAGCTAAAGAAGAAAAGATAGGCGTAAGCTCATACACGTTTGTGATGAAGTTCCATTTTGAAGTGCCGAAAGAAATACCAATCCCGGTGTTTATTTTCCAGCGCTAGAAGTTCATATCTCTTTTCAGCCTCACATCCAAATGAATCGAATTTTTTGTCTGGTGTCATCAATACAGTGGTTGGTGCCTGTAAGCTAACATTAGTCGCCCCGGTCCATGATTGTTCGGCATTAATTCTGTCCAGGAAGTCACGATTGCCGGTTTTATAGTAATATGCATATCCGGTGCAAGTTGTCCCAAAATCGAGAGCAACCACTACTTTCGTAAAGGCCGAATGCGGCCGTGCGACCGCCATTTTAGTCGCCATTTTGACTTAAAATCCAAATATCTCTTGCTTCAGATAATGGGAGTATAACACTTATTTTCATAGTCTTAGAGTATTTAAAAAATCGTTTTTCCTTACCGAAAATAAATCCAGTAAACTATTTTTCTTTTTAATTCAAAGAAATAGATCAAACAAACAAGTTTCGAGTGATGAGATCTTAATCCAATATTATGTAATAAAACGGGCCCAAACTAGAGCACACACAGGGGCCTAAGTTAACCCTTTGGCTGCTAAGCGCGACTCAAGTACCTTTTGCGCACAGTGCAGATCAAGATCAGACTGCACAAAACGTGCAGTCTGATCTTGGATCTACACTGTCCGATCAAGAGATATCTTTCCCCCAAAAAATACCCTTTGAAATAGCAAAATCTTGGTTTTCACTATCGGCTTGAAAGTTTTGTTTCACTTATTTAGCAGGAAAAAGGTTTACCAAATAATAGACCTGACTACACCTTTATACTGTTTGTTTACCGAATGTACCTTCCTTGGCTACAGACACTTACCGTTTCGGATGTCACCGCAGACCATTGTTTCGGCAAGTGGCTATGTGGGAAAGCAGCCAGTGGCTTGGAAAGAATATTGTGCGAAGTACTGGTAAAAGAAACTCCAGGAAAGCATGGATAGGTGCACTGGCCGCCGTGATATAACTGAAATAATGTTGAAAACGGCGTTAAACACCATACAATCAATCAGTCAAAGCTGCAGCTGCGTTTGAAGCCAGTGTAAAACCAGACCAGACTGTGCAGAAGGTACATCTCTGTAAATATGGATCATCCAATTTGAAAATGAGGTTCAAAACATAAATGCAAATGAAAAAACTGTGGCGAAAAGGAGAAGTCGGTTGTTACGGACAGTTTCTCATATTGCAGTATAGTTTTAACCCTTTACCACACAATGACAAGTTTTAACGGCTCTGAGGAAGAAGCCTTTTGAAAACATTCTAGGAAAAGGAGAAAATGCTGGTGACCGGCATTTTCTCCTTTTCCCATAATGTTTTCTAACCTCTCAGAGAGAAATCCAATTAATTTATCGACATGCAATTTGCTGTTTGACAATATTTCATTTTGGAAAAGTCAAAAATTTTGTTGTGTGGTAAAGGGTTTAAGAGTTTTCCTCTGTAAGACACGAAAAGTCGTCTACAGAACACATCGTGTAAACTATTATTTTGCTCTACATACTTTTTACGCCCCGGACAGCCAACGACTTTTGAAAACATTGTGGAAAAATTAGCAAGTATTTCAATTTGATTATACATAACTCCCCTCTTCAACTCTTCTTTTTTTTTCCCCTCTTTCGTTAGACCGCATTTTTCTCCTTTTCGTTTTTCCCCTCAACCTGCTAAATAAGTGAAACTTTCAAGTCCATAGTGAAAATCCCAAAGTTGATATCTCCTTATCAGACGGTGTAGAACCAAGATCAGACTACAGTCTAATCTTGATCTACACCGTCAGCAAAAGATCGCGTTTAGCCGAGCAAAATGGTTAACTTCCTTTCGTCGTAAATGCTTCATAAAAATCAGAAGTTATGTTCACTTTTTCAAATGCGTTTTTCTAAATTTTTTAAGACCTTTTAAATTTCATTTATTTTAATTGATTCCTAAAAAACCCAAATTATGACCCCTTTTCCCTTTTTAGAGGACCATAATTTTCTCCTTTCAACTTTTTTACTTCCTTTCCTTTTAACCCTTTCCTAAACGACAAATTTTGGACTGCTCCAAATTGAAAGAGTTTACAGACGACAATTTTAAATTTGATGAAAATGGCAGAAAGTTATCAAAAAGGGTAGAAAACACTGTGGGAAAAGGAGAAATTGCTCGTTACGAGCAATTTCTCCTTTTCCCACAGTGTTTCCAAAAGACTTGTACTGCAGGCACGTGAAAACCAGGGCTTGTTTGGGAAAGGGTTAACTTATTCTGAAATGTACCGAAGTTATTGAAATGGGTAAAATCTTATCGCTGATGTAATTTTTATTGATTGTACTGAACATTTAACGGTGGTAAATTTTTTTCGGTTGATTGGATTCAAAAAAGAATAAGAAAAAAAAAATCTATATCTATTTATAAATTAGTATATGAAATGTGCAATTTTAGGATTTAGTGCGATTTATGTACACATTCTTCACGCGCTATATGGTAGAGAGTTGTTACTTAGCTCTGATCGACTGGCCTGGGCAAACGTGGCAAAACTTCATATTTCCTGGCAAACAAGATTAAATAGATAAATTACATTTTTTTAACCAGACGACAAAAATCAGGATTGTCCTAACTGAAAGCAGACGACATTTCAATTGTGGCTCAAATATATGGGATTTGTCTTTGAAACGGTACAAAACATTGTGGGAAAAGGAGAACAGGCTACCAGCATTTTCTCCTTTTCTCACAATGTTTCCAGAAGGCGTTTTCCTTAGTCTCGTTGAAATAAGGGATTGTTTGATAAAACGGTTTGAGGCGTTTTTTTGTCGCTGTGAGATTGATTGACTGATTGATTGATTGTATGGTGTTTAACGCCGTTTTCAACATTATTTCAGTTATATCGCGGCGGCCAGTGCACCTATCCATGCTTTCCTGGAGTTTCTTTTTTACCTGTACTAAGCACATTATTCTTTCCAAGCCACTGACTGTTTTCCCACATTAACCCTTTCCAAAACAAATTTCAATTTTTCAGTCACATTTATTTTGTCGTCTGCAAATGCTTTCAGTTTGGACCAGTCTGAAATTTTGTCGTCTGGTAAAGAGTTAAGAGTTGATAGCTAAATGGGATGTCAGGTACGATACACAACTGATCCATTTCTAGTAAAATACGCGGAAATGCTCAGTTAAAACATATGGGCCATGCTAAACTGGCAGCCGGTTATCGATCTTCGTATCAACAACAGGTAACACCCAATGCTTACAAGTCGAGTTTCTGCCCGGTTCGGGATTTCGTGAGATAACACGAGACTTGGAAATTTAAATTTTGATGTCATTTATGCAAAGAGACAGAACTTATCGATAAAGAATAGATTTCTTGGCGATTTTGATAGATTGACCGTGGTCAGAAAAAATATTGTCTGTCATGAAAGTCTTAGCCAAAAAAGGAATGTTGTTCGGTTATTTTAAAACAGAAATTAAGGCATTCTGTTACGGGCTGTCTTATCGGTGGATTTTGTATATATGAAAACCAATAGCTGCCCTCGATAAATCGGGTGTTGCCTGTTGGCTATCGGACGGTTACGGGAGATACAACGGGTACCAGTTTAGGGCCATGCTAGGTGAAAAGGGGGCTTAACCCTTTCCCAAACGACAAATTTTGGACTGGTCCAAATTGAAAGAGTTTGCAAACGACAGTTTTAAATTTGATGAAAATGGCAGAAAGGTCTCAAAAAGGGTAGAAAACACTGTGGGAAAAGGAGAAATTGCTCGTTACGAGCAATTTCTCCTTTTCCCACCGTGTTTTCAAAAGACTTGTACTGCAGACACGTGAAAACCAGGGCTTGTTTGGGAAATGGTTAAGGCATCTGCAACAAGTATAGACCCACGACTTGGGCGGATACGTTTAGCCATTGGTCAATTTTCGGCATATCAAAGGACCAGTTTACCTCCTGATTCGGCTGCGAGACAAAATGGACTTTGTGGATCAATAAAATATTGATGACTGGCTTGGTATCATGAATCACGGAGATGCATTAAGTCCCATTTTGCCAGAGTATGGCTCAAATTTATTTTACATCGATTGAGAAATTTGTAAGTTCTTCCAACTTATACTAATCTCTCTCGATTCTGGGAACCACGCCAGTACTCGTGCGTGGGCCAATGAACGGTCTCAAAGTTGACATCCGCCCCCGAGTATCGAACTGGGACCTTACGGTTTCGAGGCCGACGCTCTACTTCAAGACCCCGGACACCACGCCGAAAAGCTATAGCTTTCTGGTAATGTAGCTACCGACTGGTTATCGGCTTCTGATTTGGGGATTGAAAGTTCGAGTCGGGACACAGCAAAAACCCTTTTGATTAATGAAAGTCATTGCCATTGGGTTTGTTCCTCTCTCACCGCTGGACATCACGGCGATTTAGTCGCTGTGGGAAAGCAGCCAGCAGCTTGGAAAAGGTTTAGCGCGTGATACCAGACAACAAAGTTGTATACTTGTCCAAATTGAAAGCATTTGCAGACGGCAAGTGTAGTTTGACTCAAATGATGACATTTGTTTTCATTGTGAGGGAAAATATAGTGGGAAAAAGTAGAAAATGCTGGTTACCAGCATTTTCTCCTTTTCCCACATTGTTTTCAAAAGCCTTCTTCCCCGAGGTCGTTAAAAACGGGATTGTGTTGTAAAGAGTTAACGCAATACGCTATAATGTAGGTCATATTTGCGAAGACACTCCTCTCCTTCCCAAGACAGATTTACTGCATGTAATCTTAGCAAAGAAATATGACATCAGGGTCCGTATTCACCAACCATTCTTAAGAATATTCTTGGTCTTGTTCTCCAAACTTTTCCAAATTTGAAAGTAACACACCTTCTGATTGGCTAAACCATTTGGCTAATGGTTTAGCCAATCAGAAGTTGTGTTACTTTTAAACTTTGAAAATCTTGAAGAATAAGTCTAAGAACGTTCTTAAGAATAATTGGTGAATACGGACCCGGTACTATTGCACTCTTTTTCGGCGTAGGTGTATGTGCTGACTTTTGACCTACTTTTTGGTACTGATAAGAATATGAATAAATAGAAATTTGTGATTGGTCAAAAATGCAGACATGTTTATTTTAAGAGCCCTTGCCTATTTGCGGGCAAATTTACGCCATATATCTTTTTTAAATATATTTCTTGTCTATTTTTTTCGTCACAAATCCTTCCTTTCATGGGTCCTGCTCTTGCTCAATGGTAGAGTGTACGACTTGTGACCTGAAGGCCTCGGATTCAAGCCTCACTGGATCCACTGGGTTGTTCGTGTTAGTGCACTGGGGCAAGACACTTCAGAGCCCTAGCCTAGTACTGGTTGAACCCAGGAAATACATGAATGTGTGAGCTGTTGCAGTTATATGATTGAATGATGTTGAAATCGGTGTAAAACACCATTCAAACAGTCAATCAATCAATCAATCAATCAATCAATCAATCAATCAATCCAATAACCAATAAATCGATCAATTCTTCTAAGCATAAAAATTGTGACAGGTCTAATGTATTACCTAATGCAGACGACTCTTTTGGATCTTTCATCTGACCCAACTTAACTCTTTACCAAACGACAAAATTTTAGACTCGTCCAAATTCAAAGCATTTGCAGACGACAATATAGACGTGACTCAAAAATTGAAATTCGTTTTAGGAAGGGTAGAACACGTTGTGGGAAAAGGAGAAAATGCTGGTTACCAGCATTTTCTCCTTTTCCCACAATGTTTTCAAAAAGCTTTTCCTTCAGGGTCACTAAAACTCGTGATTGTGTGGTAAAGAGTTAAAAAACATTGTGACAGAAGAAGTAATCGTTCCTGAAGAGTAATGTTTTTTTGCCAGAGTTTTTTTTTTACTTGTACTCGTAAGTAAGATAGTAATAAATGAATCATGCTCTAGGAAAAGAGGGTTTAGTGCATTTGCGAACTATATCGACCCATGTCAGCCTGCGCAGTCCGCGCAGACTGACCTGAATCGACACTTTTTACCATTTGTAAATTTTCTGCATGTCCAAGGACGTACTATCTCATGATCCGTCGGTTGTTAGGAAAAAAAAATGTTTTTTTTTTTTTATGGATCCATATTTATGTGACGAGTTGCTAGGTATAAGGCATTAAGGATATTTATTAAACCCCTTTTTGCCAGAGCACTGTTCAAATATTTTCTCTACATGTTTTGAAATGTTGTTGTGAGACCTACATTTTTGTTTAGCTCTTTACCAAACGACAAAATCTTAGGATTGTCCAAATTGAAAGCCATTGCAGACGACAAAATAAATGTCACTCAAAAAAGGTAAGATTTCTTTTGGTTGGAGTAGAAAACGTTGTGGGGAAAGGAGAAAATGCTGGTTACCAGCATTTTCTCCTTTTTTCCACAATGTTTTCAAAAGCTTTCTTTTTCAGGGTTGTTAAAACTCCGGATTGTTTGAAAAATGGTTAAGAAAGTAATTCTTGAAGTACTTATCGAATGATCTTGTATGTTACATACCATAAGTTATAAAGCTTTTGAAAATATTGTGAGAAAGGGCCAAAATGCTGGTTATCAGTGGGGGGTTTTTTTGTTCCTTTTCCAAAAAGTTTGTCTACACTTAATTTATAAAGCTTTTGAAAATATTGTGATTAAGGGCCAAAATGCTGGTTACCAGTGGGGGTTTTTTTTGTTCCTTTTCCAAAAATTTTGTCTACACTTTTAGACAAAAAAAAAAAGACAAATGCCATAATTTTAGCCATATTTCATAAATTTTGTCGTCTGCAAATTTTTTCAATACGGACGACTCTAGTAAAGAGTTAATTCTTCACCAGACGACAAAAGTTTAGACTTGTCCAAATCGAAAGCATTTGCAGACGACAAAATAAAATTAAGCTAAAAATGATGTTGTTTGAATTCGAAAGAATGGAAAATACTGTGGAAAAGGGATAAAACGCTGGTTACCTGCATTTTCTCCTTTTTCCAAATATTTTTCTGATGTCTTTTTCATAAGGGTCGTTTAACACGGAGCTGGTTGATAAGGCGTTAATCCTTTTAGGCTTCTAAGCGTGACTCACTGACCTCTTGCGGACAGTGTAGATCAAGATCAGACTGCACGTTCTGTGCAGTCTGATCTTGATCTACACTGTCCGATAAGGAGATATTTCCCTAACCCCCATTACCTCGAAATACCAACATTTGGGTTTTTTACCATCGGCTTGAAAGTTTGATTTGAGTTATTTAGCAAGATAAGGGTAAAGCAGCCATCTTTGACAGACGTAATGTCGAGATTACAATGAAAAAAATAAGGAGAGGTTTCGTTCTAATTTATTTAAAATCGTTCAAAATGGCGGCTGTAAAACTCTGGATAGTTACAGTATATACGTTGGCTTTTTCAAGCTTATACGTTCATGCCGTTAAGGATCACGTGATCAAAGATTCTTTACAAAACACTGAAGAAGTACTGAGACGCCTGAAAGCTTTGGAGAAACGAGGTAAGTTAACCTTGCACCCGATGACTAATTTTCAGACTTGTCCAAATTGAAAGCAAATGCAGACGACAAATAAAATCAAGTGGAAATGGTGAAATTTGTCTTGGAAAGGGTAGAAAATATTATGGAAGAAGGAGAAAATGCCAGCTACCAGTAGAAGATATTTCTTGTTCAAACAACGCTGAGACTGTGCTGTGCGGTTTAAAATATCAGACCAATGCACCGGTGTGTTTAAATTTTCAGTCCTTGGTACGATATCGGAAGTTTCTTGGCTCTTTGTAAGGCATAGCAAAAAAAACAAAGAGAGGTAGCACCAGAGATTACAGGCCGTATGGTGGCCGTTTATAGGTTTTGCTAAGTGCATTTTTTAACTTCCGATTCATCCTATTTTTTATTTCAAATTTCAATTTTCAAATGCCATACATTTTTTTTAGTCACAAACACATATTATTATGAAAATTTACTTTCTTGACATAGTTTAACATATGAGACATGCTCTGGCAAAAGGGCGCTTGATTCATCTCCGAGATGCATTATACCAAGCATATAACTATGGATCTATAAAATCCATATTTTTGTGACATTTGTCGAAGACAATGCCACTATGAGTTCAATACGGTATTTTGAAAATCATGTATCGTAGTTTGTGCAAAACCGAAGGAAGTAAACCCAATTAAACTCAATTTTTCTAAGACAAATAAGTGTTTCGATAGCACTCAGATATATAATTAACAATGGAGTATTAAAATAAACCGGATTAGGGCATCGATCATGGAAATACTTCATTTTTATTGAAAATATTTATACCCGCTATGGCCTTCTAGTGGCGCAATGATACACAAAGCCTTTGTCTCCTGACCATGTTCCTTCCAAAACCAGTTCCTTCCTGGACTTGATCGCCCTTTGGCTTGTTCGTCCAGGCTTATTCGTCCAACATTGTTGTTTATTTTTCAAATTATTAATTCCACACAATGGTTCCCTTGACAAATGCCACACAAGTGCTTTCAACGCTTTGATTCCACAACAACCGGCTAAGTCCTGAGGTAGAATCGTCCTTTGACATGCAGAAAATTTACCAAAACCAAAAAGTATTGACCGAGTCGATACTTTTTTTGCAGATGCATTATACCGTCTTTTCACAAATTAACATGGTTCTGTTTCGTGGTTGGATTCGCTGTCTGCAACGGAAGCATCCAATTTGGACCTCTTTCAAGTTGAAGTGTCTTGATACCATCAAAGGCTCGAAATCTTTACAATTTAAGGCTCTTTTCGCCAAAGGTATTTAACCCTGTATAATATGTAACGCCCTCCTAAATGTTCAATACCCCTTTTCTCATAAGTTTTAATACTTTTTGTTCTTGGTTGATTTTCCGTTTATTTATCGTCACCACCGGTTGTCTATATGAACGACTCCCCCAGAAGGCTGTTGGTTTTGTCCAAGATACAGGTTAAAACCATCTTAAGTTACACATGGTTCTTTAGCATGCTCTGTGTATAGCCCTGTCACACGGGACCTCGGTTTCAAATGTTTCATCCGAAAGACTAATATTAATAAGTTTGCACGACCAGCCATGGGGCTCGAATCCAAACCTTCAAGTGGCCAGAGACTTAACTTTCACAAGTCCTATACTCTACTACTTGAGCTATATGGGCTGGTCTAGGTTTTTCCTTTCAACACAGAATCTCACCTATACGGACATTGTTGATAAAGAATTCGTGTGTGCTAAGTGACTTTAATTGTTAGAGTTCTGTCAGAATATTTGACACGATGTTGAAGAGTGTAGGCCAAAGAAAAATTATTTCAATAGGTATTGTGTTAAATCCTTACCAAACGACAAAATCTTTGACAAGCCCAAATTCAAAGCGTTTGCAGACGACAAATAAAATATGGCACAAACGGCCGTATCTAGTTTTGGGACGGTAGAAAACATTGTGGGAAAAAGAAGAAAATGCTGGTTTACCAGCATTTTCTTCTTTTCCCCCACAATGTTTTCAAAAGCCTTTTTCATAAGAGTCTTGAAAAGACGGGCTTGTGTGGTAAAGGGTTAAGCAGATTATTTACATATAAATTTCAGGACAAGAACAGAATTTAGTGATTCAACAGCTGCAGGAAAAATCACATACCCAGGAGGAAACCATACAAGCACAACAAAGGGAGATCGAAACACTGAAAAAAGCTGTGCAAAACATTGAGGCTAAGGAAGGGGGAGAACCTGCCACATTCACGCCAACAGAAACCAGAGGTAACCTAACTCTTTGTCGTAATTGCACATGCCATGTTATACGATATGCAGCCTTTTTACCTCAAAAGACCGAGAACTTTTCATCTCTCTCTCTCTCTCTCTTTTCTCTGACAGTGGTCTTTGCGACATAACAAAAACGAAGGCTTTAATAGTTAGATTCACTAAATGTTTGATGAATAGCTGTATATTGGATTCATACTTAAGTAATTACTAGAATGCCGATCTCAAATGAAAATGCTTTTGAAAACATCGTAGATCAAGAACAGGAGGTAAAGATGAGGTACAGCAATATACCGAATCTCCAAAGCTTTATAAATATACAGTGACGTATGACATCAAAAAGCTTTAAAAGAGTAACACATACATGTAGATCTGGGCCCGTATTCACCAACCAGCGTTAATTTCATTCTTAGTCTCATTCGAGATTTACAAAGTAATGCGACTTCTTATTGGTTAAACCATATGGTTTAGCCAATCAGAAGTTGCGTTTCTTTCAAATTCAGAAAATTCTTGAGATTAGGGATAAGAATGTTTTTAAGACAAGTAGGTGAGTACTACAGACGCTGCCTTTGTCTCCTTAGGTCGACTGAAAAGTCCACTTTATTTATTTGGAACTCTAAAGGTTACTTTATTTTCCCATAGACATTTCACCGGAGAAACGACTGATTCTCGTTCCGACAGAGGGACTGGTAGCATTCCACGCAAGAATCGATCAGGGCGCTATTGAACATATAGGCATCACTCAGAAACTTGTTTTCGACATCACAGTTCTGAACATTGGCGGAGGATATCACAACTCCAGTGGAATATTTACGGCTCCTGCCTCAGGAATTTACTTGTTCTCCTTGTCGATCTGTATACTGCATCCTGGCAAAGATATTCATGCGGAAATCATGAAAAACGGCGTGAAGGTAGCCGGTTCCTACGCTAACGGGTATGACCAAGGTTCAATCACGGTTCTCATACCGCTTGCCGCAGGTGACGAAGTGTGGGTAAGCTCCCTCTACCACCCGGATACCTATTTGTGGGGAGATACGTTGACCAGCTTTACTGGCTATATGGTTTCTGAGATCTGAACAATGTGGATTTTTCTTTTTATAAGCAGACTAGAAATAAAGATTTCATATTGAGACACACGAAGTATTTCAATTTTATATCTGTTTCAGAGTTCTAGAAAAGAAGCAGATCTATCCTGAGGAAAACCGTTAATCGAACAGTTTTTGAAGCAAGATATTACCCACAAAACAGACATTCTATTATCTTTCGTTCAGCATGCAACAATCTTGTGGGGAGTCCCAATGAAGTATACACGATCCCCAGCACACTCCTCTTGTTATCATTCATTTATGGGGTTGGAGGTTCAAGTCAAAGATTAGTTTAACCCTTTCCCAAACAAGCCCTGGTTTTCACGTGTCTGCAGTACAAGTCTTTTGAAAACACTGTGGGAAAAGGAGAAATTGCTCGTAACGAGCAATTTCTCCTTTTCCCACCGTGTTTTCTACCCTATTTGATAACTTTCTGCCATTTTCATCAAATTTAAAATTGTCGTCTGCAAACTCTTTCAATTTGGACCAGTCCAAAATTTGTCGTTTGGGAAAGGGTTAAGATGCACGATGAGGACTTACATGTGCAGTATTGTTTTATCATTTCTCATAGCAAGTCGATTGAAATACCTGAAAATAATTAAAAACGCTATAAACAAGCCGTGTATGACTCCTGTAGACCGCGAACGAGAGGTCGGTTTGCTGATCGGCGAGCTTTCAAAAGACAGTTTGGTTTATTTTGTTGAAATTAGTTTGTACTTGGACAAGCTTTTGTTTTACAGGTCTTTGATCAGAACAATTATTTTGGGGAAAAAATGATCACGTTCAGTGGGTTAGATCTGAAAAAAAAAAACCGGATTTAGGTCCTATGAGATATTCGTAATTACCTCCCTCTTATGAGTCGAATAAAACAATTTCCTTAGTATTTATTCTCTCTGAAATTACAATAACGCATTTGCATGGTTAATTTATCATGTTTATGTGACCCTTGATTTTGGAGTTACATGACATGTAACACACTGAACAGAGTAAGTAAGTGCTATTCGGTCCTTATTACACATTATTACTGTAAAATCAGCATCGTTCAACATCTTTCAAATATTGAGTGGCATTTTTAAAATAAACGCTCTGCATGAGATTGTGCTCAAGAAAATTCTATAAGCCTGATCGATTTCATGCATTGTGGACAATGTTTGAAATGCTACGGGCTCATTCACTGATGTCAAAGCGCCCTAAAAGAAGCGGGTAACAACCGGACGCCAAGATCGCTTAATTGTCCAAATTCATTTAAGAGATCTGCTGGTGAAAGTACTGAACAAACGGTTGGTTTCTATAATCGACCTGCTCTGCTCAAGTTGCAAGAACCCATCTTAGGCAGGCTGCTCTTCATGCCAGACGACCGTCTATCCGTCTCGCCCACTTAATGCTAATGAAACCTCTAAGTAAACGGTTGGTTCCCATATTTGGATTATGTACTGGGGGCCATTCAGTTCAAATATAAATACGATCGAACAAGCTTTTGACGAAACAAACTGACGTGCTCAGAATCTCCCTTGATAGGTGATTGCTGCAGTCCTAGAGAATGGGAATCTTATGCACACGTGGAACCAGCTTCCGTATAGATGGATATTAATGATGTAAACTCTATGAGACATCGATGCCTAGCTGGTATTGACGCGAATGGAGGTCACACTCGATACTCAAAAACCGTTGCCAAAGAACTAACAATTGTAAAAACTGTTTTTGAGAGTAACACTAATGAAATTTGTTTTTATCCTTGATCACAAGAAAAACGACATTATATTTTGACAAATCTGTTGTCACATCCTATCCTTTCTTGAGTCAAAATTTAAAGAATTTCCATTATATATCAATTAAGACATGAGTCGAAAACATGGGTGTTCGATTAGAAGTTTTTTTCAATATATTTCCGTTTTCTTCGGATAGTTGTATTTTTTCTTTATTTGTCCTTTGTAATGATGGATGATATGTCTAAAACAAACACACACACCAACACACACAGGCTGTATCGTGAGTGGACAAGGAGCTAAGTTCAAACCTTCACATAATGGTGCATCCACCTTTCTCCTCGTAGGGGTTTTCCTTTTTGTTCGTAAAACCGGATAAAATTTTATCATCATGCCTGTTCTCTTCCATGAAACTGATCAAGTCCTGGATGGCAGTAGACACAAGGATGGGCTGTATATTGACCTCCAATTTTAACTGATCTTTTTGGGCTCGAAGCTCTTGCAACTCTTGATCGAAGACTGACATAATCTACCTACAATAAAGTTAAAACTAGTAGCCTGTTACCGATTTACGTATCGGCTACAGGTTACACCCGATGTAAACTGGTACCCATTTATCTCCTGTAACCGTCCGATAGACAACAGGTAACAGCCTATTTACCGATGGCAGCTGTTGGTTGTTATATGCACCAATCAGACGATGCGTAACAATATTCGTCTAACATGAAAATTGTAGCCGAAGATAGAAATTACTCCGTTTAATAAAAACAAGAATCAAGGCCTATTGTAACGGGCTATCTGATGGTGGATTCGACGCGCGTGACAAGCAATAGCTGCCATCGATAAATCGTTTGTTTTTGTTGATCTATCGGTCGGTAATGGGAGACACAACGGATACCAGTTTACAGTATCGTAGACCCTTGGATTTTACACACAAAGACCGTCGTCGATGGTACCGCTACTATTTGCAGTTATTTTTCTGTTGTTGTTGTTGTTGTTGTTGTTGTTGTTGTTGTTGTTTTGTTTTATTTTCACTCGTAGAAATTTGCCTTTCACCCTTTCTTATTTATATTTTCTTTTTAAAATAGTGTTACTTGATCTCCGTACATATGGGAGAGAGCCATGCTCTAAGGTCATTCCAACTTTATACATTTTTTTAGAATTTTTCTGATGTCGTTTAGTATTTATACAATGTGAGGGAGAATATTTCTGATATAATCTAGTTCATGCAAAAGCGAATGAGTTTTTTTTCAAACGAAAGTTCATGAAGTCTATCAACGAACGTTTAATGAAAATTATTTTGATATCATATTATCTTAAACATTTAATTTGAGAAAATATTTTGAGGTCAAATAATCTTTTACAAATGTGTATGAAATTTCTTCTAAAATCGTCAAATCTTTATACCAGTGTGATTTATTTATTTATTTATTTATTTATTTATTTATTTATTTATTTATTTATTTTACAAAAACGGTGCTCTTTTTCCTTGATGATTTTGAAAACTCCACAAAAATTAAGCAGACATATTTTTGGCAACTTGTTAAAATAGAAGTTGAAGTTACCTCTCTGTCTAATCCAAGCGAGATCACGACCTTCTGTTCGTCGAAAGCTTACAATACAGCCCAAAATTTCAAATTGTATCAATTATCCGACTCAAGGTATTTGTCGGAAACTCGTCCATTCCGTTAATTAGGTTCCCTTTTCTGGTTGTCATGTCTTAATTAAAGTAAGCGAGATAAGATGGTAACTCTGGTTTGTATGAGCATGTAGCACGAGCTTTAGAACAGAAAACAAAAGAAATCAAAGTCCATGTAAAAAATCAGCTGGAAAACAGACAACATCGAAAAATCAAAGTATCAAAAGTAATATGGCGCTAGATTTTCTTGAAATTGAATTATGCATTGAAAAAAATAAATTTGGGCAATGCTCTGGCAAAAGGGGGTCTCAGTGCATCTCCGTGATGCATGATACCATGCCGGTCATCCCATAATTATGGATCCATAAAATCCATTTTGTCTAACAAGCGACTTTATCATGAGGTAAACTGGTCCTTGGGCATGCAGATAAATGACCAATAACAAAAAGTTACCGTTGATACTTTTGTGCAGATGCATTAAGCCCCCTTTTCACAGGGCATAGCTCAAATGAATTTGACGAAAGTTTACGAATTTTAGATAGGTAGGTTGTATACAGAAATACGTTCTCCATGATGACGTCAGAGATTTAATGGTAAATGCGGCAACACATTTTGATTGACTGTATGTGGTTTAATGTCGTTTTCAACATTATTTCAGTTATATAGCGGCGGCCAGTGCACCTATCTATGCTTTCCTGGAGTTTCTTATACCAGCACTACGCACAATATTCTTTCCAAGCCACTGGCGGCTTTCCCACATAACCATCGTCGAAATAACGGTCAGCGGTGAGAGAGGAATGAATCCTGTCGCAGTGACTATCATCAATCCTCGGAAAGAAAATATGCCGAGCCGGGGATCCGACCCGCGACCCCCTGTTCTCAAGACCTGTACGCAAACGACTGTGCTACCGGGGCTCGGCAAACACATTCTGATGGTAAAAAGGTACTCGGTTAACCCTTTACTACACAATCCTGAGGAAAAGGCCTTTTGAAAACATTGTGGGAAAAGGAGAAAATGCTAGTAACCAGCATTTTCTCCTTTTCCCACAATGTTTTCGGGTCTATCAGGTAGAAATTTCCTCATTTGGGCCAACTTCAATTTGTCGTCTGCAAATACGTTGCATTTGGGCCAGTCTAAAATTTTGGCGTTTGGTAAAGAGTTAAACACGGTAATGTATTTCTGCTTTAACTGTTTACCAGAACACAAAAATATTGACTTGCCAAAACTGAAAGCATTTGAAGACGACAATTTACATCTGGCTCAAATGATGGAATTTGCCTTTGATAAGGTAGAAAACATTGTGGAAAAGGAGAAAATGCTGGCTACCAGCATTTTCTCCTTTTCCTACAATGTTTTCAAAAGCCTTCTCTTTCAGGGTCGTTAAGTGTTGGGACTGTGTGGTAAAGAGTTAACCAGCGAAGATAGCTGGTAAAAATAATTGGCTTATAGTTTAACCCTTTACCAAAAAATCTCGAGTTTCGTCGACCTTGCAGGAGACAGCATTTCTGCCTTTTCAGCAATGTTTTCTACCCTTTAAAACACAAATTACAGCATTTGAGCCACATTTAATTATTTGCACACAAAAAAAACTTTGAAACTGGACTTGTATACAAATTTTACGTGGGTCGATACAGCAAGTGGGTCGGAATAGGGACAACAGGGGCAGTGGCAGATGCCCAAATGTTTTGTCTAATTAGGGCCGCAATGCGCAACTCAAGGACCTTTTGCGAACAGTGTATATAAAATCAGACTTCACAGAACGTGCAGTCTGATCTTGAACCTATACTGTCCGATAAGGAGATATTTTTTTCACCAAAATTAACTTTGAAGTAGCGACATTCAGGTTTTTCTATCGGATTTAAAGTTTCATTCAACAGCTTAAGGAATAACTCAGAAAAGAAATTCTCTCTCTCTCTCTCTCTCTCTCTCTCTGCAGCCGTTTTCAGAAGAAACGAAGTTATCGTCGCCTTAATGGGTCAAAGTTCTTCATAATTCTTCACAAATATCGGACAGGATGGACCAAGAACTGACTGCATGATGCAGTCTGATCTTGATCTATATCATTCAGAAAATCGCATCAAAACTCGCCTTTTGCACCGGTTGAGTCATCGCATGACTTCCTTGAGACAATAAACACAAGCGTGCTCCCAGTACTTTGATTATGTTGCCCATCGGAGTGTTACTATTTTAAGAATGTTGCCATTTTCGCCCCGTTGTGTTTAAGAAGAGACTGTTTCGAGGTTGGACTAACTGGCTGGGTTTATCACATTTACCAACTATTTATTTTCAATCTACACGCAGGGCGAACGAAATGTCTTTGCGGTTGTATAACATTCATAGACAATAAACAACAAGAAAGTGAGAATTCGTGACTTATAAACGTCAAAACTGCCTTTCGTACTTTTACGCCGTTCTTCTTTGTAGAGAGTACAAAAGGTTCCCGGCTTGCAATTACGCTAGAAGTATACGGGTGTCTAGTATAAAGAAAAGTTAATTTTGCGGCTTTGTAGGACAATATGCAGCTAACGTTAATTCTGCAGCCCTATAAGGCCATATGAGATTACAGAAATTAAACTTTTCTCTTTACTGGACAAGAAATCAGTATGAACATCGAATACGTGAAAAATTCTGACAAACTACTGTGAGAGATAAATTGTTTGGATGATTTCTATACAAAATGTTTGATCTCATTGGACCTCTCTCTCTCTCTCTCTCTCTCTCTCTCTCTAAAATGTTTCTATGTCAGGTTGATCACCCGGCGTATTTTACAGCGATGTTTTTTTTCAAAGTCGCCTGCCGAAAAGTGTTACGTAGTCAAAATATTACCCAACGATCCCTCGATTTTACGACCTTAAGAAAAATAGCTTTTGGAAACAACATGGAAAACGGATAGAATGCAAGTAACCAGCATTATACACTTGAACAAACAAGCGGACAATATTATATCAAAGATCAGACTTCACGGCTGGAAATACAATCTAATAAATTCATACAAGAAGGAATTTATTATTTCATATACTTGAATAAACAAGTGGATGGTATAGAATAAAGATCAGACTGCACATTTTGTTCACAAAAGTCCCTGTTTTGCTTGCCTATCGTACTGATTATGGTTAAAGCAAAGGACATATCTTTGTTGAAAACTATAAGGTTTTAGTTCTTTTTGCTTATTTGTTTGTCCGTCCATCTGTCTGGAAAGCTATAGGGGCAATAGTGAAGTCTTTTTGAAAAAAAAAAAAAAAAAAACGAATGCTTCTTTAACCCTCAAGCTGATAGGAGAGACCCAAGGACCTGTAGGGGACAGTGCAGATCAAGATCAGACTGCACAGAACGTGCAGTCTGATCTTTTATCTGCATTGTCCGATAAGAAGATATCTTTCTCCAAAAACTACCATTAAAATAGCAAAGTTTTACTTTTTACTATCGGCTTGAAAGTTTCATTTCACTTATTTATCAGGATAAGGGTTTGGGGTTTTCTTTTTGTCGCAATGTTACTGTTACAAGCTACAGGTATGTACAGCTGGGATGTTAAAATCACGTTCTTCTGTCTAACCCTTTACCACACAATCCCGAGTTTTAACGACCCTGACAGAAAAGACGTTTGAAAACATTGTGGTAAAAGGAGAAAATGCTGGTAACCAGCATTTTCTCGTTTTACCACAATGTTTTCTACCCTTTCTATGACAAGTTTCCCCGTTTGAGCCACAAAAAAATGTGTCGTCTGCAAATACAAGCCCAAAATTTTCTCGTTTGGTAAAGAGTTAAATGAATTCATAGACAGTGTACAATGTCTGATCCAACTCTTTTATTTTCTCCCCCAGTATAGAATAGTTTGATTTAACTCTTTTACTTTACAACTGCAACCTTTTTCACAAAATAACGCAGCCAGCTTTCTCTTCGAAAGGATTCTCTTTCTTGTTCGGAAATCCAGACACTAGCCTGTCATCGTCCTGATTTAGTTCCAGGTATTTCTTTAACTCGGCCACCGCCTCCGACACCATCATGGGTTTTATGTGAACTTCTACGTTCAGTTGTTCGTTTAGCGCTCTAAGTTCTTCCAGTTCTATTTCGTATCGTGACAGTCTTCGGCCTACAAAGCAGCACAAAAGAAAAATGGTAAAAATAATGAAAGTCATTCATGATTTTACTTTTCATAAAATATGGGTTTTTCTACAACGGAATATCGTGATTTTACCTTTTTACAAATCAAGGTACTGAAAGTACTGATAGACAATCGAATGTGGAATAAGTTTATTCCGGTTCGGCCTAATCCAGTTACTAAGTTCGATCCAGTTCTTTCCGGTGACTTTGCCTACCGCTCATAGCCATTTATCTGTAACAATTACACAGGAAATGTCTTGGGAAAAAATAGTTTGCTGATCTTTAATTAAAAAAAGGCGAGTGCAGAACATATCAAGATGATGATTTAGCATTTAAATACTTTCTATAGTTCACTTCCATTTTAAATTTCCATGCTTTTTAACTTCCTTATCGGTTGGACGAACTCGTCGCTAGACGAGATCTAAAACACTCGCGAAAAAGACGAGGATGGAAAAGGTTGCGTTGGGATAAGTGAAGATGAGCCTGATTTGCATAGGTCACTTCCACTTAATGTACATATAAGCAAACATCTTGTATCTTATCAATGACATCTTGTTCAGCCTGTGACTTCGTAGGTAGACATCGTTCAAACTGGAGTTGTAGAGATTTTGTAGTTCATGTTAACATTGTCATATTAAACTGAGTCACGATTTCTAACAAAAAGAATGATTTTCTGTGTGGCGGTTTTTTGTTTACATTTGAATCCGGGTCACTCTCGATTGCTAGTCATGCTAGAAATGGCTTCAAAAGCTCAGAAGTATTACTCAGTGGTAACTGTTACTGTCACAGCTCGTCTACGACTCCCTACGGGGATTGATGTTCATCGCAACATGATTCATTCCTTATCATGGCACTGTTTCGCCTTTAAGTAAGGGAAGGCAGCAGTGGTTTGAAACAGTTGAGTGAGTATAGAAACTTTAAGAACGCATGAACAAGTGCACTCGTCGTAGTTATATAACTCTTCAAAACGATGTATATGTACTAAAAACAAATCTACTGATTATTTGTCATAGCTTTTCCCTGTTTACAAATAATACATAGCAAATATTATTTTCTAGTTCTTATCACGAACCGTTCGAGAACCCCTTCTTCCTTCATATACCGCCCCTCTGATTGGCTAAGACATTTTTTCTCAGCCAATAAGGAGGCTCAAATTATATTTAAGAACGAGTACATCTATACAATCGAACACACAAATATCATTAATTATTTCGGAATGAATGCAACAAAAATTGAGCCATACTCTGTGAAAAAGAGGTTTAATGCATCTGAAGAAAAAAATAGTATCGAGTATCGACTCGACTCAGGTCAACCTGTGCAGTCAGCACAAGCTGATCTGTGTAGTTTTTTTTTTTTTTTTTTTCTTTTTCTGTTGTTGTTGTTGTTGTTGTTGTTGTTGTTGTCGTCGTTGTCGTTGTTGTTGTCGTTGTTGTCGTCGTTGTCGTTGTTGTTGTCGTTGTTGTTTTCTGTAAATTTTCTGCATGTCTAAGGACCAGTCTATCTCATGATTCAGCCGGTTGTTAGACAAAATGGATTTCATGGATCCATAATTATGTGATGACTTGCTTGGTGTCATACATCACGAAAATGCATGAAACCCCCTTTTGACAGAGCATGGCTCATTTACAAAGAAAAGTTTCAAAGTCTTCAATTGCATACTTGTAGCAAGATTATCGAGCCAAGGAAAGAGCTATTTTTGTACCTGGTCAAAAATGATGATACACAAAACAATTGTTAAAATTCTGCACGCGAAAAAAATGCAAATTTTCGAGTCAGGGAAAATGAAATAATAATCGGAACATATTTTAGCAGCGCGTCACAGAAAGTTTCGGCAGTGTAGATCAAAGATAAGACTGCACGTTCTGTACGGCCAGGTCTTGGTCTACGCATCCCACCTAAACATTCGAAGTTTACTTCGGAATGGTAGATCTTAAAGGCCTAATAGTGGCCAAAAATTAACAATGTGACTGTTAAAATGCATTTGAATTTAATTCATACCTTTTTAAATCTGTCATTGTGCGATCGGTCCAAGAGTTAGTCGCTGGCAGAAAAAAAAAACTTTTAAAACCAGGTAAAAAGTAAACCAAAGATAGAGCCACCTTGCAACTTATGACCTAGTTAAAAGATTCATTTTTTCTGCCAGTAGCTAACACTTGGATCGTCCGTATAATGACAGACTGTCACCTTCACGATGATTTCCAAACTTTTAAATTGTATAAATTTAACGTCCGCATTGATTACTTTAGTCAAATCGCCCTATAAGATATGGGCCATGCTCTGTCAAAAGGGGGATTAATGAATTTCCGTGATCCATGATACCAAGCAAGTCATTTCATTATTATGGATCTATAAATTTTTTTTTGGTCCAATAAACGTCAAATGGTCCTTGGACATGCAAAAAACTTACAAAAAAGCAAAAAGTTTTCGGCCCAGGTCAGCCTGCGCGGACTGCGCAGGCTGACCTGGGTCGATACTTTTTGCAGATGCATTAAGCCCGCTTTTCACAGAGCATGGCTCATGTAAAACAACAGAAATATAACCAATTGTCTCACCTCTGTCCATCCTTTCTTGTATGTCATCAAACAGTTACGGTCTTGAATTGCGGTTTCTCTTTGGTTTCTCTTTGGTTTGGTTTCCTCCGCTGTTTGTAGATCAGTGTTAATTAATTCGAAACCAATACCCTGCCAGAATCACTTTTAATCTTCTAAATTGGTACCAATCGAAGACGAGATGAGCACAAAACCAAATTCTTCCTGCTTTCATGTATTTTCCTCGATAGGCTCATTGGCACACCCTCAAAGCCAATATCAATAGAACAGTACAGAAGTTCATTGCAAGACAAGTATGCAGTTGTACATGGTCACAAAAAAATAGCGACAATAAACGAAAATGACATATATATGTGTAGTGCTTTAGCAAAGCTATAAAATATATATTTCAAATAATTTAAATTTACTTGATAGCACTACACATTCAGTCGCCCATTGGATAGAAGGGAAAAAAATAGAACTTGATGAATTAGACATGTGTAGGCTTTGGATGTTTTACGAGCATCTTTCATGAATCTTCACGAATTAAAGGGTTATTTGCCATATTTGCTATTCGTCAGTTGATTAAATTTTAGAAAAAAAAAACTAAGACAAGCAGACCGTAGTCCATAGTCACAAAAAAGTACCAACAATAACAAATCATAACAAACCAATCGTTCATTATAATCTGGAATCTGTATCGTACCAAGCTTTCTTATAAAATGAATTTCTTATAAACACGGTCAAAGTGTCGAGAGACCATCATTGTCGGGTTACCTGGTATAGGTTGGATCATTTCTAAAATTACCGTATTTTATAAAATAAAATAAGTATAGTTTCTATGGCGAAAACAAGAGTCAACCCGAATAGGGTATACTGTCGCGTTTTTGTAGTTGATTACTTCAGAGGCAAATCTTTAGTTAGAGACATCGGTATTTATTGCGTAAACGAACCATAAACTTTTAGACTGCTTCGCGTGACTCAAGTCATTTTTGAGGACAGTGTAGATCAAGATCAAACTGCACAGAACGTGCAGTCTGCACTCGATCTATAGTGTCCGATGTGGTAACGTTTTATTCCTTTAAAAAGAACTTTGAAATCCAGCATCTAGATTTTACTGTGGGCTGCACTTTTCATTTATTTGTTTGACACTTTTTAGGGCTAATGAAGAAGCCGATTATGAAGATCAAAATCAGACTGCGCGTTTTTGAATGTTGATCTTTATCTACGATCTCCGCAAAAAATAATACTTACTAAGCCTAGTGTGTTGGAGAAAAGGGCAAATTAATTTAATTAGGTTGTATTAACTAATTAGAATTCACTTCCAGTATGTGCGTGTTGGTATCTTTGGCTCAATACTTGACCAGACCAGAAAATTTTCTGATTCGTCCATAGATCTATTGAAAGCATTAATTTGCAGAAAGCAAGTTAAATTTCACTAAAATGATGTGATCTGTCTTGAAAACGGTAGAAAACATTTTTGGGAAAAGGAGAAAATGCTGATTATCAGCATTTTCTCCTTTTCCCAAGATGTTTTCAAAGGTTTTATTTTTCAGTGTTGTTAAAACTTGTGATTGCTCGGTAAAGGATTAAATATAATCAGAAGTCACGTGATAAAAGTAACAGCTAACTAGATGAAATAAGGATTAACCCAAGCTATATATACGTATTTAAATATCGATGGAAAATATCGTGGGAAACAGGGCAATTGTTAAAAACGAGCGATCTTTCCACTTGTCAAAATGTTTTTGTTTTTTTTTTATCAAACTTAGTTAGATTTTTCGAAAACATCGTAGGAAAATGAGAAAATGCTGGTAACCAGCATTTTCTCCTTTTCCTTCAATGTTTTCTACCCTTCAAAACACAAATTTCAATATTTCAGTAAAATTTATTTTGTCGTCTGCAAATGCTTTGAATTTGCTCGATATTTGAGTAACATTTATTTTGTCGTCTGCAAATGCTTTGAATTTGGTCGAGCTCAAAGTTTTGTCGTTTGGTAAAGAGTTAAGTAGTGCTTTTAATTCTGAGTCGTACTGAATGCTTCGTCTGAAGAAGGTACATGTAGGTGGCCCTCTGAGCGCCCTAAACGTGAAATATTTATACTGTATCTCTATTATGATTTAAAACGAAATAAGGAAAGGAAATCCGATTCCATTCCTTTTTATTAAGGAATACAGTTCTCAAAGTTAACTGAAAAATTTAGATCCAACATGAGACTTCGGTGCAATCGGATCTTGCTCTACACTCTCTTCAAAGCAGGTAATCGTCGTGTCATCGCTGGAAGGATCAACGTAAAGGGAGCCAATTCGAAATTTCTGATTGCTTACAAATCTTGGGATAGATTAGCAGGAAGCAGGTACATTTACTTCTGTTGATCTGGTTCGGGTTTTTTGTTTTTCATAATTTCTCGCGGTTTTTTTTTTTTGCTTTTTTATCTGTTTATTTGGGGTTTTTTTGTTTTGTTTTGTTTTGTTTTGTTTTTTTTTTCCGTTCGTTCGTTCGCCCGTCTGTCTGTCTGTCTGTCGGTCGGTCGGTTGGTTCCTTCCTTCCTTCCTTCCTTCCTGGCTTCCTTCTCTCTCTCTCTCTCTCTCTCTCTCTGTAGTTGACTCAGTCTTTGATGAAATGTTAGTTTCCCATTTACCTTACCATACTCAAAAACAAAAATCATCTCAAGGTCTAGCAAATTTTTCAGTGGAAGCTTTTGAAAATTATGTGCAAAAGGACAAAAATGTTCGTGAGCAAATTCTCTTTTTGCCAAAATGTTTTCCAATGTGTTCAAGAAACATAATTATCTCAGTTCTTTCTGATTATCAAAATTTTACAATTACATTTTTTGCAACCAATCTATTCCTTCTTGTAAAGATGTTTTGTTGACTCTCAGAGCTCATAGGTTCTTTGTATTCTTGTAGTGCATGGACCTGTAGTCTGGAGGTCGGGAGATTGGTTCCCGTTTTAGCCAGTGCAGAAGGATTTACCCTGAAGGTAAGGCATATTTTCCTAATGCAAATGCGCCATGCTCTGGCAAAAGGGGTTTACATGGAGCTCAGTAATGCACTGTACCGATCAAGCAACCACGTAATTATGGATCCATAATAGCCACTTTTTTTAACAACCGACTGAATCATGACGTAGACTGGTCCTTTGACATACAGAAAATTTGACCAATAGCGAAAAGTTTCGGCTCAGGTCAGCCTGCGCGGACTGCGCAGGCTGACCTGGGTCGATACTTTTTGCAGATGCATTAAGCCCCCTTTTCGCAACATGGCTCAAATATATATGCCATGGTAACGGAAGTAGCATGCTTAAAAACTACATTCGGTTAACCCTTTCCCAAACGACAAATTTTGGACTGGTCCAAATTGAAAGAGCTGGCAGACGACAATTTTAAATTTGATGAAAATGGCAGAAAGTTCTCAAAAAGTGTAGAAAACACTGTGGGAAAAGGAGAAATTGCTCGTTACGAGCAATTTCTCCTTTTCCCACATTGTTTTCAAAAGACTTGTACTGCAGACACGTGAAAACCAGGGAAAGAGTTAACTCTTCTCCAAGCGACACTATCAGACTTATCCAAATTAATCAATAGCATCTGATGACGACAAAGTAGATGATGATACGGGTATTTGCTCTATAGGGGTAGAAAACCTTGTTGGATACTGAGAAAATGCTGGTTACCAGTATTTTCACCTTTTTTCCCCAATGTTTTAAAATGCCTGTTTGGTCAGCGTCGTTAAAATTAGGGATAGTGTAGTGTACAGGTAAACTCATTTATCAATAGCAACCGATCACATGCTTTTTCGAATATGAGAAAAATGCTATTGAAAATGTCATAGCAAAAGCCGAAAATGCTGTTCAGTATTTTCTCCCATTTCCACTATGTTTTTTTACCTTTTTGAAGGCAAATTAGCATCATGTAAGCCACATGTAACTTGTCTTCAAATATTTTCGATTTGGACATGTCTGAAATTGTGTTGTCAGATATGATAGATAACAAACATTCAGTAATTAACAATACAATCCCCTGTTTTAACAGTCCTGAAGAAGGCCCGTGAAAACATTGTGGGAAAAAGAGAAAATGCTGGTATCGAGCATTTTGCTCAATTTTCCATAATGTTTTCTAACCGTTGGATAACAAATTCAATCGTTGCGTCGACATTTCATTTGTCGTCTGCAAATGCTATCATTTTGGACGAGTCTAAAATTTTGTCGTCTGGTAAAGACTTAAACAGGACGGTTCACTTCCAGCCGAAAGTCGTTATACTGCCGCAGCTAAACCGCTTGTAGTCCTATGGTACGAACGTTATTGGGAACGAAATAGGTTGAGACGCAACTATGCCAAAGGGAGGTAAGCGAAGACGCTAAATATACTGTTTAGTTTATTTCCGTAAGTGTGGTACAGTGTATCGAAGCATACTAGAAATATATCATACACACGCACTTTACAACACAAAAAAGAATGAATATCACTCCAACGATAACAGAAGAACGTCACAGTATTGCGATGAACGCCTCATCGTCAAAATCTTACTTAAGCCATGCTCTATAAAAAGGGAGTTTAATGCATCTGCAAAATGTATCGACCCAGGTCAGCCTGCGCAGTCCGCGCAGGCTGACCTGGGCCGAAACATTTTGCTGTTGGTCACTTTTTTTAAATTTAAAAGGATCAGTCTACCTCATGATTCAGTGGGTTGTTAGACAAAATTGATAAATGGATCCACAATTATGTAATGGCTTGCTTGGTACAAAGCATCGCGGAGATGATTTAAACCCCCTTTTGCCAGAGCGTCGCTCATTTTATACCTATCTATCTGCTTTCCGATAGAAAAAAAAATTAATCAGAAATGCATGACTATCATAAAAACCCTTTACCAAATGGGAACATTTTAGACCTTTCCAAATTGAAAGCATTTGTAAACGACAAATTAAATGCGACTCAAATGTTGAGATTTGTCTTGGAAAGGGTAGAAAACATAGTGGGTAAAAAGTAGAAAATGTTACCAGCATTTTCTCCTTTACCTATAATGTTTTCAGCAAACCTTCTTTGGGATTCAACAATGTTTACAGAAGGATTTTTCGTCAGGATCGTTAAAACACGGAATTGTGAGGTAACAGGATGTTACAATCAACTTTACCTAAAGAAATGCTCGGATTTTTCTCGTTAAGAACGCTTAAAGATACATCTATACTCGTTTTCTGCCAGTTTTTTCACCCATTTATTATTATTATTTTTTTTTTTTTTTTTTTAATTTTCAGCCAGTTTTTAACTCATGTCATCTTTATTCTAAGAAAGTATAATCATTCTTGTATCTTCATGCCAAATGTGGCCCCTGACGGCTGCAGGGTTGCACAGATAACGACGGATAGAAAATGCATTTCATTTTTTGGCAGTCTTCAAAGAAATCACTGTTGTCGTTTCCGGTTTTTTAAAAGAGGACAAATCCCTCGACTTCTGTTCCCTACATTCTGGTAATTTATGTTTACACAGCTGGCCATTTTTCAGCCATTCTGCATACTTTCAAGTTTTAAGAGCATTCCCTCCCCCTCCCTCTCTGGCAGTAAGGGTGTATCTTTAATTTTAATCATTTAATTACATAATGTGTATGCATGGTACAATTCTATGCATGAGTTTCTGTTTTACCCTGCATTCAGTAAAATATTATATACAGCGCGCGTGTGTATGTTGCATTTGTAAACAAAACCCATTTCAAATACATTAATGTCAGAGCCATGCTCTGTAAAAAAGGCGGCTAAATGCATCTGCGAAAAGTATCGACCCAGGTCAGCCTGCGCAATCCGCGCAGGCTGACCTGGGCCGAAACTTTTCGCTATTGGTGACTTCTTCAATTTTCTGTTCGTCAAAGGACCAGTCTACCTTATGATACAGTAGGTTGTGAGACAAATTCAATTTTATGGACCCCTAATTATGTGTTACCTTACTTGGTATGGTGCACTACGGTGATGAATTCAGTCCCCTTTTGCCGTAGCATGGCTCATTTGTATACAATTATAAAATATAATTTTCAGACTAGGATTTTTAGTCACAAACGGGTATTCAACTGGGCGATTTTTAGCAAAATATGATAAAGAATTGGAAGTTTCTTATAACATTTGATTTGGACAATTTAATTTAATCTTTTTGTTTTTCTCGGTAGAAAAGTAAAGAAAATGTGCGAAAGGACACATGATTAAGTAAGAAAATGAAAATCTCTTACATACACAAAAAAAAAAAAGGACGACAGAATGTAGAAGTTTGAAATTGCACTTTTCATAAAATCATGAACACAAATATACATTACACTCACACAATGATTAATGGAACAGTATTTCAAACAGACTTCTTACAACTAATGACTTGTATTGACAGGTGCCGGGTGCATTAACTCATTCCCAAACGACAAAATTATACACTTATCCAAATTCAAAGCATTTGCAGACGACAAATTGAAAGTGTCTCAGTTGATCGAAATTGTCGATGAAATGGTGGTAAACATTGTCGCAAAATGAGAAAAAATGCTGGTTACCGCCAGCCTCTTCTCCCTTTTCCGCGTTTTCACCTCCTTGAAGATGTTAAAACACGCGTTTATTTGGTAAAAGGTTGAGATATTTTCCGGAAATTTTTGTGATATACATCTAGAATTGCTATGACAGAGTCCGATATACAATTGATAATTTTTTGTTCAACATGCGTTCTTACATTTTCTGTAGACATCTGTAATACATCTAAATGTTTCTTCTGTGAGATTATTTAGACATTTTTTTTTTTGGCAGATGTAATACGTACTAAACATTTCTATTGATAATCGTAAAGGCTTACCGAGTCAACCATGAGTCTGGTTACGCTAGAACCAGGGGCCGAACTACACTGCTGTATTTGAATTGGTACACTCAAAGGCTAGCCACAGGTTTGGCTGACGTTATGAATTAGAATTACTCATATACGAAGGGAGGTAACTCCACCTGCTAAACGTTAACCCAGTATAATTCTGCACTAAATAACGCCATGTTCACGACGTCAGTGGTGTAAGGTCAGCAATAATTAGAACCCAGTTTACAAATGTTCTCATTAGAAAGGAATACAAAACCGAAAGGTTTCAATTTTAAACATTAACTGAGAAATTATACGTTAATTTAGGTTAGGTCTACTAGTGGATGTAGTCCTAGACGTGAACACGTGTAAATGTGACATAACGCCTCTGTACTGCAAGAGTTGTGTCCCTTGTTTTCTCGAAAGTCATTTTCACGCTTAAAAATTACGCTATCTGCACGAGGAAATTAAATATAGATCCAGAACACGAAGTAAACTTATTCTGGCGATACGAATAACATAAAAGATAGCCATTTAAAAGAATCTTGGGAAAAAAAAAAACAAGTGTGGAGGCTATAAATATTATAAGCATTTACAGTTGGTAATTCTCTGAGAAATGTCTAGAGTCCACAAAATGGTTTGTTCGAATTTATGTTTGAGGCATGCTCTGTTAAAAGCGGGTTTAATGCATTTGCAAAAAGGTATCGACTCATGTCAGCCTGCGCAATCAAGGCAGGCTAAATATGGGTCGAAACATTTTGCTATAAATTTGTAAATTTTCTGCATTGTCCATGGACCATACAAGCACTCCTTGATTCAGTTGATTTTAAGACAAAATGTATTTTATGTATCCATAATTATAAGATGTCTTGCTTGGTATCATGCATCACGGGGATGCATTAAACCCTCTTTTGCCAGAGCGCCGTTCATCTATAGATTTACAATGAGGTCATCAAACACAATCAAATATACATTTTTTCATTACAACAAAGCAGTTCAGTCAGCGTTTCAGCAGATTTTGTTTTTTCGTATTTCTATGACTAAATGATCCCCGTAATGGGACTGGTGACGTGCAGTATTATGAAGCAACTGGTGAAATTAATTAATAAGCCATGCTCTGTAGAGAAGGGGGCTTAATGCATCTGCAAAATGTATCGACCCAGGTCAGCCTGCGCAGTCCGCGCAGGCTGACCTGGGCCGAAACTTTTTGCTTTTGGTCAATTTTCTGTGTGTCAAAGGACCAGTGTATCTCATGATTCAGTCGGTTGTTATACATGGGACCCATAATTATGTGATTTTTGGGACCTATAATTATGTGATGACTTGCTTGGTATGATGCATCACCGAGATGCATTAAGTCCCCTTTTGCCAGAGCATGGCTCACTCTAATGTCTCTTTACGACATGACAAAATCTAACGACATATCCAAATTGGAAAATTTTGCAGACAACATATTAAATCTGGTTCAAATTCATGAAATATATCTTTGAAAGGACAGAAAATATAGTGGGAAAAAAAAAGTGACCCTTTATGCTTGTGAAACGCAATTGCTCCTTTGACACAACTGTTTCCAAAAAAAAAAAGCTGTTTATTGCAGGCACACCATAGATTTTCTTTCGATAATCCGAATTCACTGATAATTCGAACAAGTTCCTTGGTCCTACCAGTGTCGTATTATCGCTATTTTACTGCAGATGCACTGTACAGAGTGAAATATAACATATTGATGAAGTGATGACTCCCACACACAAAAGAAAGTACATTTCGAACCCTTACCAATGTCGGTTCCGTTCAAAAACTTCAGACCAAGACAGCTTTGGCATGTCAACATCTTTGTATAGCCATACTGACTGAATCTGTGGCTTTGGCGGAAAGTGTAGATCAAGATCAGGCTGCACAGCATGTGCAGCCTGATCTTAGATCTACGCTATCCGCTGTAACAGAATTTCCGAACATTGCACATAGTAAGGGTTTGTTCAATACACAAAACAATACACATTAAATCAGAAAAAAATGCAGATTTACAAACAAAAATGAAGTCACTGGTCTATAAGATGGTACAGCCCCCTTTTTCCTTATAAGGATTATCTCCGGGCCGCACAAAACCGTTGATGAGCACGTCATCGCAACCATATTGTTCACAGTACTTCATTATATCTTCTATACATTCAGAGACTCGAGCCCGGGGGACCGCCGCCTCAAGGCGCAACTGTTCCACCAGCTTCCTCTGCTGTTGAAGGCCTTCTTGAAATTTGTTCATTCTTGCTTCTGAAATAAAAGATGACAGACTTTTTTTTTTATTTTAGTATACATTGTGACAAGGTTGCAGGAGTAGTGTGGGTGGGGGAGGGCTTTACCAACCCCCATAATTATGGAAATATTTAAAAACCAATGAATTCCTAAGATGGCCAGCCCTCTTTTTCTCATTTTAGTCAAAACTTTAAAAAGTGAAAAAAAAAAAAATAAATAAATAAATCTGTCCTAGAAATATTTTTCTTAGTCGGTTTCAATCCCTAGAAAAAAATCACATTGATATTGCAGCCACATATTTTTCTTTAGCCCCCAGCCATTCCCCCATCTAAAAATACTCCCAACAGGTCAGCAGTAGGAAATTAATATCATATCAGATGGCTATATAAATTAAACAAGAGCACTGCATGCGGGTGCCAACGCTCGGCTGCGGTTGCTTGATTTTAAGTAAAAAATTTAAGTCAAACACAGGGGGAATAACTCTGTCAAAATACTTCGACGGTTACCTGCCCTTGTTGCATAGGTTCCCCGTCTGATAATTAAAAACTTGTCCAAGTTTGAAGCAGATCCCCTCAGTAATAACAGTTTTTTTTTTTTTAATAGAATGTCAAACTTGCAGACCACGACGACGCATATACATGTGCGTCGTCGTGGTCTGCATGGTCGTACGAAAAGTTTGACATTTTATAAAAAAAAAAAAAACTCTGTTACTTGGTTCAAACTTGGACAACGTTATGTAAGTTTATGCTCACCCGAGTACGTCCCGAAATTAGAGATTCATTAATGTTTCCGTTGAATAGCATAAACATTTGAAAATATATTAAATTTAACGGTAATGAAAAGGGAAGAAAAATCCTAGGCCCGTATTCACCGACCATTCTTAAGAACGTTCTTAGTCTGATTCTCCAGAATTTTCTAGATTTGAAAGTAACACAACTTCTGATTGGCTAAACCATTTGGTTTAGCCAATCAGAAGTTGCGTTACTTTCAAGTTTAGAAAATCTCGGAGAACAAGACTAAGAATGTTCTTAATGGTTGGTGAATACAGACCCTGGAAGCTTAGAAATTACTTGAGAGATGTACTGATTTGCATGATGCATCTAAAATTCGTGCTCAGGTAACTCGAGCATGCAAAAAACTACATTTCTCCTATTGCGAAGTAAAGCATTAGTGATCTTGCATATTTCATGCAAATTCCTGACAAAAAGGGGGTTTGATGCATCTCTATGATTCATATACCAAGCAAGTCATCTCATGATTATGGAGCCATGAAATCAATTTGATCCAACAACCGACTGACTCAAGAGGTACAATGGTCCTTAATCTTCATGCAGAAAATTGGCCAATAAGTATCGACTCAGGTCGGCCTGCGCGAACTGCGCAGGCTGACGTGGGTCGATACTTCTTGCAGATGCATTAAACCCCCTTTTCACGGAGCATGGCTTAAATGTTAATATCAGTATTAAGCTTGTTATCTTTTCGACTGAATATTGTAATGGGCTGTATACTTTTGGAAAGAAGAGAGATAAAATAACATGTACAACAATACACTTCGGCAAACACTCGGCAGAGCTCTAGAGGAGTTGGGGGTAATCCTATCTTAACTCTGTCTTACCGAACGACAAAATTTTAGCCTTGTCCAAATTGAAACCATTTGCAGACGTCTAATTGCATGTAACGCTTAAACTGAAAACTGCCTTTCATTGAGTGGAAAACGTTGTGGGAAAAGGAGAAAATGCTGGTTACCAGCATTTTCTCCTTTTCCCACAATGTTTTCCAAAGGACTCTTCATGGTCGTTGAAATAGTTGATTTTTTTTTTCCCGCAATGTTTTCCAAAGGCTTCTTCCTCATTTGTCGTTTAAAGTCGGGATTACGTGGTACACGGTTGATTTTTTTTATCTATGTTTGGGGGACTCATTGACAATGTAAATGAACAATTAGACAATTTTGACGAGTACCCCCAACAAAGATTTACTGAAAATCCTACCGAAATTGTTTTTTGTTTTTAATCCAAAACGTCTTCCCTTATCAGAAGCCCTGGTTCAAAGCCTAAATTGTTTTCTATTATGGAGTTTTACATGCTTCTAAATTAATAAAGAAGCGTAAAGTATTAGGTATCAAACGAAAACTACGATCTTTCACCCCAATATTAAAAGATACCTGCTTTCGAAAACCATAAATGAATTAGAGCGATTTATTCTCTAAATATGCACATTTTAACTTCACGTTTTTTTTTTTTTTTTTGACGAATGTATTGGTTTATAATTGCAGAATTTGTTGAAACGTTGGAAAGGAACAGAATGTGGATTTTTGAAACTGATGTTAAGAACCTGATAACCTTAGATAATAAACTATCGGTGCATCTCTCAAAGTTTCGTTTCGGTACTTAACCATAGGTCTGCTAAGCGCGACTCACTGAACTTTTGCGGACAGTGTAGATCAAGATCAGACTGCACAGAATGTGCAGTCTGATCTTGGATCTACACTGTCCGATAAGGAGATACCTTTTCTACAAAAATATCTTTGAAATAGGAAATTTAGGTTTATACTATCGGTTTGAAAGTTTCATTTCTTTTATTAAGCAGGATAAGGGTAAACACAGCCCCCCCCCCCCCCCCATTTCCCTTCTCATGCAAAGCCTATTTCTCCTCTCTAAAAAAAAAAACAGATTAGTATTCATTATGCCGATTAATTTGATATAGCTTTAACCTTTTACCAAACAATTCCGTGTTCAAACGACTCTGAAAGACAATGAGTGTCAAAGAAAGAAAAGAAGGAAAATGCTGGTAACCTTTTCTCACAAAAGTTTTTTACCTCTCCAAAGACTGGTCGAATTATCACTTTACCACATGTACCCGAGTTTTAATGACCCTGGGAGAACGCTTTTGAAAACGTAGTGGGACGCTGTGTAACCAGCATTTTCTCCTTTTCCCACAATGTTTTCTACCCTATGTAACCACCTTTTTCTCCTTTTCCAGCAATGTTTTCTACCCTATAAAAAGGAGAAATCACCATTTTAGCATCATTTAATTTGTCGTCTGCAAATGCTTTCAATTTGGTCCATTCCAAAGTTTTGTCGTTTGGTAAAGATTTACCCTTAGGCTGCTAAGCGCGACTCGCTGACCTTGTGCGGACAGTATAGATCAAGATCAGACTGCACAGAACGCGCAGCCTGATCTTAAATCTACACGGTCCGATAAGGACAATTTGTTCACCTAAAAAGAACCTTTTTAATAACAAAATCTTGGTTTTGTACCTTCGGCTTAACCCTTTACCGCACAATGCCGCCTTTTAACGCCCCTGGGAAAGAACCCTTTTGAAAACATTGTGGGAAAAGGAGGAAATGCTGGTAACCAGCATTTTCTCCTTTTCCCACAATGTTTTCTACCGTATCAAAGAAGAATTGCACCATTTGAGCCACATTAAAATTGTCGTCTGTAAATGCTTTCAATTTGGACAAGGCTAAAATTTTGTTGTCTGGTAAAAGGTTAACAGTTTCATTCCGCTTATTTAGCAGAATATGGGTTAACCCTTTACCAGATGACAAAATTTTAGCCTTGTCCAAATTGAAAGCATTTGCAGACGACAATTTCAATGTGGCTCAAATGGTGCAAATTTTCTTTGATAGGGTAGAAAACATTGTGGGAAAAGGAGAAAATGCTGGTTACCAGCATTTTCTCCTTTTCCTACAATGTTTTCAAAAGGCTTCTTTCCCAAGGGCGTCAAAAGGCGGCATTGTGCAGTAAAGGGTTAAAGGTATAGTGCTAATTTAGTTCTAATACCCTTGATACATAAAATGCCCGGTACATTTAAAAGGAAATATACGGGCAACGTGGTAAACTGATAAAAGAATGTGGGTGGCTATGGTGGCATATTTCTGCCGCGAGATACAAGATAGCTATCGTGATAATTTTAGAAAACTTTCACGATAATTCGAAGTTTCCTGGAAATTTTATCAAGATAGTGAAAAGTTTTCTGAAAAAAATATCACGATAAACTTTGTTATCTTGAAAATTTTATATTGATTATTTCTCATTCGTGCACGAAGCTGACATCGAGGTAAAATTATCGCGATAGTTCTACCCGTTTCTCGATATCTATAAATAGAAAAATCACCATTTGGATGAACTCGGAAGTTTTGGACTGTACAGGAGACATAGATGATCCGAAACCATATCTAATTATAGATACCGTGAATGTCAGTTGTGGGCACGAGCGTAAAAAAAATCGTGATAACAGTTAGAAATTTCGCGATATTTCTATCGTGGAACTTTCTGTTATCTAGATAATATTTCCAGGAAAGTTTGTTTTATCGCGATAGTTCTCTAAAATTATCATGATAGCTATCTCGTATCTCGTGGCAGAAATATGCCACCATAGGTGGCTAATCAAATTTCAAACATGTTACTTTCGTCATAGTAACTATAGTAACATAACCCTTTTTTTTGCGTAAGTCTGTGTCATTATCTTCGCCCCCAGGAAACAAACTGCTGCAAAGGACTTCGTAAGCATGGCCGTGGGTAATCGATAATATCATCACGAATTAGGGTTTTTTGTTAAAGATACATCTATACTTGTCTTGAGCCAGTTTTTAACCCGTTTCATTTGTATTTTATCAAATTATAATCATTCTTGTACCTTCATGCCAAACGTTGTCCTTGACGATTGCAAGATTGCATAGATTACGGCGGATAGAAAATACATGTCATTTTCTGGAGGCCTTAAAAGAAATCGCTGTTGTGATGTTTTCGGGTTTAAATGGAATATTTCCGATTTATGAGCCATGCTCTGGCAAAAGGGTGCTTCATGCATCTCCGTGTTGCATGATACCAAGCAAGTGATTACATTATTGTGGATCCATAAAAGCCACTTTTTTTTTAACCCTTTCCCAAATGACAAACTTTGGACTGGTCCAAATTAAAAGAGTTTACAGACGACAATTTAAAATTTGATGACAATGGCAGAAAAATCTCAAAAATGGTGGAAAACACTGTGGGGAAAAGGAGAAATTGCTCGTTACGAGCAATTTCTCCTTTTCCCCCAGTGTTTTCAAAAGACTTGTACTGCAGACACGTGAAAACCAGGGCTTGTTTGGGAAAGGGTTAAATAAGCGACTTAATGACTGGTCCTTGAATATGCAGAAAAGTTAACAAGAGCGAGAAGTTTCGGCCCAGGTCAGCCTGCGCGGACTGCGCAGGCTGATCTGAGTCGATATTTTTCGCAGATGCATTAATCCCCGTTTTCTCAGAGCATTGCTCATATGTATTTATTCCTTACACTATATAAAGCATCGGTAATTTTTCTCTGTTTATAAAACCAATTCTGAACCATTCTACAGTCTACAAAATATTTACGGCGCATTTTCTCTCTGGCTGTAAGGATGTATCTTTAATACTCGTGGAAACATTGTGGCAAGCATAGAAAATGCTGGTCACTAGCATTTTCCCCTATCAGTACGACAAAAAATTCATGTAGGGAGCGATGTTTAGAGATGTAAATAACCAGAGAGTTTGTTCTTATTCTTTTAACCATTTACCACACAACTCTGAGTTTAAGGGTAAAGGCTTTTGAAAACGTTGTGGGAAAAGGAGAAAATGCTGGTATCCGGCATTTTCTTCTTTTCCCACAACGTTTTCTACATTTACAAAGATATATTTCATAATTTGTGTAACATTTAATTTGTCGTCTGCAAATGCTTTGAATTTGGACCAGTCCAAAATTTTGTCGTCTAGTCAAGTGTATACGGTATACGTTCATAATCAAGGAAAATGTTAAGAATACATGCTATATATCTCATGCAAGATCAGCAGTTATTATAAGCATTATTATGTAGATAAATGCATTTAAGCCATGCTCTGTGAAAAGGGGACTCAATGCATCCGCGAAAAGTATCGACTCAGGTCAGCCTGCGCAGTCCGCGCAGGCTGACCTGGGCCGAAACTTTTCGCTATTGGTCAATTTTCTGCATGTATGTCCAGGGACCAGTCTACCTCATGATTCAGTCGGTTGATAGGAAAAGTGGCTATTATGGATCCATAATTATGTGATGGCTTGACTGGTACAATGCATCACGGTGATGCATTAAACCCCCTTTTGCCAGAGCGTGGCTCATTTCCATATTTCCAACTATGCATGAACCACTTCCCTCCTTGTAAAAGCGAGGCAAAAATGAAAAAGAGACCACTTAATATGAGGACAATATATATCAGGATCAGACTGCGCAAGACGTGCAGTCTGATCTTAGATCTACACCGTCCGCCTATCATTTAACTGACACTGCAGAATTTCGATCTATTTATCTTTAACTGAAAATGATTTTTTTTTTTTTTTCTTTTTCGAATCAAGGGCAAACTTCATTTTTTTTTTTTGCATTGCTGAATGGGCTGGCTTTTGACCTACATCTTTGTATTGATATACTTGAATGAATAAATAGAAATTTGCGATTGGTCAAAAATGAGGACACGTTTATTCTAAGGGCCCTTGCAAATTTAAGCCGACCATCTTGTTTAGAAAGATATTTCTTCTTTTAACTCTTTTAGGATCCAAAGTATAAAATCGGACGATTTCGATGGCTGAAAAAAAGAACAACCCACTGAAATTCAGAGAATTGTTTCATCCTACGATCTTGACTCAACAAGTGGACGTTATAGATCAAAGATCTGACTGCGCATTCTGTGCAGTCTGATCTTGATCTATACCGCCTGCAAAGAGCCCCGGTTTTCGACTATGGCGCTGAAATGATAACGAGATTAACCACAGCGGTGGTTCTGTCGGGCGCTGACTTGAAGTAGAAAATATCTGCGTGAGATTGGTCACAATCATAATTAACAACTTCATGGATTCAATTTTGTAAACAGTCCCCAAGAAGTCATAACTCTCTGTAAACACAAATGGTGGGTGGGGGATCTTCATAACTCTCTGTAAAATGGTGGGTGGGGGATCTTTACTCTTCGGAGGGAGTTGCAGGCATTTTTTAAACCTTAGGCTGCTAAGCGCGACTGAAAGACCTTTTGCGGACAGTGCAGATCAAGATCAGACTGCACAGAACGTGCAGTCTGATCTTGGATCTACACTGTCCGATAGAGAGATATTTTTTCCCCAAAAAAAGTACCTTTGAAACAGCAAAATTCCTTTGAAATAGCAAAATTAAGTTTTAACTATCAGCTTAGGAGTTTCATTTCACTTAAATACCAGGTTAAGGGTTATAAAAACTCATCAGTGGCTGACAGTGCGTTTTGTGCAATCTTATCTCGATCCATTCTTTCCGACGTGGCAAATGAATTTATCTTTGGCGTCGTGACTGAATTACTGAATGGTGTTTTACGCCGCTTTCAACAATATTTCAGTCATATCACAGCGACAGCTCACATATTCATGTATTTCCTGTTGTACTAGACTAGGGCTCTGAAGTGTCTTGCCCAAGGTCACTCCCACGAAAAACCCAGTGGATCCAGTGAGGCTCGAACCCGAGGCCTCCAGGTTACGAGTCCTACACTTTACCACTGAGCCACGCAGGACCCCACTTTGGTGTCGTGAAGGTCACTGGAACAATATGCTCTCGAATTTGTTTGAATCTTGATTTTACCCTATAAGCACTTCTCGCAACCGTGAATACCGTTGCAAACTGTGTAGATTAAGATCCACCTGCATAAAATGTAGTCCGACCTTGACCTACACTTTACCGAAATATTCTTGACCATAGCAACCTTGAGACTGTAATTATCCGAGTCGCATTTCTAACAATGTCTGCAGAGTTAACTCTTTACCAGACGACAAAATTTTGGTCCTGTCCAAATTGAAAGCATTTGCAGACGACAAATTAAAATGTTACTCAAAACATAAAATTTGTCTCTCATAGGATAAAAAAACATTGTGGGAAAAGGAGAAAATGCTGGTTACCAGCATTTTCTCCTTTTCCCGCAATGTTTTCAAAAGCCTTCTTCCTCAGGGTCGTTAAAAGCCGGCATTGCGCGGTAAAGGGTTAACTCGGCGCTCTAAGGGTTAATCGAGTTTCAAAAGTAGTTCAGTCATTATAAAACCGCCAGCGGCGATCGGAGTAGAATTTCCTGATAAAAAATTCCACGCCCCGACAGAGCCATCGACGATTCAAATACTTGACAATTGTTCTTGAAAATGGCGCTTTCGCGAGGGTTTCAATTTTATTAAAAAAAAAAATGGCTCATTAATTCCTGCTTTTCCAGGTTTCAGAAACAAGTTATCACCGAGCGAAATTAATTTATATTTGTATTGCCATTTTTACCGTATTGGAATGATTGATTGATTGTATGGTGTTTAACGTCGTTTTCAACATTAGTTTAGTAATATCGCGGCGGCCAGCGCACCAATCCATGCTTTCCTGGAGTTTCTTTTACCAGTACTCCGCACAATATTCTTTCCAAGCCACTGGCTGCTTTCCAACATAACCATCGTCGAAACAATGGTCAGCGGTGAGAGAGGAATGAATCCTGTCGCAATGACTATCATCAATCCTCGGAAAGAAATTGGCCAAGCCGGGGACCGAACCAGCGACCTCCTGTCCTCAAGTCCTGTGCGCTACCGACTGAGCTACGGGGCTGGGCACCGTAGTGCAATGAACAGTACCTAGTATTGGTCTACATACCATCAACGGTGTTTTTATCATTGCGATCAGTAGAGATATGGAAAAGTGTGAGAAACGTGACATTGCCACATAATTATCGCGACATTTCATTGCCACATACTTATCGCGACATTCTCTTCAGATTATCGATTTTTGGTCGTTTATGTATTCGAATTTCTCCTCTTAAAGATTTATCAAGAGGGCCATGACGGCCCTCAAGTCGCTCACCTGACCAAACAAGTCCAATTTCTAATCTCTTCCAAAATATCCAAACATTTTAACAAACTTTAATAAGTACTAGACTGAAAATGTGGCCTCTAGAGTGAACACAAGATTTTTCTAGGATTTTTCTCGGTAACCTAATTTTGGACCTAACATGATCCGTTTTCAAACTTATTGTAGATATCATCAACACAAACATTCTGACCGACTTTCATGAGATTTGAGCAGAATATATTGCCTCCAGAGTGTATACAAGGTTTTTTCTACGACTTGCCCCAATGACCTACTTATTGACCTGATGTGGCAAATGATAATCTGCATGGCGATATTTTAGCAACAATTTTATTGTTATTGCAATAGTGCAGTAAGGCTCTCCATCATGCATAAGGTTACTTAACTTCATAGATCTAATCCCAGTTGCATTAGTTTTATAGGAAGATGATCCTAGCTCTTTATTCAGGGGCGCCCGTGGATTGTTTTCAGGTTTATTCAGCTGACCCTGTCTTTTTGTTCGAGTTCACTTAACCCTAAGGCTGCTATATACGAATCACTGACCTTTTGCGGACAGCGTAGATCAAGATCAGACCGCACAGAACGTGCAGTCTGATCTTGTATCCACACTGTCCGATAAGGAGATATCTTTCCTCCAAAAATACCTTTGAAATAATAGGTTGATTGATTGAATGGTGTTTTATACGCCGCTTTTAACATTATTTCAGTCCTATCACGGCGACAGCTCACATATTCATGTATTTCCTGGGCTTAATCAGTACTAGGATTGGGCTCTGAAGTGTCTTGCCCAAGGAAACTCCCACGAGAACCCAGTGGATCCAGTGAGGCTCGAACCCGGGGCCTCCAGGTCACGAGTCCAATACTTTACCACTGAGCCACGCAGGAACCCTTGAAATAATAGGAAAATTTGGGTTTTTTACTATCGGCTTGAAAGTCTCACTTCTTTTATTTAGCAGAATAAGGGTTAAGATTACACACCTTCATCCCTGATGACATGCTGTGTTTTATATTGATGGAACGTGCAGGTCTGCAAGCACTCTTTACTTACCCATAGACATCCCTGATGTTTTTGTATTAAATATCTTACGTACAGGAAATTAAGTAAATAATCTGCAATAAAAATATAACAGTAACTTGTACAACAATAAATGATTAAAATATGAAGAGAGCATGCGCATTTATAACAGCTTACCTTTGATAATAATTTTCTGTGGGCAGTAACACAATAATTTTTGCTTAACAACGGTAGTAAAATAATATACACTGTTACAACACTAAATATAGCCGGATATTAAAGCCATGTAGCAATTGGTATCTTGAAGGCGTTTCAATGTCATTTCAGTCATACCACAGCGACAGCGCAGTTATTCATGTCTTTCCGCGGTGTTAACAGAGCTGAGCTGGGGCAGTGTAGTGTCTTGTCAAAGTTTTTAACACCCCTATGAAAAACTCTCGGGTGAGGATCAATCCCAGGTCCCCTAGAGTAATAATACAACAACTTAACACCGAACCACGAATGGCATGCAGTGTTGCCTTTATTAACCCTTAGGCTGCTAAGCGCGACTCACTGACCTTTTGCGGGCAATGTAGATCAAAATCAGACTGCACAGAATGTGCAGTCTGATCTTCGATCTACACTGCCCGATAAAAAAATATTTCGCCAACCCCCATACCTTTGAAATGACAACATATTGGTTTTTAATATACTATACTACATTATCCTCTAAGTTTTCCAATCCTGTATACTACATTCGCCATTCTTGTTTTCTTATCCTTGACATTACATTCGGTCATTCTTCTTTTCTTATCCTTTACACCATGTTTTCTTCCCTGTTTCTTATCGTCTACACTACATCTTGTCTACATTTTGTCATCCTTGTTTTTTTATCCTCTACACTACATAGTCATCCTTGTTTTTTTTATCCTACATACTACATGTACATTGCAATCCCTTTCTTATCCTCTATTCTACATTGTCATCCTTGCTTTTATATCCTACATACATATACATTGCAATCCTTTTCTTATCCTCTACGTTGTCATCCTTGTTTTCTTATCTTCTACACTTAATTGTCATCCTTGTTTTCTTCTCCTCTACACTACATTGTCATCCTTGTTTTCTTATCTACTACACTTAATTGTCATCCTTGTTTTCTTCTCCTCTACACTACATTGTCATCCTTGTTTTCTTATCCTATATACATGTACACTGCAATCCTTGTTTCCTTATCTTACTTCATATCATCCTTGTTTTCTTATCCTCGACACTACATTATCATTGTTTCATACCCTCTACACTACACTGTCATCCCTGTTTTCTTATCCTCTACACTACATTGTTATCCTTGTTTTCTTATCCTACATACATGTACACTGCAATCCTCGTTTCCTTATCCTGTATACTACATGTCATCCTTGTTTATCTTCAACACTACATTCTCATTCTTGTTTCATATCCTCTACACTACATTGTCATCCTTGTTTTCTTATCCTCTACTCTACATTGTCATCCTTGTTTTCTTATCCTACATACATGTACACAGCAATCCTTGTTTCCTTATCCTGTACAGTACATGCCATCCCTGTTTTCTTATCCTCCACACTACATTGTAATTCTTGTTTCATATCCTCTACATTACATTGTCGTCTTTGTTTTCTTATCCTCTTCACTGCATTGTCATCCTTGTTTTCTTATCCTACATACTACAGGCACATTGCAATCTTTGTTTCCTTTACTGTATACTACATGCCATCCTTGTTTTCTTATCATCGACATTACCTTGTCATTCTTGTTTCATATCATCTACACTACATTGCCATCCTTGTTTTCTTATCCTCTACACTACATTGTCATCCTTGTTTTCTTATCCTACATACATGTACACTGCAATCCTTGTTTCCTTATCCTGTATACTACATGTCATCCTTGTTTTCTTAACTTGACACTACATAGTCATCCTGTTTTCTTATCCTCAACACTAAATTGTCATCTTTTTTTTCTGGCATACAAATGCCATTATATTAACTTATTCATATACAGTCACTTGACCATGTAACTAGGTTTAATGTCTTTCTTCAAACATTTTTTTTTTCGGGTAAACATTACATAATTAATATCATTCATGACTGCAGCTGCACATACAGTAAAAAGATGCTCTACATATTTTATTTTGTCTCACAGCACATGTGTGTATTTCAAACAAAAGATTCAATTTAGCTGGACATGGACTTCAAATGAGAAACAGGATAAATGGTTGGTGTCTTGGAAAGACAAACTTTAAAAGAATTTAATTCTGTTTGCCATTGGCTCACTTGATCCTACTCCAAACCAAATAAACTTTCCCTACCCAAGACATCAAGCATCTATTCTCTGTATCCTGTATGTCTTTATTTTCTCATCCTGTATACTACACTGTCTTCTGTGTTTCCTCATCCTGCATACCAGTGCTCCAGATAGAAGGAGTGATTTTGATTTCAAAATTGAAAATATTAATCACTTTCCACTAAACCTTATGTTGTTGGTACTCATTAGAATCGTCTCATCGTGACAATTCTAATGCGTACTCACAACATAGGGTTTGGAAGAGAAATAATGGATTTAGAATAATATCACTCCCTCTCATCTGGAGGTCTGCAGTATACCATATTGACTTCTGTGTTTTCTCATCCTGTATGAAACATCTTTTCTTTTTCTTATTCTATAATCTACAATCTACATTGTCATCTTTGTTCTCTTTTCAAGCAGTTCAAAGTCGTGAAAATTTCAGAAAATAATTAATTACAAAAACCGCTAGAATGGGCGAACATTTTTTTCAGTCTCTTGCTGACAAAGAGGTCCACTGTTTAAGACAAGCAAAGAGGCACTATATATTTCATTTTCCATTTTATTAGGAAACAAGCAGATATTTATATTGTCATACAAACAATAAAGTTGTACATGTATTTATAAACATTCATTTCCCATTCCTTAAATATTGCAGCATAAATCCTTGAACTTTATCCTGTAGAAAAAATGGTAGTTCTCTTTATCCTGTAATTCATATGAATCCAGGTTAACCCTTTCCCAAACAAGCCCTGGTTTTCACGTGTCTGCAGTACAATTCTTTTGAAAACACTGTGGGAAAAGGAGAAATTGCTCGTAACGAGCAATTTCTCCTTTTCCAAAAGTGTTTTCTACCCTTTTTGAGACCTTTCTCCCATTTTCATCCAATGTAAAATTGTCGTCTGCAAACTCTTTCAGTTTGGACCAGTCCAAAATTTGTCGTTTAGGAAAGGGTTAAATATATATGAGCCATGCTCTGATGCATTATACGTTATATGTTTAACCCTTTACCAAACAATCCCTGGTTTTCACGACCCTGGGAAAGAAGACTTTTGAAAACATTGTGGCAAAAGGAGAAAATGCTGGTTACCAGCATTTTCTCCTTTTCCAACAATGTTTTCTATCCTATAGGAGGGCTTAAGCTCATTTGTACCAATTTTGAATTCGTCTTTTGCAATAAACCCATCACATGATAATGGATCCATAATAGCCACTTTTATAACAACCGGCTGAATGATAAGGTAGACTGGTCCTTGGACATACACGTACAGAAAACTGACCAATAGGGAGAAGTTTTGGCCCAGGTCAGCCTGCGCAGACTGCGCAGGCTGACTTGGGTCGATACTTCTCGCATATGCATTAACCCCCCCTTTTCAGAGAACTTGACTCAATATAATTTGCAATGTTCTGTAAAAAGGTGTTTTAATGCATCTACAAAGGTATCGACTCCGCTCAGTCGGCGTAGTCTACGCAGGCTGACCTGTGTCAAAACTTTTTGCTTTTTTGCAAATTTGCTGCAGGTTAAAGGACCATTCTATCTCATAATTTATTTTGCTGTTACACTAAATGAAGCTTTTGAATCCGTAATTATGTGATGACTTGTTTTGTATGATGCATCGCACAGATGCATCAAAACCCCTTTCGCCAGAGCATTGCCAATGCATATATGTGGAAACATAGTGGCCAAAGGATAAAAAAAATGCCTGTTTTCAACAATTTTTCCTTTTGCCACTTTCTTTCCAAAGCTAACCTAGTCTTCTACAGGAAGAAGAGATTTAAAGACTTGCAATGTAATTTCATAGACTAGCTAAATATCTTCAGGTTGTAGAGTGATGCTTTTCACTTCCCTGTTGTTTACATTTCAACCCTGAACTCTTTCCTACACAAGGAAAATACAGACTTGTCCAAGTAGAAAGCATTCACAGGCCAAAATTTACATGTACTGTAGCTCACATGATGAAAGTGGCCTTTCATAGGGCAGAAAACATGGTGGGAAGAAGAGAAAATGCTTGTAACAAGCATTTTCTCCTCATACCACAATGTCTTCAAAAAGCTTCTTTCCTAGGTTTGTTTAAAGTGGGGATTGTATAGGTTAAACATTAGAAAATAATGAAAAAAATTATAAAAAGAAAAAATATTGCAATTTCAATGCTATCTTGGAGAAGAATAAAATTCTTAATTTCACAAACTATAGTTAAAGATCAAATAGCATGTTTTATAGTCTGATCTTGATCTGAACAGTTTGTAATGACAACTAAAGCTGTGCTAAGTGCTTGGATATTTTGAAATTGCCATCTCAGCTTTCTACTGCTAAATCTTATTGCCCATAATACAGGGTCAGATGAAAGAAAAACACTCATCCATTCTTTAAAAGGGCACTGCAGAACTTTTTTTCCACAATTTTCTGCACTTTTATAATGAGCAGAAAGCATTTTGTTCCTTTCTTTCACCTTTCCTAAAATACCATGAAATCCTGTGATCTTACAATATAGTAAAAGGTACATGCTTTTGAAAATTCTTCACTCTGACTATTGTAGAATTTTCCGTGTCTTGGATCCAAACTTCTAACAATCATGGTCATAATGACCAAAGCAAAAAGCCTTTTGAAAACATTGTGGGAAAAGGAGAAAATGCTGGTGACAAGCATTATTTCCTTTTCCAGGAATGTTTTCTACCTTTTCAAAGACAAATCCTATCATTTAACCTACAATGAGTATGTCATCTGCATGTGCTTTGAATTTGAACAGGCATAAAATTTTTTCATCTGGTTACAAGTTGAAGGCCAAAGTAAAGTTTTTAACTCTTTACCAACGGAAAAAATTTTAGAATTGTCCTAATTGAAAGCATTTTGCAGCCGGCAAAATAAATGTGACTCAAAAACTGAAATTTGTTTTGGGGTGGGAAGAAAACATGGTTAAAGGACAAAATGCTGATTACCAGCATTTTCTCCTTTTCCCATAATGTTCTCAAAAGGCTTCTTTTTCAGGGTCATTACAAGTCGGGATTGTGCAGTAAAGGGTTAACTTAAAAGTGGTTTTTGAAGTGCAGCACTTAAAAAAAATTTCAGTGTTTTATTTTCTCTTATTTAGGATCATGCAACCATTACAAAGCAGTTGTTTTGTTTTGCTCAAATGACCTTGTAGGAGTCATGATGCTACATCCTAGCCTCTCTCAGGTATTCTTTTCAAAACTCAATACCTTCGAATATTTCGATAACCTGCTTTTCGATCACAAAAAGCTTAAGCTTTCAGATTCCCAAATGCAAGTGCCAAGCCCTGGGGCATACCAGCATTCCACCCTACGTGTTCTACACAACAATATCTAACATGCAATATAATATACAAACACAATACATGCAACAGAAGTAAAGACAACAGCAACAGAGGTATATACAATACATACAAGAACTACAGTAAGTCTATCTATTGATCCAAAGGTGACACTAACAAAATGATTCAGTCTTTTCTTGTTCTTTTGTAAAGTCCAATTTGTAATTCAAGATGTCATCAAAACTTGTTGAGGTACAGTATGTCTTCACAATGATCATCACATTGTATGTGTTAGGCCTATACAAAATAAAGTTCTGAACATGACAAGAACATGGGACTAATAGAAATAACTTAAATGTCTTTTTGCATTTCAAACAAATTCATGCCAGTGTAAAGGAAATCAAACCTCTGACAAGAAGATATTACCAAATTTTGTTCTTCTGACATGTTAAAACAGGAATGTTATTTTCAGCATTGGCATATTATGAAAAATATACTGTAAATAATAAACCATCACCTGGTATCTTTAATATGCTTGCTTATTTATACAGTAATTGGTCTTTCAATGTTTGTGTAAGAAGACAGAAGACCCACATAATGAAAAAAAAGTAGATTTGTTTCTTTCAAATTTTTACGAATGTCTACATAATTTTACTTGAACACAGTCATATCAATACAGATACAAAATTATAATATCTACAGAAAACACATGTTGCACACAGACAAGTTGCTTTATAAGCACTCCTTCAGAGCAGAAGACTTACTCCATAAATATACAAGAAAATACTGTATTACTTAGATTTATGAAATTAATTTATGTGTCATGTGAACTTATTTGACAAATCATGACTGTGCTTTAACCACTCCCCTAAAAATCGTTATCAGAGCTGTTATCTTTTTTGTTGAAGGTTAAGATCAACACCAGACTTCATGGATTGTGCAGTTTGAGTTAGGATCTATACTGTCAATATTTGGTGGTACATGTAAGTCCAAGCCAAATTAACCTCAAATTATTTCTGTCTTCTCTTCTGATTAAAAAAAAAAAGTTCTTCCCTTTTTCTATGCAATAAAATTAAGAAATAAGTCAACTGGGTAATAATACATAAAAGGTCTTTTTACTAATTTGGAAAAATATCACTACTAATTTGGGAAAATTTTACTATCAAGTTCATGAAACATCAATTCTATTCTATCAAATTAATCTATGTCTTTCTGATGTAAAAGCACCTGAACTGAATGATAATAAATAAATTCTATCAGTACGATTTTTTATAATTCTATTGAATATTTCTCAGCTGTACAAAAGTCCAGTTATAAGCACTATGTAATCCTTCATAACGTATCATCACAAAACACTGTTTATAAGATTCCACATGTTTTCTTTTCTCTAAAGGGGTTATCTTTCACTGGATATATGAGGGGATCATCAGCCATCCGACTCTGGCAGAAATCTTTCATCTCTTTAACTGTAGCGGATATCTTCGCTCTCTTCATTTCATAATGAATCTTAAGGTTATCACGCTCTGTTTTCTTTTTTTGAATCTGCTCGCTTTTATTCTGGTAAGGCATGCTGGGAGTTAAGGCAGGCTATATGAACCTGTGATGCAAACAAAAAACAAAAAAGAACTGAAAATAAAAGACATACAACAAAAGGATACCTAAGCTATTTCATGCATTTTACAACATTCACATAAGTTATTCTACCAGGCATTCCATTGCAACCCAGTGTTATCATCATGCCCTACTGATTAAAGGCCCAATAGCTGCCAAAAAGACAATGCAGGTGCTAAAATGCATTTAAATTTAAATCATACCATTCAAAACCGTGGAAAATATTGTGACAATGACACAATCTGTTATTGTTAATCTCTGGCAGAAAAATTAATTCAAAATCTGGCAAAAAGTAAACAAAAGATAAAGTGACCAAGCAACTTTTATCCTAGTTCTGAAATTAATTTCTCTGCCAGCGACTAAAACTTGGACCGACCCAACAATAACAAACAGGTCATCTTCCAAAAAATTTCCATACTTTAAAATGATATGATTTAAAATTAAATGCATTTTAAGACCTGCTTTGTTTACTTTTGGCAGCTATTGTTACTTTATGTTAACCCTTAACCACACAATCCAAAGTTACAACAGCCCTTAAAAGGCTTTTAAAAACATTGTGGGAAATAAAAAATGCTGGTGACCAGCATTTTCTTTTTCCACATGTTTTCTATTCTTTTGTAGAAAAATTCCATCATCTAACAGAGCTCCAGATAAGAAGGAGTGATGGTATTCTGAATCCATTATTTCTCTTCCAAAGCCCATGTTGTAGGTACTCCTTAGAATCATCTCGGTGAGACTATTCTAATGAGTACCCATAACATAGGGTTAAGTGGAGAATAACTAATATTTTCAATTTTGAAATCAAAATCACTCCCTCTATCTGGAACTCTGATCTATGCCACATTTATCATTTGCAAACAATATCAAAATGGATGGCCAAGTCCAAAATGTTGTGTGTTCAGCTTCAAGAGATAACACTTTACTAAACCATTCCAAGTTTTAACCACCCTGCGCAGGAGAAAGCTTTTAAAAACATTGTGGGAAAGGGAGAACATGCTAGTAACCAGTATTTTTTCCTTTTCCAACAATGTTATCTATCATATCCGAGACCTAAAGCATGTTTGTACCAATTCTGAATTCGTCATTTGGAGATATTTTGAATTTGGAAGAGTCCAATATTTGTTGTGCAGGAAAGGGTTAACTCTTTACCAAATGATAACATTTTGGACGTTTCCAAATTGAAGGCATTGGCAGATGACAAAATAAATGTGACTCAAAAACTGAAATTTGTTTTGGGAAAGGTAGAAAACATTTTGGGAAAAGGAGAAAATGCTGGTTACCAGCGTTTTCTCCTTTTTCCCACGTTTTCGAAAGGCTTCTTCCCCAGGGTCATTAAAAGTCGGGATTGTGTGGCAAAGGGTTAAGGATAATTCTGTAACAGCATTGTCAAAACTGCTGCTACACAATGAATATATGTAGATCAACATGTATATCAACCAAAGCTTTAAGGTACACATTACATGGTATTGATCCTAAAAAAGCCTTTAAAAACTGAAGTTGCCTTTGGAACCAATGTAGATCAAGATCTGACTGCATAATGGGGCAGTCTGATCTCTGATCTACCCTGTCAGCTTTGCTGAAACACTTTATGGATGATAGAGATCATAATATTGCACCACATTGGGTCTAATTTCAGGACTGAAAATGCCTGTATATGGCGTGCAACACACGAAAAGGGGCCTTCGGACAATTGTGTAAAGTGCTGTCCCGGATTAGCCTGCGCAGGCTACTCCAGGACAGCACTTTACGACTACATTAAGATTTTTTCATACAGTAGACTTTCGTGAAACAGAAAATCGCACAAAAACGGGAAGTGTCATCTTGGATTAGTCACAGACTACACAGGCTGATCTGGGACGACACACTTTTATGCATATGTCCAAAGGCCCCTTTTCATGTGTTGCATGCCATATTAGGGTTTACAAAGTTCTAGTCTTGGTCCCTTTGAATCTTTTTGCAGACAACACCATCAATTTGGATCCAATGATTGTCTGTGTTTCTCTTTGAATGGATAAAAACATTGGGGGGGGGAAAAACTAGAGGCGCCTGAGCGCCTGTATCGCTCCACAGGCCTGATATTTCTATAATGGCGAAAAAGAAGTTTTTAACAATTACCATTCAATCCTGCATTTTAGCTCACTAAAGAAAAAAGGTATGGAAAAAACTTGTGAGAAAAGAAGAAAAAAATGGTAACCAGCATTTTCTTAGTTTCCCACAATAATTTCTATCCTTTTTTATATATGTCTTACTAATTTGAAGATATGTTGTCTGCAACAGGTCCTTTCACAAACCATTTTGGGTGGGGAAACATCAAAATATAGAAAATATGTCTTTCTCAGGGTCGTTAAAAGTTGTGATTGTGTGGTAAAGGGGTAATCTAAAAGAACAGCTAGGAGGGCAAATGAATGAATGTTATAGCAATATAGATCAACTTACATCAATACACCAGATAGAATGAAATATGCTGGCATACAATGAACACCTAATCCCTAATAATCAACTTTTCACAGTTAGAATGTCTTCTGTGGCAAACAACACAAAATGGTCTACAAATGCATTTACATAAATCAAATATCCTGCTCCAGGGCACAGATTAATTCTGGTGTACTGAAGTTGCGGGATCAGTTTGACTGGGTAACATTAATGCCTTATCACAAATGTAAAGCCCTGTCCCACTGTGTACCAGGTCACCAGGATTTACACCCCTTCTCTGTCCACTCTGCATTTACTCATTAGTAGGTCAACAAACCTTTACCAGAAATAATAAAAGTGCAGAGGTTCTCTTGTTCTATATCAAAAGGACTATAAAGTACCTACAACATGGGGGTTTTGTTATTAAAATACTTTTTCTTTTTTATCTTGGCATGGTTACTCAGGCTTAGTAATAAGGCAAAATTGAAAAGCTCAAGTTGTGAAAGGTGCTCAAGCTTTTATCTTATTTATGGCCAGTGATATTTCATTACTAGTACTAACTAATAGCATATCATTGGAGTAAATTGTGATCTTAATACCAAGGAAAATGTGTGGGCTTAAATAGGACAGCCCTGACTAGGTCAAGTCAATCCAATTTTCTTCCTTTTTCTTTGTTAGTCGATAAAACTAACACAATAAATAGTTTTGGAGAAGAACATTTTTTTGAAATATAAGCCTTGTCTATAAAAAAATGTGTTTTTAGGTGTATCATTTTTTTAAAAGGAATTTGGTATACAACCACCATAGAAACAATTTGGCAGACAACCACCATAGGAACTTACCTGCAAAACAACAATGAAATCCAATGAATAGTTTTAGAGAAGAAATTTTTCAAAGATTTTACTTTATACCATAAAAGGAAAATGAGTCTCCCATAAAAGCCATGTTTTTTGACAGATCATTTTTTTTTAAAGGAATTCTGTAAACCTGTATCTAAGGAACATTCCTGCAAAATAATAATGCTATCCAAATAGCAGTTTGGGAGGAGAAGATTTTTAAAGGTTTTTTACTTTGGTTGCCATGGCAACCAGAATTCTTCATGGAACACAATTATTTGAAGGAATTTGAAAGAGGACCACCAAAGGAACATTCCTGTGAAATTTGGTAAAAATCCAGTCAATAGTTTCTGAGGAGAGGTTTTTTAAAGAAAAAGTTTACGGACGCACGCACGGACGAACGGACGGACGCACAACGGACACAACGCCATGACAATAGCTCGCTGGCCTTCGGCCAGTGGAGCTAAAAACAGAAAATTGTATTTACTACCAATTTCTTTCGCCAAATATTTTCAAAAGCCCTTTTCCAACAGGATATAAATATTTTTGGATAATTTTCCTGAAAGATTAAACTATGACAAAAAAATCTAATACAGCTGGTGGTTGCTGCTGAATTTTCTAAACTGTTATACAGCAGGTAAATACAGCATTCATTCACCTAACAATCCCCTGTTTTAATGCCCCTAAAGATGGAAGCAGCTTAGCTAATGAAAACATTGTGGGAAAAGAGGAAAATCCTGGTAACCAACATTTCCTCATTTTCAAATTATGTTTCCTAGCCTTTAAAGGAAAAATTCTGTTGTTCTAGTAACCGTTAACATGTCTGTAAATGCTTTCACTTTAGACTAGTTTTAACTTTTGTTGTTAAGTACAGGGAAATCATTCCACTTAAAAATTTTGTCCTAAAAAGTATAAACAGAGCAGACACGAGAACATGAAGCCTGGAGTGGAAAAAAAAAACATTTGCAGGCAGTTCAAATGCCAACCACAAATTATATTGCTTCAGCAGAAGGTGTAAATCAAGATCAGACTGTACAGGTAAATAATCTGATTAAAGAGCTACCCAGTCCACTGAGGTAGAAGACAAGATATTTTGGCCTACAGCTGCCTTGTTATATGGCAAAACAAGGCTCCTTTTCATTGTCTTTTTATCTGTTTTACATGTTGATTTTCTCATCTAGTAACAGACCAGTTCCGATTACACTGTAGCGAAAAGAGATGTTGCTCTCTGCTGGCAATATGCCCTTCAGTCACAAGGAGAAAATGCTGGTGACTCTCATTTTCTCCTTTTCCCACAATGTTTGCTACCATTTCAAAGACAATTTCAATAATTTCAGACCCATCAAAGTTGTCATATGTAAATGTTTCTATGTTGACAAGTCCCTAAGTCTTTATCTTCTGCAAAACTAATGCTTTCTATTTGACAGGTCTAAAATTTTGTCATCTGGTAAAGAGTTAATTAACTCTTTGCCAAATGACAAAATTTTAGACTGGTCCAAATTGAAAGCATTTGCAGACAACCAATGAAATGTTGCTCAAAAATTGCACTTTGATTTGGGAAGGGTAGAAAACATTGTTGGAAAAGGAGAAAATGCTGGTTACCAGCATTTTCTCCTTTTCCTACAATGTTTTCAAAAGGCATTTTCTCCAGGGTTGTTAAAAGTTGGGATTGTGTGGTAACTAGTACTGATAGTACATGCATTTTAAAGGATTTTTTCTCATTCATTCATGCTAAAAACTTGTTTAACCCTTTAACAAACAATCCCTAAATTAAAACTCTGATGAATACCGTTTTTTGTAAACATTGTGGGAAAAGGAGAAAACCCTGGTTACTTACATTTTCTCCTTTTCCAACAATGTCCTGTCGTCTTCTATATACAAATCACATAATTTAAGCCATATGTAATTTGTCATCTGAAAAATGGTTTCAATTTAGAAAAATGCTTATTACATTTTCTTCTTTTCTCGCAATGTTCTCTAGTTGCCTATGAGCAAGTCACATAATTTGAGCCATATGCAATTTGTCACCTGCAAATGGTTTTAATTTGGACCAGACTAAATCTTTGTTGTGTGGTAAAGGATTAAGTGAATAACCCTTTACCACACAATCCCAACTTTTAATGACCCTGAGAAAGATCTTTTTGAACACATTGTGGGAAAAGGAGAAAATGCTGGTAACCAGCATTTTCTCCTTTTCCCACAATGTTTTCTTACCCTTCCCAAAACAAATTTCAATTCTTGAGTCACATTTATTTTGTCGTCTGCAAATGCTTTCAATTTGGAGCAGTCTAAAGTTTTGTCGTTTGGTAAAGGGATAACAAGTAAACGATGAATCATGCAGACATCACATGCTACTACTTTTAGAATCTAACTGTCAAGCCCAAGCTCACTTGCAGCTTCATGCATTACAGATTAAATCTTCACCAAACAATCTGGCATTCCCAAAGAAAGTTAGTTTTTGAAAAATACATTGTGAGAAAAGGAAAAAATGCTGGTAATCAGCATTTTACCCTTTTTCCACAATGTTTTCTACCCATCCAAAGCCATTCCTCCATTTGAGTTGTATTTAACTTGTTGCTTAAAAGTGCTTTTAATTTGGATTAGTCTGAACGCTTGTCTGGTAAAGAGTTAACCCTTTCCCAAATGACAAATTTTGGACTGGTCCAAATTGAAAGAGTTTGCAGACGACATTTTTTAAATTTCATGAAAATGGCAGAAAGTTATCAAAAAGGGGAGAAAACAATGTGGGAAAAGGAGAAATTGCTCGTTACGAGCAATTTCTCCTTTTCCCACAGTGTTTTCAAAAGACCTGTACTGCAGACACGTGAAAACCAGGGCTTGTTTGGGAAAGGGTTAAATCTTTACCAAACAATCTGGTATTCCCCAAGAAAGGAAGTTTATGAAAAATACATTGTGAGAAAAGGAGAGCATTTTACCTTTTTCCAACAATCTTTTCTACCCATCCAAAGCCATTCCCCCATTTGAGTAGCATTTAACTTGTTGCTTAAAAGTGATTTTAATTTGGATTAGTCTGAACGTTTGTCACTGGTCTGGTAAAGAGTTAAAGGTGAATCTCATCGATTTAATCCTCGATATTCAACAGCTATATAACAAATCGGTCTTGAATCCTTCATAAAGTAAAGACATGTTGGGAGAGAGAGAGAGAGAGAGAAAAGAGAGATATTAAATAGATATAATCCTTCCGATCTGCATTTGTAACCCAGATCTTAGCTGTAGTTCTTATCTTAACCCTTTCCCAAACGACAAATTTTGGACTGGTCCAAATTGAAAGAGTTTGCAGATGACAATTTTAAATTTGATGAAAATGGCAGGAAGTTCTCAAAAAGGGTAGAAAACACTGTGGGAAAAGGAGAAATTGCTCGTAACGAGCAATTTCTCCTTTTCCCCACAGTGTTTTCAAAAGACTTGTACTCCAGACACATGAAAACCAGGGCTTGTTTGGGAAAGGGTTAAAGAAATATGTTGTAAAAGAGAGAGAGATCTGCATTTGTAACACAGATCTTTACTGTAGTTCTTATCTCAACTCTTTACCAAATGACAAAATTTTAGACTTGTCCAAATTGAAAGCATTTGCAGACAACAAAATAAATGTGATTGAAAAATTGAAATGTTTTGGAAAGGTTTGAAAACATTGTGGGAAAAGGAGAAAATGCTGGTAACCAGCATTTTCTCCTTTTCCCAAAAGGTTTTCTAAAGGCTTCTTTCACAGGGTCGTTAAGACGGGATTGTGTGGTAAAGGGTTAAATAGGTTATCCCTGTGTTCTCTGTATAGGTATACTATATCTGTAGTTGCAAACTCAAGTTACTAGAATTGGTTTGCCAAATTGGCCCTTCTACTCCCCTTACAACAGTATCGTAGTTCATAATTCATAATTTCACTTGGGTTCTATCAGTACTGGGTTGGGGCTCTGGAGTGCCTTGCCTTAGAACATTCTCACACTACCACTGCTGCCTTCTAATCAAAGCGCTGACACACTGAAGGCAGCGGGTTTGTGCCAGCTACAGATCGTATTACTTTCTTTGCACAGGTTTCCTTTATACTTGACTTGAAGTAAAAAGGTGCCTTAATCGATCTGCAAACAGTATAGACTTAGGTCAGCCTGTGCAGGCAGTCAGTCTGTGCAGTCTTCACAGGCTGACCTGGGCTGAAACTTTTCGCCATTGGTCCATTTTCTGTACATCGAAGGGTCGGTCTATGGATCAATAATTATTTATGTCTTGCTTGGTATAATCCATCACGAGGATGCAAGAAGCCCCCTTTTGCCAAAGCACAGCTCATTTGTTTGTGGCTAAAATAAAGATAAAATCTAGTACATGAGCACAGGCAGAAAACAAGACTTGAATAAATGATATTAATCCTTTCCAAAACAATCCCAAGTTTTTATGACCCTGTGGAAGAGGCCTTTAAAGACATTTGTGGAAATGGAAAAAGTGCTTCTAACCAATGTTTTCTATTATATCAATCCGTAACATTTATGAAATTCTTGAAAGGTATCTTAAAGTACTGAAAACCAGTCTTAGTATAATTTTGAGGTTTTACACCTCAAAATCCTTGCAGGCCAAATAATGTGCTTTATAAAAGTTTTGCCGATCCCTTTTAAGGAGTTTGTAGCTCAAAGACTTGAAGGTGGTACCGCTGGTTTAAATTTCCAGCATGGTCTTCTTTCTGATCCACTTATCATTTATGCCATGTTGTTATTCAGTGCATGACCTTAAGGAAGAAACGCATGCATAGGTACACTGGCAGCTGTTATGACCCAAGCTGTTTAAATTTCATTAACTGCTAATAAATTATACTGAAAGAAGCCATTTGCAGACAAAAATTGAAACATGGCTCAAAAACAGTGTACATCTTTGATAGGGTAGAAAACATTGTTGGAAAAGGAGAAAATGCTGCTTACCAGCATTTTCTCCCATTCCTACAATGTTTGTAAAAAGTTATGTTCTAAGGGTCATTAAAACTTGAGATTGTGTTGTACAAGTAAATGCATAATATAATTTGCAGTTATAACTACTTTTAACTCTTTACCACTCAATGCCGACTTCTAACAACCTTGAGAAAAAAGCCTTGTGAAAACAGTCTGGGAAAGGAGAAAATGCTGGGAACCAGCATTTTCTCTATTATCCACAATGTTTTCTATCCTATAAAATAAAACTTGTACCATTTGAGCCACAATGAAATTGTCGTCTGCAAATGCTTTCAGTTTGAACACAGCTGAAATTTTGCCGTCTGCCAAAGGCTTAATGGGTGACTTTTCGTGTAACATCGCCTGTCATAGCCGAATCCGTACGACTTTGGCGATAAAAGGCGATGTTACACGAATCCCATTACGATGCCCTATGCTCAAAATTCATCATGCAAACAAACACCAACAAGAAAAAGTCGATGCAAAGAATCAAAGTCGCCGCAAATTTTTTTATTTAATGCTTCAAGAAAGCCAGGGCAAATACGTAAATGTCAGTTTTCATCAGCAGATTTTTTAACACATTATGAAATTGATGTGACTGTGAATCTATATCAAAAGTTGTCTTCTGTTACAGTATCTAATACCCTCGCATAGCGCTCTCTGAACTCTTTTCCAAACGAAAAATATCAGACTCTTCCAAATTCAAAGAGTTGACAGACGACAATTTAAAAAGCTGCAAAAATGGTAGAAAATTCGCTAGTAGTGGGGGGGAAAAGTATTTGTTAAAGGAGAAATTGCTTATAACGAGTAATTTCTCCTTATCCAACATGTTTTTCCAAAAGAATTTGACAGTGCACGTGATAACCCGCGTTTGTTTGGGAAAGTGTTGAAAACAGGGCCAAGTTACTAAAATGTTGCTGTCCTAGGATAGTATGATTCAAGAGAACGTAAGTTTGCAAGGCATGCTTTCAATTTAAACAAGTCTAAAACTATACTGTTTGGTGAACGCTGTTAATAAAGAATATTGGTTTTGCATTGTGATTTATGAACAACACAGCGAAAAACTGGTCTCTCTCCAGATTTTTTCCAACAAAGTACATGTAAATTTATCTAGAACTTGGTGAGAAATAAACAAAAGGGTTCTAAACAATCTTTGTTTTAAAAACTAAACTTAGAAAGAAGTAACCAATAATGGTTAGATACAATCATAACCATCATACTCGTTCTTCGGCGGAATTTAACACAATTTCAGCAATGGACAATTTTAGCGGTGGTCATTCAACAAAAAACACAAATAGTAGGAAAAACTAGGTACTAAATAATCAAAATGATAATTAAACGGTTTTAACCTGTGTACGAAATGACGAAAGTGGATACGAAATGACCAACTGGATACGAAATGACCAAAATAGAAAGTATAGGTAGGTACGAAATGACCAAAATCGTATCTACGAAATGACCTAGGTACGAAATTAACTAGGTACAAAATGACTGGAAACCTGTACAGCCTTGACCAATGGAAACAAGGCATTTATTTGGATGAGTCCATTTCTCGCGAATAGTGAAAATAAAAGTAATACTTGGGCGGATTTTTTGATGTTGTAAGTATTAACAGAGCAAAAATAGTATCGTATTGTATATACTTCGTAGTTTAAGAATGAATTAAAAAGCCAGTTTAAGGCGAAGCAGAAAGATTCCTTGTTAACCTTAACACCCCTATAAGAAAGAAATTGCCATTGTCCATGTCCTAACTCGAAAAACTATTAAAAATATAGTCGCGCGCTTCTGCGCGGCGACTAATAAAAACTTTTGCTCTGAAAATATTTTCTTTTGCACTTTTTCGGTCTATGTAGATACCGACGCCCTCTTTCCGTTTCTATTCTACAGTAACATTACGGATGAACTCGTAAGGTGTAAGGCAGTTTTGAAAGGGTGTCGTCTGCGCGAGTAGCGCGTATTTATACATGATCGTTTGTGTATTCATGGAGGAACTATTTAGTCAAGTGTAGGAATCAAGTTTTGTTTACCTCGCGTATCCAGGAAAAAGCTGCCGGCTGCAAGAATTCTCGACCTAGATAAATATCGTAAGCATTGAAAATCAGTAACTCATACCTGGGGACCATGACAGCGGGTTTCACCCGCTGCCAAAAACACCAGGATTTCCTGATAACACAGCAAACCCCTTGACCACTGTGCCTTTAACCCTTTACCAGACAACAAAATTTTAGCCTTGTCCAAATTGAAAGCAATTTCAATGTGGCTCAAATGGTGCAATTTTTCTTTGATAGGGTAGAAAACATTGTGGGAAAGAAGAAAATGCTGGTTACCAGCATTATCTCCTTTTCCCACAATGTTTTCAAAAGGCTTCTTTCCCAGGGGCGTCAAAAGGCAGCATTGTGCGGTAAAGGGTTAAGCACCCTGCCACTACTGGCTCTAGAAAACTCCCACTGACCAGCTCCTAAAGCCAGGATCAAACACAGAACCTCTAGAAACAAATCCAAAGCCTCAACAACTAAGCCAGTGAAGACCCTTCTAAGCTCTAACTACATCCTTATTGTTGAATATCAAGTACCTATACAGCAAAGACTGGTCTATATTGGAAGCACTTGTTAACATACCACAAATTAAATGTAGCACAAATTTTGAAATTTGTCTTTGAAAGGGTAGAAAATGTGGGAAAATGGGAAAATGCTGGTTACCAGCTTTTTCTCCTTTTCCCACAATGTTTTCAAAAGTCCCTAGGAGTAGTTAAAACTCAGGACTGTGTGGTAAAGGGTTGATTCTTCATTCCATCACATGTTATTTTTATCATTCCATTTCTTTTCTTCTTTGCTATGTACTCACTATACTGGACTTACTTTTATCACAACTAATTTTTCACTTCTCCAAATTAAAACCATATTCAGACAACAAATAAAGTGATGCTTAACCCTTTACTACACAATCCCGAGTTTTAACAACCCTGAAAGAGAAGGCTTTTGAAAAGAATGTGGGAAAAGGAGAAGATGCTGGTAACCAGCATTTTCTCCTTGTCCCACAATGTTTTCTCACTGTCAAAGACAACAATCCTAGCTTTAGCAACATTTGTCATCTGCAAATGCTTTCAATTTGATAGAGGCTAAAATTTTGTCATTTGGTAAGGAGTTAAATGAGGATATCTGTCGCTGAAAGAGTAGAAAACATTGCAGATATAGGAAAAATTACCAGTTACCACCTTTTCTCCTTTTCCCACAGCGTTTTCAAAAGCCTCTTTAGCTAAAGGTTGTTAAAATATTCGAATGTTTGGTTCAGGGTTAAAGCTTTTCAAGTGCTTTTTGAAAATACAACAAGGATTTTCTCCATTTCCGATGTTTTCGCAAGCCTTCTTTTACTGAGGATCGTCAAAACCCAGGATTGTTTGACAAAGTAATGAGCTTTCACAATACAAGTAGTAACAAAGAACCTTAGCTGTTAGAAAAAGAAAATCCCCATATCTGGATGAAGAACTTAGTCCCTGGAAAAGGAAAATCCCCCTTATCCAATCTCTAGAGGTTAGATAATGGTCATTATGAGTAAAATCTACCATTGATAATGGGCTTACAGATGTGTCAATCCAATTATCAGGAACCCTTGCAAACTTCTATCAAATCCAAAGTCCTTTCAATTCATCCAATAATAATTAACACAAAACTTATGGACGACTCCAAAATCAATTTAAGTGTGGAAAAGTAAATTATTTGAGTCATGCAATGTGAAAAGGGGGTTTATGCATCTGCAAAAAAATATCGACCCAGGTCAGCCTGCACAGTACTCACAGGCTGACCCGAGTCGAAACGTTTTGCTAATGGGTCAATTTTCTGCACGTCAAAGGGCCAGTATAGTACAGAAAACTGTTTAGACAAAATCAACAAAATGATCAAATTAACAGTAGGGAAGTTTTTTGGACAAACAGCTATTCTCCATCCATGTTTCCTTTACAGAACAGAGCAACTCCCCTCTCCATATTTCATAAAATGTTCAGATAAAGAAAAAGGTTAACCCTTTGAATGATGAACATTTCCATTCATCTATATAGATAGAATTTTGTTAAGAACAAATGAAAGTGGCCTAAATAATGAAATTTGTCTTTGAAAGAGCAAGAAAACATTGTTGGAATAGGAGAACATGTTGTCTACTAGCTTTTTCTTTTTTTCAAAAGCCTTCCTCTTTAGGGTCTTAAAAAAAGTTACAGAATGGCTGGTGAAATAAAATGATCTCTAACTGACACCAACAATGAACTTTTCTGTTCACTGTTTTTCATGATCTCAAAGTAGCAAATCTTTGCACATAAAATATTGAACTGTGCTCTCTTACTGAACTTCAGCTGACCTCATAAGAGCCCCAATGGAATTATATAGTGTGCTCAGAGCTGACAGCAATGGAGATGGAAAAAAGTGTGAAGGGTAACCATTAGTAACAACAACAGGTAGGAGTTAAGACCAATAATCAATAACTCTTGTACACTATCAATGGAACTAATCTCTGAAAGGGGATCAACATGAAAATTACACACCGAGACACGGATCAATCATTATAGCCGGAACAAACACTCCCGATATATGACATGGATCAGTCAATGTCTGGCTCTACTTGGTTTTCCATTTTCCAATTCATGATCTTTAACCTTAAAGCACCTTTCAGAAATATGCAGTCTGATCTTTATACCACAAGACAAAATTTTACACTTATCCAAACTGTAAGCATTTGCAGACAAATTAACTATGGCTCATATGGTGAGATTTGTTGGTAAAAGGACAGAAAACATTATGGGAAAAGGAGAAAATGCTGGATACCAGCATTTTCTCCTTTTCCCACAATGTTTTCAAAAGGTCTCTTTCTCAGGGTTGTTAAAACTCAGTATTGTGTGGTAAAGGAATAATATACATGTACACTGTCTGCTTTACTGTAACATTAAAGACAAAAAGAACCTTGACATTGCTTAACCCTTTACCACACAATCCATACTTTTAACAACCCCAAGGAAGAAGCCCTTTTGAAAACACTGGGGGAAAAGGAGAAAATGCTGGTAACCAGCATTTTCTCCTTTTCCCACCATGTTTTCCACCCTATTATTTGAGCCACATTTAAATTGTCATCTGCAAATGCTTTCAATTTAGACCAGTCTTAAATTTTGTCATTTGGTAACGAGTAAAGCAGCTTCCATTTTGTCTCAATTCTCGACAGAAAAATTAATGTCAACTGGATTTATTTGGCACTCCAAAAATTTTTCCTATAAGGACCTATTTATTCAGATTTTTATATTCTCAACATGCTCAGTGACAACTTTACTTTATACTACACAATGCCGATTTTTAATGACCCCGAGACAAAAACCTTTTGAAAACACTTTGGCAAAATGAGAAAATGCTGGTAATCAGCATTTTCTCCTTTTCCCACAATGCTCTCTACCTTATCAAAGAAATATCGCATCATTTTAACAACAATGAAATTGTCGTCTGCAAGTGCTGACTTTTAACGACCCTTAGACAGAAGCCTTTTGAAAACATTGTTGGAAAAGGAGAAAATGCTGGTAACCAGCATTTTCTCCTTTTCCCACAATGCTTTCTACCTTATCAAAGAAATATCACATCATTTTAATTACAATGAAATTCTCGTCTGCAAATTTTGGACGGGTCTAAAACTTTGTCGTGTGGTAAAGGGTTAAGTTGTGAAAGCTGCTCGCACAATATAATCAAAACATTTACATCTAAATGTGCAGTGTCACACAGAAAATCCTTTTTCACCAGTATTAAATCCCTTAAAAAGCTGAGGGTCTTTTTTTCAGATAATGCTCATGTTACTACCCATACTTGTGAAGAAAGAGAAACGTGAAGTTATAAAACTATTTTCCTACATGATTTCAACCCTTTACCATAGAATCCCAAATTTTTACCCAGATAAAGGAGGCTTTTGAAAACATTGTGGGAAAAGGAGAGAAAATGCTGGTATCCATCATTTTCTCCCTTTCCCACAATGTCTCCTTACCTTCAAGAAACAAATTTTGATTTTTTTTTTGAGTCACAATTATTTTGTCCTCTGCAAATGCTTTTAATGCTCCTTTTCCCACAGCTTTTTTTTTTCTTTAAAGCAGTCTTGTGTAGGGTAAAGCATTGTTTCGTAGTATACAGTGTTCAATTTTGGTACCCCTAAGAGTAACAAATAAACCAAACAGACATTTTCAGTACAGTAATAAGATCTAAATAATTGCAGTTTCATAAATTGCTTTGGTCTATCATGTTTCAGCTCACTGGACAGTGTAGATCAAAGATCAGACTGCACATTTTTTGTGCAGTCTGATCTTGACCTACACTGGCCACAAAGGTACCTATTGTTGCAAAAGGTGCTTTAAGGGTTAAGCTTTGAGGAAGATCTACCTAGAGTAACCTCTGATTTTTTTCTTATTCCAGTTCTACTGTAATTTTAGAAAAAAACTTTGATTGATTGGTAAGCATGTCTGAAAAAGGTTTTAACCTTTTACGACACGATCCCGACTTTTAATGACCCTCAGAGTGGAGCCTTTTGAAAACGTTGCGGGAAAAGGAGAAAATGCTGGTAACCAGCATTTTCTCCTTTTCCCACAATTTTTACTACCCTTTTGAAGACAGTAAAAACCATTTTAGCAACATTCAATTTGTCATCTCCAAATGCTTTGAAATTCGACCAGTCTAATATTTTGTTGTCTGGTAAAGGGTTAAATCCACTTTGAACAGGATTCCAGCTACAACTCTATCACAGCAGCTACACCAAGTCTTATTCACATTTTTCTGAGTTTTCACCAGGTCTACGCTGAGCTCTCCAGTTCCTCACAGAGGAAAAAAAAAAACTTGCATCTCAATTGGTGATTGAACCATGATTTTCTGACTTAAGCTTATTGAAAACATTGTAGGAAAAGGAGAAAATGCTGGTAATCAGCATTTTCCCCTTCTCCCACAATGTTTTCCACTCTTTCACAGCCAAATCTCATATTTCCAGCCAGGTCTAAGCTGTCATCTGCAAATGCTTTCATTTGGAAGACTTGTAATTTTTGTTGTTTGGTTAAGTAGTTAAGTGTAAACTCTTTAACACATAGCAAAATTTTAAACATGTCCATTTTAACCCTTTCCCGACTTTTAACAACCCTGAATGGGAAGTCTTTTGAAAACATTGTAGGAAAAGGTGAAAATGCTGGAAACCAGCATTTTCTCCTTTTCCCACAATGTTTTCTACCCTTTAAATGACAAGTTTCATGCTTTAAATAACATTTAATTTGTCGGCTGCAAATGCTTTCAATTGAGTCCAAAATTTTGTCGTTTGGTAAAGAGTTAAAGGTATTTGGAGACAACAAATTAAGCGTGGCTCTACTGCTGTGATTTGTCTCTGAAATGATAGAAAACACTGAGGGAAAATAAGAATATGCTGATTACCAGCATTTTCTCCTTTCCCCACAATGTTTTCAAAAGCGGTCTCCTACAGGGTTGTTAAAATTTGTGACTGTGGGTAAGGGGATGAGCTTACAATGTATCTGTAGCTCAAACGTTTTTTATTTCTTTTGCAGGTAGAGGGATACACGGTAAAACAGTCATGACCTACCCTCAGTTGATGGTCCGTAACACTGCAATAAATTGGTCAATAACAATCAAATTATCACTCTATTACAAGTGTTTGCAGCTTTGCACAAGGAAAATATTTGTAAATACACAGTTGGCGAATGATAATTGATCAACTTCTGTCTCTTTTGTTATCTGATCTGGGATATGAAGTACATCGTTACATCACTGACAATACGACAATAGGACAACACTTAAGATAATATACCAAACAGAAAACACAACATCTTCAGCTGAAAAGAAACCATCTATGTACTATAAAGTAAAGAGGAAGTGTTACCTTTTTATTTCTATAGGGACCGTCCTACAATCACACTGGGGATCTCACAAATACCAGTATCTTTATCAACCTACAAGGAAGGGAAATATAAAAACCTAAAGCATTCAACTTCCTTTAAAACCTTTTAAACACTAGTGTTTTTAACCCTTTAATTAAAGCCCCTTTCACAACTACAGTTGCCTTTGCGGCCGTATAGATCAAGATCAGGCTGCACAAATCGTGCAGCCTAATCTCTGATCTATACTGTCCGCTTAGCTGAAGCACTTTACACAAAAGCAATCTGGAAAATGAGATAATTTAGGTCTCATTTCAAGACAACATATGTCTGTTTGGTTTATTTGGCGCTCTATGGGTTGTTTTCATTCAATCCTGTAAGACAAGTCTGATAGAAGGGTACAGCTGGAAACTATGTTTCTTCCTTCAATTTTCGTTACAAATATGAAGATGATGCCTACAGATTTAAAGAAATTATAAATAATTATAGACTTTATCGTGCCATTACCTTGCAAATAGTTTTTTCCATCTGGTATAGAATTAAAGGATTCAAGTTTTCCTACGAATTAGAAAGAAAACCCTCAAATGTACATTCCTATAGATGTAATGACAATTTAACAAACAATCCCTTGTTTTAACTACCCTAAGGAAAAAAGGCTTTTGAAAACATTGCAGTAAAAGGATAAAATGCTTAAAACCAGCATTTTGTCCTTTTTCTGCAATACTCTCTGCCCTTTTAATTTGGATGTTGGTAATTTAGTTGGCCTTGTTTAACCCTTTCCCAAACAAGCCCTGGTTTTCACATGTCTGCAGTACAAGTCTTTTGAAAACACTGTGGCAAAAGGACAAATTGCTCGTAACGAGCAATTTCTCCTTTTTACACAGTGTTTTCTACCCTTTTTGATAACTTTCTGCCATTTTCATCGAATTTAAAATTGTCGTCTGCAAACTCTTTCAATTTGGACCAGTCCAAAATTTGTTGCTTGGGAAAGGGTTGAGAGTTAGCTCTTTACAACACAACAAAATTTTAGACCAGTCCGAACTGAAAGCATTTGCAGACAAATAAAATGGGGCACAAAAAACAGAATCTATCTGAGACTGTTGAACACAAGGTGATAAAATGATAAAAGAAGGAAATGCTTGTTACCAGCATTTTCTTTTTTTCCCACAATCTTTTCAAAAGCCCTCTTCCTCCGGGTCTTTAATACTCGGATCATGTGGTAAAGAGTTTCGAGGTTTCCTTCCCAACAAAAAGAAGTACCAAGGCCTTCCATCTCCTTAAATGTCATACTCTATATACATGTACATTTCTTTTTTACACTCTTGTCAACAAAACAATTTTAAAATTTGACCAAAGGGAAAGCATTTGCAAGTGACAATTTAGGTATGTCTCACATGATGAGATATGTCTCTGAATGAGTAGAAAACATTGTGGGGAAGGGAGAAAATGCTGGTAACCACATGGTTTTAAAAAACCTTCTTCGGGGTTCTAAAAACACCATGGGATTGTTTAGAAAAGGCTTAACATAAAATAGAAGGAAAACCATCGCTTACTTTTAAAACTTTGGAAGTTCTTCTACGTCTTCTAACTACAGGTTAAGTTTCTCTTGCCCTTTGCTCTTCACAATGAATTCTGTAATGGTAAAAAAAGTTAGCTGGGTATATTTCCATAAGAACTGAAGTAGCAATAGAAAGATAACCTCTTAACACAATCTTAACCCTGTAAAACACAATCCCGAGTTTTAACAACCCTGAGAAAGAAAGCTTTTGAAAACACTGTGGAACTGGAAAAAAGAGAAAATACTGGTCAAAAGCATTTTCTCTTTTTCCCACAATGTTTTGTTTCCATTCAGGGAATAATCTAATCATTTTAAAAACATTTTATTTGTCTGCAAATGCTTTTAAACTGGACAGGTCTAAAATCTTGTACTTAACCCTTTACTGCACAATGACGCCTTTTGACGCCCCTGGGAAAGAAGCCTTTTGAAAACATTGTGGGAAAAGGAGAAAATGCTGGTAACCAGCATTTTCTCCTTTTCCCACAATGTTTTCTACCCTATCAAAGAAAAGTTGTACCATTTGAGCCACACTGAAAATGCCATCTGCAAATGCTTTCAATTTGGACAAGGTTATAATTTTGTCGTCTGGTAAAGGGTTAATAGAGTTGAAGAAAATATTTGGTACCCAATTTCGATTTCACCTGCTTCAACAAGTTGACTGACTCGCATTTTCACAGTATGGGTTTATCCTTTACCAAAGAATCCAGAGTTTTAAGGACCCCGAGAAAGGAAGCTTCTGAGAACATCATGGGAAAAGGAGAAAATCCTGGTAACCAGCATTTTCTCCTTGTTACCAGCATATTCTCCTTTTCCAAAAATATTATATTCTTCCCTTTCAGCTACAAATGTCATCATTGGAGTTCCATTCTATTTGTCATCTGCCACAGCTTTGAATTTGGAAGTGTGTAAACTTTCACTTTCTTAAAGTTTTTCTAAGTTAGTTAATACTTTGTGTTACTGGAGTTTTGAAAAGTTATCGGAAGTGTATCTATATTCAGATAGTCAGGTGTTAATGACGTTGGTCTGTGAAGTAATAAGGATTATGTCGATGCCACAAGTGTATTCCAGCTGATTTTTTTTTTCAAATTTATCAATGGATTGGCCGTCTGGTATGTTTATTTCAAGTTAGAAAAAAGCTGGGGAAGCGTCAATTAGAGGGGGGGGGGAATAATAAGCAATATGGTACCAGTGATTCAAGTGTCCCTTGAAAAAACAAAGGTCAGCAGGACTGAATATTTTTTTTTTCTTGTTTTCCTAATTTTATATTATATCAAATAAATCATGTAGAACAAGTCCTTCCAGCTGGAACAAAAAAAAATTAGATGGTTTGTTTCCATCACAAACTTCATGCAACGTCTTGATATTTTCTTTCTCTTGTCCCATTATTTTGACTGTAGTACCCTTCCCAGGTAGTAGGTGGTACTGCCGCCATATACTGGGCACATAGGCACAGTATTGGAACAGGATCTGAGCTTGTACAGTGTTTCTGCTAGCTCATAAATTTTGGGAGTCATCTGTGACTCGCTGTTTGGAATTTCGGGGGTCATTCAGAAATTTTACGCGTCATGATCTATAACCTTTGTTTTTGTTCATGTATTGTTTGCCTTTGCAAGTTTGTAAATATCAAATAATGCTAAGAATTTTAAATCAAATTAAATGACAGTGTGGTATTAAAGGTAAAAGTAAAAAACAATGACCTCGTAAAAACTGTCATCTGTCATCCCAATTACTCCACCATGTTGGTGACCATTACCGAGCAGGGTCTAAAACGCGGACAAAAAGTTAAAGTACAGATTCCATACAGTAATGTAGACGAGATGACAGCGATGTCACCTGGAATAATGTCGTGTTTTAGACCGATTCAGTGTAAATCGGAAACAAATAATTTAGTGTTAGAAAGCGGGTTCGACATGATTTTGCTGCTTTGCAGTTACAAACTTGACAATTTTGTAAGATATATTCATTGAATCAATCCTTTATGTTCCTTTTTGATTCTGGTTTATGTTGCATCAATGAAGACACGATGAATTAATTTTGTTGCGTCAGGCTTTCATTTTGCGTGTCAAAAACGCAAAAACGCTGACTTTCTGAAACGCTGCTTGTAAATGCCCTCCGAAATGGGGATTTTTTTGTTTTTAAATCGGCTAAAAGAATGGTGGTCACCTTTTTGGAGGAAGTCAACAATCATGCAGACCCCGATTTCAAGCATCTGAAAGAGGATAGACCTAAAATACATATTAAAAAATTTTTCAATGAAATAGGCAATACAGAAATTGTTTGACAGAATGGAAATCGTCATGGTTGGAAATTGATGGTTGTGCCAAAAAAAAAAAACCTGATGCTATTTGAGGATTACCATCTGAAAGACATAGGAGCAGTCACATTATTTACCGAAATGGAACCAAACAGCTTGACATGAAGCACATGGCACAAAATTGGTAAAAAAAGTTAACTGGTTGGCAGCCATTGGGTAGGGTCAGTCAAGCCACCTGAAACATTGGCAATGTTTTTTTTTTCTTGCCATACCTATTAGGTAGAATACTTAGTATTGAATTATTGCTCCACTGGACTTAACACTCTCAAAGTTAAGCAGGTCCAACCTTTCTTATGAAACGACCATCGGGCCTTCACCTAGAATTTTAAGCTGGTCCAACCATCATTTATGTAGGTCTTGAACATCTAACCAGCATTTTTTCAGCCCTGTATTTATCGACAAACATAAACTTCAGTTTTCTATTTCACTATCGATACCAAAAATCATTGTCCCATGCTACTTTAACTTTCCGTCAGTTCACGATGTCTGAAGGAAAATCCCCTTGTCGATTTTTTTTTTCAACTTCCAATTTCATCAATTAATGGAACTGCATGACAAGGCATTTGGTTATTCCCTCTGACAGAAAAGTCCATTTAGTGTGAAGTATTACTAATTCACAAAATATGGAACAGTGTCGATAACAGCGGTGACCCGACAGTGTGGTCCAAAGAAAGGACTAATACGATGTTGGAAGCAGTCACGGACAGAAAAGTTCCTATCAGTCTCCTGGCACAGGAAAGGCATGCCGAGAATGTTGACCATTTCGATTACGTGAATCTCACCTTTAGTCAGCAACTAATGAAGATATCTAGAAGCCGCAAGAGTGTTGAATAATAAAACTGTTATTTGTCACCGCCCTTCGGATTTTGTTGTCTTTACCATCCAAAATGGCTGCCGTCTGGATGCAAATAAGCCTCGTTCTGATTTCTATAATCTGTTTCAAATGTAGAATATGTTCTGATCTTAATCGATCAACTTTTTCAACTTGGTTTGTTTTTCGTCTGTAAATTTAGTGATTTGCAAAATCAGCTTCGACTATCACTTTCTATGTTTTATAGTCGAAAAGACACACCATAGTTCAGTTTTGAGTGAAACTGAAAAGGGTATAACTACTCCACTTAGACAGGAACCGTATGTAGATCTATACACGATCCTTGTTTTGGATCAACAAATTCTAGGCCTCGTTATTTTCTCGAAAACATAGATAATGACAAATTGAAGTCGTGTTAAGATGGTGCAGGTAAAAATCTCTTTATGTATATACATGTATGCTAAAAGATCAGTGTAATCAATTCGCCGGTATAGATACTATAAAAGTTGGACTACTTGTAGAATAAAGAAAGTTCTCGATCTTGAACAGGGAGTGTTTAATACCCTTTTTTTTGTTTAACCCGTAAAATAAGTTTATGACCAATTTGTAAACATTTTACACATAACTGGTCAAAACAGAAAATGCGTGTTAAAAGAACATGTGTGTGATTATTTTCATTGTTTGACTTTTCAAAGAAATTAACAGCGGGTTGTGGGCGGGGGACTTTTTTTTTTCTCTACACCAAGGGAGATCAACTACAGCATAAAACTTCTTAACAAGCGTTATCTTTCTTGGACTACAACGATGTGACCTGCAGTGCTTGAAAACGTTAACCTCTAGGCTGCTAAGCGCGATTCACTGACCATTTGCGGACAGTGTAGATCAAGTGCACAGAACGTGCAGTCTGATCATGAATCTACACTGTCGGATAAGGTGATTTTTTTAATAAGTTTGAATAAGCGTTATTCAGGTTTTTACTAGATCTACCAGTTTGAAAATTTCATTTCACTAATTTAGCTGGATAAGGGTTAACTTTGTGAACAATCTCCCGTCAATAAGGTATATTACTTCTTAAAGCATATATTTTCTGTCAGCTCTACAGTCAGGGTTATTTTGGACATAGAACCTCATGAAAAACATAGTGTAGATCAACGATCAGAATTCAGTCTGATCTTGGTCTAACCTGTCTAAAATGGCACTACCCTGTAGCATGTGCACATGTACAAGAATATTCTTTAGTGGCCACAGAGCCAAATTTTGTTATCAAACAATCCAATGGAAGAGGGTCTTTAAAAACACTGTGGGAAAAAGAAACCACTGGTTACCTGCATTTTCTCCTCTTTTCACAGTGTTTCACAGGCAAATCCAATGATCTGTTTCTAGTCTACATTTTCAAAGCTCTATGGACAAGTCTGAAATTTGTCATCTGATAAAGACTCAGGGTAGATTTGTAATCTGCAGAGCCTGGCTTTGTTTCCCACTCATGCCACTGGTTTTTCATGGAAATATCCCATGGCATGGTATTGCAAAGCCCTAGCCTGGTACTTGTGAACCAAGGAACCTCATAAATACATTACCTGTCACATTGATGCAACTGAAATATTGTTTAACCCTTTACCAAACAATCCCTGGTTTTCACGACACTGGGAAAGAAGACTTTTGAAAACATTGTGGGAAAAGGAGAAAATGCTGGTTACCAGCATTTTCTCCTTTTCCAACAATGTTTTCTATCCTATCGGAGGGCTTAAGCTCATTTGTACCAATTTTGAATTTGTCTTTTGCAGAAGTTTTGAATTTGAAAGAGTCTAAAATTTGCCGTTTGGGAAAGGGTTAACTCTTTACCAAATGACAAAATGTTAGACTTGTCCAAATTGAAAGCATTTGCAATTGACAAAATAACTGTGGCTGAAAAATTGAAATGTGTGTTGGGGAGAGTAGAAAACATTGTGGGAAAAGGAGAAAATGCTGGTTGCCAGCATTTTCTCCTTTTCCCACAATGTTTTCAAAAGGCTTTTTCTTCTGATCATTACAACTTGTGATTGTGTGGTAAAGGGTTAACCCTTTACCAAACAACCCATCCTTTAACCCTTAACCAAACAATCCCAGGTTTTTACGACCCTGAGAAAGAAGGCTTTTGAAAACATGGGAAAAGGAGAAAATGCTGGTTACCACCATTTTCTCCATTTCCCACAATGTTTTCTACCCTATCAGAGACCTAAAGCTTATTTGTACCAATTCTGAATTTGTCATCTGTAGATGTTTTGAATTTGAAAGAGTCTAAAATTTGTCGTTTGGGAAAAGGTTAACAAGATGTCATTCAAAATGGGCCAGTCTGAATTGAAAGCATTTGCAGACAAAAAAATAAATTTGACTCAAAAACTGAATTTTGTGTTCGGAAGGGTAGACAATACTATGGGAAAAGGCAGGTTACCAACATTTTCTCCTTTTCCAACAATGTGTCCAAAAGACTTTTTTCCTAAGGGCTGTTAAAATTTTGGACTGAGTGGTAAAGGCTGAAATTGTTTGACCCATAATTAATTTATAATGTGCAAATGTTTTCAATTTTGACAAGTCAATAATTTTGTTGTGTGCGAAGACGCTGAATCAGTGTTACTGTAAATTGTTTGTTTGTATTGGAGTTTAATGCCGTTTTAATAGCTTAGGTCATATCACAGCCGTCAGTGCACCTACACATGCGTTTCCTGGCTTTGTTACACCAGTACTGACACAACTTTCTTTCCAAGCCACTGACTACTTTTCTCACATGCATCAGAGGTCAGAGGCGAAAAATTGCCAGAAAGAAAGTTTGCCTCAACCTGGTATCAAACTCACAACCAGCAGATCAGAGTCAGATACGCTAACCACTGAGCTACCCAGGTGGGCCTTGTTACTGTAAAGCAGGGCAAAACTCCATTCAAGCAAACAAAAGAGCCCTGTTGACTTGGTAGTTGGCTGTATGATCCCAAGTTGGTCAAAGGCTTACATCCCAGCTCTGCCATAATACTTTTGAGACTGGTTGATTGTACCGGTCATGTGATTTAAGGAATGAAGAGAATTATTTTGTTTTCATGGAAGTATGCAGCAGTTACGTACAAAAGTGTGATTAGGTCTTTTTGTTTACGTATCTCTATGAAAACAAAAAAATTCTATTCACTCCATATAATTCTATATGACAGACAACAAACATGCACATAAATAGCAATGACTGCTTTTTTAAAAATCTTTTTAAATCAATACTGCATTTTCTAATGCCCTTTTCATAGCTCGATCATGAGGTAAAAATAGTATGACCTTTTACCGTACAATCAGGAGTTTTAACGACCCTGAGGAAGAAGCCTTTTAAAAAATTGTGGGAAAAGGACAAAATGCTGGTTACCAGCTTTTTCTCCCTTACCTGCAATATTTTCTACCTTATCAAAGACAAATTTCATCATTTGATCCACATGTAAATCATTGTCTGCAAATGATTGTGATTTGAACAAGTCTAAAATTTTTGCTGTGATAAATTCATGACATCATCATTAGCACTGAACATTGCAGATTTAGTAGATCTTTTAATAGATGTTTAACATCCTGAAAGTACATTGAAAATTAGATAATTTATACCCAGTAAACTGACAATGAGTTTTAAATTCTCTCCCTAACTTTAAGAATTAATTATCTGATTTTTTTTTTCATTCAACGACATTCAGAGAAAATAAATTTAGCTAGCATTTGAACTTTGGACTGTAGAGAAAGACAAACATTATGAAATGTTATACACAATGTTTGTTGACATTAGTTTGACAGCGAGAAAAAGTTTCAGAAATGAACAGTAAAGTTCTGGAACGAAAAAAACTGAATGACACAAACCTTACTTCATATTAAAAAGAAAATCAACACATGTGAGCATAACATTCACCAACAAAATAAATCACTGGCACTGAAAATTGTACATTTCCTATCCCCAAAAACTGATTACCTAACACCAATCATGAAATAATAATAATAATAATAATACAGTTTGATAATCAAGGGAGGTAATAGTACCAAACTACATCTATTTGTTATCAGTGAACAAGAGTTATCTACCTTCATCAGTATATAAGCTTTTTAAATCATACTGTCTTCATGTACTACAAGAAGATTTTAAAGTCTTCACTGTATAAGCCCTTGTCAAACATCCTAACCCCGGGGCTGACCCTACGCTATAGTTCTAACTATCTTGATACAGGTCCACTAGATGAAGCTACATGCAAACTTTGGCAGACCTAGACCTGATGGTTAGGAACCAGAAGATTTTTTTCAAGTTTTTTTGTTTGTTTGTATTGGAGTTTAACGCCATTTTAACAGCTTAGGTCATATCATGGCGGTCAGTGACGCACCCATGTGTTTCCTGGCTTTCTCATACCAGTACTGACACAACTTCCTTTCCAAAGCCACTGACTACTTTTCTCACATGCATCAGAGGTGAGAGGTGAAAAATCGCCGGAAAGGAAGTTTGCCTCAACCGGGTATCGAACTCGCAACCATCAGGTCACGAGTCAGACACGCTAACCACTAAGCTACCCGGGCGGGCTTTCAAGTTTTTAACTTTGTAAATGTCCATGTAAAACATATGAATAGGGACAGTCCTGGTACAGGTGTACTAAATGAAGCTGCATGCCACATTTGGAAGCGCTAGGCCTTCCTTTTAGGATTTTTTTTTCAGTTTTCACTACAAAAGCACATGCTAAACTTGTGAGCCTCAGGCTGAGGCCAATTTTGACCCCAGGGCTATGATTGGGACAGTCTTGGTAGAAGTCAACTAGATGAAGCTGCATGCCAAATTTGGTAGCCCTAAGCCTAATAGTTATGAACAGAAAGAATTTTTTTTGGTTTTCGGCACATAAGCCCATGTAAAACTTGTGACCCCAGGGGTGGGGCCAGCAGCGCTTTAAGAATTTTGATTGAGGTCTGTTTGATGAAGCCAAATGCCAAATTTGGTGGCCATAGTTTTCGAGACGAAGATTTTTAACATTTTGAAGATTTTTCAGTTTTGTTGCCATGACAACCAAAGTTTTTACTGAAATCAAATTTTTTTTAAAAAGTCTAAAGAGGGTCATGACAGGATCATTTCTGTGAAGTTCCATCAAAATTGGATAGGTAGTTTCAGAGGAGATGTTTGAAATAAAACTTAATGCATGCGCAGGCACATACATACACATGGGCTTCATGGACACAGGGCAATGACATAAGATTGCTAGCCTTCAGCCAGTGTAGCTAAAAAACAGAGTTTGTTTGCCTGGCTGTCAACCTTTAACCAAACAATCCCATATTTTTACAACCCTAGGAAAAAGACTTTTTGAAAACATCATGAGAGAAGTAGAAAATACTGTTTACCAGAATTTTCACTTTTTCCCATGATGTTTTCCAACCTTTCACAAACAAATTCTATCATTTGAGGCCAACAGCATTTCTCATCAGCAGAAGCTTTCAATTTGGACAAGTCTCAAATTTTGTCATCTAGGAAAGAGTCAATACATGTGAGCCATTCTCTTTTAAAAAGGGGGCTTAATGCATCAATAACAAAATAACAAAAAGTTTCAGCCCAGGTCTGCCTGAGCCCTGTGCTCAACGTTTTGCAGATGCATTAATCCCCCTTTTTACAGAGCAGGGCTCATTTTCTTTGCACTAATCAAACATTCCTGCAGTTTCTTTGCCATTACTATACACAACCCCCTTTCCAGCCCACATGCTACATTCCCTAACCCGTTGCATTTTAACAACCTTGAGAAGGGGGCTTTCTGAAAACGTTGTGGAAAAAGGAGAAAATGTTGGTAACCAGACTTATCTCCTTTTTCCACAATGTTTTCTACCCATCAATAACAAATTACATTATTTGAGCTACACTTTAATTGTCATCTGCAAATGCTTTCACTTTGGACAAATTTACATATTTGTTATGCAGATAACAGAGTCAATATAATATTCAGCAGTGTTACAGAAATGAACCTGGTGTCAATCATAGTTGAGAAACCTAGAGAATGATTCTGGAAAAGCAGAAGGAAGTGACTTATAACTGTTTTGTTTGTACTGGAGTTAAACAGCGTTTTAACATCTTAGGTCATATCATGGCTGTCAGCGCACCTACACACGTGTTTCCTAGCTCTCTCACACCAGTTCAGACACAAATTTCTTTCCAAGCCACTGACTGCTTTCCTCACATGCAACAGAGATGAGAGCCAAAAAGAAATAGTCAGACAGAAAGTTTGCCCATATCTGGTATCGAAACCACAACCACCCGGTTACAAGTCAGATACGCTAACCACTGAGCCACCCACCCGGGCAACTTTAAATGTTGTATTAGGCCCCCCCTCAATTGTATTTCAATTTAATCATGATGACAGCTATCTTATTCTGAACTAGGCAATGATTCTGCAGTGCCTTTTTTCGAGGACATCCTGTCACATCAAGCACTGCTAGCAGACACTAAACCAAGAAAACTTGGATTACAAATCAACCTGTTTAACCAATGAGCCATGGTGGTCACTAACAAAAATAACTCAGCCATGATCTGTGAACAAAGGGGTTTAATGCTTCTGCAAAAAGCATCGCCCCATGCCAGCCTGCGCAATCTGTGCAGGCTGACAGGGGTTGAGAAATTTTTGCTATTGGTTAATTTTCTGTATGTCCAAGGACCAATCCACCTCGTGATCCAGTCAGACAAAATGGATTTTATGGATCCATATATATGTGATAACTTGTTTGGTATGATGCAATAGGGAGATGCATTTAGCCCCCTTTTGCCAAAGCATAGCTTAACCCTTTTCCAAACGACAAATTTTGGACTGGTCCAAATTGAAAGAGTTTGCAGACGACAATTTCAAGTTTGACGAAAATGGCAGAAAGTTATCAAAAAGGGTAGAAAACACTGTGGGAAAAGGAGAAATTGCTCGTTACGAGCAATTTCTCCTTTTCCCACAGTGTTTTCAAAAGACTTGTACTGCAGACACGTGAAAACCAGGGCTTGTTTGGGAAAGGGTTAATTTCATCTTTCTGAATTCAAAATCGTTTTCCCATAACTAAATCATCAGAATTGTAGCACAAACATTTCTGTGCCAAATCCAGGGATATGCAACCATCACTATTACGACTGTCTACAGCATAGCTGCATTTGAAACAAGTCAACCATCTTCTTGCAGGTCTTCTTCATTTTCCTCACTTGATTCATCATCGTAAGCAACAGTTGGTCTATTTGTATTGATAACTTGTTCCCCTAATTGTTCATTATCTGAGTCACTATCACTTGGAGGTAGCATGTCGTCTGGTATCACAGAATTACAGTTTTTATCATTTACGTCTTCTGTGAATCCAGCAGGCCTGAAAAGTAAGTTAGAACAGATATTAACTAAGTACATTCCAAACTCAGGTGTATCTTGATTATTCAGTCATGGGCAGACCCTGCAAATCTGTCCGACTTGCCAACATGACCAACAAACTTAATGACAGTCCTACAAATCTGTGCCATTATTCAGTCCAATTTCCCATGTGTTAAAAATGGCACTCCAGATAAAATACATGTGCAAACATAGAAAAATGCAATCAGGGACCAATATAATTGCCTCTGAAGTTGATTGAAGCTTTTCACGCATCACCATGTCAGGTATGGCAAATTTTTAACCCTTTACCACACAGTCCTGAATTTTAACGACCCTGACCAAAAAGGCTTTTGAAAACATTGTGAGAAAAGGAGAAAATGCTGGTAACCAGCATTTTCTCCTTTTCCCACAATTTTTCCTACCATTTCTCACACAAGTTTCCCTGCTTGAACCAAGTGTAAGTTTAGACAAATATAAAATTTTGCCATGTGGTAAGGGGTGAATAGGGAGACTGAATACCAACTGTAATCATTTTCATTGTACATCTTTTGATAACCTTACATAGGATGTCATCATCCTTCATCAATCTTAACAACCTTAAGAATGAAGGCTTTTAAAAGCATAGTGGGAATAGAAAAAATGCTGGTTAACCCTTAAGCTGCTAATCGCGACCCACTGACCTTTTGCAGACAGTGTAGATCAAGATCAGACTGCACAGATCTTTGATCTACACTGTCCGATACAGTATTTTATTTCCAGTGAAATCAACTTTGAAACAGCAACATTTGGCCTTTTAGTACTGAATAGAAATTTGCCTTTCATTTATTCAGCAGCTTAAGTGTTAACAGCATTTTCTTCTTATCCCACAAAGTATTCTACCCCTTCAAAAGACAAAGTCTATCATCTGAGCCACATTTTTCATCTGCAAATGTTTTTAAAATGAGGGAACTTAAAATCTAGAAAAGAGTAACCATACTGAACTGGGAGGATACAATGATACCTACCATTTACCTTGATCTTTTATATATTTTATCTGTTCTCTATATAGTATATAAGCTATTTCTGCCTTTACTTTATCCCCTTCCTCTATCTTCTGTACAATCAAAAAGTCTCCTGTGTGATATGAATAAAAAATTCCAGTTGAAAAATAAGTTTTAACTCTTTACCAAACAATAAATTTTTTTGACTTTTCGAAATTGAAAGCATTTGCAGACGACAAATTAAATGTAGCTGAAAATATGGAAAATGTCTCTGAACATGTAGAAAACCTTGTGGGAAAAGGAGAAAATGCTGGTTGCCAGCATTTTCTCCTTTTCCCACAAGGTTTTCAATAGGCTATTTCCTTGGAGTTCTTAAAAGTCGGGATTGTGTGGGAAAGGGTTAATATATGAGGTAAGTTTGTTTGTTGGGTTGGTGTTTTGGGATACTTTCAACAATATTCCTTTTATACCTCAGTTACAGCTCACTGATGGGTTTGAGTTTTGTCAAATTTATTTGTGCCAAGCTGAAGTTCTGCAGCACCTTGTCCAAGGACATTCCCTGCTGGTGGTTATCATATTTTACAAATCCAACATCTCAACAATTGAGTAAAAGGGGTCCCCCAGTATAATAGACCTCTAACATACTGGTAATAAGTAATTTAACCATTCCCCATACAAAATTATGCACTTGCCCTTTTCAGCTTTTGAAAAGATGAACAAATGAGGAACTGCTTGTTAAAAGCAATTGTTTGTTTTCCCAAAATGTTTCCAATATTTTTCAACTAATACACTGTCGTTCCCCTTTGTACAATATGTTACATGTACAAGCTGTGTGGTTTGCCTTGAGACAACCTTTAGAGCAACAGATGAAAACAGTAATTCTGAACAACTGATTGATTGAATGGTGTTTTATGCCACTTTCAACATAATTTCAGACATATCATGGCCACAGCTCACATATCCATGTATTTCCTGGGTTCAACCAGTACTAGACTAGGGCTCTGACGTGTCTTGCCCAGAGACACACCCACGAAAAACCCAGTGGATCCAGTGAGGCTCAAACTCAGTGCCTCCAGGTCACAAGTCCTTCACTTTACCACTGAGACACGCAGGACCCCTAATTCTGAACAAACTAGAAATCAAAGGTCACTCATTCCACATTTCATTGTGAGAAAAGTCTACAATTTGTTATCTGGTTATATTAATTGTAGCTCAAATGATAGAAGCCATCTTTGAAATAGACCCAAAATGTCATGGAAAAGGGAGAAAATGCTAGATTTCTCCTTTTCCCACAATGTTTTCAAAAGCCTCATTTGTAAGAGTTTGTGTGGTCAAGGGTCACATTCAAGGGGAAGTACTTCTTTCATATTAAATACAGAGATTGGAAAATTCCATCTTGCACATCTAGAGATCATCATTATTAACCCTTTACCCCACAATTCGGGGTTTTAATGACCCAGAGGAACAAGTAGTAAAGTCTTTTCAAAACAGTGTAAGAAAAGGAGAAAATGTTGGTAACCAGAGTTAAATTGGGACAACTCCACAACTTTGTGGGATGGTAAAGAGTTATTAAAAACAACAGCTTTGATATTAGAATATTACAACTCTTCACCAAACAATAAAAGGGGAAAATGCTGGTAACCAGCATTTTCTCTTTTTCCAACAATATTTTCTACCCTTTCACAGCCAAAAAGCATAATACCTGCCACATTAAACTTGTCGTATGCAAATGCTTTCTAATTGGAAGACTCCAAATTTTTGTCATTTGGTAAAGAGTGAATTTGCACAAAGTTTAAATACAATAACAGAAAACCTGGAAGAGCATTTTAACTCTTTACCAAATGACAAAATTTTAGACTCGTCCAAATTGAAAGCATTTGCAGACAACAAAATAAATGTGACTCAAACATTGAAATTTGTTCTGTGTAGGGTAGAAAACATAGTGGGAAAAGGAGAAAATGCTGGTTATCAGCATTTCCTCTTTTTCCCGATGTTTTTAAAAGGCTTCTTTCTCTGGGTCGTGAAAATCCAGGATTGTTTGGTAAAGGGTTAAAGCAATGTATGCATGGAAAAAGAGGGACAGATGGATAGACTGACTGATGGACAGATAGCAGCCTGATTCCAAGAACCCCTTTAATTTTTTACCAGACGTCAAAATGTTAGACATGACCAAATTGAGAGCATTTGCAGACGACAAATAAAATGTAACTCAAACGATAATTTTGTCTCTGATAGGGTAGAAAACATTATTGGGAAAGGAGAAAATGCTGATTACCAGCATTTTCTCCTTTCCCAAAAATGTTTTCCGACGGCTTTTTTTTTTTTCAGGGTATTTAACCTTGGGACTGTGTGGTAGAGTTACAACATGAACTAAAGTCTGCCATACGAAAACATGTGAAAATTCTTCAGAAGAGAAAATATTACTCATTACAGCAATTCTCCTTTGCCACAGTATTGCTAAAGGGACCTGCTGCAAAAAGAAAAAGCATTGTCTGCTAAAGGTTTTATATTATGCTGCCCAATAAAACAACAACGCAGATGACGGTGCCAGGGTTATGACAATACCCTGGCATTTTCTTCAAAAACATTGATTAATTGAATGGTGTTTTACACCACTTTCAACATTATTTCAGTCATATCACAGCAACAGCTCACATATTCATGTATTTCCTGGGTTTAACCAGTATTATGCTAGGGCTCTGAAGTGTCTTGCCCAAGGACACACCCAAGAAAAATCCAGTGGATCAGGTGGGGCTCAAACCCGAGGCCTCCAGTTTACGAGTCCCACACTTTACCACTGAGCCACGCAGGACCCTCTCTTCGAAAACAACCGAGCTGAAAACCAAATAGATTTGTGTATACATATATATAGTCACCTCTCTTTATCCAGATATTTTTGCGGAACTTTGTGGGCATGCTCACTAGATATTTTTCACCAGTTTCATTCTCCACTTCATGTAGGTTATTACCGCGACCTGCAGAAACCTGAAACAAAACAAACTAAAAATGTCGCAAAGCGGGCAAATATCTCCCACCCGCACCTTGTCACTGAAGCTGCACAATCAGAGAAAACGAAGTTCACCTGTGACCTTGACCTTTGACCCATGTGACCAAAAAGCAATAGGGCACCTCCTTGGGTCATGAGAAACACTTGCATAAAGTTTCAGGGTCCTTGGTCAAACTGCTTCTGAGTTAGAGCACGGAAACTAAAAGATGGATGGATTGTCGGACAGAAAGACAAACAGACGGACAACAGACATTGTGAAACTAGTATACCCCCCTTTACTACATAGGTGGGGGGTATAATAAGTAAAAGGGCTGGTTTCTACTGAACAAGCTTGTTACGGATTCAACAGTGGATGACTGATAACAACTGCTGTCATGACTGCTCAGGAAGAAGCCTTTTGAAAACATGGTGGGAAAAGGAGAAAATGCTGGTTACCAGCATTTTCTCCTTTTCTCACAATGTTTTTTATCCTATCAGAATACTTAAACTCGTTTGTATTAATTTTGAATTTGTGGTCTGCTGATGTTTTGAATTTCGGAGAGTTTAAGATTTGCCATGTGATTAACTTTATAACATCAATATCTTACCCTGACAATTTCCTGCGAGTCATCGGGTAAAACATACTCATCTAGAACTTCCTTCACAACATGCTTTCTTTTTGTGGCCTTTGACATAGTCTTGCGCTACAAAATAGACAGAAAAATACAGTGCTTTGAAAACTTTGACACATTTCTTTTACAAAAAAAAACAACAAACCTTTATTCCATCTTGAAGCATACTAAGGACAAGTAGCATTTCACAAATTATGACAAAAAGTATCTTAATAGCTACAATTCTGAGGCTTCATGTCTGCAGCATTCCACAGAAAGCATGATTCTTCCATCTTCCAGCCCCAAAATCCACCCTTTACCAAACAATCCTGTGTCTTATCGACCCTAAATCAGACAGCTTTTGAAAACATTGTGGGGAAAGGAGAAAATGTTTGTAACCAGCATTTTCTCCTTTCTCTCAAAGTTTTCTATCCTGTCAGAAACAAATATAACCACAGTTGATGTTTGCAAATGCTTTCAATTTGATTGAGTCTAAAATTTAGAAATAGAGTTACAAATGTTGCATTGGCATTAAATAGACCTGAATTTTGTCACCAGATGAAAATAATCGAGTATGAATTCATTAAAATTCCCAATCTGTTTACATGCATAGACTATTAGACATACATGGACAATTTCTCCATCATCCCCCTCCAACCAGTTAAATTTGTGTCATTTGTTCATATTTTCACAATAACTTCAAAATTCCATGTATTGTGTCATAAGACCAGAATTTCATCAATTTTTTTTCCCAGGAAAAAAAAAAATTGTAGACATCTCTCTCTCTCTCTCTCTCTCTCTCTGGGGATGCAGAATAATTTTACATATGCTAGATAGACAAATACTTTATGCACAAACGTGAAGTTTGGCCAAAAGTGCAGATACCTCTTTTTATCTGTAATCCCTCGATGTACCGGTAATATCACAGAGAAATCCTAAATGTTTTTTTTCAGGGCTATGTAGAACAGTGCGAGGGTTTGGCCAAGCTATGCCGAGGACTAACGGCATGAGGCTCGCCGAGTTGGAAACTGAATACTATGAAGAACATTTTCATGTTTAACCCTTTACCGCACAATGACGCCTTTTAATGCCCCTGGGAAAGAAGCCTTTTGAAAACATTGTGGGAAAAGGAGAAAATGCTGGTAACCAGCATTTTCTCCTTTTCCCACAGTGTTTTCTGTCCTATCAAAGGAAAATTGCACTATTTGAGCCACAATGCAATTGTCGTCTGCAAATGCTTTCAATTTGGACAAGGCTAAAATTTTGTTGTCTGGTAAAGGGTTAAAACACAGAATTCAAGCCACACTTCTAGACATGTATTTTAGGAGAAAGACATCATTCATAACCAACCAACTAAATCACCAATATAAAATATGCAAATTGATGTTTGGATGGGAGGAATAGCACATTGTCAATAACCCTTTACAAGTTTACCACAAAATCCCAAGTTTTAACCCTTTCCCAAACGACAAATTTTGGACTGGTCCAAATTGAAAGAGTTTGCAGACGACAATTTTGAATTTGATGAAAATGGCAGAAAGTTATCAAAAAGGGTAGAAAACACTGTGGGAAAAGGAGAAATTGCTCGTTACGAGCAATTTCTCCTTTTCCCACAGTGTTTTCAAAAGACTTGTACTGCAGACACATGAAAACCAGGGCTTGTTTGGGAAAGGGTTAAAGACCCTAAGGAAGACGGCTTCTGAGAACATTTTGGGAAAAAGAGAAAATGCTGGTAACCAGCATTTTCTCCTTTTCTCATGTTTCTTCACTTCCAATGAGAAACCTCCATTTTTGAGTCATATTTACTTTGCTTTCAACTTGGACAAGTCTAGAACTTTGTCGTTTGGTGAAGGATTAAGCAATCCAAAGAGAAATAGAGATCAGGAGATCTAGGGAATCGTTCTTCTTCAATTTACGGACAATTTCTCCAAGGGATGATATCTCCAGTATTCTTTATCTAGAAAACTTTGCATCCTTGTTTAACATATGATAATTTTTTTTTCTTTAATGTTCATTCTCTATATCAAAACTTAAGATTAACGCTATTCCACAAATCCACTTTTCAGGACTTTGATTGTTTACTAGCCTTTGCTTACCGTTCTGTCCGAACACTATACAACTTATTATTGGCAGTAAGAAAAGCTACATTCATCTGGTCCAAACGTTTGTGCGAACAGAAAATGAAGGAAACAGGGAGAAAAAGAAATGTACTTCTGTTCTTACGAAAAAAATCAATCCAATACAGTACACACCAAGATCTTAGTTTATACAATGCTGTCAGCCCTGTCGGCAACTCATGTAGGATAGTTTGGGTACCAGTCGATTCGTACCATTTGGGTTTAGTTGTTTCGGACTGTGTCGTCCCAGCTGATCCATGAACCAATCGTAATCACTCCAGCATCCCCTAAATGTCTTTCATGAGACTTCGCAGTCTCTTTTTCACACAATCCCTACTTTTAACGACACTGAGAAAGAAACCTTTAGAACACATTGTGGGAAAAGGGGAAAATGCTGGTAACCAGCATTTTCTCCTTTTCCCACAAGGTTTTCTGCCCTTCCAAAACCAAACTTCCATTTTTCGGTAACATTTATTTTCTCGTCTGCAAATACTTTCAGTTTGGACCAGTCTAAAATTTTGTTGTTTGGTAAAGGGTTAAGATATATCCAGAGCTATTCTGAGATACTGCTGTTATAACCTTTACTAGTATTGAGATAAACCATATGTAAAAAGGCTCTCAAACTCTGCTTTATTTTCCAAGGATTTATCTTCTTAAAAAGAACTTCAAAAATTCTAATTTATTTAAGTAGAATGCAATATGGAGAACGAATGGTCTCAATTTCCAGTCAAAAATGTTTCGAAATCGGGCCTCGAGTTCGATTTTCAAAAAGTATTTTTGACATTAAAATGTATTTTTTTGCAAATAATGTATACTTTATTTCAGTGAAATTGAATTAAGATTTATGCATTATGTAGATCTAAGATACTGAAACTTGCAATTTTGTATTTTAACGTGGTTTATGTATACGCACCGACCCTGCAATTAGTATCACCCTAAAATCCTTTGCTCCTAGAAACATAACTGCATCTTGTAACATATTGATCACCCGATGTTTGCCTAATTTCATCGAGCCTTTACTTTATGTCACAGAAAGATCCTCTTCTGTTTCACTTTAACCTTTGCCGAAAGACTGTTCGTCAAAGGAAGAAAACTTGTACATCGTCCCTAACTCAATGTGACGCCGAGATTTTGCTGTTTGAATTTTGACAGTACCCTAGCGATTCATGGTCTAAGGGAAATAACTCTTATAAATTTTTATCTTTATATAAGAGTCACCTCCCTTACCATAAAACGAAAGACAAATAAAAATGTGTTGTTCATAACTTAGAGTGTGCAAGGACGATCTAAATAGAAAACATTTTTTCCATGCAGATGAATGTTGTTATGATAAGATCATCAGTATTTATAGAGTTGAAGATAACAAAAAGAAGAAAGAGCAATTAAAGATACTGTTTCGTTACCATTGAGTAGTCTCCCTTGTACTTCATCACGTTTGCTACTAACATAACAACCGCCAAAATTTAAAGTGGGAAATACCAGTTTGGTTCATAGCAAGGTAGATCTAAGATTTCAACGGAATACAAATTAGCCATGCTCTATGAAAAGGACGCTTAATGCAACTGCGAAAAGTTTCGACCCCAGTTCAGCCTGCGCAGTACGCACAGGCTGAACTGGACCGAAAGTTTTCGCCAAATTGGTCAGTTTTCTGTATGTCAAAAGACCAGTCTACCTTATGATACTGTCTGTTGTTAGACATATAATGGATTTTGTGTATCGCTGATTATATGATGACTTGCTTGGTATCATTCATTACGGGGATGCATTAAACCCCCTTTTGCCAGAGAATCGCTCAATTGTGACTCAGGGTATAAAATATAAATGACTAGATTACAACAGCGGTCCCTTAGATACCTAGACATACGTTTAAAGACTTGTGTCGACACAATAAAACGGTGTTATGTCGGTTCTTGAAAAATATAGCCAATTGTGCTGTGTAACTCGATAAGTTACCCTAACTATGTTAGATTAAAATGTGTTTCCATAACTATGGACAGTAAAGTAAGAGAACCGAAAGAATAGATCGAGAACCTCGTGTGAATTGTTAAACCTTTCTAAGTGATAACTGATCTATAGATCTAGCCAGAATAAGATATTACGTCCAAAATTCACCTCGAACTGCAAGGTTCGTCAAAGCAGTACTTAATAAATCAAATGAGCCATGCTCTGTGTAAAGGGTGCTTAATGCATCTGCAAAAAGTATCGACCCAGAAAATACAGTGAGAAAAAGAAGAAAATGCCAGTTAACTGCAATTTCTCCTTTTTCCTTTATGTTTTCAAAAGGTTTCTTCCACAGGGTCACTGAAAGTTGTGATTGCGTGGTAAAGGATTATGTGGAATTTCATTGAACCATGAGAATTTTAACCCTTAGAGCACCAAATAAACTTGCTAGACATTTTTCTCCTGGAAATACGACCCAAATTTTGTAATTGCAGTTTCATGATTGCTTTTGTCTACAGTGATTTAGCAAAGCGGACAGCGTAGATCAAAGATCAGGCTGCACGTTTTGTGCAGCCTGATTTTGATCTACACTGGCTGCAGATGCAACTATAGTTGTGAAAGGCACTTAAAGGTTTAAAGTACTTTGTCTATCAAGCTTGTCGACGGCAAATGCTTTCAATTTGGACAAGTCTGTTTGATAAAGAGTTGAAGTTGTGCTGCAAGTCTGTTGAGGGAGATAATAATTTGTCCAGAAGGATTTTAACCCTTTGTACCAAACAATATCTTGTTCTAACATACCCAGGAATGTGCAGCATGATCTTGGATCTAGATCTACACCGTTTGATAAGGTGATACTTTTCTCCTAAAAAGTAAGCTTTAAATAAAATTAAATTCAGTTTTTTACCATCTGCTTGATAGTTTTAGTTAGATCGAACTTTTTTAGCAGGATTTGGGTTACCTCTACCAAACAACAAAATTCTAGACTTGCCCAAATTGAAAGCTTTTGCATACAACAAAATAACTGTGACTAAAACTAGAAATTTGCTTTATCAAGAATAGAAAACATTGTGGAAAAAGAAGAAAATGCTGATTACCAGCATTTTCTCCGTTTTACACAATGTTTTTTAAAGGCTTCCTCCTTATTGTCATTAAAACTCAGAGTTGTTTCAGAGCTCCAGATAAGAGGGAGTGACCGTATTCTAAATCCATTATTTCTCTCCCAAACCCTATGTTGTGGGTACTCATCAGAATCGTCTCGATGAGACGATTCTAATGAGTACCCATAACATAGGGTTTAGTGGAGAATAACTAATATTTTCAATTTTAAAATCAAAATCACTCCCTCTATCTGGAACTCTGTTGTTTGGTGAAGGGTTAAACATTGTGAGAAAGAGAGTAATGCTGGTGATAAGGTGAGTGGTTTTGAAAGAGTTTTGTTCAGAATAGTGTCAAATGAAGCTCCAGGATAGCAAGGATAGGTGCACTGGTCACCGGGGTGTATGTAATTAATGATGAAAAACAGCGTTTAAAACAATGAACAAATCAGTTTGGCGCGTAAAACCTTACTGAGCATTCCTTGCCTTCCAAACAAGTTTGGTTTTTTTTATCAGCCACAGAATTCTAAACCATGTCTGTAAGATGAAAACCCTGTAAATCAAGAGAGGGGTCCTGGCTCAGTGGTTAAGTGTAAGACTAAAATGTCGAGCATATCGGTTCAAATTTTACAAGACTACAACCTTGTGGACTTTGTCCATGTTGAAAGCATTTGCAGACGACAGATTTATGCCGCTTACAAGATTGAATTTGCTTTTCAGTTTCAAGATGGAGAAAGCACGGTGGGGAAAACAAAGAAAATGCTGGTTCCCGACATTTTTCCTCCCTATAGATCTAACAATTTAACAAAAAGAATCTACCTAAGGGTCGTTAAGACTAAAGGGTTAATGTAATCAGCCATTAATACACTATTAGATCTTAAATGTTTTGTTGACAAAAATACGTCACTAAATTGCCCGGATGCGGGATATTCCTCTATGGGAACTTCCATTCCCGGCGCGTGGTGAGATTTCATTGGTCCACTTCATAAATCTCGATCCAATCAAAAGTTACCATCTGTCTTATCACGTGGGTTAAGCCGGCATTTAGGTAGTCAGTAACATCTCTGTGAATGAACAACGTCAAGATGAAATTCTTCTGCTTCCTTGCCTTATCGGGCATTATCTGTGCAAATGCAACTGTTTATTTCAAAGAAAATTTTGAAGGTAAGTGGACAAATCACATTTAAGTAAACGAATTCGATGAAATGGAAGGCACCAAATGTAAGCATTTCTGTCTAATGTTCTCGACTTGAATTTTTTGACAGTTCTCAGCATTTCGCCTACCGGTACATTTTTCAAGGGCTTTTAAAAATCCAAATTTGTCAAAGGCAAACTACTAAACTTACCTCTGATTAAGTTGCCTATCTAGAATCTCTATGGATAGTTTGCATGCAGGGCAAAATTCCCAATAGGAACTCTTTAGTAAGGATTTTCTACAGTTACTGTCTTTGCACGAGACAACATCAATGACTTATAATATCAATAACCATTTAGAAAAACTGTATTTGTTTTAACGACTCTGGAAAGGAAGGCTTTTATAAACATTATTGGTAAAGGAAAAAACGGTGGAAACAGCATTTTTTCCTGTTCCTGTATTTCCTATGTGTTTGAATTTATTCAAAGACAAACCCCCACAAAATTGTTGTCTGCAAATGCTTACAATTTGAACATGTCCAACATTTTTTCATGTGCTACAGGGTTGTATGCCACCAGAGCTCCAGATAGAGGGAAATTTGAAAACATTAATCACTCTCCACGATTCTAATGAGAGCCCACAACAGGGTTTGGAAGAGAAATAATGGATTTAGAATACTATCATTCCCTCCTTTTATCTGGAGGTCTGTGCCATCTGTCAACATGCATATCTATTTCAGACGGAGATGGTTGGAAAGCCAGGTGGGTGAAGTCCAAACACAAGAGTGATCTTGGCGATTTTGAATTGACAGCAGGAAAATTCTATGGTGATGCTGAAAAAAATAAAGGTAAATAGTCGGCAGGGTTTCCCCTCTATTTACTTATTTGAGGGTTCATGGACTCCCTTCAAAAGAATAAAAGAAGCAAACATGTAAATTTTAGGGGTCATTAGGAAAATTTTGGGATCCAAATTCAGAGAAACAGGGGGTCAGGGAAGTCCCGGACTCAGGGTAGTTCTTTTATTTATTCCTGACATACAATCATCATGTATGTCATGTCTTATCAGTTAATTCACGGCTTCAGTGACACTTTGCCAAGCCCTGTTGTACAGTTTGTAGCAAACGGGACTTAAGACCAGGGGTTGCTGATTCTAATTCCCAGCTCACTGAGTTTCTTTCCCAGGACCTATTATTGTTTCGACAATAGTTATGTGGGAAAGAAGGCAGTTGCTTTGAAGGAATATTTTGCAAAGGAACGGGAAAGGAATCTCCAGGAAAGTATGGATAGGTGTTGCTGAACTGATAATGAAAGTGGTGTTACACACCATGCATAGAGATTTTAAATGATTTACCAGAAGATAGAATTTTAGTCCTGGCAGATGATATTAACCCTTAGGCTGCTTATCGCGACCCACCAACCTTTTGCGGACAGCGTAGATCAAGATCAGACTGCACAGAACGTGCAGTCTGATCTTTGATCTACACTGTCCGATAAGGAGATATCTTTCCTCCAAAAATACCTTTGAAAGAAGAAAGTTTTCGGCTTCTACTATCTACTATAACGTTTCATTTCATTTATTCAGCAGGACATGGGTTAAACATGTCCCAAATGGGTTAATATGAGTATGAAAATTGTGCAAAAAAAAAAGGGCAAATGCTGGCTACCAGCATTTTTGGCTTCCCCCATTATGTTGTTATAAGACAGCTCTGGTATTAAAATTCTGGACTGTGTGATGAAGAATTAAAACTCGGAATTGAATCTTGCTGCTGTCTGAAAAGGAATTTTGCAGAGCTCTCTATAACTCTTTACCATACGACAAAATTTCAGACAAGTCCAAATTCAAAACATTTGCAGACAGTAAAAAAAGTTTGACTGAAAAATTGAAATTTGTTTTGGGACAGACTTTGATAAAATTTTCACCTGCAGGAAAATGAATTTTAAAACGAGGTAAAATGTAGATGAAAGTTAGAGCAACCTGGCAACTTTTGACCTAGATTTGAAATTCATTTTCCTACCAGCGACTAACACTTGGACCAACTGTACAATACCTTCTTAATAACTTACATAGTTTTAAATGGTATGATTTAACTCTTTACCACACGACAAAATTTAAGACTCATCGCAATTGAAAGCTATTGCAGAAGACAAAATAAATATTACTCAAAGTCTGAAATTGAAATTTGAAAGGTTAGAAAACATTGTGGGAAAAGGAGAAAATGCTGGTTACCAGCATTTTCTCCTTTTCCCACAATGTTTTCAAAAGGCTTCTTCCTCAGGGTAGTGAAAAGTTGGGATTGTGTGGTAAAGGGTTAAATCCAAATGCATTTTACCACCTCTTTTTTTTTACTTTTGGCCACTACTGGGACTTTAATCCACTGTTATCGGCTATTTTTTACAAGGTTGGTTTAAATGTCACCTTAAGGCAATTTATTTCAGCTGACTACATGTTAACTTCAGTGACTTCTCCTTTTATTATGCAGGACTCAAAACTTCACAGGATGCCAGATTTTATGCACATTCAGCAACATTTGAAAAGTTCAGCAATGAAGGCAAAACTCTGGTCATTCAGTTCTCAGTTAAACATGAACAGAACATTGACTGCGGTGGTGGTTATGTGAAGGTTTTCCCATCCTCTGTGGATCAGGAAGATATGCATGGAGAATCACCATACAACATCATGTTTGGTAGGTTAACTTAAATTCTACCTTTTGTTTTTTTTGACATGCTTTCAACTTATAGGTCATCATAAAATTGCTCTAAAATTGACTCCTTCAGCCTTTAGAAAAGTAATTGTTGCGTTTTATTTGGAGTTTTCATGGTGAATTCAGGGTCCTGTGTGGCTCACTGGTAAAGTATAGGACTCGTGACCTGGAGGTCCCGGGCTTGAGCCTCACTGGGTTTTTCATTGGAGTGTCCTTGGGCAAGACACTTAAGAGCCCTAGCGTAGTGCTGGTGGAACCCAGGAATTACATGAATACAGGAGCTGTCACCCTGATATGACTCAATGTTGAAAGCGGCGTAAAATACCAATTAATCAATCAATCAGCCTGCATGAATTGCACAGACTGACCTGGGTTGATACTTTTTGCAAATGCATTAAATCCCATTTTCACAGAGCATTGTTCAAATACCTTCAATTTGGACCAGAGTAGTCTGGAGTGGACTTGATTCGAGTTTTGTAGATTACTCCGACTGCATTGGAGCAGCACGCTAAATCAAGTGAAATTGAGCAAACGGCATACTCCCGAGATAATTCAAGTGAGAGGAAAATTTAAAGATGGCTGACAATGATCGCGATATTGTTGTTGCAGCTCTATTTCAATTAATGACTTGTTAATTACTTGTTTGCAATACACATGGATGTCCTCCGAAGACTTCTATGTCAAAAAAACATCCTTTGCAATCTTCAAGTTCGAAAATTGTTCTCTTTCCCGCCACTATTTGAGGGGGTTAGGTCACGTGACTGCTCTGCTCTCGACTGCATGACCTCGAACAATTGAGTACTCTGGAGTGCGCCGGCGCAGCTACTTTGTTACACTTGATTACGAATCTGCATGCTCGGAGTAAAAAGAGCGCTCAGATCAGCTAAATCAAGTCGGCCTGGTAAGGGGTTAAAAAACAAATCTCATTATCTTGGTCACATGTTATAAGTGGTCCACAACTGTTGTTGATGTGGAGTGGTCTCACTAGCTATCCCCTGAGTAAATTGTAACAAAAAAAAGAATAAGACCAGTAAAGATATTGTTTTGTCATAGGACCCGACATCTGTGGACCAGGAACGAAGAAAGTTCATGTCATCTTCAACTATAAAGGCAAGAATCTCCTAACCAAGAAAGACATTAGATGCAAGGTAAGTACAACAGGGTTGTGCTCAAGAACTCTTCAGGTTTCTATAATCCCTCCAAACTTCCAAGAATGATGCATCACTGAATTAAGTAAGGTGGTAGCAGGTAAACTATCAGTAAAGCAGAATCTTGACAGGTGTGAGGGAAAAAAATTCTGTGATACCATATTTCACCAAATTAACAGTCCTTCCGTAATACTTGCGCCCCTACTATATTTTTTACTCCAGAGGCCTCTGGACAACCCACACCCACATCCAATGTTACCTTAAAATTGACGACTGGAGTGACAAACTTGGAAACACAAGATAACTTCACTAAAACTGTTCAAAAGCAGACTTACGAAAATCACTAATGACCGATATTTTATAGATATATTTACCAGTACGGCGTCAACATTATTCTAATTACTTCACAAATCGATGTCAATAACACCCTGACTATCCAAATACACATACACTTCCAATAACATTATAAACTTCCAGTAATACAAAATTTGTCAACTATCTGAAACTTAACCCTTTCCCAAACAACAAATTTTGGACTGGGCCAAATTGAAAGAGTTTGCAGACGACAATTTTAAATTTGATGAAAATGGCAGAAAGTTATCAAAAAGGGTAGAAAACACTGTGGGAAAAGGAGAAATTGCTCGTTACGAGCAATTTCTCCTTTTCCCACAGTGTTTTCAAAAGACTTGTACTGCAGACACATGAAAACCAGGGCTTGTTTGGGAAAGGGTTAAAGAAAGTGAAGTATTAAATACCGGTGTTAAATCATATTCATGAATGATGTTTTTGTTCCAAATAATTCATGATCGGTAATAAAATCGATATTCTTCATCACTGCATTACATTGAGTCTTTCAAAACTGTGATCTGCTTGCACTTAGCACTAACTGAAACCTGGATCAAAGTACTGTATTTACTCTCAGCACTTAAATTTCCAGCAATTGGCTATGAAATAAGAGCGCCCTGCCGGTGTTTTTGCACGGCGCCCAGGCACGTTAATTAGATGATATGACAGAAATAATGTTGAAAGCGGCGTAAAACACCATGTAATCAATCAATCAATCGCAAAGGTTTTTATGGGAATGGCACCTGGGTCAGTATTCAACAACCATTCTTAAGAACTTTCTTAGTCTTATTCTGCAAGTGTCTTGATTTTGAAAATAATACAACTTCTGATCAGCTAAACCATTTGGTTTAGCCAATCAGAAGTTGTGTTACTGTCATACTGGACAATCTTGGAGAACAAGACTAAGAATATTCTTAAGAATGATTGGTGAATACAGACCCTAACATGCATTTAACTTTCAGGCTTCTGTATTCTTAACCCATTACCACACAGTGACAAGTTTTAACACCCCTGGGAAATAAGACTTTTGAAAATAATGAGGAAAAAGGAGAAAATGCTGGTAACCAGCATTTTCTCCTTCTCCACAATGTTTTCATGCCTTTCAGAAACAAATCCAATCATTTGATCAGCATTTCGAATTTGGACCAGTCTAAAATTTTGTTGTGTGATAAATAGTTAAAGAGATAAAGAAATTATAATTTGCTGTAAAAAATGAAATTTGCCCCCATAGCATTGTTCTGATTCTTATTTTAACCCCTATCCTGCTAAATAAGTGAAATGAAATTTTCAAGCCGATAGTAAAAACCCAAATTTTGCCATTTCAAAGGTATTTTTTTGTGGAAAGATATCTCCTCATTAGACAGTGTAGATCTAAGATCAGACTGCACATTCTGTGCAGTCTGATCTTGATCTACACTGTCCGCAAACGGTAAGTCTCGCTTAGCAGCTTAGGGGTTAAAGAATGGACAGCTAATTGGCTGAGATTTTCAAAGTGGTTTATTCATTTGATGCTGTACTTACTGCCAGTCATCATTCAAATTCTATTTTAGTTTCAGTTTCTCTAAATTCTAAGGACTAGTCATCAGATTCACTGAGACAGAAAGTCTCATCCAATCAGGTGGCTAGTTTTGGAACTCCGAATTTAACTCTATGCCAGACAATAAAATTTTAGACTCGTCCAAAATGAAAACATTTGAAAACATTTACAGACAATAAATTAGAGGTGGCTGAAATTGGGGGAATTTGCCCTTGATAGAGCAGAAAACATTGTTGGAAAAGGAGAGAATGTTGGTCACAGATTGCACTAACGGGGCTCGGCTCACCAGGTACTGAGAGTTACTGTTTACCTATGTTGCAGGATGATGTTTTTACCCACCTTTACACCCTCATTGTAAACCCAGATAACACTTACGAAGTAAAAATTGATAATGAAAAGGTCGAAAGTGGCAAACTTGAAGACGATTGGGATTTCCTTAAACCTAAAAAGATCAAGGTATGTGTTTTACCTTCATTAGCTCGGCTGTTTTCAAAGAAAATGTTGAGGTAATGTCATAGCCCTGTTGTTGTTTGTGTTGTTGCATTGTAGGTTGTCCTCACACAAAATCTTGGATATTTTATACCTCTGTCATAATTGAAGCTATTTACATCAACTGCAGACTAGTTTTTAACTTTCAAAAGGCGGAAAGCATACCAGTACAGCAGGTAACCATCAAAATATTATTGACACAGTTATGCCCCGTTTACAATTTTTATTTTTCACGAAAAAATCAATCTCTTTCTAAAGGCAACGGCAACTGAACATTGGGACCCACATGCGGTGCTCTTGTTATTTATTCACCTACTGTGTGGTAATGTTCTGAAATTATATTATTTCTTGCAATTGACCCATACTCTGTGAAAAGGGGGCTTAATGCATTTGCGAAAAGTATCGATCCAGGTCAGCCTGCGCAGTCAGCGCAGGCTGCCCTGGGCCGAAACGGTTTTGCTATTGTTCAATTTTCTGTATGTCAAAGGACCAGTCTACCTTATGATACAATCAGTTGTCGGACAAAACTCTTTTTATGGATCCGTAATTATGTGATGACATGGCTTGGCATAATGCATCACGGAGATGCATTAAGTCTCCTTTTGTCAGGGCATGGCTCATTTCTGTTTGTTACTTGAGAACATTGACAGCAGAAGTATTTTCGTACACATGAACTCTTTACCTCACATTTGTGAGTTTTAATGACCCTGAAAGAGGGGGCTTTTGAAAACATTGTGGGTAAAGGAGAAAATGCTGCTTACCAGAATTTCTCCGTTTCTCACAGTGTTTTTTGCCATATCAAAAAACGAAAGCATTGTTTGAACTATGTTTAAATTCTTGTCTGCTGATGCTCGCAACTTGGTTGAGTCCACAATTTAATTGTTAGGTCCGCCGCGATATAACTGAAATAATGTTGAAACCCCATACAATCATAATTGTTAGGTGTTTACAAGTTCATGTGATTTTTTTATAGTCAGCAGATGATTAGCAGCTGGTAACCAGCATTTTCTCTTTTTCCCACAATGCTTTCTATCCTATGACTGTATGATTTAGGACCCAGATGCAAAGAAGCCTGAAGACTGGGATGAGCGCGAGAAGATCGATGATCCTGATGATACCAAACCAGAAGACTGGGACAAACCAGAACACATTCCAGATCCAGATGCCAAGAAACCCGACGACTGGGACGATGAGATGGACGGAGAATGGGAGCCACCTATGATTGATAACCCAGATTATAAAGTAAAGTCTGATCTTGGTCGTTGTTTCAGTGTCGTGTTTTGTTTCTCTGTTTCATCAGAATCAGTTACTAGTTATGAAACTGGTGATCTATGTGGATGCAAGATCAGGCTGCACAAAGTATGCCTTTTGGCACAATGCTTAGAAAATTGTCTGCAGACGGTTACAAGTGTATATACTTTTAACTGTAAATAAGCCATGATCTTTGAAAAGGGGTTAAATGTATCTCCAAGAAGTATCGACCCAGGTCAGCCTGTGCAATCAGCACAGGCTGACCTAGGTCGAAACTTTTTGCAAGTAGTCAACTTTCTGCAAGTCCAAGGACCAGTCTACCTTCAGATGCCATCAGTTGTTAGACTAAATGGATTTAATGGGTCCATAATTATGTGATGACTTGTTTGATATAATTCATTATGGAGATGCATTAAACCTCCTTTTCCCAGGGTGCTGTCAGTTTTTAGCTCCACTGGCTGAAGGCCAGCAGGCTTATGTCATGGCCCGGTGTCCGTCGTGCGTCCGTCAGTCCGTCCGTCCGTCCGTTAACTTTTATTTCAAACATCTTCTTCTCTGAAACTACCCATCCAATTTTCATGAAACTTCACAGAAATGATCCTGCCATGGTCCTCTTCAGAATTTCTTGAAAGAATTTGATTCCTTCAAAAACTCTGGTTGCCATGGCAACAAAACTGAAAAATATTGGAAATCTTTAAAAATCTTCTTGTCTGAAACCATAAGGCATAGGGCTACCAAATTTGGCATGTAGCTTTATGTAGTAGACCTCTATCATGTTTCTTGAAATTATAGCCCTGGGGTCAAAATTGGCTCTGCCCCAGGGGTCACAAGTTTTACATAGGCGTATATAGAGAAAACTTTAAAAATCTTCCTGTACCTAGCCATTAGGCCTAGAGCTACCAAATTTTGCATGTTGCTATATCCAGTGGGCCTCTACCAAGCGGGCCAAATTTTTGCCCTGGGGTCAAAATTGGCCCCGCCGCAGGGGTCACAAGTTTTACATGGGCTTACATAGTGACAACTTAAGAAATCTTCCTGTTTTGATTTTTTTTTTTTTTAAATTAGCGTTGCATCAGGGGTCTTATGTTTTACAGAGGCTTCATATGGACAAAACTTGAAAATAACCTTATTTATAACCATACAGCATAGACTTGTATTATTTTGGCATGTGGCTTTATCTTGTGGACCTCTACCAGGGTTCAAGTAATTATAGCTCTGGGATCAAAAATGGCTTTGCCTTGCGGGTCTCAACTTTCACATTGGCTTTTACAGAGAAAACTTTGTAAGTCTTCATTTTGAAACCATTTGGCTCAGAATTGAAATGTTTAGTATTTATGGTTTATATTTATAAGCCAGTGGAGCGATACAGGGCCATCATGGCCCTCTTCTTTTTTTTTTTTTTTTATTCATGAGAGTTTAACTATGGCGATTGTTTTGAAAACAGGGTGAATGGAAACCAAAACAGATTGACAATCCAGATTATAAAGGAAAATGGATTCACCCAGAGATAGATAACCCAGAATATGAAGCAGACGATAAACTTTACGCATACAGTGATTTCGGAGCAATTGGATTGGATTTATGGCAGGTTTGTAATAGAGACTGTTTGCAGAGGATTAATCAAATGTAGCTTAAATGATATTTTTTGTAGACTAGAAAGTTGAAAACATTGTGGAAGAAGAAGAAAATGCTGGTTACCAGCATTTTCTTCTTTTCCCCACAATGTTTTCAAAATCTTTCTTCCTCATTAAAACTCAGGACTGTGTGGGAAAGTGTGAAAGAGTTTTCTTCAGTTGTCATGAATGAAAATTTTCAAGATTATCCCTGATTTCAAGATTTTTTTGACCATCAAACAAAGCTACTTTTTCTTAATTTTCCTTCTTAAAATTGCTAAATTTGTATGATTTCTGGATTTCTGAAAAATCTTACTTTCACCCATGTATTGTAGCAGTTTGTGTTAAGGAAGTGTCAATGTAAAATTGCAGGTTAAATCAGGCACAATTTTTGACAATTTCTTAATTACTGATGATCCTGAGAAAGCAGCTGAAGCTGCAGGTGAGGAATGGAAAAACTTGAAAGATGCTGAAAAGAAGATGAAAGATGAACAGGAAGAAGAAGAGAGAAAGAAGGCCGAAGCCGAAAAACCAAAAGAAGAAGGTAAATAATGTTCTTGTTTCCTCTTTAAACACTTGACCGGGCGACAGAATTTTAGGCCCATCTAATTGGAAAGCATTTGCAGACAACAATTTTAGCCCCTTACCACAGTGCAAAATTTTGGGCTCATCAGTATTAAAGGAATTTACAGACAACAGTATAAATGTTTTTTTGAATGATAGTATTTGTTCTTGAATAGGTAGAAAACATGGGAAAAGGAGGAAATGCTGGTAACCAGCATTTTCTCCTTTTCCCACATTTTTTTCGAAAGGCTTCTTCCTCCGGGTCAGCAAAAGTCGGGATTGTGTGGTAAAGGGTTAAATGGGGTTTTAGCGATGGGATTTGTTCTTAAAAGGGTTAAAAACATTGTAGGAAAAGGAGAAAATGCCGAGTAGTATGCATTTCTTCAATAGAACATTTTTCAAAAAATTCTACTTTAACTCTTTACCACACATTACCCAGCTTTAACGACCCTGAGGAAGAAGTCTTTTAAAAACATTGTGGGAAAAGGAGAAAATACTGGTAACAAACATTGTCTCCTTTTCCCAACAACGTTTTCTACCTTATCAGAGGTGAATTCCATCATCTGAGCCACATTTAAATTGACATTTGCAGATGCTTTCAATTTGGACAAGTCTATATTTTTGCTCATGTGGGAAAAAGTTTACCCAACAATCCTGATTTTTAGGACCTTGATGATCAAGGGTTTTGGAAAAAAAAATGTGGGAAAGGAGAAAATGTGGTAACCAGCAGTTTATCCTCCCCCTCCTCCCCCATTGTTTTCTGCCATTTCAGAGGCAAATTCCATGATAATATGAAATTTCCTAGTTTAAACCAACATGGGTAAATATTTATCAGTAGATTGAAACCAGGTATGGTTTTACTCTTTACCAAACGACAAATTTTTAGACTTTACCAAATTGAAAGCATTTGCAGACAACAATTTCAGTGTGGCTGAAATGATGGAATTTGTCTTACATAGGTTAGAGAACATTGTGGGAAAAGGAGAAAATGCTGATAACCAGCATTTTCTCCTTTTCCCACAGTGTTTTTTAAAAGGCTTCCTCGAACTCGGGGTTGTGTGGTTAAGGGTTATGGCTTTGTATCTATGAGATGCTGCTTAAGTTTAATGACAAGTCGGCAACAATAGTTCTAGTTTCACAATACATTTTTCTGCCAACGTCCGGAACTCTGACAGACCGTACTGCAACTCATTATCAGAATCATAACAACATTAACTCTTTGCCAAACGACAAAATTTTAGACTTGTCCAAATTGAAAGCATTTGCAGACGACAAATTAAATGCCACTACAATGACTGAATTTGCTTTTCAAGATGGAGAAAACATTGTGGGGAAAGGAGAAAATGCTCATTACCAGCATTTTTTCCCTTTCCTGCAATGTTTTCAAAAGGCTTCTTCCTCGGGGTCTTTAAAACTGGGGATTTTGTGGTAAAGAGTTAAATGGTTTGAATTTATCTGCAGTTTAACCCCCAAATTTTTTAATTTGGCAGCTACTGGGCTTTTAATTGTAAACTATGACCAAAAAGTTCATCACTTTACTTGATGCAATGGAAAGTCAAATTTATTCACAAATTTGGCCCAGAAATATTGAGTGTTCTAGGCTGCTTGAATTCACTCTGGCCTTATCCTTTAAAAATAAGTGTTGGGCCAAAACACACCACTATGGAAGGAACAATTGCTCTGAACAAGCAGTGCTGGATTTCCGACAAGGTTTTTCACACTATTGGAAAAATGTTTTACTTCCCTTCAGATGTCCTTGCTTTGGTTTTGTATTTGTTTCTATAGTGTCTTGAATTAGCCGCTACAGTAATCACATTAATAGCTTAACTCTTTACCACACAAGCAAAATTTAGACATGTCCAAATTGAAAGCATTTGCAGACAACAATTTAAATTTAGTTCAAATGATGGAATTTGTTTTTGTTAGGATAGAAAACAATGTGGGAAAAGGAGAAAATGTTGGTTATCAGCATTTTCTCCTTTTCCCACAATGTTTTCAAAAGCTTCTTCCTCAGGGTCTTTAAAACTGGGAATTGTGTGGTAAAGAGTTAACTCTTTCACTACTAACTCCAGAAATTACATGTTTTTTCCCCGAGCTCTAGAAATAGATTTCCACTGCCATTTAAAATGACATTCATCATAGTTTAAAAATATAGTAGCGGACAGCATAGATCAAGATCAGACTGCTGTGCAGTCTGATCTTGATCTATGTTGTCCGCAAAAGGTAGTCAAGTCGTCATTAGTAGTGAAAGAGTTAAGAAGTTTTATATCTTCCCTTTTCATTTGCTTACAGAAAGTGGTGATGATGAAGAAGAGGAGGAAGAAGAAGAGGAAGAAGAGGGAAGTGATGTTCACGATGAATTATAGACCATACAGACATGTAGCACAGACATATTTTAATTATCATGCTTTCATCCATTGACTTAATCATTCAGTTCATTTTTATGGATGTCTTGGATTCCATCTGCAGAAACGAAATATTTTTTGCTTTAACTCTTTACCAAAAGACAACATTTTAGACTGGTCCAAATTGAAAGCATTTGCAGACGACAAATTTTATGTGGCTCCAATGATTGAGTTTGTTTCTGAAAGGTTAGAAAACATTGTGGGAAAAGGAGAAAATGCTGGTTACCAGCATTTTCTCCTTTTCCCACAATGTTTTCAAAAGGCTTTTTTTCTTGGGGTGGGGAGGGGGTTTCATTAAAACTCGTGATTGTGTGATAGTGGGTTAACTGGTTACCTTCTTTAACTCTTTACCAAACAAGCCCTGGTTTTCACATGTCTGCAGTACAAGTCTTTTGAAAACACTGTGGGAAAAGGAGAAATTGCTCATAACGAGGAATTTCTCCTTTTCCCACAGTGTTTTCTACCCTTTTTGAGAACTTTCTGCCATTTTCATCAAATTTAAAATTGTCATCTGCAAACTCTTTCAATTTGGACCAGTCCAAAATTTGTCGTTTGGGAAAGGGTTAAGAATGAAATGCAAGTACAATTTGCTCGTTTATCCTGATACGTAGAAAAAGGGAACAATTTAATTTGCTGTCCTTTCGTGGGACAAGAAGACAAGCTTATGTGTTGCATCACAATCCCCAACTTACATTTTTCACCTTAATTATGTTGCCAGAATACAGTGTTGTAATGCTTGCATTTCCTGACACGCTTGCATTGAAAATGGGGGGGGGGATTTCTGATAAAGAATCATGACATTTGTGATACGAAATAGTCATTTAGTAAAACAGCAGAATTACACAAATGGTTTTTTTTATTAAAAATCAAGCCGATAGGAATTTCAGAGTTGTATGATAATGGTTATACTGTATGTATAAATATGTATATTTATGTATGAGAATGTTTTGAGTTATGATTATGTGTGTGTGTTAAAATGGTGAAGTGTCTGGTTGAAGAGGTAGTGTTGGGACCACAAGATTTTTCAGCGATATTTTCATTATGAATAGAATAACATGTAATGGACAAGATCAGAGAAGTGATAAGAGAATGATCAGCCAAGTGTGTTCATGTTACCAACAGGTTGTGAAAGGGATTGTGGCTGTTTAATCCTTTCCCTCATTGGCATAACTTCAGGTGTTTTTGTGTACACACCATATTTTGGATTTATACAGTTTCATCACATTCTTGTGAAAATGGCCAAATGGAATGATCGAATTAAATTGTCCGTGAATTTAACCCTACAAATACATGTGAGCCATGCTGTGGGAAAAGGGGGCTTAATGCATCTCCATGATCCATGATATCAAGCAAGTCATCATATAAGTGTGGATCAATAAAATCTGTTTTCTCTTACAACCGACTTAATCTTCAGGTAGAATGGTCCACTGGCATGCAGGGAATTGACCAGAAGCAAAAAGTTTCATCCCAGGTCAGCCTGAGCGGACTGCGTAGACTGACCTGGGTCGATACTTTTTGCAGATGCATTAAGCCCCCTTTAATTAGAGCATGCTTCACATAGAATTTCAACAGTCAGTGCCGTTTTTCCAATTACACTTTGTGTAATGGTAGAGTGTGAAGATCATGAATAAGCCTGCGTGTGTTGTGCGCTTTGATCTAGATTTACATAGTCCAAGTAAGCAACTGTTATAGTGCTGTAAAGGTCATGGGTTGATTGAAGTTGGTAGACATTACTGTGTTCATCTTGTTCTGCATTATCTCATGTTAAATGTAAATGTAAGTGGGTCTGGAACTGTCAGTATGTATAGGTTACTGGGCACCATTCATGGTCAGCTTTAGTGTGTGAAATTGTTTACCAGTTCACTTATTTTTTGTTTGAGACATTTGTTAATTCTTAGTTTTCAAATCAAATGGTTTGAAAATCAGAATGGCCTGTTAGTGTTTATTTTTTTTTGTGAATGTTTTTTTTTTAAACAAAGCTGATATGAATGGTGCAGATCTTTTGAAGATTTGTTACCTTGAAAGGGCTGGTAATAAACCTTCCATAATTTTTTACTTGTCGTGTTTTGTCTTCATTGACTTTCCATTTTCTTATGTAACCCTTTCCCAGACGGCAAAATTTTAGCCTTGTCCAAATTGAAAGCATTTGCAGACGACAATTTCACTGTGGCTCAAATGGTGCAATTTTTGTTTGACAGGGTAGAAAACATTGTGGGAAAAGGAGAAAATGCTGGTTACCAGCATTTTCTCCTTTTCTCGCAATGTTTTCAAAAGGCTTCTTCCCCAAGGCTGTTAAAAGGTGGCATTGGGCGGTAAAGGGTTATACATAGACATTACATGTTACAACCCTGTCTTTTCTACAGGGTATGATTTTTTTGCACAGTTTAAAGATAACGGAATGAGAACCGGAAACTGCCTGATGCATACATCTATAAAACCAGTCTTTTGACAAAAACATGAGCTGTAAAGGGGTACCCATTGACCTCATGGTCTGTAAGAATCTTGCGATCAAAAGAAGCATTGCGTTCAAATCCACTTAAAATGAGAATGTTTAAAATATGGTCAAAAGCAGACCTCCAGATAAGAAGTAGTGATGGTATTCTAAATCCATTATTTCTCTTCCAAACCCTATGTTGTGGGTACTCATTAGTCTTTCTTCCAAACCCTATGTTGTGGGTACTCATCGTCTCGATGAGATGATTCTAATGAGTACCCACAGCATAGGGTTTAGGTGAGAGTGATTATTATCAGTTTTGAAATCAAAATCACTCTATGTCTGGAGCTCTGGTCAAAAGTGAAAAAATACTGTCGAAACAAAACTACCAATACCTTGAAAGTGATATGCAGAAACGTGACAAATACAAACACCCACTATTATGGTGAACTTCTACCCATTACTTGCACAACAGCTTGCAGCCGTCGTCTCATAACCCTCATAAGGCGTCAAAAGAGCTCTAGGGGCAGCTGCTTCCACAAATCGTGCTGCATCCGGTTCCCACAATTTCTGTTGAGAAGGGTCCCTGCAATCTATGAGGCAGTCCAAATTGTCCCAAATGTGTACAAGGGGATTGAGATGTGGGCTCACTGCTGACTATGCTTTAGTGTGGCAGTGCAACACTTTGACTACATTTTAACTCTTTACCAAATGACAAAATTTTAGACTGGTCCAAATTGAAAGCATTTGCAGATGACAAATTAAAGGTGACTCAGATAACAAAATTTGTCCTTGATAGGGTAGAAAACATTGTGGGAAAAGGAGAAAATGCTGGTCACCAGCATTTTCTCCTTTTCCCACAATGTTTTCAAAAAGCTCCTTCCTCAGGGTCGTTAAAAGTCGGGATTGTGTGGTAAAGGGTTAATATGCATGACATAATGGAACCTTGTCGTGTGAAGAATGGGTCGAGCCCAGTTGTGCAGTCCGTAGCATATAGGACTTGAAGCCAGGGGGTAGCTGGTTCGAATTCTCAGCTCAATGAATTTCTTTCCCAGGATTGATGATAGTCAGTGCAACAGGAGTCAACCCTCTCTCAAAGCATAGATAAGTGCACTGACCACTGCAATATCAATGAAATAATGTTTAAAACCATGTTAATCCTTTACCAAACAAACCTATGTTTTAATGGCTTTGAGGAAGAAGCCTTTTGAAAACACTGGGGGGAAAAGGAGACAATGCTGGTAATCAGCGTTTTCTCCTTTTCCCACGATGTTGTCTATCCTATCAAAGACAAGTCTCACCATTTGAGAAATATTCAATTTTGTCTTCTGCAAAGATTGTCAATTTGGACCGGTCTAAAATTTTGTTGCTCGGTAAAGGATAAAACATCTTATAGATGAACAAACACATGTGGAGTATAGCTGCTTTGACAGAGGTATCTGATAAGTTTGGGAAGCAGATATCTTATGAAAAACCTATGCTACAGCAAAACAAAACTTCAAAACAACTCCATTCACCCTTAACAGAATAGTCTTAATGACCCAAGTAGGGAAAGCGTTTGAAAACGTTGCGTGAAAAGGAGAAATGCTGGTAACCAGCATTTTCTTCTTTTCCCACAACGTTTTTTAGCCCTACAAGTGCACATTCAATCAAATTAGCCTTATTTAGATTATCATCTACAATTGCTCCAAATTTTTACGAGTCTTCAGTTTGGTCCCCTGGTAAAGAGTTAAAAATTATCATCAATATAAATTAAGGTTTAACTCTTTACCGGATAGCCATGAGTTTTAACGATTCAGATGAAAAATGCTTTTGAAAACATTGTGAGAAAAGGAGAAGATGCTGGTAACCAGCATTTTCTCCTTTTCCCACAATGTTTTCTCTTTGAAGGGCAAATTTTTTTTTTTTTTTTTTTTTTTTGTAACATTCGATTCTTAGTATGCAAATGCTTTGAATTAAGACAAAACCACAAAATGCAAGATGGTTCTTGGATTTGATATCATTCCGTGGTGATGGTCCTGCATCAACAGATATTTCTCCCTCTGTCACACAATTTAGTAAACCACCTTAAGAATAGCAGCAAAACCTCAACTCTTTACCGAACAACAAAATCTTAAAATCTTCCAAATTGAAAGCATTTGCATATGAAAAATTAATTGTTACTAAAATGATTATTTCTCTTTCTAATAGAGTAGAAAACATTGTGGTAAAAGGAGAAAATGCTGGTTACCAGCATTTTCTCTTTTTCCCACAATGTTTTCAAAAACCTTTTCTTTCAGGGTCGATAAAAGTCGGGATTGGGTGGTAAAGGGTTAAACAAACAATCCAAAGTTTTAATGACCCTGAGAAATGAGGCCTTTGAAAACATTTTGAAAACAATGTAGCAGCAAAACCTCAAGCAAACAATCCCGAGTTTTCATGACCCTGAGCAAGAAGGCTTTTGAAACAAGACGGCCATGATGGCCCTGGGTCGCTCACCTTAGTAGAGTCCCTTAAAGGTTTTTCTTTAATTTGACCATGTGACCTAGTTTTTGACCGCAGGTGACCCAATTTCAAACTCATATTTCATGAAGACAAACATTCTGACCAATTTTCAAGTCAATTGAGCAAAAAATGTGGCCTCAAGAGCCCTAAAGATAAACCTTTAATTTGACCTAGTGACCTAGATTATGACCCCAGGTGACCCAAATTTGAACTGATCTTTGACTATATCAAAAGAAAAATTTTAACCAATTTTCAAATCAAATGAACAATAAATGTGGCCTCTAGAGTGCCCACTAACTATTTCTTTAATTTGACCAAGTGAACTAGTTTATGACCCCAGTTGACCCAAATTCAGACTCATGTGAGATTTTACAAAGACAAACATTCTGACCAATTTTCAAGGCAATTAAGCAAATAATGTGGCCTCTAGAGTGCCCACAAGGTATTTCTTTATTTTGACCTAGTGACCTAGTTCATGGTTCCAGGTGACCCAAATCCAAACTCATCTGGTATTTCATCAAGACAAACATTCTGGCCAAATTTCAGGTCATTTGAGCAATAAATGTGGCCTCCAGAGTGCAAACAAGGTATTTCTTTAATATGACCCATTGAACTAGTTTATGACCCAAGTTGACCCAAATTAATCTTATGTGAGACTTTATAAAGACAAACTTTCTAACTAATTTTCAAGGCAATTGAGCAAATAATGTGGCCTCAAGAGTGCCAACAAGGTATTTCTTTAATTTGACCTAGTTTATGACCCAAGATGACCCGATTTTGAACTCAATGAACTTGTTGCGCTTAAATGGGCAAACAAACTTAGAAGAGAATCACTACATACCAAATATCAAAGCTCTACGCCTTCCAGATTTAAAGAAGAATTTTAAAGTTTTCCTTCTTTGTTCCTATGTTCGAACTTGTGACCCCCGGGGGTTGGCCAGTTTTGACCCAGGGGCATCATATGAACAAACTTGATAGAGGTCCACTCTGAGATGCAACATACCAAATATCAAAGCTCCACACCTTTCGGTTTCAGAAAAGAAGAATTTTAAAGTTTTCCTTCTTTGTTCCTATGTTCGAACTTGTGACCCCAGGGGCTGGGCCAGTTTTGACCCAAGCAGCATCCTTGGAATAAACTTGGTAGAAGTTCACTAGGAGAAGCTACATACCAAATATCAAAGCTCTATGCCTTCCCATTTAAGAGAAAAAAAAAATTAAAGTTTTCCTTCTTTGTTCCTATGTTTGAACTTGTGACCCCCGGGCAGGGCCAATTTTGACCCCAAGGGCATCATATGAACAAACTTAGTAGAGGTCTACTAGGTGATGCTGCATACCAAATATCAAAGCTCTATGCCTTCCAGTTTCAGAGAAGATGATTCTTAAAGTTTTCCTTCTCTGTTCCTATGTTCAAACTTGTGACCCCCGGGGCAGGGCCAACTTTTGCCCCAAAAGCATCATATGAACAAATTTGGTAGAGATCCACTAGAAGATGCTACATACCAAATATCAAAGCTCCATGCCTTCCTGTTTCAGAGAAGAAGATTTTTAAAGTTTTCCTTCTTTGTTCCTATATTGGAAATTGTGACCCCTAGGGCGGGGCCAGTTTTGACCCCAGGGGCATCATATGAACAAACCTGGTAGAGGTCCACTAGGCGATGCTACATATCAAATATCAAAGCTCTACGCCTTCCAGTTTCAGAGAAGATGATTTTTAAAGTTTCCCCTCTTTGTTCCTATGTTCGAATTTGTGACCCCCAGGGCAGGGCCAGTTTTGACCCCAAGGGCATCATATGAACAAACCTGGTAGAGGTCCACTAGATGATGCTTCATGCCAAATATCAAAGCTCTATGCCTTCTAGTTTTAGAGAAGATGATTCTTAAAGTTTTCCTTCTTTGTTCCTATGTTGGAAATTGTGACCCCCGGGGCGGGGCCAGTTTTGACCCCAGGGGCATCATATGAACAAACTTGGTAGAGGTCCACTAGGAGATGCTACATGCCAAATATCAAAGCTCTACGCCTTCAAGTTTCAGAGAAGAAGATTTTTAAAGTTTTCCTTCTTTGTTACTATGCTCAAACTTGTGACCCTCGGGGCGGGGCCAGTTTTGACCCCAGGAGTATCATATGTACAAACTTGGTAGAGGTCCACTAGAAGATGCTACATACCAAATATCAAAGCTCTATGCCTTCCAGTTTCAGAGAAGATGATTTTTAAAGTTACCCCTCTTTGTTCCTATGTTCGAACTTGTGACCCCCGGGGCAGGGCCAGTTTTGACCCCAAGGGCATCATATGAACAAACTTGGTAGAGGTCCACTAGATGATGCTTCATGCCAAATATCAAAGCTCTATGCCTTCTAGTTTTAGAGAAGAAGATTTTTAAAGTTTTCCTTCTTTGTTCCTATGTTGGAAATTGTGACCCCCGGGGCGGGGCCAGTTTTGACCCCAGGGGCATCATATGAACAAACTTGGTAGAGGTCCACTAGGAGATGCTACATGCCAAATATCAAAGCTCTACGCCTTCAAGTTTTAGAGAAGAAGATTTTTAAAGTTTTCCTTCTTTATGACTATGCTCAAACTTGTGACCCCCGGGGCGGGGCCAGTTTTGACCCCAGGGGCATCAAATGAACATACTTGGTAGAGGTCCACTAGGAGATGCTACATACCAAATATCAAAGCTCTGCGCCTTCTAGTTTCAGAGAAGAAGATTTTCAAAGATTTTGCTTTTTTTTCCTTTTTATTGCCATGGCAACCAGAGTTGTGGGTGGAATTCAATTCTTTGAACAATTTTGGTAGAGCTTCACCCAAGGAACATCCCTGCCAAGTTTCATCAAGATTGGCCCAGTGGTTTAGGAGAAGAAGATGTTTAAAGAAATTGTTGACAGACGACGGACGCCGGACATAGGGCGATCACAATAGCTCACCTTTAGCACGTTGTGCTAAGGTGAGCTAAAAAAACGGTAGAAAATGAGGAAAATGCTGGTAACCAGCATTCTCCTCTTTTTCCACAGTGTTTTCTACCCAACCAAAAACAAAATTTCAACTTTTGAGTCGTGTGTATTTTTTTATCTGCAAATGCTTGCAATTTGGACAAGTCTAAAATTTTGTCATTTGGTAGAGAACCAACAATTTTCTTTGATGTAGGGATTTATCATGAACCACAAAATCTTTTTAGTCTATTACAGTTTATTCTATTTGATTAACTTGTTCAGAGGACAATTCTGATAATACTTAGCAGTATCATGTTGTATACAACCCAATAAAATCATCTGATGTGAGCGAACAGTGATTCAAATGACATTTGAATGAAGTACACATATATCTGATTTATCGATGCTGTTTTAGAGAACACTTCACAATGAAAAAGTAATCAGCGTGTTTTAAAGTGAAAAAAGTTAATGCGGGAGTTTTTGTGTAATTTCGGGTCAACACATGATAGGAATGGGAACAAATAAATAGTGCTCCTTCTCTAATATTGTTATCATAATATTATCATAATACAATACCCATTCCACAACATCAGTGGAATGTTGCTATTGAGTGTAGTGCAGAAGAAACAAGAACCTTATCCAAATGATATGGCTAATGTTGATGAAATACTGAGTCAAAAAAAAAATAAGCAACACAAGAACAATAAATGTAAGCAGTATTGTAAGAATTGAAGCCATGATAAAACTATGGACTAAAGTTTTTAATGCTTGTATAAATCTACTTAACCCTTTACCAAACGACGAAATGTATGACTGGACCACACTGAAAGCATTGGCAGATGACAAATGAAATGTAGCTCAAATGATGATTGCTGTATCTGATAGGACAGAAAACATTGTGGGAAAAGGAGAAAATGCTGGTTACCAGCATTTTCTCCTTTTTCCACAATGTTTTCAAAAGCCTTCTCTTCCAGGGTCCTTAAAACTCGAGACTGTGTGGGAAAGGGATAAATGAGGGCTCTGTGACACCATATTGGCTACGTTTTGGCATACTTTGCCTACAATAATAGAAAAAAAGTTAACCCTTTACCACACAATTCTGGCTTTTAATGACCCTGAAAGAGAAAGCTTTTGCAAAACATTGCCAGAAAAGGAGGAAATGCAGGCAACTACAATTTTCTCATTTTCTCATAATGTTTTCTACCCATTCAGAGACATATTCCACTATTTACGCCATGTTCAGTTTGTCGTCTACAAATGTGTTCAATTTGGACCAGTCTAAAATTTGGTAGAGCAGTAAACAACTCTTTACCAAACAACAAAATTTTATACTCTTCCAAATTGAAAGCACTTGTAGATGACAAATGTGGCTCAAGTAATGATTTCTGTCTTTCACTGGGTAGAAAATATGGTGGAAAAAGGAGAAGGTGCTGGTTATCAGCATTTTCTCCTTTTCCCACAAAGTTTTCAAAAGGCTTTTATCTCAGGATCGTTAAAAGTTGAGATTGTGTAGTAAAGGGTTAAGCCCTTAATGAAGACAGCTGTTGATAATATTTTTGGGACAAAGCAACTGCTTGAAAGCAAGCAATTGCTGCTTTTCAAACTCTGGTTTGGTGTAATCAAAGACATTTTTCTCTCTTCTAAATAAACTTCGGATCAGCTGTACTAGAATCTGTATGTCTATGAACTCTTTGTACATGATCAATTGATTGATTGATTGATTGATTGAATGATTGATTGAATGGTGTTTTACGCTGCTTACAACACAATTTCAGTCTTGTCACCAGAACTAGGCTGGGGCTCGGAGGTGTCTTGCCCAAGGATACTCCCACAAAAAACCTAGTGCTTCCAGTGAGGCTCTAACCTGTGGCCTACCATTTACAAGTCCTACACTTCACCACTGAGCCATACAGGACCCCTGTACATGATCATGGTGGTCATTGATGTTCTAAGCTATATCACAGCACTGTCATTAACAAATAAACTTAATTAATCTATAACAAAAAATGTAATTTTGCCAATAAAAAAACAATACAGTCAGTAAAAACTGACCAATTATCCACTGTAAATGATATTCAAACACTGTAACATCTTCTGGCTCTTACCTTTGTCTATTTAACTCTTTACCACACAATCCAGACCTTCAATGACCCCAAGAAAGAAGCCTTTTGAAAACATTGTGGGGAATGGAGAAAATGCTGGTAACCAGCATTTTCTCCTTTTTCCCACAATGTTTTCTACCCTTCCCAAAACAATTTTCAATTTTTCAATTGCATTTATTTTGTCACCTGGAATTCCTTTCGATTTGGACTAGTCTAAAATTTTGTCGTTTGGTAAAGAGTTAACCCTTGACTCTTTAACAAACAAAAAATTTTAGACTTGTCCAAATTGAAAGAATTTGCAGACAACAAAATGAATGTGACTTAAAAATTGAAATTTATTCAGGGAAGGGTAGAAAACATAGTGGGAAAAGGAGAAAATGCTGGTTACCAGCATTTTCTCCTTTTCCCACTATGTTTTCGAAAGGCTTCCTTCTTAGGGTTGTTGAAAGTCGAGATTGTGTGGTAAAGGGTTAACCAGACAACATTTCAGACAGCAAACTGACAGCATTTGCAACAAATCAAATAAAGCTCAAATGGTGTAATTTGAAAGGGTAGAAAGCATTGCTGGAAAACGAGAAAATACTGCTCACCAGCATTTTCTCCTTTTCCTACAATCTTTTCGAAGACTTCTTCCCAAGGCTTATTAAAACTTGGAATAGTTTGGTTAAGGATAAAAGCGTAAAGTTCAAACCCAACTCTGTGGAAGTACAAACTAAGCCATGCTCTGGCATACGGGGCTTTGATGTGTCTCCATGAAGCATGATACTAAAGCAAGTCATCACATAATCATGGATAAAAAAATCCATCTTGTCAAAAAAAAAAAGACTGAATCATGAGGTAAACTGGTCCTTTGACAAACAGAAAACTGACCAATAGCAAAAAGATTCTGCCCAGGTCAGCCTGCGTGGACTGCGCAGGCTGACCTGGTCACTTTTTGCAGATGCATTAAACTCTCTTTTCACAGAGCCTAGCCCAATTCTTTATATCCCCGCAGTTGATAGCTTTGGAAAACATTTCAGTTACAGGAGCAATTGCTTGTAACAAGATTTGCTTCTTTTCCCACAATGTTTCCAACACTTTTGAGGAATGATATATTTCTGTCCCTTGAAACATCTGTTTAGTATAATTTGTGTAAGTTTTTGAACATATAAAAATAGCCTGTTAGCACAAATGATATAAGCTATTTTCAGATACACCTGTAACTTTGGTGGAGTCATATAGGACAAATATTAGATGAAAGGAAAAATACCCTCTTTTAACCTTTTCCCAAACAAGCCCTGGTTTTCACATGTCTGCAGTACAAGTCTTTTGAAAACACTGTGGGAAAAGGAGAAATTGCTCATAACGAGCAATTTCTCCTTTTCCCACAGTGTTTTCTACCCTTTTTGAGAACTTTCTGCCATTTTCATCAAATTTAAAATTGTTGTCTGCAAACTCTTTTCAATTTGGACCAGTCCAAAATTTGTCATTTGGGAAAGGGTTAAATTATGATAAAAATTGCAGGAAAAAGAGTCTGCAAACAAAACAATTCTTTAACATGGCCAAACTTGGGATGATCAAAAAATAAATCGAGCTGATATAATGCATTCTACAATGTTTCCTATTACTACAAAATTATTGCACTAAAACAAAAACAAACCCATTTTGATCTGTATATATTAAACTAGAATACTCTGATAATAACTAATAGGGAAACAAAAAATGAAAAAAATAAAGCATGCTTTCATAGATCAACTAAAAAAGTAACTTTTTAGATAACATTATCTAACCATAGCAGCTCCACTAACAATATTAGTTACTTCTACAGAAAATGTAGATTGAGATGAGACTGCACAAAATGTGCAAGCTGACCTTCCATCTATGCTGTGTGACTGGTCTACTTCAAAACAAAGTCTTCTATGGGAGATAATGAGTAAACATATCATGGGAAGCAAAATGAAAAAAGTGCAATGCCTTTGTTCATAAACTGTATGCAACGATAGGGCTATAACAACTCAACTTTTTCTTCAAAACAACTAATAATGTACAGATTTTATCTTCTCTCACGACAGACAGTCTCAGATATCTGTTGATAACGTAGAAATGGCAGCAGCAAAACTGTATATTCCAATACACACATCTTTGTTCTCAAACCTTTTGTCATAGACAGGTTTTTAGATGATATCATAATGTTACAATAGTAATGTTCTATACGCTGTATAAAATGGGAAGTACTGTCGATATTCTGTCCTTTACATTTGAACATCGCTAATGGGAAATAATGCGCAATGGTCAACACTACGACATCTCCTGAAAATGGAAAGATATTATAAGGAAGATTTGTAATGACCTCATTTTAACACATCACCATATAGCTTTTTCTTGACTTGCTGCAGACCACTTTTGAAAACACCATTGTTTTGGTGAAGTTAGCAATTGCAAGAAATTACAGGCAATTTCTCTTTGCTCTTTCTATTATCAACCTTTCACCAAGCAATCCCAAGTCTTAACGACCCTGAGAAAGATGGCTTTTGAAAACCTTGTGGAAAAAGGAGAAAATGCTGGTAACCAGCATTTTCTCCTTTTCCCAAAATGTTTTCTACTCTTTTAAAAACAAATTTCAACATGTCAAGGATATAAATAAATTAGATTAATCCTTTTTACTATCGGCAAACATTTACTATCGGCAAACATCACATTTCTAAGAACAATCATTTATTTGAGCGGTATTTTTACTTTAAGAACCTTGTAGAATGTAGAAAATTCTGAAGAACAAGACAAAGAACATTCTAAAGAATGGTTGGTGAATACGGACCCAGGTAACAAAATTTTAGTCTTGTTCAAATTCAAAGCATTTGTAGACAACATACCATATTACAGATGGCTAAAATTAGGAAATTTGTCTGTGAAAGAGCAGAAAACATTGTGGAAAAAAGGAGAAAATGTTGGTTAAATCTGCCTGTGAAAGAGATACAAACATTGTGGGAAAAGGAAAAAAATCTGGTTACCAGCATTTTCTCCTTTTTCCTCAACGCTTTCAAAAGTCATTTTTTCGAGGCGTTATTTAAATTCTGGTTTGTTTGGTAAAGGCTTATTATACCAGTATGCTGATTTTGGACCTTCACAAAAACAATTGCAAATGCATGAAATGTACAGGCAAAACATTCATGGGGCATTACAAATTTGTATGAAAACTGTGACAGGTGCTGCAAGAGTTAACACTTTACCACATGACAAAAATGTAGACTGGTCCAAATTGAAAGCATTTGCAGACGACAACTGAAATATGTATAAAATGATGTAAATTGTCTTTGATAGTGTAGAAAACTGTGTGGAAAAAAAAGGAGAAAATGCTGGTTTCCAGCATTTTCTTCTTTTCCCACAATGTTTTCAAAAGGTTGCTTCCTCAGGGTCGGTAAAACCCAAGACTGTGTGGTAAAGGTTTAACTCTTTACCACATGATTAAAATGCAGACTTGTCCAAATTGAAACCATTTGCAGACACCAATATAAATGTGAGTCAAATAATGATAGGGTAGAAAACATTGTGAGAAAAGGAGAAAATGCTGGTTACCAGCATTTTCTCCTTTTTTCCACAATGTTTACAAAAGGCAGATTCCTCAGGGTTGATAAAACTCGGGATTGTGTGGTAAAAAGTAAATGGATCAATTAAAATCTTGATGAAATAGGCTACAACAAACCTTATTTGAACTGGGCTGGGGGCATCCCAAACAAGTCAGTTGGCTGAAATATACAGAAAAAATATAATCAAATTGTATGCATGGATGTTCATAGTTAAGTTAAATATTATAAAATATGTGTATTATGATACAGGTTTGAAAACAAATTCAATTTTGAATCTATTCAACAATATAAAGACCTCTAACACAGCAGTAAATATAAACTACAAGATGTTACCCTTTCTACTTTGTGCATTTTCAAGTATTTGAATAAATTTTCACAACAAAACATAATCAACAGTTTAATGAAACAACTAGTAAATCCTTGATCCAACATACATGTACATAACTTTTTCACAAAATGTGCAGTCCCATATGGCATGCAACACACAAAAAGGGGCCTTTGGACATATGCGCAAATGTGTCGTCCCAGATCAGCCTGTGCAGTCCCTATTGACTAATCCGAGACAACACTTTCCGTTCTTATGTGATTTTCTATTTTACGAAAGTCTACTGTATGACAAAATCTTATGTAGTGGTAAACTGCCATCTCAGGTTAGCCTGCACAGTCTGTGCAGGCTAATCCAAAACAACACTTTATGCAAATGTCAGAAGGTCTCATTTCGCATGTTTCTGGCCATATACATATGAGGCTTGCTCTGTGAAAAGGGGCCTAATGCATCTCCGTGATTCACCATACCAAGCAATTCATTACATAATTATTGATCCATAAAATCCATTTTGACTAACATCCAATTGAATCTTGGGGTAGAATGGTCCTTTGACATGCAGAAAATTTACAAACAGCAAAAAGTTTCGACACAGGTCAGCCTGCGCGGACTGCGCAGGCTGACCTGGGTTGATACTTTTTGCAGATGCATTAAGCCCCCTTTTTACAGAGCAATACTCATACATAACTGATCGTTGTCAAATTAGTTCAATTAAGACTAGTGAGGATGAACAAACGTAATTGCAGTATTTATTCATTTACAATGTGATTGTATCCATATATTAGTGTAAATAATTACCATTAAACACTCAACTTCTTGGTGTTTGAAAAACAATACACAATATACGGTAATTCAATATAATTGATTCTATGATTTTACATACACTAAGCAAACAAAATATATAGCACACCACTGACTCCCCTTGCAATATAAAAAGTCCCTCAGAACCAAACAGAATTAATATTCTGAAGCAAACCGCCACCCTTCCCTTTGCATTGCATGAAGTGCATATATCACTAATAAACAATTCTTTTACAAATTTTATGACATTAATCTTAGCTAAGAGGGAAAGTTTGCTTGTCTGTGTGGTGTTTAACACCCATTTTAACATTATATAATTTCTATTCCAGATAGTGCACCTATCCATGTTTTCCTGGACTTCCTTTTACCAGCATTTTGCAAAACATTTTTTCCAAGCCACATCGTCAAAACAGTATCAGCCATGTGACAGGAATGAATCCTGTCACAATGACTATCATCATCAATTCTCAAAGAAATTTCGGCTAAGCTGGGGATCAAACGAGTGACTCCTTGTCTCAAAGGCTTGTTTGTAATTGACTAAGGTACTGGGCTCAGCTAAAAGAAAAACACTGTAGCATTACGGTGTAGATCAAGATCAAACTACATAAAACATATGCTCCAATCTTAAAATCTATGCTTTCCTAACTTTTTACCACACCACAAAATTTTGGGATTGTGTGGGAAAGGGTTAAAGAAGAAATATTTTTTCACAAACTACAATAAATAATGGTATACAGGAGGGCCACTGGCCCTAAAGCGCTCACCTGAGTAAGGTCATCTAGGATTGATAAGGCTGAAAAGATCCTGGTCATGATGATGTAAAATGCACGAGTGTAAGTGATCTACTTTTTGAATAGTTTAGCCTATTTCTGAATTTCTAATCTGGCTCAAAATGTTGCCTCTAGAGTCACACAAAGTTTTTCTAAGATTTGGCCCTGTGACCTACTTTTTGACTCAATGTGACCCAATTTCGAACTTGTCTGAGATTTTATCCAAACAGTATTCTGACAAAGTTTCATGGGTATAAGGGCTTCAAATGTGGCCCTTAAAGTGCACACAAGCTTTTTCTATGATTTGGCCCCGTGACCTACTTTTTGACCTGACATGACCCAATTTCAATCTAGTCCAAGATTTTTACCAGACAAACATTCTGACCAAGTTTCATGAGTATCAAGCTGAAAAGAGTGCACACTAAATTATTCTAAGATTTGGCCCCGTGACCTACTTTCTGACACCATGTGACCCAATTTCAATCTTGTCTGAGACTTTATCTAAACAAACATTCTGACTAAGTTTCATGAGGATCTGGCTAAAAATGTGGCCTCTAGAGTGCACACAAGGTAAATGCTGACAACCGCACGACACACGACGGACACAGCATGATCACAAAAGCTCGCCTTGAACACTTTGTGCTCAGGTTAGCTAAAAAGGAGGGAAACTGTCTACACTTGAGGGAACAGGTTTAACATGCTATTCTGATTCTGCATTCCTTTTTTCTCACTGTGTTCCAAATTCATACCTAATGCTCCATTTCATTGAGGCTGCTCTTTTAACTAAAGTGTTTTAACTTTTTACTAGACAATAAAATTTTAGACTTGTCCAAACAGGAAACATTTGCAGACAACAAAGACAGATGTGTCTTAAATTATGGGGTTCTTCTTTAAAAGGTCAGAACACACTGTGGGAAAAGGAGAAAATGCTGGTAACCAGCATTTTCTCCTTTTCCCACAATGTTTTCTACCCTATGAAAGACAAATTTTATGTTCTGAGTTACACTTAACTTGTCATCTTCAAATGCTTTCAATTTCGACAAGGCTAAAATTTTGTTGTCTGGTAAAGGCTAAAACATTAGAATGGCAAATAAAGAAAGAAGAAATTTGTACTCCAGAATACAGACCTAAATAATTAGAAATTTTCTAATCATATTGGACTTTGTGGATCAAAGATCAGATGACAAGTTTAATGCAAACTTATTGTGACCTACACTGACCACTATAGCAACTGTATTTATGATTGGTATTCTAAAGATTACAACATCATTCTCTCATAACCTTTTACCAGATGACAAAAATTTAAGATTTGTCCAATCTGAAAGCATTTGCAGACGACAAATTAAAGAATGATGGTCCTTGTCTTCAACAGGGTAAAATAGATGGTGTAAAAAGGAGAATTTTCTCCTTTTCCAACAATGTTTATTAAAGCATTTTTCCACCAGATCGTTAAAACTAGGGGTTGTCTGGTAATTGGTCAACAATTTTGCCACACAATCCCCAGTTTTGACGAGACAGCTTTTGAAAACATTGTGGGAAAAGGAGAAAATGCTGGTAACCAGCATTTTCTCCTTTTCCAACAATGTTTTCTACCTGTCAAAGACAAACCCTATCAGATGAGCCACATTCACCTGTCTTCAAATGCTTTAAAAATGGCCAAACTTAAATTTTGTTTTGTTATAATAGGTTAAAACTATTCAGTTGAATGTGTGGACTAATTAGCGATAGTAAGAGTTGAATAATTTTCAGGTTCATCTATGAGCTCTTTTCTATTCTTGTGATTAACAGCTATCAATTTGCCCCTCCTTACCTTCCTTTGAGATACAGCTTTCGAAAACATTGTTTGAAAAAGAGCAACAGTTTCTCTTTTACATCACAAAGTAGCCTGTATTGTTATAAATAATTTCCTATTTCATGCAACTCACCTGTCCCTTTTAACTTCACCTTCTTCACAGATGTTCTATCAAATTTAAAACTGTCACTGGTAAATGCCTGATCAAATACTGAGAAAGGATCGCTGTTTGCCGTAGTAGGTTTTGGACTGGCCACTACAGAGGTAAAAGGATCATTTGAGGTGGAAGGCTGAGTATTGTTGTTAAGTACAGGCTCTGAAAAGGGGTCTGCAGCAAATGGGTCACCAGAAAAAGGGTCTGCTTGTGTGAAAGGGTCATCTGTTGCAAACGGATCAGTTGACTCAAACGGATCTGCAATCTTTGGAGATGTGACTGAAGGCGTCCAAGAGTTTTTTGGTAAATCATTTTTACTTACAGTCTCCTTCTTTGATTCTGCAACATCTTTAAACTTGTTTATGTTTGAATTCCGAGTCATTCTTTCACTTTGAGAAGACAGTTCTTTGTCCGATTTGATTCCAGCATCGCTGTTAACAAACACAGACTTTTTCACTTCATTTACATGTAAGTCTTTATGTTTGTAAGACCTTGGTTTAGGTCTTGGCACTGCAATGGCATCTGGTGTTGTCCTTGGCCGTGGTGGAAGAGGCGGAGTTTGCAGATGATTGACAGATGGAGATTCATTTATTGACTTAACTTTAACACTATCACTTTGCGATGAACCTGGTCTGGGTGGAAGGGGAGGAAATTGGTGAGTATTGACAGGTCGAGGAGGAGGTTCAGGTCGTATATGAGATTCTACATTAATACTTTGACTTATAATATCATCAGGCAAAGGGGGAGGGGGTCCCTCAGGGGAAGGTAGATTGAAGTCATCATCACTAAACATATCACTTTTGAACTCGGCATCATTTATGAAAGGCTGTGCAATATGATCAGTATGCTGTGCAGTTTGTATATTGGAAAAGCTTGAAGCTACAACAGTACTTTTGGATGAAGCAAATGGGTCATGAGCAAATGGATCATCACAGATAACTGGTGCATTAGTCCTGAATACATTGGACACAGTGGAAGGGGAGAAGTCATCCTGACTTGCCTGATTTCCAAACGGAGATGGAGGTTTTGGGGAAGGTGTTCTGTTGCCTGACTTCATCTGGTTCAGGGACACTTTCGGGGGTGCTGAAAGGTCCACAAACAGGTCTTTAGGAGACTTTGTCGGTTCTGTTTTGGTACCAATATTTACTAAGTCTTCAAAAGCGTCTTTTTTCTTTGGCTGTTCTGCTTGTTCAGTGGCTTGGGTTTCAAGTTTTGCTGGAGTTAAAATACCTTCCTCAAACTCTGTGTTCCCTGTCTGAAAGGGGTCACTGCCAAAGGGATCATTTGGAGGCTAAAAATAAATGAAATTGATGTAAAGAAAATTGCTATTTATGGAATACTCAAATATTCGTGGACACAAGATAAAGGCTATCTTAATCCTTAGGCTGCTAAGAGCGACTCAAGGATCTTTTGCTGACAGTGTAGGTCAAGATAAGACTGCACAGTCTGATCTTGAATCTACACGGTCCATTAAGGAGGTATCTCCCCCCCCCCCCAAAAAAAATACCTTTTAAAAAGCGATATGCTGGTTTTTTACTATCGGCTTGAAAGTTTCATTTCACTTATTTAGCAGGATAAGGGTTAAACTGAAAGAAATTTTGGTAAACCCTGTGGTTTGGTTAAGATAACAAGTTAAGAAAGTCTAAGCAGTTGCATATATCTGTTTAGATAAAATTTTATTTAATTAACAGGTTCTGGAGCTTACATATTTTGGTATCACTGTTCAGTTATCCAAAAAGATTAAAAAAGGTGAAACAAGTGAAAAATTAATTAACTCTTTACCAAACGACAAAATTTTTTACCAGTCTAAACTGAAAGCATTTGCAGACGGTAAAATCAATGTGGCTCAAAAATTGAAATCTGTACTGGGGAGAGTAGAAAACATTGTGGGAAAAGAAGAAAATGCTGGTTACCAGCATTTTCTTCTTTTTCCACAATGTTTTAAAAAGCTTTCTTTCTGAGGGTTGTTAAAACTTGGGATTGTGTGGTAAAGGGTTAAGCTCTTTGCAACTTCAGTCTAAATGCAAACAAAAGCATGGCATGCGGGTACCAATGCCAAACTGTAGCTGCTTGATTTTCAGCGAAAATTCTAAGTAGAAAAAGGGGGCATAACCGTGCCAAAAATATTTTGATAGTTATCTGCCCATTGTATAGGTTCCCCTTTTGATAGTTAATAACTTGTCCGAGTTTGAAGTAAATATTTGCACCAGTAACAGAGATATTATAAAATGTCAAAGTTTTTCCACGATGAAACAAATGACAATGCCAGGGCTATGACAATAACTCAACATTTTCTTTGAAAACTGAAAAAAAAAATATTTACAGATCAATAATGAGCCATCAGTAAAATGAAAACCAAAATCGACAAAACATATTAATCCAAAACATGTAATAATGTTAAGTTTGAATAGGACGAAAATTGGTATTAATGTTCCCCAACCTAAGTATGAGAAGGTCCTTACTTGCACATTTATGACAGGCTGAGGACTAGGGCCACCTCTCTGTGGTACCGGTGGAAAGCCTGGCTGTTGGAATCCTGGGAAGGGTGTCCCTGGAAAACCTGGGCCTGGCTGTTGTGCTGGAGGAAATCCTACCGGCTGTTGCCCAGGGAAACCCATTCCTGGTCTTGCAGGTACAGTTGGAGGTGCCTGTGGTATTTAACAGAGCTCTAGATAGAAGGAGTCATTTTTTATTTCAAAATTGAAAATATTAATTACTTTCCACTAAACCCTATGTTGTGCGTACTCACAACATAGGGTTGGGAGAAGAAATAATGGATTTAGAATACTATCACGCCCTCTTATCTGGAGGTCTGATTTAAAGTATAACTTAGTCCAACTGTCCCAAAGGTACAGCTTTTTCTTTAACTAATCTAGATTCCTTTTGTCCCAATAGGTGACATAATTAGCATTTCTGTATGGCAAAAGAAGAAGGCTTTAAAAAACATTGTGGGATAAAGAGAAAATGTTGGTAACAAGCATTTTCTCCTTTTTCCCATGTTTTCTACCCTGTCTACCCTTTCATAGACAATTCCACTTTTTGAGCCATGTTTGTCATCTGCAACTGCTTTGAATTTGGACAAGTCCAAAATATTGTTTTGTGGTAAGGAGTTAAATAATGACCAGCTTCAGCAGGGATTGGATTACAAATACCTTAAAGCTTATAGCTTCAATAGTCCTGTCTCAAACATCCGAAGACCCTGGATTTTTTCTTTTTAGGAATTTTCATGGTCCCAGCAAACCTCCAGTATATCAAACCATAAATAGATTGGTTATTTAAATTCTAAATTTTCGAAATAATTCAATCACATCTACAAAACAGTCAGTAAGATCTTGACATAAAATGAGGAAAGGAATGCAAGATACAATTTGAACAAAACCATACCGTGGCCTACCGAGTAAGACACGTAAAGTGATGTCTTCTGAAGTAGGACACTGTTTGGATGCATTCAAATCATGTCTAAATTTCATTTTGACAGTTTTTGTCATATCACACCAACAGCTTACTTTTTTGTCCTTATGTGGTTTGAACAGTACTAAACTAGGGGCTTTAGAATGTCTTGCACAAAGCTACACCCACATTAACCTTTTACCACACACAAAAAAAAACATGCTCTCTGAAAAGGGGGCTTAGTGCATCTGCAAAAAGTATCGACCCAGGCCAGCCAGCGCAGTTCGCGCTGGCTGACCTGGGCCGAAACTTTCTGCTTTTTGCTTTTTGTTGGCATGTCAAAGAACCAGTCTACCTCATGATTCAGTCAGTTAAAATTACTAAGCTATTATGGGACCATACTTATGTGATGGCTTCATTGGTACAATGCATCGCAGAGATGCATTAACCCTTTCCCAAACAAGCCCTGGTTTTCACGTGTCTGCAGTACAAGTCTTTTGAAAATACTGTGGGAAAAGGAGAAATTGCTCGTAACGAGCAATTTCTCCTTTTCCCACAGTGTTTTCTACCCTTTTGGAGAACTTCCCGTCACTTTCATCAAATTTAAAATTGTCGTCTGCAAACTCTTTCAATTTGGACCAGTCTAAAATTTATCGTTTGGGAAACAGTTAAGCTCCCTTTTGCCAGAGCATGGCTCATTATATAAAGTATATATACAAATTCAGTCTCAAAGTACATGACTGGCCTTTAACTCTTTACCAGATAGTAAACTTTCAGACCTCTCAATATGGAAAGTACTTGCAGACGACAATTTAAAAGTGGCTCAATCTTCGGTATTTGTCTTTCAAATGGTAGAAAACATTGTGGGAAAAGGTAGAAATGCTGGATACCAGCATTTTCTCTCTTTCCCACAAAGTTGTCAAAAAGTTTTCACCCTCAAGGTTGTTAAAACTCAGAACTGTTTGGTAAGGTTTAATGTAAACAACAGCACTGCATGTGGGTGCCAACTCTAGGCTGCAGTTGCTTTTAGTGAAATTCTAAGTTGAAAAAGGGCATAACAGCTTCAAAAATATTTTGATGGTTACCTGCCCCTGTTATATGGATCCCCTTTTAGATAGTTCACAACTAGTCTAAGTTCCAAGTAAATATATTCAGTAATGACAGAGATATTACAAAATGTCAAAGGTTTTGCACCACAACAAAACAGATGACGCATCATTATGAAGGCAACACGGCTGTGACAATACCTCAATACCTCAATGTTCTCTTCTATACTTGCCGAGCTAAAAGTGAAAATAACTTCTTCCAGAAAGAATGGTTCTTGTAATTTACAACTGTAAAAGTACTCCTGAAGTTGAAAAATAAAATTAAAACCAAACCTGGAAGGGATTAACTTGTGCAGGTTGACTTACAAAGGCTGGATTAGCCATTGGGTTCCCTTGCTGTGGGGCAGAACCAAAAGGTGCATTCATGACACCTGGTTGCATGTTCTGAGTTGGAAACCCAGGCTGCTGCATAAAAGGCTGATTGCCAGGTAGTGGTCCACCACCGATTGTGAAAGCTGGCTGTGCAGGAGTGGACAATCCAGCAAGATCACTTGACCAGGAGCTTCCAGAAGAGGAGGAGGTTGCCGTGGTTACAGGTGGAGCTTCCAGTTCTTTAAACAGTTCATCCATGGTATTAATCTCTTCGATTCTCTGCAACAACAATTGACTCAATCAGCATGTCATCGCTGTGATTCCGAATTCTTTTAAGTCTTTAACACACAAAGAAATTTTGGACTTGACTAAGTTGAAAGCATTTGCAGACAACAAATTATATCTGGTTAAAATGATGGCGTTTGTCCTTGAAATGGCTGAAAAAACATTTTTGGAAAAGTAGAAAATGCTGGTAGTTGGTAACTAGCATTTTCTCCTTTTCCAAGAGTTTTCAAAAGCCTTCTTTCTTAGGCTTATTATGAGTAGGGAGTGTGTGGTAAAGGCTTAAAACAGTTACTGTCTAATTGATTAATCTTGAGATACCTACCACCATTTTCTTCTTTCCCAACACTGTCTTCAAAAGCCTTCTTTCTCAGGGTCGTTAAAAGTCAGGATTATGTGGTAAAGGGTTAAACAGTAACTGATTTATTAATCTTGAGATACCTACATGAATGACTAACACTTTTGTGGGAATTCCAAAGTTTTGCGAAATCATACAAGCAAAACAATGGCACAACTGAAGAGAAACAGGCCTTACCAAAAAACAATATAGACTGGTCAAAATTAAAGGCATAATTTGCAGATGACATGGTAACTGTATTCCAAAATCATAAGAATCATCTTCAATAGGTAGAAAGCAATGTGTGAAATGGAGAAAATGCTTGTTACCAGCATTTTCTCCTTTTCACACAATGCTTTCAAAAGACTCCTTTATCAGGATCTAGACTACCCAGGCTGACCTTGGTCAATCCTTTTCACAGCTGCATTAAACTCCTTTTTCACAGAGCACTGATTGATTGAATGTATGGTGTTAAATGCCGTTTTCAACATTTTTTTCACTAATATCATGGCAGCCAGTACAACTATCCATGCTTTCCTAGAGTTTCTTTTTATCAGTACTCTGCACAATATTCTTTCCAAGCCAGTGGCTGCTTTCCCACTTAACCATCATAGAAACAATGGTCAGCCTTGAGAGAGGAATGAATCCTGTCGCAATGACTATCATCAATCCTTGGAAAGAAATTGGCAAAGCCAGGGATCGAACCAGCAACCTTCTATACTCAAATCCTGTATGCTACCGACTGAGCTACCTGAGCTCAGCCTTTCCACAGAGCATGTGGCATACTCTGGCAAATGGGGGCTTAATACATCTCCGTAACGTATTATACCAAGCAAGACATTACTTGATAAGGGATCAATAAAATATGTTATGTCTAACAACTTTATCATAAGGTAGACTGTTTCATTGACATACAGAAAATTGACCAATAGCGAAAAGTTTTGGCCCAGGTCAGCCTGTGTGGACTGTGCAGGCTGACCTGGGTCAATACAATGTCACGAATGTATTAAGCCCCTTTTTCACAGAGCAAGATTCATGTATATGAAATGAACATTCCTAGTAACAGAGATGCAGATATTGCTATTTCAAAGATTTGGGGTTTTTTTTATGTAAGAATATCTGGCACAAAAAGAAGACAATGTAAATTCAAAATCAGACTGCACTATCTGTGCAGTCTAATCATGACCTACACTGTCTGAAAAAGCAATGAAATTCCCGTTAAACCTTTACCAAACAATGAAATTTTAAGACTAGTCCAAACTGAAAGCTTTTGCAGACGACAAAATAACTGTGACTCAAAAACTGAAATTTAAAAGGTTAGAAAACATTGTGGGAAAAGAAGAAAATGCTGGTTACCAGCATTTTCTCCTTTTCCCACAATGTTTTCAAAAGGTTTCTTCCTCAGGGTCGTTAAAAGTCGGGACTGTGTGGTAAAGACTTAAGCTCTACGAAAGGTTAAAAGTAAAATAAGAAAACTGTACCTTCTCAATGGCCTCCATTTCTGTCTCAAGCACCAACAAATTTTTGGAGGTATCATTGACAGGGGCATTATTTGGTGGCACCTGGAAAAAGACAAAATTTAATAGAACATTTTCTTGTTAATCACACTATAACCAAAAACAGTCCACAGACGATTTGTCTTGTCACAAAGCACTTTTAAAAACATTGTGGCCAACTGAGAAATTGTTAAAAATGATCAATTTCTCCTTTTGCCACATTAATTTCCTTTGTTACCATACATTAAATTATAACATACGATTGTTATCTCTAGTCTTCAATGATTTTTCAAAAGTGGTCTGCAGCAAATTTGTCTTAGGAGGTACCGAATTAAACTATCAAATAAGTTTTATTGGCACTTTCAATCATCAAGACCAAATCTAAATATAGCACAGTTGTAAGCTGTTTTTTGCCAGAATGTCTGACAAAATATCAGAGTAGATCCAAAAACAGAATAGATGATCTGTGAAGTCTGATCCTAACAGTGTTATCAATCATAATTACCATCATTTGAGACACATTTACTTTTTGTCTGCAAATGCTCTCAATTTGGCAAAATTTTGTTGTTTGGTAAAGAGTTAACCAAAAAGTGCTTAACTCTTTACCACACAATCCCAACTTTTAACGAACCTGAGAAAGAAGCCTTTTGAAAACATTGTGGGAAAAGGAGAAAATGCTGGTAACCAGCATTTTCTCCTTTTCCCACAATGTTTTCTACACTATCAAAGACCAATTCTATCATTTGAACCACATTTAAATTGTTGTCTGCAAATGCTTTCAGTTTGGACAAGTCTACATTTTTGTCGAGTGGTAAAGGGTTAATATGGAAATGGAACATTTTCTACAACATCTGTCTACAACTCCTTACATTGCAATATCAAGGCTGTTTTTAGTCGGGTAACCTCAACAATCAAATGTGCAGATCCAAGATCAATCTGCAGTTTACTGAATGCTGTTTTTCTCTACACAATACACAAGAAACATCTACATCTGAATTAGGAGCGGTCTCCTATGACTCAGTGATTACTCTGTAAGTTCATCAGGAAAATCCTGCCCTGACCCCTGCTTGCTGTGCTTGTCATGTGTTAGCGTCCTTGGACAAGGCAACTAAGAGCCTCCTAAGCAGCATTTACCCTTCACCAAATGACAAAATTTAAGACAAGTCCAAATTGACTGCATTTGCAGCATGACACAATAAACGTTACTCAAATAACAAAATTTGTCTCTGAAAGGATATAAAATAATGTGGGAAAAGGAGAAAATGCTGGTTCCAAGCATTTTTTTCCTTTTCTCACAATATTTTCAAAAGGCTTCTTCATCAGGGTCATCAAAACCCTGAATTGTTTGGTAAAGGATTAATGAAACTCAAAAAAGACATGAATAGGTGAGAAGTGGCTGTGCTATGACCGAAATACAGTCAAAACAGTGTAAAACAAGTCTTTTAGAGCACCGATTGTTCGTGCCAATGCTCAGCTGCAGATGCTTGATTTTCAGTGAACATTATAAGTTGAACAAGAGGGCCATGATGGCCCTGTATCGCTCCACTGGCTTATAAATATAAACCATGAAGAGAAGTCTTCACTATATAAGCCCTCATAAAACTTTGACCCCAGGGCTACAGTCGGACTAAATGGAGAATATGTGTATTAGAAGAATAACATGCCAAATTTGGGAGTTCTTGGCCTTATGGCTAGTAACATAACAGTTTCTGAAGTTTTCACTCCATAAACCCATGTAAAACTTGTGACCCCTGGTGCAGGGCCAAACTTGATCCTAGGGCTGTAACTTGGGCCCTCTTTGTAGTTGTCCACTAGACCATGCTATAATTATGCAAAATTCGGTAGCCCTAAGCCTTATGGCTATGTACACCAAAATTTAAAAGTTTTCCCTATATAAGCCCATGTAAATCTTGTGAACCTGCCCCCCCCCCCCAGCATGAGGCCAAATTGACCCCAGGACTGTAATTTGGGCACTTTTGGTAGACCCCCACTAGATCAAGCTAAATGCAAAATTTGGTAGCTCTAGGCCTTATGGCTAGGTACAGGAAGATTTTTAAAGTTTTCTCTATATAAGCCTATGTAAAACTTGTGACCCCTGGGGCAGAGCCAATTTTGACCCCAGGGCTATAATTTGAAGAAACCTGATAGGGGTCTACTACATAAAGCTACATGCCAAATTTGGTAGCCCTATGCCTTATGGTTTCAGACAAGAGGATTTTTAAAGATTTCCAATATTTTTCAGTTTTGTTGCCATGGCAACCAGAGTTTTTGAAGGAATCAAATTCTTTCAAGAAATTTTGAAGAGGACCATGGCAGGATCATTTCTGTGAAGTTTCATGAAAATTGGATGGGTAGTTTCAGAGAAGATGTTTGAAATAAAAGTTAACGCACGGACGCACGCACGCACAGACTGATGGACGGACGCACGAAGGACACCGGGCCATGACATAAGCCCGCTGGCCTTCGGCCAGTGGAGCTAAAAAGGAGTATAATTCTGTCAAAAATACTTTGATAGTTACCTGCCTTTGTTCTATAGGTTCCCCTTTTGATAATTAACAGCTTGTCAAAGTTTGAAGCAAATATCTTCAGTAATAACAGAGATATTACAAAATGTCAAAGTTTTTGCATGAAGACGCAGACGACAACAACACAAGGGCTAATGCAGTACCTCGACCTTTTCTTCAACAAGAGGGCCATGATGGCCCTGTATCGCTCCACTGGCTTATAAATATAAACCATGAAGAGAAGTCTTCACTATATAAGCCCTTATAAAACTTTTGACCTGAGGGCTACAGTCGGACTAAATGGGGAATATGTGTATTAGAAGAATAACATGCCAAATTTGGGAGTTCTTAGCCTTATGGCTAGTAACAAGACGGTTTCTGAACTTTTCACTCCATAAACCCATGTAAAACTTGTGACCCCTGGTGCAGGGCCAAATTTGATCCTAGGGCTGTAACTTGGGCCCTCTTTGTAGTTGTCCACTAGATAATGCTATAACTATGCAAAATTTGGTAGCCTAAGCCTTATGGCTATGTACACCAAGATTTAAAAGTTTTCCCTATGTAAGCCTATGTAAATCTTGTGAACCCCCCCCCCCCCAGCATGAGGCCAAATTGACCCCAGGACTATAATTTGGGCAATTTTAGTAGACCCCAACTAGATCAAGCTAAATGCAAAATTTGGTAGCTCTAGGCCTTATGGCTAGGTACAGGATGATTTTTAAAGTTTTCTCTATATAAGCCTATGTAAAACTTGTGACCCCTGGGGTAGAGCCAGTTTTGACCCCAGGGCTATAATTTCAGGAAACATGATAGAGGTTTACTACATAAAGCTACATGCCAAATTTGGTAGCCCTATGCCTTATGGTTTCAGACAAGAAGATTTTTAAAGTTTTCTCTATATAAGCCTATGTAAAACTTGTGACCCCTGGGGCAGAGCCAATTTTGACCCCAGGGCTATAATTTCAAGAAACATGATAGAGGTCTACTACATAAAGCTACATGCCAAATTTGGTAGCCCTATGCCTTATGGTTTCAGACAAGAAGATTTTTAAAGATTTCCAATATTTTTCAGTTTTGTTGCCATGGCAACCAGAGTTTTTGAAGGAATCAAATTCTTTCAAGAAATTCTGAAGAGGACCATGGCAGGATCATTTCTGTGAAGTTTCATGAAAATTGGATGGGTAGTTTCAGAGAAGAAGATGTTTGAAATAAAAGTTAACGCACGGACGGACGGACGCACGCACGCACACACGGACGGACGGACGCACGCACGCACGACGGACACCGGGCCATGGCATAAGCCCGCTGGCCTTCGGCCAGTGGAGCTAAAAACAGATGAGCTCAAACAAAAACAAGAGGGCCATGATGGCCCTGTATCGCTCCACTGGCTTATAAATATAAACCATGAAGAGAAATCTTCACTATATAAGCCCTTATAAAACTTTGACCCCAGGGCTACAGTTGGACTAAATGGGGAATACGTGTATTAGAAGAATAACATGCCAAATTTGGGAGTTCTTAGCCTTATGGCTAGTAACAAGACGGTTTCTGAACTTTTCACTCCATAAACCCATGTAAAACTTGTGACCCCTGGTGCAGGGCCAAACTTGATCCTAGGGCTGTAACTTGGGCCCTCTTTGTAGTTGTCCACTAGATAATGCTATAATTATGCAAAATTTGATAGCCTAAGCCTTATGGCTATGTACACCAAGATTTAAAAGTTTTCCCTATGTAAGCCTATGTTAATCTTGTGAATGCCCCCCCCCCCACCCAGCATGAGGCCAAATTGACCCCAGGACTATAATTTGGGCACTTTTGGTAGACCGCAACTAGATCAAGCTAAATGCAAAATTTGGTAGCTCTAGGCCTTATGGCTAGGTACAGGAAGATTTTTAAAGTTTTCTCTATATAAGCCTATGTAAAACTTGTGACCCCTGGAGCAGAGCCAATTTTGACCCCAGGGCTATAATTTCAAGAAACATGATAGAGGTTTACTACATAAAGCTACATGCCACATTTGGTAGCCCTATGCCTTATGGTTTCAGACAAGAAGATTTTTAAAGTTTTCTCTATATAAGCCTATGTAAAACTTGTGACCCCTGGGGCAGAGCCAATTTTGACCCCAGGGCTATAATTTCAAGAAACATGATAGAGGTCTACTACATAAAGCTACATGCCAAATTTGGTAGCCCTATGCCTTATGGTTTCAGACAAGAAGATTTTTAAAGATTTCCAATATTTTTCAGTTTTGTTGCCATGGCAACCAGAGTTTTTGAAGGAATCAAATTCTTTCAAGAAATTCTGAAGAGGACCATGGCAGGATCATTTCTGTGAAGTTTCATGAAAATTGGATGGGTAGTTTCAGAGAAGAAGATGTTTGAAATAAAAGTTAACACACGGACGGACGGACGGACGGACGGACGGACGCACAACGGACACTGGGCCATGACATAAGCCCGCTGGCCTTCGGCCAGTGGAGCTAAAAAAAAACAAAACAAAAGGCAAACCTCATATGTAGGCTCCTTACTGTCTCCTGCTGGAACAGTACCATTCTCAACAGGAACTGCCTTATTTGGAACCTGAAGCACAGAATCAAAGGTTTAGATCTATTACTGTGCCAACCGTTTTCAATACAATGACATCAAAACTGACACAAAATACCAATGTAAAAGGAACTAAAGATACACCTTTACTCGTTTTCAGCTAGTTTTTACCTCTTTACCAAACAACAAAATTTTAGTCTTGTCCAAATTGAAAGCATTTGCAGACAACACAATAAATTTGACTCAAAAACTGAAATTTCTCTTTGGAAGTGTAGAAAACATTGTGGGAAAAGGAAACAAGAGGGCCATGATGGCCCTGTATCGCTCCACTGGCTTATAAATATAAACCATGAAGAGAAGTCTTCACTATATAAGCCCTTATAAAACTTTGACCCCAGGGCTACAGTTGGACTAAATGGGGAATATGTGTATTAGAAGAATAACATGCCAAATTTGGGAGTTCTTGGCCTTATGGCTAGTAACAAGACGGTTTCTGAACTTTTCACTCCATAAACCCATGTAAAACTTGTGATCCCTGGTGCAGGGCCAAACTTGATCCTAGGGCTGTAACTTGGGCCCTCTTTGTAGTTGTCCACTAGATAATGCTATAATTATGCAAAATTTGGTAGCCTAAGCCTTATGGCTATGTACACCAAGATTTAAAAGTTTTCCCTATGTAAGCCTTGTGACCCCCCCCCCCCAGCATGAGGCCAAATTGACCCCAAGACTATAATTTGGGCACCTTTGGTAGACCCCAACTAGATCAAGCTAAATGCAAAATTTGGTAGCTCTAGGCCTTATGGCTAGGTACAGGAAGATTTTTGAAGTTTTCTCTATATAAGCCTATGTAAAACTTGTGACCCCTGAGGCAGAGCCAGTTTTGACCCCAGGGCTATAATTTCAAGAAACATGATAGAGGTTTACTACATAAAGCTACATGCAAAATTTGGTAGCCCTATGCCTTATGGTTTCAGACAAGAAGATTTTTAAAGTTTTCTCTATATAAGCCTATGTAAAACTTGTGACCCCTGGGGCAGAGCCAATTTTGACCCCAGGGCTATAATTTCAAGAAACATGATAGAGGTCTACTACATAAAGCTACATGCCAAATTTGGTAGCCCTATGCCTTATGGTTTCAGACAAGAAGATTTTTAAAGATTTCCAATATTTTTCAGTTTTGTTGCCATGGCAACCAGAGTTTTTGAAGGAATCAAATTCTTTCAAGAAATTCTGAAGAGGACCATGGCAGGATCATTTCTGTGAAGTTTCATGAAAATTGGATGGGTGGTTTCAGAGAAGAAGATGTTTGAAATAAAAGTTAACGCACGGACAGACGGACGCACGCACACACGGACGCACGACGGACACTGGGCCATGACATAAGCCCGCTGGCCTTCGGCCAGTGGAGCTAAAAATGGTGTTACCAGCATTTTCTCCTTTTCCCACAATGTTTTCAAATGGCTTCTTTCACAGGGTTGTTAAAACTTGGGATTGTGTGATATAGGATTAACCCATTTCATCTTTATTTTGTCAAACTATAATCATTCTTGTATCTTCATGCCAAAAGTTGCCATGGACGGTTGCATGGTTGCACAGATTATGACAGATAGAAAATAAATTTGACTTTCTGGAGGCCTTCAAAGAAATCACTGTTATTGTTTCCTGTTTTAACTCTTTACCAAATGACAAAATTGTTGACTTGACCTCACTGAAAGCATTTGCAGACGCCAGTTTCAATGAGGCTTAAATGATGCAGTTTTACTTTGATAAGGTAGAAAATATTTTGGGAAAAGGAGAAAATGCTGACAAATCCCTTGAGTTTCTCTATCCCTTACACCATATACAGTAAAACTATGACATAGCGAATTTCACGGGACCGTCAGATTTAATTCGCTATAAGCATAATTCGCTTTATTGATAGTATGAACTTCGTTATATTTCGGGACTCAAAGGTGGACACACGTACATGCAGTCTAACATTTATTTACCAGAAAAATGTTTTTCTAACATACTTCGACAAATATGTGTTATATTTATAGTATCCAATGACATTTATGACACGTAGGAAAAACTAGTAGCCGATTTCGTATTTATTTAATCGAGTGAGCGATGTTAATCATTCAAAACACATTTTATACCGGTAGGAATTGAAAGCATTTGCAGACGACAATTTTCTACTTGTGGCAAATTATACCTTACCACGATAATTATCGATCGATAACGCAGTCAGTTTATGTTGTGTAGATCAACGCCTCTATCGTCAATGTGTTAATTGGGCAAGCGGGAAGGTGTGAATAACTGACTTGGTAATTAAAGACCCTTAGATGCGACTTCAGTGTAACCAAGGTATTTTCAGTTGAAATGGATATCTGCGGACCTGATTTTTGATTCGCAATATGCGAAAATTCGTTATATCCAAATTCGTTTTAACAATTAATTTTTACAAAGGCGAAAGAAGGTTTTTGCCGGGGAATTGATTTCAATTCGTACTAAGCGAAAATTCGCATTATCAGAGTTCGTCATAATTAAGTTTTACTGTATATTGGTAATTTATCTATGTTTACACAGTTAACTAAATTGAAAAAAAATATCAAGTTTTAACAGTGTTTTTTCTCTCCCTGTATCTTTAAGCACAAAAATGTCTAAGTTTAAGGTAAGGTAATTCTATAAGGGCATTAACCCTTTATCACACACTAAAATTTAAGACTGGTCTAAACTGAAAGACTAAATTTTGTCATCTGGGTCCGTATTCACCAACCATTCTTAAGAATGTTCTTTGTCTTGTTCTCCAGAATTTTCTACATTTGAAAGTAACACAACCCCTGATTGGCTAAACCATTTGGTTTAGCCAATCACGGGTCGTGTTACCTTCAAATGTAGAAAATCTAGGAGAACAAGACTAAGAATATTCTTAAGAATGGTTGGTGAATACAGACCCTGGTCTCTTGTCGCAGCAAAAGTTCGTTTATGCTCATGCTTTAAACTAGAATTCATGTTCATTCAAAATTTGCCCACAACAGGTTTATCAGTCAGATTTGTAACTGTATAAAAGGACATAGAAAGATTACTCTTTCTATCAAATGTAACCCATGAAATATTACTCCATTTGTAATTTTTAACGGCTCCTGTTACAAGGAACTTAATATACATTGCATATTTACATAAATTGCATATATACACTGACGTTAGATTTAAAAACATCCACGACAACAAACCCATTTGGAAATTATTTGTTTGAGCAATTTCTCCATTTGAATAAATGTTTTCAACTGGTCTTCAGCTCAGAAGAGACAAAAAGGTGCTTTCATGACAGTGAAGTGTTACAGATGAACATTGATTAATACTGCAGTCGTGTAACAGTCTAACAAAGTTAACAAAGCAGTAACAAAAATGAACAATTAGAGTCAATTTTCATGCAACAAGTCCAAAAAAGAGGGGGTATTTAAATCCTAAATTGCATTATTTCTGTACACAAATCTATTTCATGGTTACCCATCACAATTGTCATCATGAGACAAATCCAATGAGTACCCTGAACACAGATTTTAGCCAAAAACTAAACAGATAGATATGAGTCATGCTCTGGCAAAAGGGGACTTAACACATCTCCGTGACGCATGATACCAAGCAAGTCATTACATGATCAAGGATCCATAAAGTCCATTTTGTCTAATAGCTGTCTGAATCATGAGGTAAACTGGTCCTTGTACTTGCAGCAAAAAGTTACCGGGGGTATGGTTCAGGTCAGCCTGCGTGGACCTGGGTCGATACTTTTTGTAGATGCATTAAGCCCCCTTTTCACAGAGCATGGCTCATTTGTAATATGGTACATTTCAAGTCTAAAAATACCCCCTCAAATCTGTTCCCCTGTAAATTTAACAGTTACCACTTCGATTTCCTGTAATATGGATTCAAATAATGAAACTAAATAAATTATCATAAAAATTAAAAGTATGAAGATAATACAATAATCAATGTTCTAAGACAATGATTCCAAATAAATCAACCTTTACAAGAGCATCTTTTTATGCCTCAGCAACCCATTTCTTTTTTGAAATATTGTGGGAAAAGGGGCTATTTTTTTTAAAAAAGCAACTAGTCATTTCCAGCCTTATCTTAAATATTCTTTCCTTAACCCTTTACCGCACAATGCCGCCTTTTGATGCCCCTTGGAAAGAAGCCTTGTGAAAACATTGTAGGAAAAGGAGAAAATGCTGGTAACCAGCATTTTCTCCTTTTCCCACAATGTTTTCTACCCTATCAAAGAAAATTTGCACCATTTGAGCCACACTGAAATTGTCGTCTGCAAATGCTTTCAATTTAGACAAGGCTAAAATTTTGTCATCCCGTAAAGGGTTAAAATGATTCTCCATGGTGTTAGTTAACCCATAACTCTTTACCAAACGAAAAAATTTTAGACCAGTCCAAATTGAAAGCTTTTGCAGACGACAAAATAAATGTGACTCAAAAAAAGAAATTGGTCTGGGAAAAGTAAAAAACATTGTGGGAAAAGGAGAAAATGCTGGTTACCAGCATTTTCTCCTTTTTTCACAATGTTTTAAAAAGGCTTCTTTCTCAGGGTCGTTAAAAGTCGGGATTGTGTGGTAATGGGTTAACCAAACAAACTGATGTTTTAAAGACTGAAGAAAAGGCTTTTGAAAGCATTGTGGCATGAGAAAACAAAATGCTGCTAACAAGCAATTTCTCCTTGTGAAGGAAGTCATACAACAATTTTCCATTTGTCATGATGATTGAAAATATGCCAAAGGGCTAAGTTCAAAATGTTAATCTAATACAAGCACGTGTAAATCTGATCATATCTTTTTGATTAATCTGTACAGCATAAGCAAATCAGTTCAATTGACTTATTATGTGTCCTTGATGTTAGAATTTCGAAACTGTTTACCAAGACTATCAGTAAAAAAACAGACAATGTAGACCAAAGATCAGACAGCCCTGAACCTGCCGTTTTATCTTACAAATAACAATTTAAAATGCAAACAAAAGCAACTTGACACATACTTACACAGGCTTAGAGTTACAACTCGATATAACTCTTTACCAAACGACAAAATTTTAGACTTATCCAAATTGAAAGCATTTGCAGACAACAAATTGAAAAACCACTACAATGATTGAATTTGCTCTTGTAAATGGAGAAAACAGTGTGGTAAAAGGAGAAAATGCTGGTTTCCAGCATTTTCTCCTTTTCCTGCAATGTTTTCAAAAGGCCTCTTGCTAAGGGTTGTTAAAACTCGGGATTGCGTTGTAAGGGCATACCACTGATAACAATAACTTGATATTCATACAGACACCAGATTTGTCAGTTATCTTATCAAACAATACCCCTTTACCAAATGACAACAATGTCGACTTGTCCAAATTGAAAGCACTTGCAGACAACAATTTAAAGGTGGCTCAAATGATAGAATTTGTCTTTGATACGGTAGAAAACATTGTGGGAAAAGGAGAAAATGCTGGTTACCGGCATTTTCTCCTTTTCCTACAATGTTTTCAAAAGGCTCCTTTCTCAGCGTTGTTAAATTTCCAGATTTGTTGGTAAAGGGTTTCAAATTATCACAGTCATCCTTAACCCTTTACCAGCCGACAAAATTTTAGCCTTGTCCAAACTGAAAGCACTTGCAGACGACAAACCAAAGTTACTTAAAACATGAAATTTGTCGTGTGGCTAAAATGGTGCAATTTTTCTTTGATATGGTTGAAAACATTGTTGTTTTCAAAACAAAGATCACCAGTGACCGTAACCTTTGACCCATATGACCCAAAAACAATAGGGCACCTCCTTGAGTCATGAGCAACACTTTTATGAAGTTTCAGGGTTGTAGGTCAAACAGCTATTGAGTTAGAGCACAGAAACAATTTTCAAACAAAATTCAACTGTGACCTTGACCTTTGACCCATATGACCCAAAAACAGTAGGATGCGTCCTTGGTTCATGAGGAACAATATAAAAATTCAGGGTCCTAGGTCAAACGGCTTTTGAGTTGGAGCAAACAAAAACAAGAGAGGTGGATTGACAGACGGACGGACAGATAGACATGGTGAAACCAGTATACCTCCCTCTACTTTGTGAGCAGAGGGGGCAAAATTAAGGTATTTTGGTCCCTCCTGTCAAAGCACAAAGAACTAAAACTATACATACCTGATACACTGGCTCCTCCTCCTCCTTTGCCTCCTCGGCTTTCTCTTCAACTTTGTGCTTTGCTTCCTCCATTTCTTTCTTCTTCAAATCATAAACAACTTGAAACAGGTCTCTTAGAGTTAGAACCAGAGCTTCAGCCTGTGATCATACATGATAATTAATTACTTTCTGCAAACTGCTTTCTGCTTCTTGAGGCAGACCACTCTTGAAAATCTTGGGGTTAAAAAAAGACCAGAAACTGTGTAACCTCTTGCCCTTTATCACATAATCCAGTGTTTTAATAACCCTAGAGAAGGAGCTTTTGAAAACATTGTGGGAAAAGGAGAAAATGCTGATAACCAGCATTTTCTCCTTTTTCCTCAATGTTTTCTACTCTCCTATCATTTCAGCTACATTTAATTTGTTCGCAACGGCTTACAATATTGAGACATCTGAAACTGTGTCATTTGGTAAAATGTTAAGACTCAATCCATGTTGCTTTTTCACATTTCATCTGCATGTTTCCAATTCATCTAATACAACTGTTCTAGGAGGTAATAAGTTGATGTAAAATATTCAAATGAGCCATGCTCTATGAAAAGGGTACTTAATGCATCTGCGAAAAATATCGACCCAGGTCAGCCTGCCCAGTCCGCATAGGCTGACCTGGGCCGAAACTTTTCGCTATTGGCCAATTTTCTGTATGTCAAAGGACAGTCTACCTTGTGACACAGTCGGTTGTTAGACAAAAATGGTTTTTATGGATCCTTAACCCTTTCCCAAACAAGCCCTGGTTTTCACGTGTCTGCAGTACAAGTCTTTTGAAAACACTGTGGGAAAAAGAGAAATTGCTCGTAACGAGCAATTTCTCCTTTTCCCACAGTGTTTTCTACCCTTTTTGAGAACTCTCTGCCATTTTCATCAAATTTAAAATTGTCGTCTGCAAACTCTTTCAATTTTGACCAGTCCAAAATTTGTCATTTGGGAAAGGGTTAATTATGTGATGACTCGCTAGGAGTGGCATTAAGCCCCCTTTTGCCAAAGCATGGCTCAAATGAGTCATGCTCCAGGACAGATTTTAACCCTGTACCACAAAATCTTAAATTTTAACGACCTTGAGGAAGTTAGCGTTAAAAAACATCATGGAGAAAGGAGAAAATGTCGGTAATCAGCATATTCTCCTTTCCTCCTCATGATGTTTTCTACGAATTCAAAAATGAATCCCACAACTCAGGCCACATTTAATTAGTCGTCTACAAATGCTTTAGATCTGGACAGGTCAAAAATTCTGTCTTCTGGTACAGGGTCAATCAACATTATAAAGGGTCTGCTCTTCAGCCCTTTACCAAAAAATATGAGTTGTCCTATATACAACTTTTGCAAACATGATGGCCATTGGCCCTAAAGCCCTCACCTGAGTAGAGTCATCTACAGTTGATAAAGCTGGAGAAGAGCCTGGTTTTAATGATGTAAAACAAACGAGTGTAAGTGACCTACTGTGTGTGGCCTCTACAGTGCACACAAGGTTTTTCTATGATTCGTTCCTGTGACCTACTTTTTGACCTGGGAAGTTTTGGAAGTTGTCCAAGATATCAAGAAGACAAACTCTCTGACCAAGATTCATGAGTATCAGGCTGAAAATGTGGCCTCTAGAGTGCACACAAGGTTTTTCTAACATTTTGCCCTGTGACCTACCTTTTGACCCGATATGACCCAATTTCCGACTTGTCTGAGATATAATCAAGACAGACAATATGACTTAACTTCATGAGTATCCTATTAAAATGGTGGCGTCAACAGTGCATGCAAGGTTTTTCTAAGATTTAGCCCAGTGACCTACTTTTTGCTTGTCCAAGAATCTGATATTATCAAGACAAATATTCTGACCTAGTTTCAAGAGTATCAGGCTTAAAAAAATTTGGCCTCTAGAGTGCACACAACATTTTTCTTAGATATAGCCCAGTGACCTTCTTTTTGACCCAACATGACCCAATTTCGAACTTGTCCGAGATTTTATCAAGACAAACATTTTGACCACGTTTCATGCATATCTGACTGATCATGTGGCCTGTACAGTGCACACAAGGTAAAATGTTGACACCACACAACGGATGACGAACGACAGACAACAGACACAGCATGATCACAATAGCTCACCTTGAGCACTTCGTGCTCAGGTCAGCTAAAATTGTCAGAAAAGGGCTAATCCCTTGTGACGAGCAACTGCTCTTTTCCAACAATACTTTCCATACCAATCAGAAAGTTAAAAATTTCTCCTTTGTATTGCATGATCTAGTTTTCTGTGTGTCTTAAGACAGTCTGTGTGCTAAGTGACTACATGTACATGATGATGAACCCTTTACCACACAATCCTAAGTTTGAATGACCCTGAAGAAGAAGGCCTTTGAAAATATTGTGAGAGAAGGAGAAAATGCTGGTTACTAGCGCTTTCTCTTTTTTCCACAATGTTTTTTACCCTATCAATGACAGACGTCATCGTTTGAGCAACATTCAATTTGTCGTCTGCAGGTGCTTTCAATTTGGTTGAGTCCAAAATTCTGTCGTTTGGTAAAGAATTAAGTCAATACAATATATGTAAGGCTTTTTGGTGTATTTTAACCATTTACCGCACAATGACACCTTTTAACGCCTCTGGGAACGAAGCCTTTTGAAAACATTGTGGGAAAAGGAGAAAATGCTGGTAACCAGCATTTTCTCCTTTTCCCACAATGTTTTCTACCCTATCAAAGGAAAATTGCACTATTTGAGCCACATTGAAATTGTTGTCTGCAAATGCTTTCAATTTGGACAAGGCTAAAATTTTGTTGTATGGTAAAGGGTTAAGTGAAGAGACCATTGAAAACACTTGTATCAAGGGTCTTTCTTGCCATTTGGTACGATTTTTTTTCCACGAAGTACTTCAGTTTAACTTGTTTGGTGTTTTACTCCATCTTAACATTAACCCTATACCAAAATGACAAAATTTTAAACAGGTCTAAATTGAAATCATTTGCAGACGAAATATTCAATGCAACTGAAAAGAAGGGATTTGTAACTGAAAAGGGTAGAAAATATTGTGATATTTCTTCTTTTCCACAATGTTTTCAACAGCCTTCTTCTTTTGGGTAATTAATTTTCAACAGCCTTCTTCTTTTGGGTAATTAAGATTCAGGATTGTTTAGCAAAGGTTTATGATATTTTTAAATAAAACTTATTTATTATGCACATTTCTGACTTGGATTCTGACAACCAAAAATTCTACAGTCAAAAGACAAGGTAGCAAATGATAACTACACAAACAAGAGAAACTTAACCCTTTACCGTACAATGCCGCCTTTTGACGCCCCTGGGAAAGAAGCCTTTTGAAAACATTGCAGGAAAAGGAGAAAATGCTGGTAACCAGCATTTTCTCCTTTTCCCACAATGTTTTCTACCCTATCTAAGAAAAGTTGCACCATTTGAGCCACATTGAAATTGTCGTCTGCAAATGCTTTCAATTTGGACAAGGCTAAAATTTTGTCGTCTGGTAAAGGGTTAATACTTTACCGCCTTTTCTGTTTTGATAGCAAAGAACTTGTGCTTCCCCTCTCCAGCACCAAACACATATCCGAAGGCTCTACCATCTGTCAGATCTCGAGATATGAAAGATATCCTGTGAACCGGGTGAGAGTGATGAGTGGTCTAAGAAAAGAAGAAACATGCTCTAACTCTTTACAATACGACAAAATTTTTGACTTGACCAAATTGAAAGCATTTGCAGACGACAAAATAAATGTGACTCAAACATTGAAATTTGTTTTTTGGAGGTATAGAAAACATTATGGAAAAGGAGAAAATGCTAGGAACAAGCATTTTCTCATTTCTTTTTGCAATCTTTTTCAAGCCTTTTCCTTGCGGTAGTTTAGCCCTTAACCATACAATCCCGAGTTTTAATGATCCTGTGGAAGAAGGCTTTTGAAACATTGTGGGAAAAGGAGAAAATGCTGGTGACCAGCATTTTCTCCTTTTCCCAACATGTGTTTTACCTTTCCCAAAACAAATTTCAATTTCCGAGTCACATATATCTCATCGTCTGCAAACGCTTTGAATTTGGACTAGTCTAAAATTTTGTCGTCTGGTAAAGAGTTTTACACCAGATTGTTTGGTAAAGGATAAAAACATATAAAGAGTACAGATTGATTAATTGATTGTATGGTGTTTAACTCTGTTTTCAACATTATTTCAGTTATATCACGGCGGCCAGTGCACCTATCCATGCTTTCCTGGAAATTCTTTTACCAATACTCCGAATACTCCACTGGCTGCTTTCCCACATAACCATCATCGAAACAATGGTCAGCGGGGTGAGAGAAGAATGAATCCTGTCGCGATGACTATCATCAATCCTCGGAAAGAAATTGGCCAAGCCGGGGATCGAACTAGCGACCTCCTGTTCTCAAGTCCTGTACGCTACCGACTGAGCTACGGGGGCTTGGCTGAAGAGTACAGAACATTTGCAAGAAGACATATCATGATTTTTTCATGATCATCTATTATTATGGTGCTAAATCCTTTATAGGATGAAAAAATTTGTTACTCGGCCAATATGAAAGGTTTTACACATTGACAGGATTACAAACTTAACCCTTTCCCAAACAAACCCTGGTTTTCACGTGTCTGCAGTACAAGTCTTTTGAAAACACTGTGGGAAAAGGAGAAATTGCTCGTAACGAGCAATTTCTCCTTTTCCCACAGTGTTTTCTACCCTTTATGAGAACTTTCTGCCATTTTCATCAAATTTAAAGTTGTCGTCTGCAAACTCTTTCAGTTTGGACCAGCCCAAAATTTGTCGTTTGGGAAAGGGTTAAAAAGGTGTAAATGATGGGCGTTGTCTTACAAAACTTTGGAAAACAATGAATGTGGAAAAAAGAAGAAAATGCTGGTATGCAGCACTTTCTCCATTTTACTCAATGTTATCAAATGCCTTCTTCCTTGCGGTCATTGAAACCTGGGACTGTTTGGCTGGTTTAAAGCTCTTTCCACGAGTATTTTAACTCTTTACCACACAATCCCGACTTTTAACGACCCTGACAAAGAAGCCCTTTGAAAACATAGTGGGAAAAGGAGAAAATGCTGGTAACCAGCATTTTCTCCTTTTCCCACAATGTTTTCTACACTTCCCAAAACAAATTTCAGTTTTGAGCCACATTTATTTTGTTGTCTGCACATGCATTCAATTTGGACTGGTCTAGAATATTGTTGTTTGGAATGAGTTAACTCTTTACCAAATGACAAAATTTCAGACCAGTCCAAATTGAAAGCTTTTGCAGACAACAAATCAAATGTTGCTTAATTAATGAACTGTCTCTGACAATGTAGAAAACATTGATGAAAAGGGAGAAAATGCTGGTTACCAGCAGCTTTCTGTGTCAGGGTTGTTAAAACTTGGGATTGTGTGGTAAACGGTAAATTACATTATGGCAGCCAGTGTACCTATCAAGACTTTCCTAGAGTTTCTTTGCTAGTGCTTAACAAATAATTTCAAAGTCACTGGCTGCTTCCCAAATAAAAAAGGTCAAGGCTATAACTGGCAAAGCCAAGAAAATCAATCCATTTGGTACTGATTGACTGTATGGTGTTAAACACCATTTTAACCATTATTTCAGATATATCGCAGTGACCAGTGCACCTTTCCTAGCTTTCCTGGAGTTTCTGTTACCAGTATTTTACACAATATTCTTCCCAACCCATTCACTTCTCTCCCACATAACCATCATAAAAACAATAGGCAGTGGCATTCCTGCGGTGATAGGGACTGCCTGACTGTCAGTGTCCATGACACAGAACTTTACCTTGTGTAAAAATGGTGAATCTATAAAGCCATTGGTAATAACATCTGAATTACATGTATCTAAGCCATGCTCTGTGAAATGGGAACTTAAGGCATCTGCAAAAAGTACTGACTCAGGTCAATCTGCACAATCTGTGCAGGCTGACCTGGGCCAAAACTTTTCGCTATTGGTCAATTTTCTGTATGTCCAAGAACCATTCCACTTCATCAGTAAGTTGATTGCTAAAAAAAAAAGTGGCTATAATGGATCTATGATTATGCGATGGCTTGCTTGGTAGAAAGCATCACGGAGATGCATTAAGCCCCTTTTGCCAGGGCATGGCTCATTTATTTTTACTCTAAAAAACTAAATCAAATGCAATAAGAACTCCTTTAGATTATTCTCTGAAGGAAAATCTGCTCTAGCCCATATTTTAAATCAATTCTACAAATGATTACTTCATTGTAGCCACATGTATATGAACCATGCTCTGGCAAAAGGGGGCTTAATACATCTCCGTGATGCTTGCTACCAAGCAAGTCACCACAACACCATGGATCCAAAATGTCCATTTTGTCTAACAACCGACAGAATCACAAGTTAAACTGGTCCTTGGAGATGCAGAATATTGACCCATTACAAAAAGGTTCGGCCCAGGTCAACCTGGACAAGACAGCGCCGGCTGACCTGGGTCAATGATACTGTTTGCAGATGCACTAAGCCCCTTATCACAGAGCAAGGCTCATATATAATGGGATCTGTCTTTGAAAGGGCAGAAAAACATTGTAGGAAAAGCAGCAAATGCTGGTAAATGGCATTTTCTCCTTTACCCACATTATTTTCGAAAGCCTTTTCCTTACGATCATCAAACCAGGATTGTTTTGTACAAATTTTAGCTATACATTCAAATTATCACGAATTCAAAACATGGAGATATACAGGATATTTTTTTTCGGTGAAAGATTGAAATTTATTTCATCAAATGAACATCATCAGTAACATTTTCACGAGTGGCGCAGCAATAAATTTCGATCTTTCACCACAAAAAAACAAATATTCTATTTTTTTCATGCTTCTAACCCCTATTTTATTGAACCTTTCATCAAAATCCAGTACAGTTGTTTTCAGTAATTCCCCATGCTGTACACCCCTCACATAACAAAGCATTACAGTATTATGTAAAGCGCGAGAAATATAGCATAAATTACAACATATTTCCCTCCATTTGAATAATGGCACGCACTGATTACCTGGGTAACTAGTGCGCAGGAACTACTGTTTCAGCCTTCAACTGAAGAGTTAGAAAATATGCAATCAGTATTTTCATTGGTCGTAACCATGAAATATCAAACCATAATCCAACATTATTTCTTGATAAATTACCAGAAAGCATGAAATAATTCGTTTTACTTCATACTTGTGTGCGAAGATCTATGATCCTAATTCCGTCCAGTGAAACATTGATGATGACTCGCTGTTTGTGCTGTCCTGACGTTTTCACGGCCATTTTCAGTTTATACATGGACTCCTGACACATTTTGTCACCTCGGGCACTGTCCACATCATCAATGCCAATAAGTTTGGCATTGAAGTTGACACCTGGCAGCTCAAATCTGTTTGGGTCATTCTTCAAATCTGTTGATGCAATCAATTGGTATCAATAAAAGTGAAAAAAATCTACAGTTAACTCTACTAGACGGCAAAAGTTTAAACCTGCCGAAATTGAAATCATTTGCAGACGACAATGAAATGCAGCTCAGCCGACAATGAAATGCATCTCAAATGATGGAATTTGGCTTTAACTGTTTACCACACAATCCCAAATTTTAACGACTCTGAGAAAAAAGCCTTTTGAAGGCATTGTGAGAAAAGGAGAAAATGTTGGTAACCAGCCTTCCCAAAACAATTTTTAATTCTTCAGTCATATTTATTTTGTCGTCTGCAACTGCTTTCAATTTGGACTAGTCTAAAATTTTGTTGTGTGGTAAAGAGTTAAATGGTTAGAAGGCATTGCGGGAACAAGAGAAAATGCTGGTTACCAGCATTTTCTACTTTTCTTACAATGTTTTCAAAAGCTCTCTTCTTTAGAGTCGCTAAAACTTGGGACTGTAAAGTAAAGGGTGAATTCATCTATCTGCAACCTATTTGTCATGTAGCTGTTTTCTATGAGGATTTATCACACTCTTTAACCCTTTGCCAAGCCCCGTAGCTCAGTCGGTAGCGTACAGGACAAGAAACTGGAGATCACTGGTTCGATCCCCGGCTTGGCCAATTTCTTTCCGAGGACTGATGATAGTCAATGCGACAGGGTTCATTCCTCACTCACCGCTGACCATTGTTTCGACGATTGTTATGTGGGAAAGCAGCCAGTGGCTTGGAAAGAATATTGTGCGGAGTACTGGGAAAAAGAAACTCCAGGAAAGTATGGGTAGGTGCACTGGCCGCCGCAATATGACTGAAATAATGTTGAAAACGGCGTTAAACACCATACAATCAATCAATCAACTTCAACCCTTTACCAGACGACTGGTCCAAATTGAAAATCTTTACAGACGACAAACTGAATGTGACTCAAAGGATGTAATTTGTTTTTGAAAGGATTGAAAACATTGTGGGTAAAGGCGAAAATGCTGGTTACCGGCATTTTCTCCCTTTCCCACATTTTTTTTTAAACGGCTGTCTTACTCAGGGTCATTAAAAGTCGGCATTGTGGAGAAAATACTGGTAAAATGCCCTGCTTGCTCAGTAACAGGTACAGAATAGAAAAACATTTAGCACAAAGACAGCATGTGAATCTCACCTTTTTTACTCTTCACTTTTTTCACAGGTGTTTTAATTTGAGCAGCATCCGCTTCTGTGGTTGTTGATGGTGTTGTTTCTTCTGGTTTCTCCTCCGTTCCAGAATTTTCTATGTTTTCTGCTGCTTGCGCAGGGGCTGGCTCTGTTTGCTCGGACATTTTCTCTTCCGCTGATTGAAGATTGAATACTTCTGGAACTAGAATGGTACGCTTGCCTTTAACTCTTTACCACACATTCACATGTTTCAACAACCCTGAGAAATCAAAGGACTCAAAGTCCTGGAAAGCGGATTTGTGGAGTAGCATAAATCTGTAATATGTTGTAACCAAAAAAAAATAACATCACAAGCAACACATGTGCAGTCATTTTAAAATGGAGTTAGCATGGGCAGGGTAAGTCAAATTTGTTCTGCCGAGTAACTGTTATTCTATTACTGTTTAAGGACTGGTAATTTAATCTGTCAATCTTACGCAGTTTTTGCTGGTATTAGATTTCGGAATAAATATGTATACAGGTGTAGGACAGTACATATGGTAGTGACAAAAGAAAGGTTGACGTTTATTAGCTAAAACTGAAAGTTACTAGAATGGGCACAAGCGTGAAGGACAGAATATTTGGTTCAGGTCAAACCGATATCATATTACAGACTGAGCATGCATGCGTCGTTATGCATGATGCATTTGTTTCTGGTCAGAACGATCACAGTAAGCGGATTTGCTATACAAATCCGTTAAAAAGGCTCATGAAAACTTTGTAGGAAAAAGAGAAAATGCTGGCGATCAGCATTTTCTAATTTTCCCACAATGTTTTCTACCCTTGCTTAGGCAGATACCAAAAGTGAGCCACATTTGATTTGCAGTCTGTAAAGGCTTTTAACCCTTTACCACACGACAAAATTTTAGACTGGACCTAATTGAAAGCATGTGCAGACAACAAATTAAGTGTAGCTTAAACAGTGATTTATGTATTGGATAGGGAAGTTAGGGTAGAAAAAATTGCGGGAAAAGGAGAAAACGTTGTTTACCAGCATTTTCTCCTTTTCCCACACTGTTTTCAAAAGGCTTCTTTATCAGGGTCATTAAAAGTCGGGGTTGTGTGGTAATGGGTTAATTTGAACCAGTCTGTTATTTGTCTTTTGATAAAGAGTTCATCCAGATAAATAATTACTAGTTTTCTATCGGACAATAAAATTTTAGACCTGTCTAATTTTGCAGCTAGCAAATCAAATGTCACTCAAATAATAGGATTTGTCTTAGATGGATAGAAGATATTGTTGGAAAAGGGGAAAATGCGGATCACAAGGATTGTCTTTTTTACATATTTTCTTCCAACCTCAGAAAAAAAAAAAAAACAGGGATTATTTTATAAATGATTAGTCCATCTCCTCCACAGCACAGCAACTAGGAAACTGGCCCTTGTTCAGACAGCATTTTACGAAAGCATTGATTTCTATTGCAAACGCTCAGATTTTTTATGCACAGATACAGCCTTTTCATATTCCCGTAATTCCTATCTATTGTGCCTGGCAACAATACATAGACAGAGCTCCAGATGGAGGGAGTGATTCTGATTTCAAAATCGAAAATATTCATCACTCTCCACTAAGCCCTATGTTATGGGTAGTTATTAGAATCGTCTCATCGAGACAATTCTAATGAGTACCCACAACATAGGGTTTCGAAAAGAAATAATGGATTTATAATACTATCACTCACTTTTATGTGGAGGTCTGATAGACCTACTGAATACTGTGAACATTTTATCAGCCTCATTCACAAACAGGAAGTATTACTATGATATTGGTCTAGTCAACATTGTCTTAGAATCAAGAGTTAATGTATGATTTGCATGTTTTTGATATACAGCCTGTTCAGACACATACATACAGGTACACACTACCACTTTTTGTGTGCTATAGCAAAACACAGTGGCAAAGGGGAAACTTGCTTGTAATATAAAAAGAGATAAATGAAAATAAATTATCACACTGGTACCCGAAAAACTAATTAATAACTACCTGTCAAATCAGGCAGTTGATATATATTGTAAACAATTAAATTCGCTGAATGGACAGCAGCTGTGAATCAGGTATGACACACTGTTAGGTAATACACACATTGATAATGTATCGGTTTTTCCTTTAGACACCCGAAGCATCGTCAACATACATGAGGCAACTTCCCGACTTTTTTCGGCAACTTTTATTTTGCTTTGCCCGTGAAACATGCAATTTTTTTTTTTTAAATCGGGCCCCTTTTTCACCCAAGTCACACACTGGGCAGAGACCTGACCTTTGATTCTATATTAATCATTATAAATCAATCTGTCTTAAAACTGCATATTTCCAAAGTATGTATTGTTTCTTTTGGAAGTAAAATATATAAAAAAAAAATACAAAATAATCGAATACCTGATTTCAAAGAACTAAATTTTCAAACTGCAACTTCTAAAAACCATCTGTATCTACACATGTTTCATTCTTTTAGGTGTATCTAAACTTTGGACAACTGATAAAATCATCAACTGATAACACTGCTATGACAATAGCACTGTATCGGTTCGGTGAAACTTTTGTGAAATTGAACATTTTTTCTTTGTACTCTCACTGCTATTAAATAAATGTAATTATATGGATGAAACTTAAGCCTTAAGTTTTACAATCTTTAGCAGTAACTTTAACATTTCAATACATAGAAAAATGGGGTTTCAGTCCCACTTGAAAATTCATTTTCATGATTCAGAATCTATTTTCAAATATCTGTTAGGTAAAGGTGATTAACTTCCTAGACTTTACAAGTAGTACTCATCAACTTACTGCATGAATCCAAGTCCAACTCTACAGACAACTTGATAATTGACTTTTAGGGGGCGTAACCATACCTCATGAACTTCCGGTAAACCAAATTACTGATCCGAGCTAGCGAAGGTAACCACGAAAAACAATGCCAATTTTTAAGATTTTTTAAATAGGCATTCATGAGTAATACAGCCAATCGACATGTAAACAACGCGAAGTGCGCCTTGTTTGGTATAAACCGAAAAAAAATAAAGAATAAAGAACAGTGTCCTGCAATATTTTTTGTTTACAAAGGGATACCATAATACATGGCAATAAAACTTACTCATAAATATCTTCGTTTCGCTCCCGATACTTTCACCCTAACTCACACAGGCATCTTAACGGGAAGGAAATACTTCAAAAGTTATTTTAAAAACTTTCCAAAGTAGCTACTTCACCCAAGTTTTATTACGGTACATTCGTAAACAAACAACGCCCGGATGCTGAACTCTCACCTGCCAAACAGGGAAAAGTGTTAATAGTAAATTGTATTGTGTAGGCAGCTGTCGCTAGTGAGGGTTTATTCAACGGGTTTTAAATGATATCGCACAAAGTGATCGTTTTTCACCGGAAAATTACCTATACGAAATACAGTTAGCGATAACGTGACATGTGCCAAATCAAGAGCAAACTTGTACAAAAGCAACAGATTTCGGCTCAAGCAGTGGGGGCAGCTTTCAATAGTATTTCAGTTATATCATCGCTTTATATAGCTTCAATCTATGATGTATTTCCACTCGTCACAACTCGGCCGATTCCGTACCTACATCTAACCTCGTCTGTATAAGGGAGGCTTCCATTTTGAACTACCAATCACATGGTCTTAAACATGGCGGCGCCCCTATAGATCGCTTAGTAACGACATGAACAACCACTGTGAGTTATTCACTTCTATCGATCTGTCGATGAAAGCTCCTAACGGAATTGATAAACCACGCTAAAACTTGAATGTACAAACTGTTTGCCGACTGAAATACTCTTAGAAAGATAACGATAGAAAATTTACTCATGCGTTCTTTCTAAAGAGGAGCCTTACAATTTCAATAACAGTAAAGCGGTGTGCTTCCGGAGATGTGCGAAATGTACCGTGTAGGTGCATATCAAGCTACGTGATACAGCCGAGGGATTTGATCACCGGATCACTCGAGGTATGCCGAATGATGTATTTCCCGTGTTTTAGCCTATTCTAGGCTCGGTCAATGAACTCTATCGTGCAACGATTGCCGAGAGAGGCTTCTTACCTTGAACCCCAGTGCTTTAAGTTACTGCACTACAGTGCATTTCCTTATTTTGTAGATCTAAAACATCTTTGCAGCTTTCAAGAAACAAATTACTCTTGTGCAGACACAAGAGAACCTAACATGCCATGAAACACTGTACATATCGACACGCCCCGTGCATGGGAAGAATTACTACTTGCACTGGGGCTTACAAGTTTGTTACAGTAACGAAACCGGCTTTACATTCCAAAATAATGGAGTCGAAATCATTGTGGAAAAAGAAGCAATTTTAGTCTTTCAAACTTAAAAGTATATGAGCCATGTTCATGATGAGAATTGCTATTTGCAGTGGGGTTTACAAGTTTGTTACAGTAAGGAAACCGGCTTTACATTCCAAAATAATGGAGTCGAAATCATTGTGGAAAAAGAAGCAATTTTAGTCTTTCAATCTTAAAAGTATATGAGCCATGTTCTGGAAAAAGGTGGCTTAATGCATCTCCGTGATGCATTATACCAAGCCAAGTCATCACATAATTATGGATCTATAAAATCCACTTTGTCTGACAACAGGCTGAATCCCGATGTAGATTGGTCCTTGGACATGCATAAAATTTATCGATAGGGAACAGTTTCGACACATGTCGGCCTGCGCAGTCCGCTCAGGCCGACATGAATCATTACTTTTTTTGTAGATGCATTAAGCCCCTTTTTCACATAGCATCGCTAATATAGGCCTACATATATCTACATTATTATAGATCTATTTTCAGAAAAAAAAACCGGACCTCTTCAGTCTGAGTAATATTAAGACAACCTGAAAGCTGTAAAGTTATACGGCCTAATTACTGAGTCAGTGTTAGAAGATCAGACTGCATATTGTGTGAATATATCACAGATTATATTACCAAACGTCGTTCTTTCTAGCCTGATTAAAAACCAGACTGTACGTTCTGTGAAGTCTGACCACGATCTACACCTTCCATACAAGCTAAATTAACTCTTTCCGAGCCAGGCATATGATCATTATTTTCCGCTAGATGGCATTTTTCAAATACATAACCTATCTGATATGGGCATTCTGGGTACAGAACCGGACTATTTTTTAAGGCATGAATCAATGCAACGAATTTCAAAATAAATATACGTTTACTCGCTTAAAACTACCATGTACGATTCATCCAGCCATGGTTAGCTAGCATATAACCTATGCACCAGCCATTTATACACATTAGCCCATATAAATTATTTTTGTTGTCAGTCTGTAGCACAAATCCCGGTTTTCCCCATGTCTATATTTAGAAACGATCAACAGAGATTTGCAGTAAACAGTTGGTATTCTAAAAGATATTTTCCACGTTTGAAATCATTTTGTCTTTTAAGAAATTTGTAGCGAAAAACTGGCTTGATTTTTCCACAGACGTATTATTTATTGCCATTTTCGCTTGCACTTTTTAAGCGGCAATTTATGCACCGCGTATTAATATCTGTCCACTTTTTATCCAGTGATGCGTCATAGCAGACAAGTAAAATCTTTGAAGAATAGGACATGCGCAGACAACGGGCATATGATCTCGACCTCTTCCGATGGCTTGAAACACAATATACTGAAACACAGAAAGATTTTATCACACAGGCTTGAATAGTCTGGGTTCCAGTCCGATCATTTTTCGGCGTAGCTGAATGTGATGTCTTTTGACCACTCGTCACAACTCGGCCGATTCCGTACCTACATCTAACCTCGTCCGTGTAAAGGAGGCTTCCATTTTGAACTACCAATCACATGATCTTAAACATGGCGGCACCCCTGTAGATCGCTTAGCAACGACATGAACAACCACGATGAAGTTATTCACTTCTATCGATCTGTCGATGAAAGCTCCCAACGGAATTGATAAATTACGCTAAAAATTGAATGTACCAACTGTTTGCCGACTGAAATATTCTTAAAAAGATAACGATAGAAAATTTACTCATGTTTTCTTTTTTAAGAGGAGCCTTACATTTTTAATAACGGTAAAGCGGTGTGCTTCCGGAGATGTGCGAAATGTACCGTGTAGGTGCATATCAAGCTACGTGATACAGCCGAGGGATTTGATCACCGGATCTTCCGAGGTATGCCGAATGGGCTTTTGACCTAGGCCTACTTTTTGGTACTGATAAAAATTGAATAAATAGGAATTTGTGAATCAAATAAGTTGTCACTCGTCACAACTCGGCCGATTCCGTACCTACATCTAACCTCGTCTGTATAAAGGAGGCTTCCATTTTGAACTACCAGTCACATGATCTTAAACATGGCGGCACCCCTGTAGATCGCTTAGCAACGACATAAACAACCACGATGAAGTTATTCACTTCTATCGATCTGTCGATGAAAGCTCCCAACGGAATTGATAAATTACGCTAAAAATTGAATGTACCAACTGTTTGCCGACTGAAATATTCTTAAAAAGATAACGATAGAAAATTTACTCATGTTTTCTTTTTTAAGAGGAGCCTTACATTTTTAATAACGGTAAAGCGGTGTGCTTCCGGAGATGTGCGAATTGTACCGTGTAGGTGCATATCAAGCTACGTGACACAGCCGAGGGATTTGATCACCGGATCACCCGAGGTATGCCGAATGGGCTTTTGACCCAGGCCTACTTTTTGGTACTGATAAAAATTGAATAAATAGGAATTTGTGAATCAAATAAGTAGTCACTCGTCACAACTCGGCCGATTCCGTACCTACATCTAACCTCGTCTGTATAAAGGAGGCTTCCATTTTGAACTACCAATCACATGATCTTAAACATGGCGGCGCCCCTGTAGATCGCTTAGCAACGACATAAACAACCACTGTGAAGTTATTCACTTCTATCGATTTGTCGATGAAAGCTCCTAACGGAATTGATAAACCACGCTAAAAATTGAATGTACAAACTGTTTGCCGACTGAAATACCCTTAGAAAGATAACGATAGAAAATTTACTCGTGCGTTCTTTCTAAAGAGGAGCCGTACAATTTCAATAACGGTAACGCGGTGTGCTTCCGGAGATGTGCGAAATTTACCGTGTAGGTGCATATCAAGCTACGTGATACAGCCGAGGGATTTGATCACCGGATCACCCGAGGTATGTCGAATGATAAGTAGTTTATTATTAATATGTTTATTCTAAGGGCCCCTGTGGTTAAAAAAAAGTAGATATGTTTATTCTAAGAGCCCCTGCCTTTTTGATGGCAAATTTACGCTATCTTTTATGAAGATATTTCATGTTCCTTTTATATTTCAGACTTTACAATGTCAAAGGGGATTTTTGGCACAGTAAAGTCCGAAATATATAAAAGGAAAAAAACGATCGGACTGGAACCCAGGCTATGGCTTGATAAACAATCTGATCGGATGTAGATTCAAGATCAGAGTGCACCCATTGTGCAGTCTTATCGTGATCTATCAACGGTTACCGCCTATGACAACCGGGCTAAAAGGGTTAAAAACCGGAAGATAATGCTTATACCACAACAATGGAGTTATACACTTGAGTCATGATCTGTCAAAAGGGGGCTTAATGTATCTACGTGATGCATTATACCAAGCAAGTCATTACAATCATCCTTAAAATCTGTTTTGTCTAATAACCTTGGGCTTGCAGAAAATCTGCCAATTTAGCAAAATTTATCGGGCTGCGCAGGCTGACCTGGGTCGATACATTTTGCAGACGCATTAAGCCCCCTTTTCCGAGAGCATGGCTCATTTACTCTGTGCCACCTGCAGCTGAGTCTTTTGCGATTTTCTTGTCTAGTAGCAAACAGCTGAGTATGAAAACATTGCGGCAAAGGAAGACATTGCTTGTAGTACAAATGGAATTCGCACGTGACCACGAGACTCGCAAACGCATAGAAACCATGTCATTTCAAGCAATTTCCAAGTAACCGCCTCTTTAACATATAAAGCGCTGGACCATAGCCTACTCCGGCTCAGGTTACTTTTGCGGACAGCGAACATCAAGATCCGACTGAACAGAACGTGCAGTCTGATCTTGTATCACCGTAGGCTATTTACGATGGGGGGGAGTATGTCTGAAAACATTTCAGCGAAAGGAGAAAATGCTGGTAACCAGCATTTTCTTCTTTTCCCACAATGCTTTCTACTATTTCAAAGACAGAAACTATCTTTTGAGCGACAGTAAATTTGTAATTTTGGTCATTTGGTAAAGAGTGAGGGACAGTACCGGAAGTTGAGAATATTGCTGACCTATTTAGCGAACGGCCCCTTGTTTAAACGACCCTTGGAAAGACAGTACATTTGCAAATATTTTGCCTAAAGGAGAAAATGCTGATAACCAGTGTTTTCTCCTTTCCCACGATGTTTCTACCGTTTCCAAGACAACATCCATCAATTTAATCCACGTCGAATTTTGTTTAATACTTTTAGTATGGACGAGTCTAGCATTTTGTCGGTAAAAGGTGAACTCTTATTCATGCATGCCGGTCGTGTGAAATCTCTGAGGGCAAAAATTTTCGAAATCATAGAGACAAATGGGGAAAATAGAGCAAAATTAGGTCCAAAGAGCAATTCAGCCGTATGACAAATAGGCCTATTGTTGGTATGTCTTTGCATAAAAGTTTAAAGTACACTGAATGCTTTTGATCTATTCTTCTGCAGAACTGTACAACAGTAACAAACTTGATTATCACTACTGGTGACAAAGACTGTGTGAAAAAAAAAGTCACACGGAAATACGTGTAAGTTACTTCTTTACCAAACGACAGAATGTTAGACTGGTCCAAATCGAAAGCATTTGCAGACGACAAATTCAATATCGCTTAAATAATGGGATTTTAGGAGCCGTTAAAACACGGGATTGTTTGGTAAAGGGTTTAAATAGCCGGATTTTGCTGTTGAAACCGTTGAAACGAATTGATCATAATTATCTACTCAGTGGAGGCAAATTCATCAACATTTCGTCTTTTCTAGGTATTTGTCGTTGAAGTGCATTTTTTGAAAGACATGTAGTTTCTCTTATTTGTTCATGTCTAACGTACTTTTAACATTTTCCGAACAATCCCGAGTTTTAACGACCCTGGGGAGAGAAGGCCTTTGGAAACATTATTGGAAAAGGAGAAAATGCTGGTAACCAGCATTTTCTCCTTTTCCCACAATGTTTTCAACCAGATCAACGTCCAATTTCATCGTTTGAGTCGTACTTAATTTGTCGTCTGCAAATGCTTTGAATTTGGACGAGTCTACAAACGCATCGTTTGCTAAAGAGTTAAATCCAAAGTACAGTGCATTGTGATATTTTTTTCATTGAAGAAGTATGAGGTGATCTTGAATTCGAATTTCGCTACTCAGTGTCGATAAACATGGATAAACTACACGAGAAACTTCGTATACAACGACAAGAGGTTGAACAGTTACAAAAAAGTGCCAGTATGACGAGAGTTCGAGTCTCAGATAGCGTCAAAGATTTAATCCTGTACTGCGAGGAGCACAGAGCAAACGATGCGCTGTTAGTTGGATGTTTAGGGCCACATCAAAATCCGTATGTTAAACCTAAAACCGGAAGGATTGGATGTTGCAGACTATGCTGCGCCTTAATGTGTGCTATATTGTGCTGCTGTGACGAGTCGTAATTGAATTTGTTCGCGTTAAATAAAACAATCAAAGGACTCAAAGTCCCGGAAGGCGGATTTGCGGAGTAGCATAAATCTGTAATATGTTGTAATAAAAAATAACATCACGTGCAACACATGTGCAATCATTTTAAAATGGAGTTAGCAAGGACAGGGAAAGACAAAATTGTTCTGCAGAGCGGGTTGCACAGTAACTGTTATTCTATTACTGTTTAAGGAGTGGTAATTTAATCCGCCAATCTTACGTAGTTTTTTTGCCGGTAATAGATTTCGGAATAAATATGTATACACGGGTAGGACAGTATATACGGTAGTGACAAAAGCGAGGTTGAGGTTTATTAGCTAAAGCTGAAAGTAGAATGGGAGCAAGCGTGAATGGAAGTATATTTGGCTCAGGTCAAATCGATATCATAGTACAGAGTGAGCGCGCATGCGTCGTTACGTATGAGGTATTTGGTTCCGGTCAGAACGATCACAGTAAGCGGATTTGCTATACAAATCCGCTAAAAATTGCTTTTTTCAACCCTTTACCACACAACCTGGACTTTTGAAGACCCTGGTGAATTTTGATGTAATGCACCGTGGCTGACTTTCGAGGAAATTGTTTAATTTGTGCGCCGGTTTATCTAACCTTTTACCACATAATCCCGAGTTTTAACGACCCTGGGGAAGAAACCTGTTGAAAACATTGTGGGCAAAGGAGAAAATGCTGATAACCAGCATTTTCTCCTTTTCCCACAATGTTTTCTACCCTGCGGAGGACAAATTTGATCATTTAAGCCACAATTTATTTGTCGTCTGCAAATGCTTTCGATTTGGAAAAGTCCAACATTTTGTCATTTGGTAAAGAGTTGACTCGGCTATTTTCGAAGAAAAACGTAGAGGTGTTGTCGCTAGCCCGATCATCGTCTTCTTGTGTTGTCGTCGTGGAGTGAAAACTTTAACATGTTTCCTATTTCTTTAGTATTAATGAACATTAAAAACTGAACAAGCTGTTGACTATCAAAAGGGGAACTAATAACCGTAGGGCAGATAACTCGCAACACATTTTTGACACAGTTATGTCCCTTCTTCGAATCCCAATTTTCACGGAGAAATCGCCCACAGCCTAACGTCGACAGCTGCATGTGCACCACTTGTTTTACTTACAATGAACTCATTGCCTCGTCCGGAAGACCTAGATTTTACGTCGGAGTGTCCTTTGGCAAGACATTTCAATGGCCCAATTGGTGAAACGCGGGACATACATTAATGATGTGATATGTCGCTGAGATGTAACTGAAATAATGATGAAAGCGGCCTAAAACACCATTCAGTCAATTACTCAATCAAACCGGAAAGACTTTTTGCACATTGGAGCCAAACAGCGAATAGGGATTTCGCCACTTGCCACCATGCATATTTTCACATAATTTCTGGTTCCTCACCGCATCCCGTCAAGATAAAAACATGAAAGATTGGTTTGAACGCTGCTGGGTTTTCTGTTACTTTTTGAGTGTATTAACACTTAAGCTGCTGAATAAATGAAACCCAAATTTCAACTCGATACTAAAAGCCGAAACATTGCGGTTTCAAAGTTGATTTCACAGAAAGAAAATACCGTATCGGACAGTGTGGATCAAAGATCAGACTGCACGTTCTGTGCAGTCTGATCTTGATCTACACTGTCAGCAAAAGGTCAGTGAGTCGCAATTAGGGTTGATGTGTCATAAGGAAGTCAGAGTGAATTTTGATGTGATGCACCGTAGCTGACTTTCAACAAAATTATTTAATTTGTTTATTTAACCTTTACCACACAATCCTGAGTTTTAGCGACCCAAGCCTTTTAAAAAGCATTGCGGGAAAAGGAAAAATGCTGGTACCAGAAACCAGCATTTTCTCCTTTTACCACCATGTTTTCTATCATATCATAGGCAAATTTCATCTTTTTTATCCACGTTAAAATTGTCGCTTGCAGATACTTTCAATTTGGACAAGTTTAAACGTTTTTCGTGTGGTATAAACAATGCTTGAAAAATAGCAATTATCAAAATAAATAATGGTTTAGCACATGAATATGAGCAATGCTCTGTGAAAAGGGGCTTAATAAATCTGCAAAAAAGTACAGACCAAAGTCACTTCGCGCAGTCTGACCTGAACTTAAACGTTTTGCTATTGGTCAATTTTCTACAAGTCCAAGGACTAGTTTACCCCATGATTCAGTCGGTTGTCAGACAAAATGGACTTTATTGATCCATGATCATGTAATGACTTGCTTGGTAGCATGCATCACGGAGGTGCATTAAGCCGCCTTTTGCCATATATATGTATATATATATGTGTGTGTGAGATATATATGTGTGTGTGTGTGTGTGTGTGTAAATTCACCGTGGCAAAAGCATGTTTTCAAAAGTTGCCCAAGGAAAGGGCTGCAAGCCGTGACGCAGTATCCAACCGTCTTTAGCAGATACTCTCTCTCTCTCTCTCTCTCTCTCTCTCTCTCATACTGATCAACCTTAAAGTGTAGATCAAGATTATACTGAACAAAACGTGAAGTCTGATCTTTGATCTAAACTGTCCTCTTTGATACAACATGCTGGCCAATATGAACCTTGAAGTTTGAATTATTTTGATCTTATTCCTAGATTGAAAATATTGGTTGGGCTTATTCAGCGCTTCAACTCTTTACCAAACGACAAGATTTTAGACTAGTCCAAACATGAAAGCTGAATGTGAATCAAAAACTGATTTTTTTCAAAGGTAGAAAACATTGTGGGAAAAGGAGAAAATGCTGGTTACCAGCATTTTCTTCTTTTCCCACAATGTTTTCAAAAGGCTTTTTTCTGCGGGATTGTATGGTGAAGGGTTAAGAGATTAGATCAATGTTAGACTGCATGCATTATTTCTTTTGCAAGGTGATTTCATTGTAGGACATCACAGAAACCAGAGGTTCCTCGCTTCCAAGTGGTTAATTGCTCTTTTACGGGTACCAGTCAGTTTAGTCGTATTACAAGGGCAGCAACCAGTGCTTGATATAGTGGTATGCATATTTGTCTCCCTTGGTTCAATGTGTGGGGTTTGATAATTTTAACCCTTATCCTGCTAAATAAGTGAAATGAAATTTTCAAACCGCTTGTGAAAACCCGAATAATGCTAGTTCAGAGTTATAATAAGGACAAAAAATATCTATTTATCGGACAATGTAGATCCGAGATCAGACTGCACGTTCTGTGCAGTCTGATCTTAATCTACGCTGTCCGCAAAAGGTCAGTGAGTCGCGCTTAGCTGCCTTAGGATAAAAAAGTAAGATTTTCAACATATTAATCACCATGCATACGGTTCAAGACATTTACATATAACTTTCCTTCAAAATGTCTCTCATTTGAGTGATTTCTAGTGTTTCCAGCTGATCTAGAATCTGCTTAAAGTGTTCGATTATTATTTTAAGAAAAGTTACTGTAATTCAAAGACAGACAGACAGATAGACAGACAGACGGTGACTTGTTCTGCTGTTCCATTCAGCTAATGTTCTCAACATGTAGGTCTATCTCATAGTAACCATGTAGCGAAATGTGTCAATATTTAAATCTTTAGACGGCCTGCATGACTCAGATTTCAAGGCTGTTTTCAGATCAAAGTATAATTATCACTAAACGTTGGACACTGTGGATCGAAGGCCAGATTATACGTTCTGTGCAGCCTGATCATGTCTAAACCATCAGAAACAGGACATCAACCCTTAAGCTGCTAAGATCGACTCACTGACCCTTTACGGACAGTGTAGATCCAAGATCAGACTGCACATGACGTGCAGTCTGATCTTGGATCTACACTGACCGATAACGAGATATTGTTGTCCAAAAAAGTAAGTTCGAAATAACATTATTCGATTTTTTTTTGTTTTTTACTATCGGCTTGAAAGTTTCATTTAATTTATCTAGTAGGATAAAGGTTAGGTATAACTCTTTCAGCGCCAATTACCAGTATATGACCTAGTCTGGTACCCCGCCGTACTGCAAGAGTACGTCAGGCAAAGCGCAATAATGGCGGCCCCCGTTGGGAATATGCAGAAGACACGGGATATTGTTATTTCATATGATCATATCGGATCATGGGGAGAATTCAAAACAGATCGCCTGCAATAAAGTCATGACAGTGAGTTTTTCTATATGTCGTTCTTATTTACATATCAGAAATGTCAATGGACCTATATAACGCCCGACAACAGGGCTACTTTTAAAATGATTCATGGTCGAACTTATATTAAGACCATACCCCAACAGGAACTTTCAGATTCGGTAATGTATTTTTTGTACAAAATTGACCTCATTTTACTAATTGATCAAACTGGATCACATGAAATTGGGGAAAACTGGGAAGCATGTAAGGGTACACTTGAGGACACCTAGGAGGCCGCCATTATTGCGCTTTGCCTGACCCGATAAAGTAGTGGTAGGGGCAGGTAATCCAGACTATACATGACCTTGACCTCTTTAGACGTCTAAAAAAATCCTCTGAAACTAAAAAAGATTTTTATGTCGTAGGCTTGACTAAACAGGTGGAAGGTATAGATCCAAGATCAGACTGCACGTTCTGTGCAGTGTGATAGTGATCCATGCCTTCCGCTGTTTTCGCCTGTGGTGCTGATAGGTTATTTTTAAGACGTTTCAAAGTTAACCTCTGTGACGCCACAGGTGATCATTTTAGTGGTTTTTCCAAACAGAGTAGATAAAGATCATACTGTACGTTCTGTGCAGTCTGATCTTTGATCTCTACCGCCCTTAACATCTTTCTGGACCATCACCAAAAGTACCTCTTAATCTGAAATCGTACTTTATATGAGTACATTGAAGAAAAGGAGACCTTATTCATTTGGCTGCGAGAAAAAAAGTGCTCAACCAGAAATTAAGCACAAACTACCAATTGAAATTCTATAGAACTCTTAACCCTTTCCCAAACGACAAATTTTGGACTGGTCCAAATTGAAAGAGTTTGCAGACGACAATTTTAAATTTGATGAAAATGGCAGAAAGGTCTCAAAAAGGGTAGAAAACACTGTGGGAAAAGGAGAAATTGCTCGTTACGAGCAATTTCTCCTTTTCGCACAGTGTTTTCAAACGACTTGTACTGCAGACACGTGAAAACCAGGGCTTGTTTGGGAAAGGGTTAAGTGAAATAAATTTTCTGCGGCTGCCGAGTGTCGGTTTCTGTGCACATGTAGTAGCAATATACATGGTGGTTGCGGGTTCGATTTTCGATGCGGGCAAACTTTCTTTACGGAGATTTTTCGTCTCTCACCTCTGATGCATGTGAGAAAAGTGGTCAGTGGCTTGGAAAGAAAGTTTTGTCAGGATTGGTGTGAGAAAACCAGGAAACACATGCGTTGGTACACTGACCGCCGTGATATGACCTGAGTTGTTAATACGGTGTAAAAAACCAATACAAACGGACAAAAGTAACTTACACAGCTTGCACTGCCTTAGTCGCGGATTCGAATCCCACAACCTCGACCTAAATTGATGATTTTCGTTTCGACAGATTTCCTTTCTCTGTCAACGCCGAAGATTGTTTAGCCTCTCTTTATGTGGGAAAGCAGCCAGTTGTGTGTGGGGGAAAAAGTGGGTAATACTGACGAAGAAACTAATAGCATCCGAATTAAGCAAGTATTTCAACTGCAAGTCTGGTTCTAAATTATGGGAGTAACCGGGCATCTGATTGGCTGAGACAGAACATCTTTGCCAATCTGATGGCCACTTTCGTAATTAAGAATTAGACTCAAATATCAAACAATTATGACACATCCTTGCAGCCAGAGAGAAAAAACACTTAAAATTTGATAGACTGTAGAATGGTTTAGAATTTAGTCAGTTGTATAAACATAGATGAATTGTCGACATATATGGGGCAGCCCTTTACCACACAATCCAGAGTTTTAACGACCCTGAGGTAAAAGGCCTTTGAAAACATTGAGGGAGAAGGAGAAAATGCTGGTAACCAGCATTTTCTCCTTTTCCCGCAATGTTTTCTACCTTATCTGATACAAATAATATCATTTGTGCCACATTTTATTTGTGGTCTGCCAAAGCTTTCAGTTTGGACCAGTCTAAAATTTCGTTGTGTGGTAAAGAGGTAAGGGTTAAATACATTTCGATTCAAAACTGGAAACGTCAAAACAGTGATTTCTTTGATGGCCTCCAGAAAAGTAATGCATCTTCAATCGGTCGTAATCAATGCAACCTTGCAACTGTCAGGGGCAACATTTGGCATGAAGATACAAGAATGATTATAGTTCGATAAAAATGAAGATGAAATGGGTTAAAAACTGGCTGAGAACGAGTATAGATGCATCTTTAATGTGTACTGCTCCGAAAATAAGTACCAGTAAATAGAGCTCTGCACATTCGGCATACCTCGGGTGATCCGGTGGGTACGGAATCGGCCGAGTTGTGACGAGTGAGCTCTGCACTGACTTCTGTGGCACAACTAAATTATCGATGAAAACGGTGTTAAACACCAACCATATGATAAATAAATCAATCCAAGAACAACTGCTGGTAGATGCCGGTTCCGCACAAGTGGTTGGTATCGAAGATGCGGTTAGATAAGATGTTAGGTTGGTCACCGAACGTTTGTGCCACAGAGAACACCTGAATATTTCATTGTGCTAATTATGAATTAGCAGGTCAGTCTCGAGGCCCGTCTGACTCAAATAAGGGGGGAACCCACATCCTGTACAAACAGTAGATTAACCCTTTACCGCACGACAAAATTTTGGACTGGACAAATTCAAAGCATTTGCAAGACGACAAATCAAACATGGTTCAAATTTTGGAACTTGCCCTTGAAAGGATTTTGAAAACATTGTGAGAAAAGGAGAAAATGCTGGCTACCAGCATTTTCTCCTTTTCCCACAATGTTTTCAAAATCCTTTTATTATTCAAGGTCTGTAAAAGGATAACAGAGAAGACAAAGGCAACCACAAAGGGGTTGATTTACCGGGGGGGGGGAAATGAGCAATGCTCTATAAAAGGGGGCTTATTGCATCTGTTAAAAAGTATCGACCAGGTCGGCCTGTGCAGTCAGCGCAGGCTGGCCTGGGCCGAAACCTTTTGCTTTGTTAAATTCTCTGCATGTCGAAGGACCAGTCAGCCTCATGATCCAGTCGTTTGTTCGTCAAAATGGATTTTATGGATCCACTATTATTTTATGACTTGCTTGGTATCATGGATCACGGACATTAAAGCATTTTGCCAGAGTATTGCTCATCTGGTTTTAAATTGTGGGTGAAACCGAATGCACATACGTGTATTTTTTTTTAATGTAATTGGATGCCCCCCACCCACACACACACACATTGCTCATCTGGTTTTAACTTCTGGGTGAAACCGAATACACATACGTGTATTTTTTTTAATGTAATTGGATGCCCCCCCCCCCCCCCCACCCACCCACACACACACAGTTTCTGTCATATCGTGGCGACAGAGCATTAAATTTGCTTTCAGAAATTACTCATCGGTGCCAGGGCAGATATGGAAAAGTACCTTGCCGAAAGTATCCGAGAGGATCGGACTGGGACCACCGTTTTAACTTTGTACCATACAATCCTGCTGATTCTGAAAAAGAATGCCTTTGAAAACATTTTGGGAAATATATATAATTTTTTTTTTATTTCAACAAAAGCCATCCATTTTTCCATACAATAGCTTCTTTTCCAACAGTGTTTTCAATACTGTTATCAACACTACATGTATTTTCGTTTCCTTCAACCTTGCGTTTCCTTGTGATCTTTTTTTTTGGGGGGGTAACTTTAAATAACTCTTCAAAGATCTAAAAATAGTTAAACCTTTACCAAACGACAACAAATTAAGATTTTTCCAAATTTAAAAATTTAATTTGCAGACGACAAATAAAATGTGGCTCAAATGATCGGGGTTGGTTTTGATAGGATAGCAAACATTATGGGAAAAGGAGGAAATGCTGGCTGACAGCATTTACTCCTTTTCCCACGATGTTTTCAATAGCCTTCTCTTTCAGGCTTGTAAGAACACGGGATTTTTTGGTAAAGGATCATAGATTATGTTAACTCTTTACCAAACGACACAATAAATGTGACTCAAAAATTGAAATTTGTCTTGGGAAGGGTAGGAAACATTGTGGGAAAAGGAGAAAATGCTGGTCACCAGCATTTCCTCCTTTTCCCACAATGTTTTCAAAAGGCTTCTTCTTCAGGGTCGTTAAAAGTCAGGATTGTTTGATAAAGGGTTTACTCTTTACCAAGCGACACAATTTTAGACAATTTTCCAAATTCAAAGCTGTTGCAGACGACAAATTAAATGTGGCTCATTTGATTAAATTTGTCTCAGAAAGGATAGAAAACGTTGTGGGAAAGGAAGAAAATGCTGTTTACCAGGATTTTCTCCTTTTCCTACAATGTTTTCAAAACCTTTTTTTCCCCAGGGTCGTTAAAATTTGGGATTGTGTGGTAAAGGGTTAATGGTCGCAGTCATTCATTGCATCCTGTTATGTTTCGATGTTAAACATTTCCCGTGAACAAGACTGGTTAACTCTTTACTAAACGACAAAATTTAGACTGGTCGAAATTGAAAGGAGTTGCAGACGACAATTTAATTGTGGCTCAAACGGAGAAAATTGTCTTAAAAATGGTTAAAAAAAAAAAGCATTGTGGGGGAAAAAGGAGAAAATGCTGGTTACCAGCATTTTCTCCTTTTCCCACAATTTGTTAAAAAAACTTCTGTCTTTAGGTTGTTAAAACTCGGGATTGTGTGGTAAGGGGTGAAACTAGCCAACCTTTATCGCGTTTTGCAACCTCTGGTGTCCTTTGCGTCGAGTGGAGACCAGGATCAGCTCGAAACCCGTCCAGTCTGATCTCTCATTTCCGATCTTCAGTGTATCATGTGTATGTCTATACCCAATGATTTTTCAAGTCTAACAAGATAGCCATTCAAAATCAACGAATGAATCACAAAACCACGGTTGGACGCCAGCAGTTTCTTACAAACGGAGAAAACTATACTAATCTCTCTCGGTTCTGCTTCCTGGGAACTACACCAGTACTAGCGCCGAATGTGTGGGCCAATGAACAATCCGCTCCCGGATATCGAACTCAGGACCTTTTGATCACGAGGCCGACGCTCTACCTCACAACCACGGACACCACCATAAAATATTCATGAGCAGGATAGAGGTTAGTTAATCATTTGCCAGGCAATTATATGTATATTTGCGACGCTGAGGAAGAAGCCCCGTTTAAAAACATCATGGGGAAAGGAGAAAATGCTGGTAACCAGCATTTTAAACGACAATTCATGTATATATATTACTTTGTCGTCTGCAAATGCTTTCAATATTGACAAGTATCAACATATTTTATTCAACAGTATCATATACAGTTTTACAAAAGACAACACAATACAATCATATGACAAATATACGGAGGAAAAGGATAAGAACGAAAACTAGGCTTTTAAAGTTCTTCTCCAAATTTCAGGAAACGGGTAGTACATGATTATATCGTTCTTAATTTAAGAGAACGTAAGTCAATTTAGAAAAAAAAAGATAGGGGAAAAATAACAAAAGAACAGAGCGGTGTGGAGTGTTATTAGTGAAAATTTCAATTGAAAACACTTATATAATAGTTAAGGAACCTTCCAACTTGACGATCACAACTGATTAAACAAATAATTGTTTGCACAAAAAAAAAAAAAAATATATATATATATATCGTATTGTAAAGGATTGAAGTACAAGTTTTTTTTTAAGTATTTTTCTTTTCGATGCCAAAGGATAAAATTTTACATTCCTGGAGAAAAAAAAAATGTTGATTGTCACAACGAAAAACGAAAGTAGGCTCGTAGTTGGTTAGAATACGAAGTTTCGATTAATATCTTTCCTTATATCTCAATGTACGTGCTCATTTTGAGAGTTGTTCTTTCCCTCGCAGGAAAAGCGTCAAAAGAATTGGAGCCATGCGCTGTGAAAACGGGGCTTAATGAATCTGCAAAAAGTATCGACCCAGGTCAGCCTGCGCAGTCCGCGCAGGCTGACCTGAGTCGAAACTTTTTGCTATTGGTCAATTTTCTGCATATCGAAGATCCAGTGTCCTTAATGATTCAGTTGGTTGTTATACAAAATGGGTTTTATAGATCAGTGGTTATGCGATGACTTGCCTAGTACTATGCATGAAACCCTCTTTTGTCAGAGCATGGCTCATATCTTCATTGAAACAATTTTGTTAATCTGTAACTGTTTCGCAGACGACAAAGTTTTAGCCTTGTCCTAACTGAAAGCATTTTGCAGACGACAAATTAAAAGTTACTCAAAACATGAAATTTCTCTTGTATATGACAAAAAACATTGTGAAAGAAAGGAGAAAATGTTGGTTACCAGCATTTTCTCCTTTTCCAACAATATTTTCAAAGCTCTTCTCCCTCAGAGTCGTTAGAGGTCGGAATTGTGTGGTAAAGGTTTACCACACAACCCAGCGATTTAATGACCCTGGAAAACAAAGCATTTTTGAAAACATTGTGGGAAAAGAAGAAAATGCTGGTAACCAGCATTTTCTCCTTTTCCCACAATGTTTTCTATCCGTTCGAGCACAAATCACATCATTTTATCCACATTTAATTTGTCGTCTGCAAGTGATTTCAATTGTGACAGGTCTAAAATTTTCGTCGTTTGGTGAAGAGTTTACCAATCAAGAAGAATATGAATGACGACTGTCCCTTTCCCGGGCCTCACTCGAGCATCCTTTTTAGCAGAAAGTTTTTCAATCTATTGTACTCGATGATAAAATAAACATGTTGTCACTTGCATCTCTAGGTTTGAGGATGAAATGAAATAAAACACACTTTTGGGAATTCTATATTTTGCATAATGGTCTTTGTAGCAGAAATGTTATGAGAACCTTTCAGTCATTTACAAAATAGAAAAATAATACAGAGGAATATGAGGACGACACACAACCAAGGCGAGCTGGACAGCATTCGGCGAAACTCCACGGTATTATATTTATTTTTTCTTGTAGGAATTCATTCATTCATTCACTCACTCACTCACTCACTCACTCACTCACTCACTCACCCACTCACTCACTCACTCATTCATTCATTCATTCACTCACTCACTCACTCACTCACTCACTCACTCACTCACTCACCCATTCATTCATTCATTTGAAATTATTCTTGTAGAATTCATTCATTCATTATTCATCCGTGCGTTGGTTCGTGCGTGCGTGCGTGCGTGCGTGTGCATGTATGCGTACGTGCGTGCGTTCGTTATTAACATAGTTCTAAGGAAAGTGTCTGTATGGTTGCAACTCAGGGCCCGTATTCACCAACCATTTTTGGGAATGTTCTTTGTCTTATCCTCCAGAATTTCCTAAACTTGAAAGTAACACAAGTTCTGACTGGCTCAACCATTCGGTTTAGCTAATCAGAAATTGTGTTTCTTTCACATTTAGACAATTTTAAAGAATAAGACAAAGAATGGTCTTAAGAATGGTTGGTGAATACGGATCCTGATCAGAAATCTAGCTACGCGGTCAGAATAAGGATTTGTCTGCTCCAACCTTTACTTCCGATTTCATACTAGTAGGCTACAACTATTTGAGTCATGCTCTGTGAAAAGGGGGCTCAATGCATCCGCGAAAAGTATCGATCCAGGTCAGCCTGCGCACTCCGCGCAGGCTGACCTGGGCCGAAACTTTTCGTTATCGGTCATTTTTCTGCGTGTCAAAGGACCAGTCTACCTTATGACACAGTCGGTTGTTGGACATAATGAATTTTATGGATCCCTAATTATGTGATGTCTTGCTTTGTATCATGCATCACGGAGATGCATTAAGCCCCCTTTTGCCAGAGTATGGATCATTTAAAGATACATCCTTACAGTCAGAGAGAAACGAGTGCTGTAAAAATGCTATAGACTGTAGAATGGTTCAGAATTTCGTCAGCTGTGTACACATAGATGAATTACTGATGTATATTGTGCTGGATAGATATATAATATGTACAAGCATGCACGAACCAAATAAGATTTATGTTTGAGCATTTACATCTGCCAAGTAGCCAATCAGTACTGTTGCGGCAGATCTCTGCAATGCACCTAAATCAGAATGCGAACAGACCGATCAAGAGTTCGAATCACTTTTTTCTGATAGATAATGTCTGTCACGTGACAAAAATGAAAATCGATCGTACGTTGCTTCATTCCTTTTTCACTTTGGGGTGATTTAGATGGGATGACGGTTGGGCGTTGAGCGTTGTATTGGTAAAAATAATTAAATAGACTTTGGAGGCTTTCAGTTAGGCTTAAGACCGGGGAAATTCAAGGCAAAAGAAAATTCAAACCCGCTTAAATATTGAATGGCAATGCCCCTCCTTCCAAAAAATGTTAACGTTGGAACGGGACTTGTCCCTCCAGCCCCCTTGCCGTATGCCTTTGAAACCGATATCATTACATATTTAACACATATCATGCAAAAGAAAGAAAGAAAGAACGAAAGAAAGAAAGGGAGAAAGGAGCAAGGGGGAGAAAGGGAGGAAGGAAGGAAGGAAGGAAGGAAGAAAGGAAGGAAGGAAGAAAGAAAGAAAGACGATCTACATATCTTGTTACTCTTTGCGGGAAAGAAAGAAAAAAGAAACGAAAGAAACTTCGGGAAGGAAGGAAGGAAGGGGGAGGAAGGAACGAAGGAAGAAAGAAAGAAAGAAAGAAAGAAAGAAAGAAAAACGATTTACTCATGTTACTCTTTGCGGGAAAAAATAAGTATAGAAAAAGTCAGCTGTAAATATAAAATAGTCGAACAAAGAAAAAATGTACAAAGAAAAACGACGTTTTCTGTAAAACGTGTTCAGGTGTGTTAAATATTGCAATATACCCCTATTACTGGGTCAGTTTTCATCCCTTACGCAGCTGTACGCTGTATTTTTTACCTTCTTAACCCTTGGGCTGCTAAGCATGACTCGCTGACCTTTTGCGGACAGTGTAGATCCAAGATCAGACTGCACAGAACGTGGAGTCTGATCTTGGATCTACACTGTTCGATAAGGAGATATTTTTCTCCAGAATCTTGTTCTTGTTCTTCTCTATTCGCTTATAAAACGCGATAGAAATCATCGTGAAACATCTCACGATCATATTTCAAAGCATTCTGGTACATTCTTAGTGTTGAATCACCTTTCACCCTTAACCTGTAAAAAAGATGAAATGCAACTTTTAAGCCAACAGTAAAAACCCAAAAAGCTTGCTATTTCAAAGGTATTTTGGGGAGAAAAAATATCTAGAGTGTCTCAACAAATCAGGCACTGTAGATCAAGGATCGGACTTAACGTTCTGTGCAGTCTGATCTTGATCTACACTGTCCGCAAAAGGTCCTTGAGTCGCGCACAGCAGACTAAGAATCCATTTGCTAACTAAGTGAAGTGCAACTTTCAAACCAATAGTAAAAACCCAAAATCTTGCTTTTTTAAAGGTATTTTTGGGAGGATAAATATCTTCTTGTCGGACGGGGTAGATCCAAGATCAGACTGCACGTTCTGTGCAGTCTGATCTTGATCTACACAGTCCGCAAAAGGTCATCGGCGCGCGCTTAGTAGCCTAGGGATCAACCTGCTAAAAAATTGAATGGCAACTTTCAAGCCAATAGTATAAACCCAAATTTTCCTATTTCAAAGGTACTTTGGAGAGAAAAAATATCTTCTTACCGGACAGTGTAGATCTAAGATCAGACTGCACAGAACGTGCAGTCTGATCTTGATCCACACTGTCCGCAAAAGGTCCCTGAGTCAAGCTTAGCAGCCTAGGGGTTAATATAATGATAAATGGTTGGGTAACTATTTGCTTGGTCCTGACTACATCAAGTAATATTCAATTACATTACAACGGATGAAAAGAAAAGACGGGTATAGGCAAATCGAATTTTATCCATCTTAAATAGATTTCGGAATTTTAGGGGAACGGTTTTTAAAATGTTCCCTGGTTACATTTTCAAAAAAAAAAAGATTAGTTTTGAGTTACTCGTTATAGTCAATTGAAAAGAATAAAAGAGATCAGCGCTGAATAACGTGGTTATGTCTGATTCCTTGCCCCATTATGATTCATCAGTTCATTAATATTCCAACGAGCACAGACCAAACGTAGGCGCGTTTGCCTGTTCTTTTCTTTCAATAAGTGACACTGCGGTTTTATCGCAATTCTTCGACAATGCAATAAATCGATTCAAATTATCGATTTGAAATACTATTAATACGGAAAAAGTGTAGCAGTAGTTCTGATGCTGACAGTAGCAACCAGACCTGATGTGGCTCTTATTTCGCTGAAAAAAACTTTCATGTTGTCCATGTATGTATGAGAACTAATGACAAGTAAGTTTGCGCGATTTCCCTTATGATTTACTTGAAGTTTTATGCTGGTTTTGGGTAATCTTAGAATACCTACAGTTATATTAATTGCTAGAATTCTTAGTTTCATACTTTTTTTGTTGTTAAACTGTATAAAGCTGTATTACGCGAGTTAATACACGTTGTTTTAAAAAATTGACATAAATGGTTTACTTTTCATAGCGGCATTATATTTTTTTGGGGGGGGGGGGCAGTAATAAGCCCTAGACTAGTAGAACTTCAATCTCCGAGCAGAGTTGTCGTTCGTTACTCTCACCATACGTCTCTGGAACGGGCTAAATGACAAAAATCTTGTCAAACCGAGAAAAACATGTTTTGTTACTGTTTAACCTTTTCATGTGTAACATAATAAAGCAGACAAAGGAAATATGATTCCGGATACATTATAGGTGCATTCAAACTGATGAATTTACCTGTATACAATGGAACTATTTTTTCAAGCTTCTTTACTGATCAGAATCTTACGCCGATTGTAAAAAAATGGCTGCGCCCATGAATGATGACAATTTAAACAAAATTAAAAAACAAGTTATCGTCATTTAAAAGACATTCAAGCTTTTCAGAAAATCCCTCTTTTTCACATTTCCTACCACTAAGTCTGATTGGCCATATGCTGTTTGAACAGCACACAAAACAATCGATTGGTCTTTCTTTCACCGGCGTTTGTGTCGCCATTTTGAGTTATGGTCATGTGACGAAAATATCGCGTGATGACGGACTACTTTCTGAGCCAACTACAGAGGTGAATGAGAATGATTCGTAGTGCAAGAGAGTGGTAGAACTTCACTGTATCAAAGCGGAGGTGCAGAAAAGCACAGTTGTGTTTAATCTGGTTTTTGATAATGTTCATAAATGAATAGATCGGTCTAGCTTGAGATCTACTTTCTGTTTGATTTACTGTATATAAACCCATTGGGTTCTACTATTCTTGGTCATCTTTACCAAGAAAATGAACCAAATTAGCCTACAAGTACGTGCATTACATTATTGTTGTTTTCGACATCGTCACCGTCGCCATTGTTGTTGTTCATGCTGATGCAGCAAAGAGGAAAAGGACGTTTCATTGATCTAAGTTTATATCCTATATCTGTTTGATTTACTGTATATTGTCTTCGATTGCCAAGGGTGATAATCACTACATAGTTGTCACCCTTGGCTAGCGAAGATGCTGTATCTTAACTAACTGGGTTCCACTACTCTTGGTATCCTTTGCCAAGAAAATGAACCAAGGATAGCCTGCAAGTACTTGCATCACATCATTGTTGTTGTTGTCGTCGCCGCCATCTTCATTGTTGTTGATGCTGATGTAGCTGATGTAGCCTCTTTCTATTTGCTTTACTGTATATAAACTCATTGGGTTCCAATACTATCTGATCAATACGTATTTGTCACCCTGGGCTAGCGAAGATGCTGTATCTTAACTAACTGGGTTCCTCTTTCTATTTGCTTTACTGTATATAAACTCATTGGGTTCCAATACTATCTGATCAATACGTATTTGTCACCCTGGGCTAGCGAAGATGCTGTATCTTAACTAACTGGGTTCCTCTTTCTATTTGCTTTACTGTATATAAACTCATTGGGTTCCAATACTATCTGATCAATACGTATTTGTCACCCTGGGCTAGCGAAGATGCTGTATCTTAACTAACTGGGTTCCTCTTTCTATTTGCTTTACTGTATATAAACCCATTGGGTTCCAATACTATCTGATCAATACGTAATTGTCACCCTGGGCTAGCGAAGATGCTGTATCTTAACTAACTGGGTTCCACTACTCTTGGTATCATTTGCCAAGAAAATGAACCAAGAATAGTCTGCAAGTACTTGCATCACATCATTGTTGTTGTTGTCGTCGCCGCCATCTTCATTGTTGTTGTTGTTGATGCCGATGCAGCAAAAAGTTAAAAGACGTTCATTTATCTAAATTATGATCCTCTTTCTATTTGCTTTACTGTATATAAACCCACTGGGTTCCAATACTATTTGATCAATACGTAATTGTCACCCTGGGCTAGCGAAGATGCTGTATCTTAACCCCTATCCTGTTAAATAACTTAAATGAAACTTTTAAGTCGATGGCAAAAACCAATATGTTGGTATTTCAACGTTATGTAGGTTGGGAAAATATCTCCTTATCGGACAGTGTAGATCCAAGATCAGACTGCACGTTCTGTGCAGTCTGATCTTGATATACACTGTCCGCAGAAGGTCCGTGGGTCGCGATTAGCAGCCTAAGGGTTAACTAACTGGGTTCCACTACTACTGGTATCCTTTGCCAAGAAAATGAACCTAGATTAACTTGCGAGTAGGTTCATTTGATCATTTGTTTTAGTCGTTGTCACCGTCGTTATTGTTGTTTATGAAGCTGATGTAAGAAAGGTAACGGACGTTTATTGACTATTGGGTGCTGATGGCCCAAACTGTGACCAGCCAATTTACACTGGCATCTGAAACCGCCCTTTCCAACCATACTGAAAGAAAATAGAAACACCTTGCGATATTCAAGTTCAAGTCTACATATCTTCATTCAACTATTTCGCTGCAAAAGTGGCCTTTGCGAATGATCCGAAAGGTTTAGATCTAGATCAGACTGCACCAAATGTGCAGCATGACTGATTATGCTTGTTACCACGCTGTCCGCTACTTTGTTCATTCAGGAACAGTTTGTGTCTTTATTTGCGGCCAAGCCCGCGTAGCTCAGTCGGTAGCGTACAGGACTTGAGAACAGGAGGTCGCAGGTTCGATCCCCGGCTTGGCCAATTTCTTTCCGAGGATTGATGATAGTCATCGCGACAGGATTCATTCCTCTCTCACCGCTGACCATTGTTTCGATGATGGTTAAGAGGGAAAGCAGCCAGTGGCTTGGAAAGAATATTGTGCGGAGTACCGGTAACAGAAACTCCAGGAAAGCATGGATAGGTGCACTGGCCGCCGTGATATAACTGAAATAATGTTGAAAACGGCGTTAAACACCATACAATCAATCAATCAATCTTTATTTGCGATAAAAATGTGTTTTTAAACTCAAAAACCATGATCTATGCCAAAGGTATTTAACCCTTTCCCAAACGACAAATTTTGGACTGGTGCAAATTGTAAGAGTTTGCAGACAACAATTTTAAATTTGATGAAAATGGCAGAAAGGTCTCAAAAAGTGTAGAAAACACCGTGGGAAAAGGAGAAATTGCTCGTTACGAGCAATTTCTCCTTTTCCCACAGTGTTTTCAAAAGACTTGTACTGCAGACACGTGAAAACCAGGGCTTGTTTGGGAAAGAGTTATTGCATCCTCAAAATTTATCGACCCATGTCAGCCTGTGCAATCCGCCCAGGCTGACCTGAGTCGAAGCCTTTTACAATTGATAAATTTTCTGCGTGTTACAGGACCATTCTACCTCATTTTATCACGTTGTTCGGCCGGTTTTTAGGGTAAAATGGGCCTATCTTATGGTGTCGCACCACTGCGAGATTGCTTCCCGGTCGTAGTATCAAAAGTAGTCCGATGTGAAATTTAGTCCGATGTGAAATTTTGCGGTAGCACTTTTGTTGCACTGGTTCATGGAGCTGAGAGGGCTTGGTGGTATATAATTTAGATTTGCTTCAAATTTAGGTAGTGGGGGACCATTTAGATGTGATTTTATCATATATTGATTGGACTATTTTATGTCAGTGGAGGATCAAAAAATTGGGGTCATGGCCGTGAACAGGCATTTTTGAGAGGACAATTTCTAGGGTGCCTGTATTGATTGGGATTTAGCAAAAAACGCAATCGGTTGACATGTTGTTTTTTTTATGCATTTTTTGAAGGACTATGACGGTACTTTTGAGAGCAAGAGACGGTAAAGCCAAAGTTTTGCCATTAAGTGATTTGTGAAGCTTCAAAGATGGTCAATTTCACTCTATTTTCAATATGGCAAAAAACTGGTGGTGTGACACCTTATATAACAACTGGCTTGATATAGTGCGTTACATATATGCATTAACCCTTAACCACACAATGCCGACTTTTAACAACGCTGAGAAAGACCGTTTTTTTTTTAAAAAACATTATGGGAAAAGGGAGAAAATGCTGGTAACTAGCATTTTCTCCTTTGCCCACAATGTTTTCTACCGTACCAAAGAAAAATTGCACCATTTGAGCCACACTGAAATTGTCGTCTGCAAATGCTTTCAATTTGGACAAGGCTAAAATTTTGTCGTCCGGTAGAGAGTGAAACCTCCTTTTCAGAGAGCATGACTTAATTTTCATGATCATTTTGGCGAGGAGGGAGTTATGCCTTCCTCCTGACACATTTGAAACAGTCGACTTTAAAATATAGAGAACATGTCGTGAGTCACCCTTATGCACAAATGCATGTGAAAATTTTGTTCATCCTTTTGCCACAATTTAAAAACAAAGAAATATCGTTAACCCTTTACCACACAATCCCGAGTTTTAACGACCTTGAAAGAAAAGGCTTCTGAAAACATTGTGGAAAAAGGAGAAAATGCTGGTAACCAGCATTTTCTCCTTTTCCCACAATGTTTTCTATCCTACCAAAGACAGAAATCACCATTTAAGTTACATTTAATGTGTCGTCTGCAAATGCTTTGAATTCGGTCGAGTCCAAAATTTTGTCGTTTGGTAAAGGGTTAAAAGAGAAAGACGACGTATATTTGCCCGCAAACAGACAGGGGCCCGCCCTTGAAATAAACATGTCTACATTTTTGACCAATCACAAATTTCTGTTTATTCATTTGTCATCAGTAACAAAAAGGTCGGTCAAAAGCCAGCACATTCAGCTACGCCGAACTTGGACAAAAAATATTCAAGACGAAAAATGTAAAAGTGTAAAAGATCGTTCTGAGATGGTCTTCGGTCGACAAAAAGATGTCAAAAAGTCGAAGACTGTGCGAGAACTTTTAACCTATTCACGGTTGTGTCACTGACTTATGCTTGAATAAATTACCATAGGAATAAACTCTGTACCAGACCATATAATTTAAGACTTGCCTTATTTAAAAAAATATTTGCAGACAACAAAGTTTAAAAAAAATGTGACTCAGTTGATAGGATTTGTTTATGGAAGTGTAGAAAACGTTGTGGGAAAAGGAGAAAATGCTGGTTACCTTTTCTCCTTTTCACACAACGTTTTCAAAACCATTATTCCTCAGGGTCGGTCAGACTCGAGATTGTTTGAGGCTTTAAATGATCGATGTCTATATTCATTAGATTTGTACTGGAACGGCCTTGTAATTATCATATAAGTTAACCCTTTCCCAAACGACAAATTTTGGACTGGTCCAAATTGAAAGAGTTTGCAGACGACAATTTTAAATTTAATGAAAATGGCAGAAAGTTATCAAAAAGGGTAGAAAACACTGTGGGAAAAGGAGAAATTGCTCGTTACGAGCAATTTCTCCTTTTCCCGCAGTGTTTTCAAAAGACTTGTACTGCAGATACGTGAAAACCAGGGCTTGTCTGGGAAAGGGTTAATTTGTATGGATGTGTATTTTCCCCGGTCCTTTGTTTGTACGAAGGGTGAATTACGCTACTTTTCAGATTAGTAACTCTGTCGTTTTCACCTGCCTTTTGTCTGGATTTATTTCTTGTTGCAAAATATCCACTGCAAGTTGAGCGTGCTTTACTTTCAACAGAATTTGAAATGATGCGACAGAAAACACACGAGCCATGCTCTGGCAAAAGGGGGCTTAATGCGTCTCCGTGATGCTTAAAACCAAGCAAGTTATCACACGATCATGGATTTATATACTAGTAGTCTATTTTGTCTAACAAAGGACTGAATAACGAGGTAGACTGATCCTTTGACTTGCAGAAAATTGACCAGTAGAGAAAAGTTTCGGCCCGGGTCAGCCCGCGCGGACTGCGCAGGCTGACCTGAATCGATATTTTTTTGCAGATGCTTTAAGCCCCCTTTTTTACAGAGCATAGCTCAAATCTCTAGCCATCAAGTGCTAGAAAAATAAACTGGAAATGTCAAGCTAAAAAAATAAAAAAAAAAACCTATTTATTACATTTTTCAGAACTCTTTTTGCAAACAAAAAAGAAGCTCACGGTACTGGGCAGTATAGATTCAAGATCAGACCGCACGTTCTGTACTTCCCGATACGGTGAGCCTCATTTTTTTTTTTGGCAAAAAGAGTTCTGAAAATTATTATATGATTATTATAATTGGCGTGCAACACACGAAAAGGGGCCTTCGGACATAGGCGTAATTTTAGTGTGTCGTCCCAGATCAGCCTGTGCAGTTTGTGACTAATCCGAGACGATACTTCCCGTTTTTTGGCGATTTTCTGTTTCACGAAAGTCTACTGTATGAAAAAATCTTATGTAATCGTAAAGTGCCGTCTCGGATTAGCCTGCGCAGACTGCGCAGGCTAATCCGGGACGACACTTTACGCAAATGTCCGAAGGTCTCATTTCGCATGTTGCGGGCCAATATTATAAGTTTTTATTTATTTATTTTTTTAATTTTAGTTTAGATCTAAAGAGTGATGTAATGTAAATGTGACTGGTCTCTACCATAGCTTTAGACATATGAGTCATGCTCCGGCAAAAGGGGGCTAAATTCATCTCCGTGATCCATAATGCCAAGGAAGCCGTAATGCATCCGTAATGCTAATGTCATCCGTAATGACACATCTTAGATGTGTGGACCTAAGATCAAACTTCACGTTCTGTGCGGTCTGATCTTGATCTACACTGTCCGCAAAAGCCTATTGAGTTCGTGCTCAGCAGCTGGAGGGGTTCAGAACACTGTTTCTTTTTTGATTAACCCTTAGCATAGCAGCGAATTAACTTGACGCACAATTTCTGTCTAGATATAAGATCAAACGGATTGCGATTTCTAAAATTCTTTTTTTGTCTCTAGTGTCTCAGCAGATCGGTCAGTGTAAATCAAGGATCAGACTGCACGTTTTGTGCTGTCTGGTCTTGATGTACAATGGCCGAAAAGGCAACCACAGTTGTTAAAGGTGATTCATTGGTTAAAGATTAACAATCGTGGTCTGTTTTCTTTGTTAGATAGGATACCCCCGTGGGTCAGTGGTCACAGGATTTGATTTGTCATCGGGAAACCCTGGTTAGATCCCCGCTGCGCAAGACAAAGCCAAACCCCAGCCCAGTGATGATAAAACCAAGGATCTTGACATAAATATTGATTGATTGTAGGGTGTTTAACGCAGTTGCTTTCGAAAACATTGTCGGAAAAGGATAAAATGCTAATAACCAGCATTTTCTCCCTTCTCAACCATGTGTCCTGGTCTTTAGCCCCCATTTGAAAACATTGTCGGAAAATGATAAAATGCTAATAACCAGCATTTTCTCCCTTCTCAAACCATGTGTCCTGGTCTTTAGCCCCCCCATTTGATATGTAGTCTGAAACTGCTTTGAATTTGGACAAGTCTAAAATTTTGTCGTCTGGTAAAGAGTTATCAGGTACTCAGTTATGTAAAATTTGTTTTCACATCAAATAAAGACGATCGAAAGAATTGATCGATTAGTGGTTTTCCTTTTTTTGTGTGGCATTTGTTGAAGACAATGTCACAATGAATTCAATACGGCATTTTGAAAATCATGTATTGTAGTTTGTGCAAAACCGAAGGAAGTAAACCCAATTAAACTCATTTTTTTCTAAGACAAATAATAGTTTCAATTGCACTCAGATATGAAATTAAAAACGGCGTGTTGAAATAAACTGGATTAGGCTATCGATCTTGAAAATACTTCTTTTTTTATCGAAATTAGCGTGATCCGCTATGGCCTTCTATTGGCGTAATGATACGCACGATCTTTGACTCCTGACCGCCCGATTCCGTGCCTGTTCGTCCCAAAACCAGTTCGTTTCTGGTTTACCAATATAGTTAAGTTGACCCTTAGGCTGTTAAGCGCGACTCAGGGCGCTTTTACGGACAGTGTAGATCAAGATCAGACTGCACAGAACGTGCAGTCTGATCTTGGATCTACACTGTCCGACAAAAGAGATATTTTCTCCAATTAATAACTTTGAAATTACATTATTATTATTATCATTATTGTTATTATTATTATTATTATTAGTAGTAGTAGTAGTAATAGCAGTAGTAGTAGTAGTAGTAGTAGTAGTCGCTGGAAACATTCTTTTAAACTTATTTGGCAGGTTAAAAGTTAAAGTTGAAATAAAAGCTGCCATTAACTTCCCTCCAGACGACAAAATACTGAACCCGGTAGCTCAGTGGATAACGTATATGGTTTGAAACTATGGGGGTCGCGGGTTCGATTCACCAGCTGGGCGAATATCTCTCCGATGATAGTCATTGTGACAGAAATCATTCCTGTCTCACTGCTGGTCATTTTTTCGACGGTGGTTGTGTGGGAAAGCAGTCAGTGTCTTTGGAAGAATATTGTGCGAAATACTAGGGGAAAAAAATAGGAAAGTATGGTAATGTGCACTGGCCTCTAGTGCCTTTTACGCCGTTATTCTTTTTAAAAAAAAAAAGATATTTCTTGTTTAAGATATTTCTTTTTTGCTCTGCAAAAACTTTCTATTCGGATAAATCTGAAATTTTGTCCTTTGATAAAGTGTTAACAAGTATTATTTTTAGGCGTAGCTGAATATGCTGGCTTTTGACCTACTTTTTGTACGGAAAACAAATGAATATATAGAAATATGTGGTTGGTCAAAAATGTAGACATGTTTATTCTAAGGGCCCCAGCCGATTTGCTGGCTTATTTACGCCGTTTATTTTTTTTAAGGATATTTCTGGTTTCGTACTAATGCAAAATCCGCAGCAAGCCAATAATCAAAGCCAGCCAATGAAAGCTTACTCTCGAGTTCTCTGTTTTATCCGGTACAAAAATCACTCAGCCTCCGATCTGAAGTTGATAATATAAACCTCAGAGCGGGCTGTGTAAATTTTGTACATTTCACTTGGGCTTTGTATAAAACGGAGTTTTCTAAAAATACCAATAATTATGTAACTGGAATTAGGTGAACTCTGGAAATTGCGTTTTACTTTATTTACAAATGTGCTGGCTTTATTTACGGCCACCACCATTCTACTGACCTTTTTCATTGTAAGAGACTTTGGTAAACATTGGTGAAAGGCTGTTATGTAACCGAGCAAGTCGATGTTAACTCTTTCGCTGCCAATATCCCCTTGGATAGCTGTTGCGGACGGCGTAGATTAAGATCAGACTGCACAAAACGTGCAGCCTGATCTTGAATCTACACCGTCCACTTTACGATACTTATCTATGACAATAATCATCTTCAAAAATCATGGAAATCTACCTTTAAAACCTGGAAAAGGGGGAAGTGTTGTCAAATTGGTAGTGAAAGAGTTAAACACACGCAAAAAAAAATGGACTGTGTTAGAGAAAACCCATGGTATATTTTGTTATATACTGGGGGATATTTTGAAGGGTGGGATAAGGTTGGCGGATTGTACTTCAGTACTGGAATCACTAATGGTCCTTATTGACTGATCGTTCAACAGTTCTAACTCTCAATTCCGAGACTAGCGATCCGATTGACAGAGGCAAAAGTCTTCAGCCAATGAGATAGCTTTTCACAGAAATCAGATAAAGAATTTAGTTACTTGCCTCCGAGGTGTCAGTATTAATCATGTGACTGAAGCCTCCTTTGAACACTAAAATCTTAAATATATTATATTTGGAGTATACTGTTAAGCTAAGGAAGTGTTGAGCTGATCATACCCGTACAGACAGACGGACAGGAGCTTAATAGGATGGTGAGTCATACTTTTAGTCTGGCGGATATTTTGAGCCTACTATATACATGTACCTTTATGAAATGATGCTTGTTTCTTTGAGTGAGTAACTGGTGGATGGATGGATCGACTGATAAATTAATCGGTCGGTGGTTGATTCGAATCAATCAATTAATTTATTGATGAAAAGACAGAGAGAGAGAGAGAGAGTTACGTGAAGAGCAAGTTAGTTTAAACATATTTTATTTCATAAGTTGAAATGGGGTTGGGCCACAAGTTCTCACAACTTAGAATTGGCCCTTCCCCTACAGCACAAATTATAAAGTTCTAACAACGGTATGTACAAATACAACAACATTGAAGTATGAGAAAGAAAAGAAACGTAGTAAGAGAGAGCTAAAAGTTGAAATAGAAAGATTACAAAGAATAACAAAAAGGAAACAAAAAGAAAGGTTCAAAACAGGAAAAAGAAAAAAGATGGTGTTCTCTGTGATTGCCTAAAACTTTATAAAGTTGTCATTAACAGTTACAAAAATAGACTGAAAATTACGAAAAACGTTTAGATTCTTTTAGGTACAACTGAACTGCTTCAAATAGTAAACAATTTTGGTCGTGACTTAGGTCAGCACTGCCGAAAAGAAGTTTTATAGTATTTAGAGGATGAAATAATCTTGTTGCTTGGAAAAGTGAGATTCTTATGTCTGTGGCAAGAGCAAGTTGTTTGATATGATGAATGAGACACAGGCATGTGCTTTTGGTCACAATGTGGATAGTTTAGTTTCAACATATTTATTTTACATCGCTTGAGAAACAAGTTTTTTCAGCTTATACTAATCTCTCTCGATCCTGCTTCTTGTGAACTACACCAGTACTCGCGCCGAATGTGTGGGCCAATCAATGGTTCTAAAATTGACATCCGCTTCCGGGAATCGAAATCAGGACCTTTTGGTCCCACGCTCTACCTCACGACCACCGACACCACACCATGTAGATCAAGATCCATCTGCATAGATTTTATGAGATATTGTCGGAATAATTAATTAAACATGGGTATGAGCTGGCTCTGTGAAAAGGGGGTTTAATACATCTGGAAAAAGTGTCGATTCATGTCAGCCTGCGCAGCGCAGGCTGACCTGAACCGACCCTTTACAATTGGTCATTTTTTCATGCCATAGGACCCGTTAAACTCATGATTCAGTCCGTTATTTCATGATTCAGTCTCTTATTAGACATATTGGATGTCTGGACACAAAGCAGACAGTGTAAACATGTACTGTTCAGTCTGATCCTGATCTATAGGCTGCAACTTTAAATGCCCGAAGGGTGAAAGAGGTTCCAGAACTAAACGAATTAACCAAAGACCGTATACATTTATTTCGTTTATGTCGCCCATTTTAATGATCATCAGCTGACAATAGGTCTGTTGTAAGTACTCGTCGTATTTTTAGGCACCTTTCACCATATTGTTCAGTCCGATATTATTCCTGACCTCTCTTTTTGCGATTTTCCGATTTCCTTTGTTCGATCAGCTGACCGATGTAAACAAATACACGTGCATAAAGCTATATTAAGACTGACAGATGACGTCATCCAATCGATTGCCATTATGTGATCACGTGATACACACTAGGTCGAAGCAAAACAAATGTAGACGATGCTGCAGAAAATGTCAGTGCAGTTGTGCAAGTAAAACATTTATCGTAACGTCATAATTGTGTAAGAATAAACGTTAAACATATTATCGCTGATAAATTGCATGTTAAGAGACTCTAACACAGTGACATACTTTAGAAAGAACAGCGTTGTGAAAGAAGGGGTGAAAACGTGTCGAATTATGTGCTACTCATAGATAATGAAATCTAAACGTCAAGCATACTGCTCTCTTCTTTTCAGAGGTTGTTAGGATCCATTCACCGGGACGAGATGGGCTTCTTTCATCAGATGAGCCTTCTTTTATGGAAGAATTTCACTTTGAAGAAGCGCAGTCCGGTAAGTTTGCTCGTTATATTCCTATCTAGACCATTCCCGTGGATGCTGGTTAACGCACAACGCAATTTCCCCTCCAAAATACCCTTTTCCAGACGACAAAATTTTAGACTTGTCAGTTTAACTCTTTACCCAGATTTTGGACATGTCCAAATTCAAACAATTTCATTGTGGCTCAGATGGTGCAAGTTTTCTTTGATAGGGTAGAAAACATGGGAGAAGGAGAAAATGCTGGTTACCAGCATTTTCTCCTTTTCCCACAATGTTTTAAAAGGCGACTTTCCCAGAGTTATTAAAAGGCGGCATTGTGCGGTAAAGGGTTAAAAAGAATTTGCAGACAACTCACTAAAGACTCAAAACATAACAAAGATGATAGGATCTGTCTGGGAAAGGGTAATAACAGTGTTGGAAAAGGAGAAAATTTTTGTTATTTCTAGTACAATTTTAACCCTATTTTCAGCTACGTGCAAATAAAGGACATTTTATGAACAGGGTAGAATAAGATCATAGTTCACAGAATGTGCAGCTGATCTTGGATCTACTCTATCCAATAAGGAGATATTTTTTCCAACAAAAATAACTTAGAAATAGCAATATTTGGATTTATAGTAGATCTAGATCTATTGGCTGGAAATTTCATTTCACTTATTTAGCAGTTACAGGGTTAAAAACTTTCTGTCTCCATTCAGCAGAACAAGATTTGTTTGTATGTTAACCCTTTACCAAACAATCCCGGGTTTTCACGACCTTCAGAAAGAAGCCTTTTGAAAACATTGTGGGAAAAGGAGAAAATGGTGGTAACCAGCATTTTCTCCTTTTCCCACTATGTTTTCTACTCTTCCCAAAACAAATTTCAGTTTTTGAGTCACATTAATTTTGTCGTCTGCAAATGCTTTCAATTTGAACGAGTCTAAATTTTTGTCGTTTGGTAAAGGGTTAAAGCCATTTTCAATGTTATTACAGTTATATTATGGTGGCCAGAGTACCTGCATTATCTCCCACTAGATGGCATTCTACAAATACACATCTATCTAATTTGGGCATCCTGGGTACAGAAGCGGAGTAATTTTTCAAAACAGCAACCGTGACTTTGAATTTCAAATAAAATAAACGTTTACTCAATAAAACGCTACCTGGTGCCATTCATTCAGCTATGATTGGCTAACATGTAACCTATGCACCGACCATTTATTAAAACAGCCCCTACATGCTTTGGTAATAGGCTAATAGCTTCAATATAAGCCCTACTTTTCCCAGGTATACGGGGGATGGATGATGCATCATAGCAGACAGGTCGAATCTTTGAAGAATATGACATGCGCAGACAACGAGTGTACCTGTCCATGCTTTCCTGGAGTTTCTTTTACTAGTGCTTTGTAGAATATTCTTCCCAAACCTTTAGCAGCTTTGCCACATATAAACCATCAGCAAAATAATGATCAGCAGTGAGAGAGGAATAAATCCTGTAGCAATGACTATGATCAATCCTTGCAAAAAGATTTGCCAAGCTGGAGATTTGAACCAGTGCTATTTTGGTTTCAAGTCCTGTATATGCTACTGTGCTTGGTGTTAAGGGTAAGAAGCTATAGAGATGAATCTGTAATAACCTTTTACTATTACAGAAAAAATTTTTTTTTTACAGCCCAAAAGAGAAAAGACTTTTAGAGACATTGTGGAAAAAGACAAACCAGGATCTTCTCCTTTCCCACAATATTTTCTACCCTATCTAAGACAAATCCTTTCATTTGTACCTCATTTTTTTTTTCATCTGATAATTCTTTCAATATGAGTCAATCTCAAATTTTGTATTGTGGTTAAGAGTTCACCCGTAACAGAAGAATAAAGATGATCCCTAGGCTAAACGATTTTGAAATTATTATGGAAAAAGGAGAAATTGATTTTTACAAGCATTATCTCAGTTTTCTGCAATCTTTTCAACCTTAGATCTAAATAAATTCAGCTCAATGAACTAATGCAGAATTTGTTGTTGGCACATACTGTTGACGGGTAAAAAATTTGTCATTTCAGAAAGGGTAAACCCTTTACCACACAATCCCAAGTTTTAATGACCCTGAGGAAGAGGGCCCTTTTAAAACAGTGAGGGAAAAGAAGATGCTGGTTAAGAGCATTTTCTCCTTTTCTCATAATGTTTTCTTCCATGCCAAAAACAAACCTCATATTTTTTGTCACATTTGCTGTCTGTGGATGCTTTCAATTTGGAAATTCTAAAATTTTGTCATGTGGTAAAGAGTACACTCTTTACCAAACGACAAAATTTTAGACTGGTCCAGATTGAAAGCATTTGCAGATGACAGTTTGATAGTAGCTCAAATGATGATTTCTGTCTTTGATAGGGTAGAAAAACATTGTGGGAAAAGGAGAAAATGCTGGTGACCAGCATTTTCTCCTTTTCCCATTATGTTTTCAAAAGACCCCTTTCTCAGGGTCGTGAAAACTCAGGATTGTGTGGTAAAGGGTTAAACAGATAATTATTATGTAGTACTCTTCCACATGGTACACCTACATGATTTTGCATCACTATCATCAACTTCTTTGACCTCTCCAACAGTGGAGAGTTTAACCCTTTCCCAAACGACAAATTTTGGACTGGTCCAAATTCAAAGAGTTTGCAGACGACAATTTTAAATGTGATGAAAATGGCAGAAAGGTCTCAAAAAGGGTAGAAAACACTGTGGGAAAAGGAGAAATTGCTCGTTACGAGCAGTTTCTCCTTTTCCCACGGTGTTTTCAAAAGACTTGTACTGCAGACACGTGAAAACCGGGGCTTGTTTGGGAAAGGGTTAAAAGGCAGACTGCCTCAGAAATTGCTGCTTATCTCCATGCTTTTTTGCAAAATTGTTCTGATACACAGTCTGTTTCGTCATGGTTTTATAAATAAACCAAAATCAGAAAACTGAAGTAGGAAATAAACGTGGTTTGTTTTTATATGGCAGATTTCAAAAAGGATTTGTTGTATTGATTTGATTGCAACTGACCTTTCCAGTAGTTGTAATTTTTCATTAAACAAATAAAGCTACACACACAGAAAAAGAATTTCGTTAAAAAAGAGAACACCGCGGGAAAAGATCACACGACTTAAAAACATGGGAAGAAGGTCTCGTGTCTGTCATGTAATGCATAAGAGGTTTCTTCTTTCTACACAGCGGCAATCATATACATGTACCAAAATATATTGACATTAAAAGCAATAAACTATTTGAAAACATTGATGCTGACCTCTCCTGGCTTCTTTTTTTAAAGAAGCCAACTTGTTGAGAATACATTAGCGCATCACCATGCAGGCTATTTTTAGGCATGCCATGTACTTGCACATGTGACACTTAACAAATAAAAAGTATATCAGGATTATCATGATAAAATTTAAATATGAAATTCATTATGGTAAAAAGAAATATTGAGCCATGCATCTCTTTAACCCTTTACCAGACGACAAAATTTTAGCCTTCTCCAAATTGAAAGCATTTGCAGACGACAATTTCAATTTGGCTAAAATGATGCAATTTTTCTTTGATAGGGTAGAAAACATTGTGGGAAAAGGAGAAAATGCTGGTTACCAGCATTTTCTCCTTTTCCCACAATGTTTTCAAAAGGCTCCTTTCCCAGGGGCGTCAAAAGGCGGCATTGTGCGGGAAAGGGTTAATGCTTAATGCATCTCTGTGACGCATGATACCAAGCAAGGCATCCTATAGCTATGGATCTTGATCTATAAATTCCAGTTTGTCTAATAACTGACTGAATCATGAGGTACACTGGTCCTTTGACATGCAGAAAATTGACCATTAGCCACATCAGTCTTTGCAGACTTTGCAGGCTGACCTGGGTCGATACCTTTTGCAGATGCTTTAAGCCCCCTTTTCACGAAGTGTGGCTCATTTAATGTAAATACCAGGGTCTGTATTCACCCACCATTCTTATGAATATTCTCAGTTTTGTTCTCCAAGATTTGCTACATTTGAAAGTAACACAACTTCTGATTGGCTAAACCATTTTGGCTAAACCAAATGGTTTAGCCAATCAGAAGTTGTGTTACTTTTAAATGTAGAAAACTTTTGAGAATAAGTCTAAGAACGTTCTTAGGAATGGTTGGTGAACACGGGCCCTGTACTTGCTGTGCAGTTATGCTGATTTCTTGATATGCCTCATTTCTGGAAGGCTTTAAAAAAAATAATTACACAAAATGAGTCATTTCACAATATGTTTGCCTCAACATAACATTGATTGAGCACACTTTTATCTATTTTTTTCCAAGTAGGAGAGATCTCTTTTTTTTTCTTCATTTGCTTCAGATTTAATGTCATAATGAGTTGCTTTACCTCTTTACCAAACGACAAAATTTTAGACTACCGGTAGTCCAAATTGAAAGCATTTGCAGCCGACAAATTAAATTTGACTTAAAAATTGAAATTTGTCATGGAATTGGTAGAAAACATTGTGGGAAAAGGAGAAAATGCTGGTTACCAGCATTTTCTCTTTTTCCCACAATGTTTTCAAAAGGCTTCCTTTTTAGGGTCGTTAAAAGTCGGGATTGTGTGGTAAAGAGTTAAAAGAAGTTTTCAAGGTCAAGATATAAATCATTTCAGTGTGTAGTGTCTGTGGTTGTGAGGTAAAGCGTCGGCCTTGTAATTATATGGTCCTGAGTTGGATACCTGAGAGTGGGTGTCAACTTCGGGACTATGCCACACACTCGACGCGAGATCTGAAGTAGCTTCAAGGAAGCAGAATCGAGAGAGATTAGTATAAGTTGCTAGAACTTGTTTCTCAATTGACATGAGATAAATAGGAGCCATGCTCTGGCAAAAGGGGTCTTAATGCATCTCCATGACATAATCACATAATTATGGATCCAAAACATCCATTTTGTCTAGCAACTGACGGCATAATGAGGTAGAATGGCCCTTAGACATGCAGAAAATTTATAAATAGCAAGCAGTTTTGATTAATGTTAGCCTGAGTGGACCGTGCAGGCTGACATGAGTCAGTTCTTTTCGCAGAAGCATTAAGAGCGCCTTCCACAGAGCATGGCTCATTATTTTTAACCCTTTATCAAATGACAAAAAATGTAGACTTGTCCAAATTTAGAGCATTTGCAGACGACAATTTAAATGTGGCTCAAATTGTTGAAGTTGAGTTTGATAGGGTAGAAAACATTGTGGGAAGAGGAGAAAATGCTGGTTACCAGCATTTTCTCCTTTTCCCGCAATGTTTTCAGATGGCTTCTTTACCAGGGTCATTAAAAGTCGGGACTGTGTGGTAAAAGGTTAAACTAATCATTTTAGTGCATGTTTCAGCCTGTGGCAGATTGCAGTTAAATGAAAGATAAAATGTTAACAAACTGTATACATACATTGAAGTTATAAAGGTATATACAGTTTGTTAACCCTTTTACCACACAATCCCAAATTTTAATGACACTGAGGAAGAAGCCTTTTGAAAAGACTGTGGGAAAAGGTAAAAATGCTGCTAACCAGCATTTTCTCCTTTTCTCACAATCTTTTTTTGCCCTATGACAGACAAATCCCATCAATTGAGTCAAATTTAATTTGTTGTCTGCAAATGCTTTTTTTGAACCAGTCTAAGAATTTGATTTGTCGTTTGGTAAAGAGTTAACTCTTTACCACACTACAAAATTTTAGACTGATCCAAATCAAAAGCAATTGAAGACAAAATATTAAATATGGCTCATATGGTGGATTTGCATTTGAAAATGGAGAAAACATTTTGGGTAAAGGAGAAAATGCTGGTTACCAGCCTTTTCTCCTTTACCCAAAATGTTTTCGAAAGGCCTCTTTCTCAGGGTCATTAAATCCCAGGACTGTGTGGTACAACTTGTCATTATGGAAAGTATAGATTAAGATCAGACTGCACAGAACTGAAAGCCTGGTCTTTAATCTACTTTGACCCCTGTTTTGTGAGACCCTTGAACCCTTTACCACACAATTTTGTGCTCTAACAGCTCTGAGGAAACAAACTTAGAAAAACATTGTGGAGAAAAGACAAATGCAGGTAGACAGCATTTTCTCCTTTTTCCACTGTGCTTCCTACCCTTTCAAAGACAAAACCCATAGTGTGAGCTTATTTGAATTGCTTTGTACAAATGCTTTAACCCTTTACCACACAATCCTGAGTTTTAATGACGCTGAAGAAGAAGTCTTTTGAAAACATTGTGAGAAAAGGAGAAAATGCTGGTAACCAGAGCTATATTGGGACAACTTCTCAACTTTGTGGAATGGTAAAGACTTGTTAACCCTTTACCACACCGACAAAATTATAGCCTTGTCCAAATTGAAAGCATTTGCAGACAACAATTTCAGTGTGGCTCAAATGGTACAACTTTTCTTTGATAGGGTAAAAAACATTGTGGGAAAAGGAGAAAATGCTGGTTACCAGCATTTTCTCCTTTTCCCACAATGTTTTCAAAAGGCTTCTTTCCCAGGGGCGTCAAAAGGCGTCATTGTGCAGTAAAGGGTTAAAAACTACAGCTTTGATACTAGAATATTATTTTGTACACTTCAAGGATCAACTCTTTACCAAACGATAAAAATTGTAGACTTGCTGAGAAATTTTATGTGGCTATAATGATGGTTTTGTCCTCTTCAAGGTCATTATAATCCAGGGTTGTTTTGTGTAGGGTTAATAAATGTTGGACAGCATTCAAGATAATCGGTCATTTATGAAAAATCTGTGAGTGAAGAGACAAAATGAATTAGGGAGATTGAAAAAAATATGTTACGTCTAGCAGTGACACAGTGTACCTCCGAGTTTATCAATTAGGGTCTGATGATAGGAGGGTATTTTGGTTTAAAAAATGCTGAAATAATGTGAATAACCTTTTTTTTTTTTTAAAGATTCATCTATACAGCCAGAGAGAAAATGCTGTTAAAACTTGATAGACTGTAGAATGGTTCAGAATTTAGTCAACTGTGTAAACAGAGATAAATAACTGATATATATGGTGTAAAGGATGAAGAAAAATCATGGGATTTATCTTCGATCTAAAACCAGGAACGACAGCAATGATTTCTTTTCTTTGATGGCCTCCAGAAAATGAAATGCATTTTCTATCGGTCGTAATCTGTGCAACCTTGAAACAACCAGGGGCAACATTTGGCATGAAGATACAAGAATTATAATACATGTAGTTTCATAGACTAAAGATGAAATGGGTTAAAAACTGGCTTTAAACAGGTAAATGTATCTGTAATCAACAATATCAAATTGTGTTTGATAACATTACATCCTGTAGATGACTCTTTTATGCCCTTGCTAATTTTAGGAAGGGGGGGGGGGCATGGATTCATTGCTGTAGTTGGTTTTGCACATCCACTTGATTATGTTTATCTGGTACACATAAAAATCATCTTTGCTGGTTATAATAAGAATACATCAGTGTATTTATGTTTTACACACAAGCACATGTATGTAGATCAAGTTCATTTTAGAAAAAAAAAAGTACCAATATTTATGAGAGTTATGGCCCTTTTTGAAACTTTGTATTTTCAAAAGTGCAACTTCCCTTTTTATAGAGTATTTTTTAAAAAAAAAATATTGGAGGATTTATACTTTGAACACAGGTATCTAATCATTATGTAAGGGTGGAGTTTGATATAGGGTAAAATCCCCCTATTGCAAAGGAGTTGTGGCCCTATTCTACTGTCATTTTGTTGCAAAACTCTGCTAACCATTCATTTGTCTCTTGTCTACATTAGTGTATTGAATCAGTAATGTATACACAGGTATATGGCACTTTTTCAACTGCAATACTGTTTGCAAAACTGTACTTTCCAATAGTTACCTTTTGAATACAGTGGTTAATCACTGTATAAACAATGTGGGAAAATGAGAAAATGATGGTAACCATCATTTTCTCCTTTTCTTACAATGTTTTCTAGAGACAAATCCCTTCATATGAGCCCGATCTTAATTTGTTGTCTTCAATACTTTCAATTTTGACAAGTCTAAAACACTGTCTTGTGGTAATTGATGGGTTAATTGGAGAAAGGGTGTATTGTTTGCAGATAAGCCTGGCACTGTTATGCAATCAATCAGCCAATAATTTCATATACATGCTGCTGTCAGCTGTCAGACTTATTACAATGATGAAGATGCTCCAGAAAATGGCAACAGTTAGTGGAGAAGTTAAACCCGAAACTTGATTGAGACATTCACAGTGAAAAGGTCAAGCCAGGTTTGGAAACTTTTCAGTAGAAAGAAAAACATTTCAAACAGTTTAATATTGCTCTTAGATGCTCAGAAATTGTTCCAAGGTGAAGAAAAGGGTATAGTTGTGTATTATTGATTCCTGGTTCTGTTGGTTGAACTATTCCATTACCATACAAACTATTGTTTGATGGAAAATTACCTGTTCACCAGACTACAAAACTTTTAGATTTTTCCAAAGTCAAAGCATTTGCATTTCTAAAATCAAGTTAGATTAATTACCAGGGTCCAGCATGGCCCAGTAGGTAATATAATGGATTTGTAATCCAGAGGTTCTGGGTTCAATCTGTTTTCGCCAGTGACGTTTTATGAGAGTGCCCTCCGATGGGGGAACAGACCATAGCCCACTGGGACAATAGCCCACTAGGACAATTGCCCACTGGATAATATCCCACTGGACAATAATAGCCCAATGCTAAATTTGGTAGAGAGGATAATAGCCCACTGCTTATAAAAAAGGTTAAAAATAAATTTTTGATAATTTCTTAAAGAAAAATAGTGTAAATTGTTGACTTATGAATACTTCTATTTTAAACTCATTACATACCAGTACTCAATTTCTTAATTAGATGAATAATTATGAATAAAAGTGGGCCATTGCCCTTGTTGGCTATTGTCCCAGTGGGATATTGTCCTAGTGGGCTATTGTCCAGTGAGCTATTGTCCTGGCAGACTATTGTCCTAGTGTGCTATTGCCCTATACCCCCTCAGACAACAGGCACTGCAGATTCCAAGCCTAGTATTGGTGAAACTGAGGAAGAACATGAATAGATGAGCTGTAACCCATGATATATTGGTTGCCAGCATTTTCTCTGTTTCCCACAATGGTTTCAACCCATTCAAAGACAAATTCCATGATTTTAGCCACATTTAGATTGTCGTCTGCAAAATGCTTTCAGTTTAGACAAGTCTAAAATTTTGTCTCATGTTAAAGAGTTTAGCCAGTATAAAAGTATAAAGGGTTTTATGGGCAATATATTTTATCAGATATTGTTTAGTTTTATACAAGATCAAATTTACTGTGCAAGCCGATACTTGATTTAGACCTACCAGCATTTTTTTTTTTCCTCAACTAATTATTCAGAAGACTTCTTTTTGAGTGTTGTAGAGTGCAAACCATCTCTTCTTTTCTCAGGTACATAGAGAAATGAACCGTATAACTCTGTCACTGGGAAATACAAAGGAAGAGAGATGGAGGTTTTGATACTTTGCCAGTAAACATGGAAAGGCAATTTGCCATTTAGATTTTAAAAGTAATTAACTCTTTAACTCTGTACCACACAATCCTGACTTTTAATGATCCTGAGAACTAAGCCTTTTAAAAAGACATTGTAGGAAAAGGAGAAAATGCTGGTAACCAGCATTTTCTCTTTTTCCCACAATGTTTTCTACCCTTCCGAAAACAAATTTCAATTTTTCAGTCACATTTGTTTTGTTGTCTGCAAATGCTTTCGATTTGGACTAGTCTAAAATTGTCATTTGGTAAAGAGTTGACAAACAAAAAAATTTTAGACTGGTCCAAATTGAAAGCAGTTGCAGATGACATTTAAATTTTGCAAAATTTAGGAAAATTTTCTTTGTAAGGGTAGAAAGCATTGTGGGGAAAAGGAGAAAATGCTGGCTACCAGCATTTTCTCCATTTCCCACAATGTTTTCAAAATCCTTCTTCTTGATGGTTATTAAATCTTGGGATTGTGTGGTAAAGGGTTAAGGTCATTGATGGGTTGTTTATCCTTTGGTATAGCTAGATACATACATGCATTGAGGTTGTTCAGATATATGGGCATCTGGCATTTGGAAAGATTGAACAAGAACTTTTACCTTCTGTGATCAGTGTCCGTATTCACCAACCTCTCTTCAGAACATTCTTTATCTAATTCTCTAACATATGCAACATTTGAATGTTATACAACTTCTGATTGGCAAAACCAAATGGTTTAGCCATATTTGGTTTAGCCAATCAGAAGCTGTGTTACTTTCAACTGTAGAAAAGTCTGGAGAACAAGACTGAGAACGTTCTTAAGGATGTTGGTGAATACGGGCCCAGGAGGTTCTAGTTCCAGTATTTATGAAACTTGAAACAGGAGCTTCTAGTCCAGACTGAGTATTTATGCAACTTGATACATTGTGGAAGCACAGCCTGTGGTACTTCTGGTATTTGTAAAATAAAATTTGCAACAAGTATGCTGTTGACAGCTGAGTATACTGTTGAAAGCGCAGTAAAACACCATGCAAAAAAAAGAAAGATCTGTGTTCATACCAGTGACTGGTATGTGATGGTTGATTTTCTTCTTTCTTTGTGGAGGTTTTCTGATTTTCTCTGTTATTTGGTTTCTTGACGTACCTTGTAATGGAGCTTATGTTATCGCAGTGTGTCTGTTGTGCATGCATGTGTGCATGCTCTCATTCAGCTTTGTTTCAAATATCTAAATTCTCATAAGCTACTCACCCAATTTTGATGAAACTTCACAGAAATTATCCTGCTGGCTATAGTCCTCCTCAGAATTCCTTTTAATTGATTTGATTCCACAAAAACCTCTAGTTACCTTGGTGACAAAAATGAAAAATATTTAAAATTTCAAAATTCTTCTTCTCCAAAACAGCAGCATTGAATTCTCTACAACCTGGCGTTAATTCTTTATAGTAGGACCTCTTTCAGATTTCTTAAAATAATTTTGATGAGGTAAAGAATATGCATGGGTGAAAGTTTTAAGGTTTATTCCTGATTTCAGGATTTTAGGCCATCAAAAGCCACTCTTTCATTATTTTTCTGATAAGAATTGATAAATTTGTAGGGTTTCAGGATTTTTCAGAGGTCTAACTTTCACCCATGAGCATGGCTGTTGGCTTTGTTATCGTTCATGACAAGCTATAGGTAGGTTCATACTGATCAGGGGAAGTAACTCATGTTTTCTCATTTCATAATTGTTACCATTTTTCTCCTTGGATTATTATACTGCTGTAACATGATTGCAGTATGTAACTTTTTGGATTGAAAATGTGTAGATTTCAGTGATGATGATTTAGTTTGATGTTAGTGGTTGCGTTCAGATGAATTTCATATTTCAACATAAGCATGGTTATATGTAAGGCATGCTGTTTAAAAAAAATGGTTTTCTTCTCCTGAAGTTTTGAAATTATTCCTGTCATAGATTAATAATATTTGGTACGAATGATTCTTGTAGTCATAGACATCATCTTAACATGTGAAAAAGATATTACTTTTTTTTGGGGGGGGGGGGGGGGGAGGGGGGCTAGGCTCATTTTCTGTATGAAAATTTATTGCAGTATAAAATGTTTATGATGTATTGTCTCTATTGATGTCAATTAAGTGTATGGCACATTTATATATATGACAGTGTAGGGTTACAGGATATTAAGGCTCTCTTGTTTTTTTGTACAGTATAAGCAATTTTTTCCACCCAGTTAAAGTTGCCTGTTACAGAGGATTTGTAAGATATTATGGGTGAAACAAGTGTAAGTGGGGGTCTGGACAGAATTGTGAAAGGAAAAGATAATGGAAAAAGGAGTAATCACAGTTTATACAGTAAGCAATTGCTTCCCTCCAAAAGTTGTTTACTTCAGAGGCAGTTAAACTCATACCTGTCTGGTAATGGATTTAATAGCCCTAAATTGGAGACCAGACTGAAAGCAAATAGAAGTACAATCGAAAATCAACAGAGGTAGCCAGATTGTTTGTTTTGTGCAATAATAGAGAAATGAAAGGATTATTTTAAGTATAGACTGCATAGAGACATTTCTCCATGATTCTGTAAATGGTTATCAGCTTTTTTAGATTGAAAACCAGAAAGGTTTTAATGTTGCAAGGTTGCAGTTTTGGCATATAAAGACGGCACACAGTGCAGAGCATAATCTGTATCTACGCATTTTTGTAAACTTCAACCTTTTTAGATATTGATAAAAAAGGCTTTTAGCTCCACTGGCCGAAGGCCAGCGGGCTTATGTCCATGGCCCGGTGTCAGTCGTGCGTCTGTCCGTCCATGCGTCTGTCCGTCCGTGCATTAACTTTTATTTCAAACATCTTCTTCTCTGAAACTACTCATCCAATTTTCATGAAACTTCACAGAAATGATCCTGCCATGGTCCTCTTCAGAATTTCTTGAAAGAATTTGATTCCTTGAAAAACTCTGATTGCCATGGCAACAAAACTGAAAGATATCGGAAATCTTTAAAAATCTTCTTGTCTGAAACCATAAGGCATAGGGCTACCAAATTTGGCATGTAGCTTTATATAGTAGACCTCTATCAAGTTTCTTCAAAATATATCCTTGGGGTCAAAATTGGCTCTGCCCCAGGGGTCACAAGTTTTACATAGGCTTATATGGAGAAAACTTTAAAAATCTTCCTGTACCTAGCCATAAGGTCTAGAGCTACCAAATTTTGCATGTAGCTATATCTAGTGGGCCTCTACCAAGTGGGCCAAAATTTTAGCCCTGGGGTCAAAATTGGCCCCGCCGCAGGGGTCACAAGTTTTACATGGGCTTACATAGTGACAACTTAAGAAATCTTCCTGTTTTGATATTTTTTTTGAAATTAGCCTTGCATCAGGGGTCTTATTAGCTCCACTGGCTGAAGGCCAGCGGGCTTATGTCCATGGCCCGGTGTCCGTCCTGCGTCCGTCCATCCGTCCGTGCGTGCGTCCGTGCGTCCGTCCGTGCGTTAACTTTTATTTCAAACATCTTCTTCTCTGAAACTACTCATCCAATTTTCATGAAACTTCACAGAAATGATCCTGCCATGGTCCTCTTCAGAATTTATTGAAAGAATTTGATTCCTTCAAAAACTCTGGTTGCCATGGCAACAAAACTGAAAAATATTGGAAATCTTTAAAAATCTTCTTGTCTGAAACCATAAGGCATAGGGCTACCAAATTTGGCATGTAGCTTTATGTAGTAGACCTCTATCATGTTTCTTGAAATTATAGCCCTGGGGTCAAAATTGGCTCTGCCCCAGGGGTCACAAGTTTTACATAGGCTTATATAGAGAAAACTTTAAAAATCTTCTTGTCTGAAACCATAAGGCATAGGGCTACCAAATTTGGCATGTAGCTTTATGTAGTAAACCTCTATCAAGTTTCTTGAAATTATAGCCCTGGGGTCAAAATTGGCTCTGCCCTAGGGGTCACAAGTTTTACATAGGCTTATATAGAGAAAACTTTAAAAATCTTCCTGTACCTAGCCATAAGGCCTAGAGCTACCAAATTTTGCATTTAGCTTGATCTAGTTGGGGTCTACCAAAAGTGCCCAAATTATAGTCCTGGGGTCAATTTGGCCTCATGCTGTGGGGGGGGGGGTCACAAGATTTACATAGGCTTACATAGGGAAAACTTTTAAATCTTGGTGTACATAGCCATAAGGCTTAGGCTACCAAATTTTGCATAATTATAGCATTATCTAGTGGACAACTACAAAGAGGGCCCAAGTTACAGCCCTAGGATCAAGTTTGGCCCTGCACCAGGGGTCACAAGTTTTACATGGGTTTATGGAGTGAAAAGTTCAGAAACCGTCATGTTACTAGCCATAAGGCCAAGAACTCCCAAATTTGGCATGTTATTCTTCTAATACACATATTCCCCATTGAGTCCGACTGTTGCCCTGGGGTCAAAGTTTTATAAGGGCTTATATAGTGAAGACTTCTCTTCATGGTTTATATTTATAAGCCAGTGGAGCGATACAGGGCCATCATGGCCCTCTTGTGTTTTACAGAGGCTTCATATGGACAAAGCTTGAAAATCACCTTATTTATAACCATACAGCATAGACTTGTATTATTTTGGCATGTGGCTTTATCTTGTGGACCTCTACCAGGGTTCAAGAAATTATAGCTCTGGGATCAAAAATGGCTTTGCCCTGCAGGTCTCAACTTTCACATGGGCTTTTACAGAGAAAACTTTGTAAGTCTTCATTTTGAAACCATTTGGCTTAGAATTGAAATGTTTAGTATTTATGGTTTATATTTATAAGCCAGTGGAGCGATACAGGGCCATCATGGCCCTCTTGTTCATTCATCTCAAGTTTTGACATGTTTCTTTTGTCATTTATCTCAAGTTTTGATATGTTTCACATGTACTCTTACAAACAAAAACTCTGAAAAACACATGCATGCACTTGAAGAAATGAGTTAGATCCAAGCTTTTTTGTATAACATAGAAACTGTCAATCTACACCAATATCATGTACGAAGCTGTCTCTTGGCAAATAGGCATGTACCTGCTCATAATACTCTCAAGTGTAGACCAAGCATACAAATTTTCATCAAACAAACACCACTACATCCCTCAAGTTGAGCCTGAACACATTTTACAAGCAATATGGTAATATGATAGATCTTATATTATTATCAAATGACAAAAGAAGAGCTGAATGGATTTTTTTTGATAATGAAACAGAAAACATCTTGTTGCTTTGGTATTTCTTCATGGTAACAAACTTAGGCTGCGTAACACAGTTTTCCAGTGTGTTTGTCTTATCCGACAACCCGCAACAAGGAATTTCTGTTTTCAAAGTTCTAAAACTCAGTCTGAAATGACAAAAAGCATTTCAAATGCAACAACATAGTCCAAAGTGCTCAGTAAATTGTGCTTAACATGTAAAATTGTGAAATCATTGACCTTATCTGATAAATGGTATAATCTGCATGAAAAAACACGACAAAATATGCTGTTTTTGTCTCTGTTCTAAAAGTCACACTATCCAAATCCAGGGTTCTAGCCTGAAAATGCCAAGCTTAATTGAAAGTCAAAACAGCCCATAATCTGGGGATAAAATAAAAAAAATAGTATGTTACCATGCTGTTTTTTCGCAGTCTGTCATGGCCTTACCAGACTTTATTTTTTCGACTAAAATCAGCCACTAGCTCCATTACCTCTGAATTTTGCATTACAGGTCGAATTTCTAGAACAAAGAAGGAAAAGTTATGAACCCCTGTTTAACACAAATTAAATGCTTCTTTTCAATAATTTAACACAATTTATGGGTGTAATAACTACTCTTCTTATCAAAATTGCATTGAAAACCTACCTTTCTCCATTATTTATAATTATGACCATGGCCAATTTGAACAAACTGTTTACATGTGCCTTAAGACAAAAATGAAATTTTTCACATGTGCCCGAAAACACTTTAAACCCGTATCATATCTTGTTGCTGACTGATCTAAACCTGCCTGATGCGGCTTTCTTGTACAGATCTCAAATTCACAACAAACTGTACACATGTGCCTTATCGAAATTTGCAGGTGTCATACCTGAAATCCAATCTGACCTTGACCCTGCTGTTAAATGAATCTTCTGTCTGGAGGTAAGAAATAGTGTTCTGTTAGCAGACGACGCTGACAAATCTTCAAATTTTTGGACGTTGGAAAGAGAAGAGTTACTTCATGTACCTACGAATTGAGAGAAACTTTTTTTGGGTTTGAATTTATTATGCAACTTTTTGTTCTTGTCCCACAATGTTTTCAAAGGGTTTTATCCCCACAGTTGTTAAAAGGAGTGATTGTTGTCAAATTTGTGGCGCGTTGCAGACAACAAATAAAACATGGCTCAAATGATAGGACCACATATGAATGTGGCTCAAACAATGGAATTTGTCTTTGATAGGGTTTGATAGGGTAGAAAACTTTGTGGGAAAAGGAGAAAATGCTGGTTATCAGCGTTTTCTCGTTTTCCCACAATGTTTTCAAAAGGCTCCTTCCTCAGGGTCGTTAAAACCCGTCATTGTGTGGTAAAGGGTTAAGTTTGTGTACTAAAGAATAAATTATTAGTATCTCAGCAACCCATTGTTTAAAAAAAAAAACGACGTAGAATAAAGATGGCAAACTGCCAAATGAAACGGCTGATTGGCTGTGCAGATGTCACCATAGGTACTTTCGATTTATGTCACAAAGAAAACCATTGGGTTATATATTGCATTCAGTTTCATTGTCCATGTTCATGTCCTAAATAAGGCCCAAACAAACTTAACAGACATTCGTTGATTGATTGAATGGTGTTTCAGGCAGCTTTCGTTATTATTTCAGTCATACCATGGTGACAGCTCATATATTCACGTATGTCCTGGGTTTCACCAGTACTATGCGAGGCCTCTGAAGTGTCTTGCCCAGTTGAAGTGTTTTGACCCAATAATTTTTTTAGGGTTAGGGAAGGTAGAAAGTTGATGTTTTTAATGGAAAAATCATAAGCATGTAACTGTTAATCCTTAGTTTGGAAAATAAAAAAAAATATACAGGAAAACGTTCCCTCAGGTGTGACTCACACTCACTACCTTCAAAACCAGAGTTGATGGCTCTACCACAACACTATCAAGCCAACTAATACTTGAACCATGCGTCAACAGAGGTGTATAATGCATCTGTAAAACAGTAGCGACCCATGTCAGCCTTGACATGGATCAAAACTTTTTGCTATTTGTGAATTTGCTGCATGTCAGAGGACATTTTGTATGTTAACCCTTAAAGCGCCTTTCACTACTATAGTTGCCTATGCGGCCAGTGTAGATCAAGATCAGGCTGCACAAAACGTGGAGCCTGATCATTGATCCATACTGTCCGCTTTGCCGATAAACAGCAGACAAAAGGAACCATGAAATTACGATTGTTTAAGTCGCATTCCTGGGATAAAAAATTCTGTGAGTTTTATTCAGCGCTTTAAGGGTTATTAAGACGTATTTGTCCCTTCTTCTGCAATAACAGCTGTATCGTTACAACTTACCTCGAAAGTGCAGTAATGTGGTTATCCAAAGGCTTCCTCCCCAGAGTTGTTAAAAATTGGGATTGTGTGGTAAATAGTTAACCCTTTACCAAACGACAAAATTTTAGACTGGTCCAAATTGAAAGCACTTGCAGACGACAAAATGAATGTGATTGAAAAATTGAAATTTGTTTTGGGAAGGGTAGAAAACATTGTGGGAAAAGGAGAAAATGCTGGTTACCAGCATTTTCTCCTTTTCCCACAATGTTTTCAAAAGGTTTCTTTCACAGGGTCGTTAAAAGTCGGCATTGTGTGGTAAAGAGTTAAAGGACACAGATGATGTGCAAAGATAATTTAATCCTTTACTAGATGATTTTATGTTTTTATGATCCTGAGAAAGATGACTCTGATAACCAGCCTGCTTCTCCTTTCCCAATAGAGTTTTCTACCCTTCCATAAAGAAATTTCATTTTGTGAACCACATTAGCCCTTTAATTTGGACCAGTGTAAAATTTTGTCGTTTGGTAAAGAGTTAAACTTGTCATCTGCAATTTATGCTTTCAATTTTGACAAGTCTACAAAATTGTTAGTCTGCTGAAGACAAGCTAGACTTTGTCACAATGATTCATCCTGCTGGCACAACCTGGTTCTGTACTAGAGTGAACTGAATGAACTTGACATTATGACACATAGAGTTACAGCATTTGACAGGAATATAATTCAGTATATCAGTAAGTTATTGACACTTATCTCTAGTGTTTGTCCGACATTTGCTAGTGTGCCATAGTTCTTCTTAACCCTTTCCCAAATGACAAATTTTGGACTGGTCCAAATTGAAAGAGTTTGCAGACGACAATTTTAAATTTGATGAAAATGGCAGAAAGGTCTCAAAAAGGGTAGAAGACACTGTGGGAAAAGGAGAAATTTCAAGATTTGTATTGCAGACACGTGAAAACCAGGGCTTGTTTGGGAAAGGGTTAACCCTCTACTAAACAGTCTAGCCTTTTAATGACTGTGGAAAAAGACTTTCGAAAATATTGCTGGAACAGGAGAAAATGTTGGCAGCTAGCATTTTCTCCATTTCCCACATTTTCTACCCCTCCAAAAATAACTTCCATATTTTGAGGTAAATTTATTTATTTATTTGTTGTCTGCAAATGCTTAAATTTGGAGATGTCTAAACTTTTGTTGTTTGGTAAAGAGTTAACTCTCTACCAAACGACAAAAGTTAACTCTGTACCAAACGACAAAATTTTACACTTGTCCAGATTGAAAGGATTTGCAGACGACAAATTAAATGTGGCTAAAATGATTAAAATTGTCTTTTACAGATTAAAAACTTTGTACGAAAAGGAGAAAATGCATGTTACCAGCATTTTCTCCTTTTCCTGCAATGCTTTCAAAAGACTCCATCTTTAGGGTTGTTAAAACTCTGGATTGTGTGGTAAAGGGTTAAGCATTGACCTTTGAAGTTTTTATAAATGAAATGGTTCATCTAGGAAAAACTCGGATACTGCAAAATCAAGGTTGTTTTGGACAGAAAATCCCACAAAACATTGGACAGAACAGATCCAAATTAGAATTAACCTTTTCCCTGTGTTTTAATGAACTTTAGGAGAAAGCACCTTAACCGTTTTCCTGTGTTTTAACGAGCTTTAGGAGGGAAGCTGTTGAAAAGTATTGTGGGAAAAAGGAGAAAATGCTGGTGTCTAGCATTTTCTCTTTTTCCCCCACAATGGTTTTTGTCCCAGGTTGCCCAATCACATTCTGCAGTATGTAATTCACATATAAATTCTACACTGTACATACAAATTTTTCAGTGCTTATGTGCATGCATGCAGTGTAAAAAGTATACACATACAAAAATGAAAGTCGGAGCTCCAGATAGAGGGAGTGATTTCGATTCCAAAACTGAAAATATTAATTATTCTCCATTAAACCCTATGTTATGGGTACTCATTAGAATCGTCTCATCGAGAGGATTTTAATGAGTACCCACAATATAGGGTTTGGAAGAGAAATAATGGATCTAGAATACCATCACTCCCTCTTATCTGGAGCTCTGGAAAGTAATTAGTATACTGCACATACGAATTAAATACCATTTCCTATTGCATGCTTAACTAAAAATAATCCAACAAATTTGTATACAACGGAGGTAGTCTCGCTTGTAATGGGTGTGAGGCTTTGTTCTCAACTTAAGAGTGGGTTACCAAATATTTTCACTCTATATATTTTGCGGCTTCCTTGTTCGCCTTAATAATTTCACTACGATTTGTTTTTAAGGTGCCTAAATTTGTCTTGTACAGGAAATCTTGTAATTAATTTACTTAGAGAATTGATGTGTTGAGCAGTCATTGGTAAAAACACCCTTTTTCACATATGAAAGCTAAAAACTCGAGCCGCAAATTGAATATGCAATATGTAATGGCGTCTGCAGCCGAAAAAATGTCAAGATCTGAGACGGGTAGGTTGACACAAGTGAAGTGATTCATTCAGTTCACATTTTGTTTCATTTTGCCCTAACACAGCACGGCCTTTACCTGACAGAGTTTGAGCATACAGTGAGCCTGTTCCTCTGTGATTTTAACCCTTTCCAAAAGAAGCCCTGGTTTTCACGTGTCTGCAGTACAAGTCTTTTGAAAACACTGTGGGAAAAGGAGATATTGCTTATAACGAGCAATTTCTCCTTTTACCACAGTGTTTTCTACCCTTTTTGAGACCTTTCTGCCATTTTCGTCAAATTTAAAATTGTCGTCTGCAAGCTCTTTCAATTTGGACCAGTCCAAAATTAGTCATTTAAGAAAGGGTTAAAATAGCTAGATCTACATGCATCATCTAAGACAACAAGCTTCAGTCTGTCTTTGCTTCCTTTTTAAAGCAACCCTAATGTACTTCGCAACATTGAGAAAGGAATAAAGCTGAAAACCCTTTTGTAAAGGCAGTCGATTATCAAGAATCATTGTCACCATTGGACTTTTAAACCTTCACTGACGTTGCGAGTATATCTTAGTACAAGCATGCCCAGGAGACATTTGATGCATCCATAAAATCACTAAATGCACAAATCAATAGTTTAATTAAGAGCCCATTGATCTGCAAAATTTTGAGTTTTGACTAGTATATAATTTTGTTGTCTGGTGAAGATTTAAACTGCTAAAAATATCAAAAGACAATTTTAAGTGAATAGAAAAAAGTATTAATGGTATCTCTCACTACCAAATAAATATGAGCTGGTTACCAGCATTGTCTCCTTTTCCCACAATGTTTTCTAAAGGCTTCTTCTTCAGGGTCAGTAAAACTCCGGATTGTGTGGTATAAAGAGTTAAACACCATAAAACCAATCAATCAATTTTACCTGTGCATTAGAATCTCTACAAACTTGTCTTACCTGTGTGCTGCTGTAGTTGATTGCAGATCTGCTAACAAGGTAGATATTGTGTCTGTGCTACATCAAAGGAAGGCACATTGATTATATAAAGTGGAGTTGTCTCAACAGAAACCTGACGTAATAAATTACTGGCTTGCTTTTAACCCTGTGCCAGACGACAATATTTTGGACTGGTCCAAATTGAAAGCATTTGCATATGATAAATTCAATTCGGCTCAAATGATGTAATTTGTGTCCAAAAGAGTCGAAAACATTGTGGGGAAAGGAGAAGATGCTGGTTACCAGCATTTTCTTCTTTTCCTACAATGTTTTCAAAAGGCTTCTTTCTCAGGGTCGTTGAAAGTTGGGATTGTGTGGTAAAGGGTTAAGGCATAACCATACAGGTTTACATGTTTACCTGGCAACAAAATTTTAGAATTTTCTAAGTTAAAAGAATTTGCAGACAACAAATTGTGGCTAAAATGATGGTGTGTTGGTTTTTTAAAATGATAACAATGGTAGCAAAACAGAAATAGGAGAAAATGCTGGTTACCAGCATTTTCTCCTTTCCACGCAATGTTTTCTAAAGCCTTTCACTTCTGGGTTGTTAAAACTTGTAATTGTTGGGTATAGGGATAAGCTGTTTCCTGAAAATCTGTATTTCATGTTATTTTTGTAATTAAGGTAAAACAAATTGGGTTCCTTTTCCATGTCCTGGCTAGCTTGTTGGTTGGCATATTTGACTCGTTACCTGGTGGTTGCGAGTTTGATGCCCGGTCGAGGCAAACTTTCTTTCCGACGATTTTTTGCCTCTTATCTCTGATGCATGTGAGAAGAGTAGTCAGTGACTTGGAAAGAAATATTTGTGTCAGTACTGGTGTGAGAAAGCCAGGAAGCATGTGCAGATGCACTGACTGCCTTGATATGCTCTGAGCTGTTAAAACACTGCTACACTCCAATACATGTTGTATCAAATCCTTTTCTATGCGGTTGAGAGCATTTTGTAGAAGACAGATGAAATCTGGCTCATGAAGGTGGTTGAATTTGCATCGGAAATTGTATAAAACATTGTAAGAAGGAGAAAATGCTGGTTACAGACATTTCCTCCTTTTCATACCAGATTTTCATGAGTCTTTTTTCCTCAGTGTTGGTTAAACATTGGATTGTTTGGGAACTCTTTACCAAACAACAAAATTTTAGACTGGTCCAAATTGAAAGCATTTGCAGATGACAAAATGAATAATGACTCAAAAATTGAAATTTGTTTTAGCAACGGTAGAAAACATTGTGGAAAAATGAGAAAATGCTGGTTATTAGCATTTTCTCCTTTTCCAACAATGTTTTTAAAAGGCCTCTTTCTCAGGGTTGTTAAAACTTTGGATTGTGTGGTGAAGGGTAAAACATTGGATAGTTTGGTAACTCTTTACCAAATGACAAAATTTTAGACTAGTCCAAATTGAAAGTACTGTATTTGCAGACAACGCAATGTACGTGACTCAAAAATTGAAATTTGTTTCATGAAGGGTAGAAAACATTGTGGGAAATGGAGAAAATGGTGATTACCAGCATCTTCCTTTTTCCCACATTGTTTTCAAAAGCTCTCTTTTGCTGGATCGTTAGAAGTCAGGATTACCAGTAAATGTTTAACTCTTCACCTCACAACAGAAATGAAGACTTGTTCAAATTGAAAGCATTTGCAGACTACAATTTAGATAAGTCTAAAATGATGGAGTTTCTCTTTGATAGGATAGAAAACATTGAGGGAAAAGGAGAAAATGCTGGTTACAGGCATTTTGTCCTTTTCCCATAATGTTTTCATACGGCTTCTTCCTCAGAGTCGTTAAAACTCAGGATTGTGTGGTAAAGGGTTAAAAGGATAAGAGTGAATTATTTTAGCCATGCTCTTACAAAAGAGGGTTTAGCAGATCTCTGTGAACAGCATTATACAAAGCAAGTTGCCACATAACAATGGATACATTAACTCTATTTTGTCTAACAACCAGTACCACCTGAATCCTAAGGTAGAATGGACGTGCAGAAAATCGACCAAAAGCAAAATATTTATTAAAAACCATTAACCCTTTCCCTTTACCACACAGTATGGAATTTTTGCTACCCTGAAGGAGACATGTTTTGAAAATATTGTGGTTAAAGGAGAATATAGTGGTAACCAGCATTTTCTTGATCCTTTTTCCATAATGTTTTCTATCCTTTCAATGACAAATTGCATGTTTAAGTAAGATTTATTTTGTCATTTGCAAATGCTTTCAGTTTCAACCAGTCTAAAATTTTGTTGTGTGGTAAAGGGTTTAACCCCCCTTTTACAGGGCATGGCACATTGAGTTAGTCCTTTACCACACAATCCCGACATTTCACAATGTTGAGAAAGAAGCTTTTTCAAACCATTGTGGGAAAAGGGGAAAATGCTAGTAAACAGCATTTTCTCCATTTTTTCACAATGTTTTCTACCCTTCCTTAACCCTTTCCCAAACAAGCCCTTGTTTTCACGTGTCTGCAGTACAAGTCTCTTGAAAACACTGTGGGAAAAGGAGAAATTGCTTGTAACGAGCAATTTCTCCTTTTCCCACAGTGTTTTCTACCCTTTTTGAGAACTTTCTCTCATTTTCATCAATTTTAAAATTGTCATCTGCAAACTCTTTCAATTTGGATCACTCCAAAATGTGTCGTTTGGGAAAGGGTTAAACAAATTTTAATTTTTTAGTCGCATTTATTTTGTTGTTTGCAACTGCTTTCAATGTAGACTAGTTTAAAATTTTGTTGTTCGGTAAAGAGTAAATAATCTATCATTCATAGCTCCAGATAGAGGGGGTGATTTTGATTTCAAAATTGAAAATATTAATCACTCTTCACTAAACCCTGTGTTATGGGTACTCATTAGAATCGTCTCATTGAGACGATTCTAATGAGTACCCACAACATAGGGTTTGGAAGAGAAATAATGGATTTAGAATACTATCTATAGTCTGTATCACTGATAATGATATCACTCATTGCTTCTTTTTTTATCTGTTTCAGTTTGTCCTTCTGTTTGAGCTGTTCATTCCATTGGTATTGTTTGTCATCCTCCTGTCCATTAGAAAGAGACAGCCACCTCATCCACAGACCAGTGGTAAGCTTTGGATACCAGCCCCGGCCACAATTCGCCAACCATTCCTAAGAATATTTGTCTAATTCTATAAATTTTAGAAAGTAACACAAGTTCTGATTGGCTAAACTATTTGGTTTAGTCAATCAGAATTTGTGTTATTTTAAATTTTACAAAAATTCTAGAGAATGAGACTAAGAATAGTTGGTGAATACGGACCCTGAACTTGTACCAAACAATCCTGTGTAAAGGGTCCCAGGGTGACTCAGTGAATTAATCCTGTATCACACAATCTGGACTTTTAATGACCCTAAGGAAGAAGCATATTTTGGAAAAGGAGAAAATCATCATTTTCTCCTTTTCCCACAATGCTTTCTAGCTTGCCAAAGTTGTATTTCTATTTTTCAGTCCCAGTTATTTTGTCACCTGCAAATGATTTCGATTTGGGAAAGTCAAAATTTTGTCGTTTAAGGTAGAAAACATTGTTGGAAAAGGAGACAATGCTGGTAACCAGCATTTTCTCCTTTTCCAACACTGTTTTCAATGGTCTTCTTTATTAGGGTCGTTAAAACATGAAATTGTATGGTAAAGGACTAAGGAGGCTAATTTGTAATCCAGAGGCTCTTAGTTTGACCTTCACCGTTAGGGCTTTTTTTTATGGTGTGTCCTTGGGCACAGGAATTACGGTCCCATTGCTTATTACTGGTGAAACCATGGAAACATGTTATTAAATGAGTCATCACCTTGGTAGAACTGACATGCATTTAAAAATTGACATTAAACCCTATTTGGGCTTAAAAATAGATATCCTGCATGTTTCAATATGTCAGCCAAGCTTTTGTCTTCCTCAGGGGCTTGTCCATGGTTGTGCTGGAGGATCCTTATGCAGAGCTCCATATAAGAGGGAGTGATGGTATTCTAAATCCATTATTTCTCTTCCAAACCCTATGTTGTTGGTACTCAATAGGATCGTCTCGATGAGACGATTCTAATGAGTACCCATAACATGGGGTTTAGTGGAGAGTAATTAATATTTTCAATTTTGAAATCAAAATCACTCCCTCAATCTGGAGCTCTGCTTATGTAAAGTACTGCTCTAGTTTTGGTGAATCCCATGAAACAGGGAATAAGTGAGATGTGGCTGTGATAGAACTGCAACACTGTTGAAAGTGTCTATGCCCTGTATCATTATGATCCCAAGTTTTAATTGAACTTGAGAAAGAAGGCTTTTTAAAACATTGCCAGAAAAGGAGAAAATGCTGTTTATCAGAATTTTCTCCTATTGCCCATAATGTTTTCCATCCTGTCCAGGGTTAAAATGGCATTCAAGCAAAGTTGCTTATAACTTGCCGCCATCACTATTACTTTTGTCTCAGGTCATCGCAACCTTTGCCCTCCTCTGGTGCCATTCCAATCTTTAGGCTGTAAGCTGTTGCAATGATACAAGATAAAATACCATTGAAAGAGAAATAAAACACCATTGAAATGTACAGATACAATTCAAAACTCTTAAAACTTTTTACCATCAGTATAATTTCATGTTTCAGTAGGCTGGTCAGAACAACACATGCTTTCCTCTGTTGCTATTCCTATCCTTCAACTGTGTTGTGCACTGCTGCAATGATAGAACAGAAAATTACTGTTGAACGAGGCATAAAACACGTTTATAAATGAGCCATGCTCTGGCAAAAGGAGGCTTAATGCATCTCCATGATGCTTTATAACGAGCAAGTCATAACATGATCATGGATCCATGAAAAATCCATTTTGTCTAACAGCTGACTGAATCATGAGATAAACTGGTCCTTGGACTGGCAGAAAAGTGACCCATAGCAAAAAGTTTTGGTCCAGGTCAGCCTGCCCTGACTGGGCAGGCTGACCTGGGTTGATACTTTTAGTATATGCATTAAGCCCCCTTTTCACAGAGCATGGCTTAATAATAGTTTTTATCGTTAGAAGTTGTACCCATTGATGTACGTTCAATGTTTCAGGACGCTGGTCACCCAAACCCTTGCCTTCCTCTGGTGCTATTCCTATCCTTCAGTTGTTTTGTGAATACAATCAGCACGGCAATACTACAGAAAAACATGTTACAAAGGAACAGAGGTACATCTTCCTTGTCTAAATCTCTTCAACTGAATACTTCACCAGAAGATATAATGTTTGACTTGTACCAATTTAAAAGCATATGCTGTAAGCAAATTAACTCTTTACCAAACAACAAAATTTTAGACAAGACCAAATTGAAAGCATTTGCAGACGACAAAATGAATGTGACTGAAAAACTGAAATCTGTTTTGGGATGGGTAGAAAACATTGTTGGAAAAGGAGAAAATGCTGGTTACCAGCATTTTCTCCTTTTCCCACAGTGTTTTCAAAAGGTTTCTTTCTTAGGGTTGTTAAAAGGTTAAGCATGTTTAACTCTTTACCACACAAAAAAAATTTTAGACTGGTCCAAATTTAAAGCTTTCGCAGACGACAAATAAAATGTGACACAAATGATATTATTTGTATTAGATAAGGTAGAAAACATTGTGGGAAAAGGAGAAAATGCTGGTTACCAGCATTTTCTCGTTTTCCCTCAATGTTTTCAAAGGCCTTCTACCTCAGGGTCGTTAAAACTTGGGATCGTGTGGTAAAGGGTTAACCATTCACCACACAATCCCAAGTTTTATGAGAAGTGTTCAAATATGAATAAATAAGCTGCACTATCTTTAGAGATACGCTAAGTTAAACAGGCTTGACTTTACAAACCAGATTGTGTCTGTTTCATTTGCTGATATGAAGTTATTAGAGTCGATTGATTGATTTATTGATACCATTTTCAACATACTAACTCAGTTACATCATGACAGCCAGTGGACCTAACCATAGTCTCGTGGATTTTCTCTTTACCAGTACTTTGCACGACTTTCTCTCAAAGCCACCGGCTGCTTTTCCACATAATCACTGTTGAAACAACAATCAGCAGTGAGAGAGGAATGAATCCTGTTACAATGACCATCATCAATATCAGAGTTGTAGATATACAAGAAGATCACTATTTTTGACATAAAAAGATAGACATATTATGCCATTTGTGTATGTTATAATTTTCTTTTCCAGCACATATGCCTTCCTTAACAGACTACAAAGTCTTGGTAAACAGCATCATTTCTTTTACCCGGGCTACACCCCGCGAGAGATGGAACACATCCCGGCCATCTATAAAAGCATCATAGACAGTCCATCTACCTTTAGAGAGTCTTTCCACACTGCTAAAAGTAATTTTGTGATTTCATATTCCTTACATACCTTTTACAAGATTAACTCTTTACCGAACGACAAAATTTTTAGAATGATCCAAATTGAAAGCATTTGCAGATGACAAATTAAAAGTGGCTAAAATCATGAGATTTGTCCTGATAGAGAAGAAAACATTGTGGGGAAAGGAGAAAATGCTGGTTACCAGCATTTTCTCCTTTTCCCACAATATTTTCAAAAGCCTTCTCCGTCGAGGTCGTTAAAACCTGGGATTGTGTGGTAAAGGGTTAATACTTTATTAACTCTTTACCAAACAACAAAATTTTTGACTTGTCCAAATTGAAAGCATTTGCAGACAACAAAATGAATATGACTCAAAAATTGAATTTTTTTTTTTGAAAGCATTAATTTTGCGGATGACAAGTTAAAGATGACTCAGAAATTGAACATTGTCTTTGAAAGCATTTCCAGAAGACAAAACAATATGACTCAAAAGTTGGATTTTGTTTTTGGAAGGGTAGAAAACATTGTAGGAACAGGAGAAAATGCTGGTTACCAGTATTTTCTCGTTTTTCCACAATGTTTTCACAAGGCCTCTTTCTAAGGTTTGTTAAAAATTGGGAATATGTGGTAAAGGGTAAATGATTAAACCCTTTTTCAAAATACCTCCTGTTCTTACGACCCTGAGGAATAAAGCTTTTGAAAACATTGTTAGAAAAGAAGAAGATGCTTGGGATCATTTGGTAAAGGGTAAACAATGATGACAATATTGACAATGACCTGAGCAACGTGTATATACTGAAACAACTGGTGCCAGATGATTGGTTGGTGTTCAATGATGGTTGCCAAGGAGACATGACAAATATTATCTTGTATATATGATCGGTTAATATAATATTATTACTGCACAAGAGCATGTATTAAACACTTAACCCTTTACCACATAATTCCGACTTTTAACGACCCTGAGAAAGAAGCCTTTTGAAACATTGTGGGAAGAGGAGAAAATGCTGGTAACCAGCATTTTCTCCTTTTCCCACAATGTTTTCTAACCTTCCCAAAACAAACTTAAATTTTTTGGTAACATTTATTTTGTTGTTTGCAAATGCTTTCAATTTGGGACAGTCTAAAATTTTGCTGTTTGGTAAAGGGTTAAACACTTAACCAAATGGCAAAATTTTAGACTTGTTCAAATTAGGGACATTTGCAGACAACATATTAAATCTATGATTGTTTACCCCTTTCCCAAACAAGCCCTGGTTTTCACGTGTCTGCAGTACAAGTCTTTTGAAAACACTGTGGGAAAAGGAGAAATTGCTTGTAACAAGCAATTTCTCCTTTTCCCACAGTGTTTTCTACCCTTTTTAAGAACTTTCTGCCATTTTCATCAAATTTAAAATTGTCGTCTGCAAACTCTTTGAATTTGGACCAGTCCAAAATTTGTCGTTTGGGAAAGGGTTAACTCTTTATCAAATGACAAAACTGTGCACTGGTCCAAATTGGGAGCCCGCTCGGGTAGCTCAGTGGTTGGCGTATCTGACTTTTGATCTGCCGTTTGCGAGTTCGATACCTGGTTGAGGCAAACTTTCTTTTCGGCGATTTTTTGCCTCTCACCTCTGAGGCATGTCAGAAAAGAAGTTAGTGGCTTTGGAAAGAAAGTTTTGTCAGTACTGGTGTGAGAAAGCCAGGAAACACATTGGTGTATCACTGACTGCAATGATATGACCTGAGCTGAAAAAATGGCATTAAACACCAATACAAACAAACAAACAAATCCAAATTGGGGGCATTTCCAGACGACATATCGAATTTTGCTGAAATAGTGGTAATTGTCTGTGAAAGTGTAGAAAACCTTATGGGAAAAGGAGAAGATGCTGGTTACCAGCATTTTCTCCTTTTCCCACAAGGTTTTCAAAAAGTTATTTCCTCAGAGTGGATAAAACCCAGGATTGTTTGGTGGAGGGTTAAGTCCCTACAGGCCAGGGATAGATTCTGAAAACAACAAATGACTTATTTTAATGAAACTACCTCTTTACCAAAGAATTCTGATTTTTAACAACCCTCAATGCTTTTAAAAACATTGTGGAAAAAGGAGAAAATACTGAAAACCAATATTTTCACCTTTTTCCAGAGTTTCTTCTGTCCTTTCAAGGACACATCTAAGCATGCAAACCAGATTTAATATTCTGTCCGCAAATGGTTTGAAACATGGACTAATCTAATTTTTTTTTCATTTGGTAAAAAGTTGAGCAGTTTGTAAGATTTTGACCCGTAACATTAATTTGTTATCACACAACAAAATCATAGACTTCTCCAAATTGAAAGCATTTGCAGATGACAATTTAAACATGGCTCAAATAATGGAATTTTTTTTTTTTAATAGGGAAGAAAACATTCTGGGAAAAGGAAAAAATGCTGGTCACCAGCATTTTCTCCTTTGTCCACAGTGTTTTCAAAAGGCTTCTTTCTCAGGATTGAGTGGTAAAGGGTTAAGTTATTTCTAAGATTTCAGACTGGGCTCCTTATTTACAAGTAATAAAACTGTTATTGACTTCCTGAGAAGGAACGTAACCTTGCCACAAACAGACATAGACGTGTTGATGCATTCTTCTGTCAATGTTAGTGAGGTAAGTTTGATTCTTTCAAACACAGTTAGTGGCCATTAATATTTCATCAGTTTCTGAATTTCCATCGACATAATCTGTTACCAGATGACAAAATTTTAGCCTTGTCCAAATTGAGAGCATTTGCAGACGGCAGCTTCAATGTGGCTCAAGTGGTGCAATTTTTCTTTGATTGGGTAGAAAACATTGTGGGAAGAGGAGAAAATGCTGGTTACCACCATTTTCTCCTTTTCCCACAATGTTTTCAAAAGGCTTATTTTCCAGGGTCATTAAAAGGCGGCATTTTGGGTAAAGGGTTAAATGTATTTCTAAGTTGATTTTTCGTGGATTAACTCTATCAGATGACTTTGTCTACTGTGCAGATCTAGCATGTGCAGTCTTGCATCTACACTGTCTTGTGAGATATGTTAAGTTAACTCTTCACTAGATGACAAAATTGCAAGCACTTGCAGACGACAAAATAATATGTGACTCAGAAATTGAACTTTGTTTTTGGAAGGGTAGAAAACTTAGTGGGAAAAGGAGAAAATAAGGGTTAAAAATGATAAATTGATAAATGATAAGTCAATAAATGATAAATGCTGGGTAAAAATGATAAACTTTATTGTTTGATTAAGTGTTTATAATGTAGTCTGTGACTGATAATTATGTGTTTAACCCTTTCCCAAACAAGCCCTGGTTTTCACGTGTCTGCAGTACAAGTCTTTTGAAAACACTGGGGGAAAAGGAGAAATTGCTCGTAACGAGCAATTTCTCCTTTTCCCACAATGTTTTCTACCCTTTTTGAGACCTTTCTGCCATTTTCATCAAATTTAAAATTGTCGTCTGCAAATTCTTTCAATTTGGACCAGTTCAAAATTTGTCGTTTGGGAAAGGGTTAACTGATATGAAATAGTCAGTGCATAGTTAATCATTTGCAAATACAATATGATTGAGGGAGTAAAAAAAATTGTCTATTTCTAATAGTTATGTCTACTAATGGGAAGAATGGAAATCCATATCATTGTGGCATGGCATGGTTCTAGCAAAAACAAACCTGAAGGGTTTTGAACAAAATCTTTACCAGACACTGTGGGCTATATTGTTAGCTGTCATCCTTTAAAAGTTTGTTGGAGAAGATGGCGAATTTCGACCAGACTCTATTATCTGCCTTGATCTTTGCAATGATCTGACCCTTCAATTTGTGGTCAGAAACATAGCATAGGACATTGAAGCTGAAGTATTATTGCTGGAATTCACCTCACAAAATCATTAGCCCTTTACCCCACAATCCTGACTTTTAACGATGCTGGGAAAGGAGCCTTTTGAAAACATTGTGGGAAAAGGAGAAAATGCTGGTTACCGGCATTTTCTCCTTTTCCCACAATGTTTTCTACCTTTTCCTAAACAAATTTCAGTTTAAAAATAGCATCTAGTTTGTCGTCTGCAAATGCTTTCAGTTTCAACAACCCTAAAATTTTGTCGTTTGGTAAAGAGTTAATATACTGAAAGACAGCTTTACAGATAGTAGGCTTCACGTGAGTAGCAAGGGCTTCATGTTTAACTCGTTATCATACGACAAACTGATGGATTCATCCACATTGAAAGCATTTGCAGATGACAAGCCAAATGTGGCTCCTATGATTAAAATAATCTCTTAACCCTTTACCACATAATCCTGAGTTTTAGCAACAGAAACAAGAAAAAAAGACCCTTGAAAACATTGTGAGAAAAGAAAAAAATGCTGGTAACCAGCATTTTCTTCTTTTCCCACAATGTTTTCTACTCCATGAAAGACAGATTTCATGTTTTGTTTTACATATTGAGTTACATTTCGCTTGTCATCTGCAAATGCTTTCATTTTGGACAAGTCTTAATTTTGTCATTTGGTAAAGAGTTAAATGATATAAAGCATTGTGGGAAAAGGAGAAAATACTGGTTACCAGCATTATTCCTTTTCCCAAAATGTTTTCAATACCTTTCTTCCTAAGGGTTGTAAAGGATTGTGGGAAAAGGAGAAAATACTGGTTACCAGCATTATTCCTTTTCCCAAATTGTTTTCAATACCTTTCTTCCTCAGGGTCGTTAAAACTTGGGATTGTGTGTCGCAAAAGGTTAAATATGTCACTACTGATTTCAGGTGTATAGACTGCTGTTTGGATCGTATCCAGACGGCCCAAGTCATGTAAGAAAGAGACGTAGTTTACAGAAATACAGACAAAATATAGCACAACTTCACAAGAATCTACAGACTTCCAATTTTACATCTGAAGACCTGCTCAACTTCAATGATCTCATATCTTCAGCAGTGTCAGAGGTCATCCCCAACTTCAAGGATGGTCTGCTTCATCAGCTCATGAATCAAAGTGCATTATGGGGAGACAAGAGACTGGTTCAGTTTGTTTTACACTTTTTAGACCAGACTGATATACCTGATTTGCCACAGTCTCTATCCCCAGATGAAATTGCTGAAATTGTAAAGGTTTGCAATATATATGTTTACATCCCATCATATACTGTTCTTAACATCATGACCAATTTTAGCTGCACTGGCCTAAGGCCAACAAGCCTATGTAATAGCCCTGTGTCTATCTTGGGTCTGTTGGTATGTTACCTTTATTTCAAATATCTTTTCTCCAAAAACCACGCACCCAATTTCAATGAAACTAATCGGGTATAATCCTAGCAGAGTCCACCTGAGATATTCTTCAAAGATTTTGATTCCATAGAAAAACTGTGGTTGCCATGGCAACTCAACTGAAAAATATTGAATATTTTCAAAATCTTCTACTCTTAAAGTTTCAGTTTGGAATTGTCTACAGTACGATCCTTTGATGACCCCTTTCTCTATTAAACTTTGTTTCAATACAGGGTTCTTACAGTTAACTCTTTGCCAAACAACAAAATTTTAGACTTGTCCAGATTGAAAGCATTTACAGACAACAAAATAAATATGACTCAAAAATTAAAAGTTGTTTTGAGAAGGGTAGAAAACATTGTGGGAAAAGGAGAAAATGCTGGTTACCGGCATTTTCTCCTTTTCCGACAATGTTTTCAAGATGCTTCCTTTTTAGGGTCGTTAAAAGTCGGGATTGTGTGGTAAAGGGTTAAATGGAAAAAACCTGCTAAAGTAACAATGGGAAAATAAATCTGCATCAGATTTACCCCTCATGGTGTCTGCAAGCACAAAAGAAGAGTTTAACTCTTACTTCTTACCAAGTGACAAAATTTCAGACGTGTCTAGCTTTAAAGCATTTGCACACAAAGTAGGTGTGACTCAAAGAAACCTTAGCAGACGTGGGATAAAAAAATGTTAATTACTGGCATTTTCTCTTTTTCTCATGCTGTTTTCAAATGCATTTCTCCTCAGTGTCATTAAAAAAATCAGGATCGATTGATAAAGGGTAAACACTTATCCTGAAATAGCACATGATTCATACTGCAACACTCTTGAATTAACCCTCTCCCACACAACAATTATCCCTTTACCAGACGACAAAATTCTAGCCTTGTCCAAGATGAAAGCATTTGTAGATGACAATTTCATTGTGGCTCAAATGGTGTACTTTTTCTTTGATAGGGTAAAAAACTTTGTGGGAAAAGGAGGAAATGCTGGTTAAAAGTCTCTTTCCTAGGCATCAGTGAAATAGAAGAAAACATTGTGGGAAAAGGAGAAAATACTGGTTGTTTTCAAAAGGCTTGATCCTTAGGGTCATTAAAATACGGGATTGTTTGTTCACCCTTAGTGTGCTGAATAAACCCATCAGGCATTCTCGTCCTAGAAATACGACTCAAATAAATACAATTTCAGGGTTGCTTTTGTCTACAGTCATTCAGCAAGGTGGACAGTGTGGATCAAAGATCAGGCTGCACGTTTTGTGCAGCCTGATCTTGATCTACATTGGCGGCAAAAGCAACTATAGTCATGAAACGTGTTTTAAGGTTTAAAAGATTAAGGAATTTGTTTTGAATTTCAGCTAGTCCTGCTCTCTCCCACAGTATTACATAGTGTAGCTTGTAGTCGTACAGAATTCCCCAAATTGCTCGTTCCACGATCTCAAGACAATGTCACTGATCTAGTAAGTTAAACTCTTTAGTTTTTGTTCAGGAAATTCTCGCTACATCCTTGATTAAGAAATTTTCAAAAATATTGTGGGAAAAAGGGCTGTAGCATGATAATTTAACCCTTTACTGCACAATGCTGCCCTTTGATGACCTGGGAAAGAAGCAGTTTGAAAACATTTTGGGGAAAAGGAGAAAATGCTGGTAACCAGCGTTTTCTCCTTTTCTCACCATGTTTTCTACTCTACCAAAGAAAATTTGAACCATTTGAGCCACGATGAAATTGTCGTCTGCAAATACTTTAAATTTGGACGAGGCTAGAATTTTGTAGTCTAGTAAAGGGTTAAAAAGGTTGTGTTGAAAATAGAAATTGTTTGTTTGCTAGCAATATCTCAACCCTTTACCAAACAATCCCGGGTTTTCACGTCCCTGAGGAAGAGGCCTTTTGAAAACATTGTGGGAAAAGGAGAAAAATGCTGGTAACCAGCATTTTCTCCTTTTTCCACAATGTTTTCTACCCTGTCAAAAAACCTTAAATTCATGCGTACCACTTTCGAATTTCTCACCTACAGATGCTTTCAGTTTGGAAGGGGGCTAAAATTTGTCGTTTGGGAAAGGGTTAATGTATTTAACTCTACTCATACTGATTTTCAAGATCCATATTACAGTGTTTTGAGGTTTCAAATTCATTGACAACAAAATGTTAGACTTACTCATTTTTAGAGTATTTGCTGTCGAAAATCAAATATGTCTCTGGAAAGAAAATTGACTTTGTGTTTGATAGGCCAGAAAAGATTTTGGGAGAACGGAAAAAAAATGCTGGTTTTCAGCATGTGCTTCTTTTCCCACATTTTTTTTTTTCAAAGTATTCTTTCCTATGGTTGTCAACCCTTTAACCCTTTACCACACAATCCCAAGTTTTAACGTCCCTGAACAAGAAGCCTTTTGAAAACACTGTGGGAAAAGGAGAAAATGCTGGTAACCAGCATTTTCTCCTTTTCCCACAATGTTTTCTACCCTTCCCAGTACAAGTTTCAATTTTTCAGACACATTTATTTTGTTGTCTGCAAATGCTTTCAATTTGGACCAGTTTAAAATTTTGTCGTTTGGCAAAGGGTTATCACACAATCATGTGTTTTAATGACCCTGAGGAAGATGGTTCTTGAAAACATTGTGGGAAAAGGAGAAAATGAGGTAACCAGCATTTTCTCATTTTCTCACAGTGTTTTCCACCTTGCCTAAGAGAAATTTTAATTCTTGAGTCACATTTATTTTGTGATCTGAAAATGTTCTCAGTTTTAACAAGAATCAAATTTTGTTGTTTGGTGAAGAGTTCAGGCTTTATTGCTTGAATTCTGTAATGGCTGATTCTTTATACTTCCAGGTTGAAATCCAACAGTATTTGTGTAACATGTCCGATTCTGAATTTGATGATTTATCAGATCTCCTCAAGTCTGATATAGCAGATGATACACTTGTACAGCTGGTAAATTTGTCATTTCCTGTACTTAACCCTTTACCATACAAACCCAAGTTTTAACGAGCCTGAGGAAGAAATCTTTTGAAAACAATATGGAAAATGGAGAAAATGCTGGTGACCAGCATTTTCTCCTTTTTCCACATTGTTTTCTACCTGTCCACAAAAAAAAGAAAAATCATGATTTTTACAAACGTTTAAGTTGTTTCCTGCAAATGCTTTCAATTAAAACAAGTCAAAAATCTTTGTTGTGTGGGAAAGGGTAAAAACACCATTCCTAGACCTATGAAAAGTATTATAAATTACACAGAAGGACAAATGTTGGGAAAAAGAATTTTTTTTTCATAACAGAATGGAATACAAAGAGGGAAAAGGAGCAAGTCATCGTAAAAGCAGTTGCTTCTTTTCCCATAATGTTTTCCTAAGCTGGCATCTGTGAATGTGTAAAAAGTTTTATTTGTATAGTTATGAATTAACACTTGGCCATTCATCTGAATTTTATTTATGCTCAGAGAGTTTGAATAAATGGAATAGACATTGTAAGGAAAAAAGAAAAGATGCAGCTTTGTTGGTTTGTATTGTGTTTAATGCCATTTTCAACATTATTTCAGTTATATTGCCACGGCCAATGCACCTGTCCATGGTTTCCTGCAGATTCTTTTACCAGTACTTCACACAATATTCTTCCCAAGCCACCGGCTGCTTTCCCACATAACCATCGTTGAAAAAACAATCAATGATGAGAGAGGATTGTCACAACGACTATCATTAGTCAATGGAAAGAAATAGGCTGAGCTGGGGTTTCCCACCAGCCGACCCCCTGGTCTCAAATCCTGTATGCTACCAACAGCACCTAAAGATAAAGCTAATGCAAGTTCAAGCTTGTTTTTGTCCGAATTTCTCACAAGACATCATCCAAGATCAAAGATCAGTTGAGAGTTTACATTGGCACTAACAATATGATACATGGTGTTGTAACTTGTTATGTGATCTTCACTCTTTCAGCGCCATAAACTCGGAGAACTTTTTCGATGACAGAAAATACAGTCCACTGAAACCTCAAAAGATTTTCATTGTATTGGCTGAACAAGTGGATATCATAGACCCAAGATTAGACTGCATGCTGTGTACAGTCTTGTTTTGATCTATGCTGTCTGCAAAAGCCACTGTTTTCACCTGTGTTGCCAAAAGGGTTCACTCTTTACCAATCCACAAAATTTTAGACATGTCCAAATTGACTGCACTTGCAGATGAGGAAGTAAAAATAGCTCAGATGATTGGATCTGCTTTTGATAGTGGAGAAAACATTGTAGGAAAAGAAGGAAAATGCTGGTTACCAGCATTTTCTTCTTTTCCTTCCATGTTTTCAAAAGGCCTCCTCAGGGAAGGATCATTTGGTAAAGGATTGAGGAGCATGTAATGTGCAAATTTTCTGTTTTGTTTCTATTTCAGCTTGGTATACATGCGGTAAATTTGTCATCTCTTATGTCCAAGATTCACACATTTTTGTCTGAAGTAAGTACTCTTGCAACTAAATAAATACTTTTTCTTAATTTTCTTTGTTTTTTTTTTTTCTTAATTTTGATACTGTTGAATGGTGTCAGATTCTTTTTGTCTTGTAACTCCAGAATTACATGTTTAATTATTAGAACTATCCATGTAAAACACCAACTTACTGTCATATTAACCCTTTACCAGACAATTTTGACTTTTAATGACCATGAAGAAAAAGCCTTTTGAAAACTTTGTGGGAAAAGGAGAAAATACTGGTAACCAGCAATTTCTCCTTTTCCCATAATGTTTTCTACCCTCCCCAAAACAGATTTCAATTTTTAGCCAAATTTGATTTGTCGTCTGCAAATGCTTTCAATTAGGAGCAGTCTAAACTTTTGTGGTTTAGTAAAGAGTCAATGAGAGAGACTGACTCACTGCCTTGATATAATTGTATGCTCATGATGAAAATAATTCCAGAGAAGCTACCATATATTGACTTGTTTTACAGGTTGATAAATTTTATACATTCCAAACCACTCTGTATGAACTAAGTGTCCTAGCAGAGGCTCTGCCACAAGATGGATGTGAGATGATGTCCAAGATAAATTCGACAGATATGCCACCCACTTCCGTTCCATCAGACATGGTAAGGTTACCTCATTGCCAACCAACAAAACTTTGGACTTACCAAAATCCAAAGGATTTGCAGATGACATATGTGGCTCAGATATAGGAAATTGTCTTTGAAAGGATAGGAAACATGGGAAAAGGAGAAAATGCTGGTTACCAGCCTCCTTTTCCCACAATGTTTTCAACAGCCTTCCTCAAGGTTGTTAAAACATGGTATAGTGCTGTAAAGGGTCATTCTTACATGGTAGAAATGGAGTGAGTTTATGAGTTTCTTTTTAACCTTTTAACAAACGACAAAATTTTGAACTCATATAAATTGAAAGCATTTGCCAACAACGAAATAGATGTAGCTCAAATGATGATTTTTGTCATCGATAGGGTAGAAAACATTGTGGGAGAATAAGAAAATTCTGGTTAACAGCATTTTCTCCTTTTCCCACAATGTTTCCAAAGGCCACTTCCTCAGGGTTCTTAAAACTCAGGATGGTGCAGTAAGGGTTAATGTAGATGTTAAATAACATGCATGTACGGCCTTTGAGAAAGAAAAAACACTCAATGCTGCAGAGCTTGAAAGTTAACAGTCTTTCCTGATTCTTTTCTGTCCATTTTCTTGCGTATTACCATAGTATGCTTCAGTCGAAGAACTCGAAATAATTTTAATGTCTTTCAAAGCAAGTTGATGGTCCAGACTCAACCAGTGATGCCCCTAAGAAGAACAAGTTTGCTGGTTTGATAAAATTTTGGGACACGATGCAGAAGACATTGTGTGGCTTTGAACCTCCACAGCCTAAAGATTTAGGTCATGTGACAGATCATGTGACAGATGATCCATCCAACATGGGAACCAGTCAGTCTTACCAGAAAGGTGACCAGGAACCAAATGTTGTGATACACAGGAGAAAAAGGTCAACGGACGAAGAAGATCTTATTCAGGAAAATTTTGGTATATTGTGACTTTTGAACATCTATTTATTGTATATTACGTGAATCTATCACTATGCTGTCTAACTTTTTACTTGCTGTAAATTACACATAACTTTTTGAACGAATAGAAAACTTCAGTGTTCGCCAGTATGGTAAACAGTTTGGGAAAAGAAACATTTGTCTCTTTGTACAAAGTACTCCTTTTGAAAACTTAGCAATTCTGTACTATTTCTGGACTATTTTCAAACAAATCCTTTTACTGGTAAAAAAAGACAATTCTTGTATAACGCTTTACCAAATGACAAAGTTTTAGACTTGAACATATTGAAAGCACTTGCAGATGACAAAAAAAGTATTTCTATAATAATGGAGTTTGTCTTTGACGCACAGGAAAGCATTGTTTGAAAAGGAAAAAATGCTTGTTACCAGCATATTCTCCTATTCTAACAATGTGTTCAAATGCCTTCTCTATCAGGGTCGTTAAGAGTCATGATCATGTGGTAAAGGGATGATGGCTTCCATGAAATCTGAACCAGCGTACTCCAGCAATGATCGATGTAGGAAGTTCCAAAGCAAATTTGTTTCAAGGGGTAACAATCTGAATTTTAAAGATGACGCTCCTAAATTCTACATAGCAAATACAGTCATATCAACAACCTTCAGTATTAACTCTTTACCACACGACAAAATTTTAGACCCATCCAAATTCAAAGCATTTTCAGACAACAATTTCAGTGTGGTGCAACTGATGAAATTTAATTGAGTAGCAAACATTGTGGGAAAAGGAGAAAATGCTGGTTACCAGCATTTTCTCCTTTTCCCACAATGTTTTCAAAAGGCTTCTTCCTAATGGTCATTAAAACTCTGCTGGTTACCAGCGTTTTCTCCTTTTCCCACAATGTTTTCAAAAAGCTTTTTCCTAATGGTCATTAAAATTCGGGATTGTGTGGTAAAGGGTCAAGCAACCATCCTTTTGAATTCCCAGATCATATATTTTTTTCATATGAAGAAGTTAGCATTTAACAGCCACTTGTTTTAGAGCTTGGTGTTTCTTCCCTAAGGTGGTTGCTATAGGCAAGTGTGACTGTATTCAGTAACCTGTGGTAGAGTGTTTAAGTATTAAAGTCTCACCCCGTTTGTTAGGGTCTGTCAATATCTGACTTTTGAGTCGCCTGCTCTTTGCCTCCTGAGTCCTTTCTTATGCGGATGTGGGAAGGCGTTCAGCTGGTAGGCTTTTGGTAACCATTATATAAGTAACTGGTAGCTAACAAGAAGGCATATCAAGACAACCTCCTCCACCTCCATGAATTGAATCTCAGACCATCTGCTACCTGACAGAACTGTATCAACTCTTAAGGTGCCTTTCAGTAATATAGTTGCCTTTACAGCCAGTGTAGATCAAGATCAGACTGCACAAAACATGCAGTCTGATCTTTGATCAACACTGTCTGCTTTGCTAAAACACCACAGACAAAAGGAAGCAATGAATTTTCCAGTCATCTTGGTCTTATTCTAAAATGAAAATGTCCGTTGGGTTTAGTCCGCACTTCAACCCTTTACCACACAGCAAAATTTTAGACTGGTCCAAATTGGAAGCATCTGCAGACGACAAATGTAGCTAAAATGATGGAATTTGTGTCTGAAAGATTCGAAAACATTGTGGGAAAAGGAGAAAATGCTGGTTACCAGCATTTTCTCCTTTTCCCACAATGTTTTCAAAAGCCTTCTTCCTACAGGGTCGTTAAAAGTCTGGATTGTGTGGTAAAGGGTTAAGGGTTAAGTGTATTTCTCTTGTACAGATGATCTTGGGCTTAACAGTGACCAGCAGAAGAATCTGAAGATTTTAATTCATGTGTTATACAGTAATCCAAAGATTCTCTACGCACCTAACAACACAGCTGCTATTCAGATTATCAAAAAGGTGAGAACTACGATTGCAAAAAGCATCTAACTTTTGTTGTCTTCTCCAAGTATGATATTTGTGTAAATTTAGAAAAGAGTGGAATGCAAAAAAGTGGACACTATTGCTGTAGACAAAGAAAATCTCAAGTATTTTATAAACATGTTGATAAAAGGGGTTGAATTTTCGTTGTATTTCAACTTTTTATCTTGTGCTAGTTAAAAATGAGCAATATCCACCAATTATCCGAAATTTTTATACTACGCTTTTGATTGGCTGTAAAAGTGCATCGCACCAGTTAAAGGCCTAATTTTGGATCTCTCATTTGAAGGTTAGAGTTGTGACATAAGATAGCGTGCCTGTATGTACAGAAACAAACTGGCTGATAACAATTGAGCCATGCTCTGTGAAAAGGGGCTTAATGCATGTGCTGACTCACTTGAAATAATACATCACAGAGATGCATTAAACCCCATTTTCCCAGAGCATGGCTCAGTTAGGGGTTTCATTTGAGATATCCAAATTGCTGTTTTGTACCTTGCTTTGGGATAAAAAGCCACTTGCAGATGACAATTTCTGGTCTGTGCAGCTGTTCAGTTTCAAAACAAGTCTGCAGCGTTTTTTCAGATGTAAAATTTTACGGGTCATTCCAGAAGTTAGGGGTCAAAAGTCAACAACGAGGGTCAAATCAGTGTAATTTTCAAATGAATTTTGAATAAACAAATTTTTAGTACTCCATGTCTGTTCTTTTATTGACATTAACAAATATGTATATGGTGAGTCATACAAACGATGTACTTTGTAGCTTAAGAAAACGACAGTCTTCATAAAAAAACGCTGTCAAAAGTCATCTTTGTTAAATGTGGGAGACATTTTAAGTCTTGTAAAGGTCAAGGTTCATTACATGGGACCTGACATGATTTTTGTTAGATTTACATTTGAGATAAGCTTGTTTGCTGTCTGTTGCTAAAAATGCTGTCAAAAGTTGCTGTGTTTTTGGAGTGGACAACATTTTACACCGAGGAATAGTTAACGTTTCTTTGATGCTTGAAATGTAACTTAATCAGTCCCAGTTTATCGTCTGTTCTAAAGCATTTGTGTTAAAAATCTGATACCAGTACATCTGATCCCAGCCTTTTAAGTGAAGTACAATTTACCATTAAGATTTGTCACAGATATTTTTTCAATCAGAAATTCAAAAAAAGGATTTTGATTTAAGCATGTAAGAAAAAATGCAACTAAAGAATTTCATTTGGACACGTGAGTAAAAATGATGTCAAAAATGCATAAAAAATATAGCATGTGGAAAACACTGAGTCTGCTAAATGACTAAAAAAATGTCATCATTGATAATATGGTAATGGTGTCTATATGTATTTCTGCACAGGCTAATGTGACCTTTGAACTGGTGGATACTATTAATAACTATGCCAGAGAGTGGCTGAACATCTCATCTGATCTACGGGACTACTTGATGCAGAACTCCACCAAACATAACTTAGAGGCTGTGAAACAGGTGGGTGTTTATACCTGTATGAAACTACAAAATTTCGTACTTGTTAAAAATGAAAGCAATTGCAGATTTGCAAATCAAACATGGCAAATATGATGAGAATTGTCTTTGAGTGGGTGGAAAAATTGCTGGAAAAGGAGAGTTGGTTTTCACAATGTTTTCAGAAGCTTTGTCAGTGGTGACCAGCCTTTTCTCCTTTCCCAAACCTGTTGAGGCAAGGTTTCTTCTCCAGGGTGTTTAAAACATGGCATTGTTTGATGAAGGGTTAAATCATTATACTTAAATAAAGAATTGTAAAAGTTGGGTGAGTGTTTTTAGCTCACCTGAGCACGAAGTGCTGGAGGTGAGCTATTGTGATCGGTCAATGTCTGTCATCCGTCCGTTCACAATTACAAAAAAAATCTTCTCCTCCTAAACTAACAATCAGATTTCAATCAAACTTCACAGAAATGATCCTTAGGTCATGCTCTTTCAAAATACTTCAAAGAATTGAAATCAGTGAAGAACTCTGGTTGCCATGGCAACAGAATGAAAAAACTTAAAAAATCTTCTTCTCCAAAACCGTAAGGCCTAGAGTGTTCATATTTGGTATGTAGTATTGTCTAATGGCCCTCTACCAAAATACTTCAAATTATCACTTCACATTGAAATTTAGCCCTATGTTGTGGGATCCCAGATTTTACATAGAGGTAAGAAGGAAATCTGTAAAAATCATCTCTTCCCAAATCGATTGGCCTTGTGTGTTTAAATTTTGCAAGAGGGATTAAGATAAGAATTTGTTTCCCAATTGATGTAAAAAAAATAGGTTTGAATCAAACCAAACCAAACAAGCTTTGACATTCATCATATCACTTGTTACGAAAGATGTTCATAACAAAATAGCAATCCATGCTTTCAAGGGGATAACTCTAAATGCATTACTAGCTCGCCTATTTGTGGAGAAAACGCAAGGAAGGTACTGCTATAGCCTTGGCATCGTCGTGCTAAAACTTCGACATTTTGTAATAACTCTGGTGTTACTAAAGGCATTCACTTGAAACTTGGAATATTATGTTCACTATCAAAAGAGCATTCCATACTATCTAGGGGGTAACTCTTGATGCATTTTATGCCCCCACATCGATAGATCAGGGGCTACTCAGGTGAGCGATATAGGACCATCATGGTCCTCTTGTTGTTGGTGTGTAATACTCTGCCTTGGTTAAAACATAGAAAAATTGGACTCTGTGGCATCAATTGTGCCATAGGATTATTTTAGAACATTCAAAATTATTCAGAGGAAATATACTTTAGGAAATTTTAGCAATTTTCTTAATTTTTGTGAAAAATATTGCTGCAAGTCGTAAGCATAGGTTTTTAGCTCCACTGGCCGAAGGCCAGCGGGCTTATGTCATGGTCCGGTGTCCGTCGTGCGTCCGTCCGTCCGTCCGGTCGTCCGTCCGTCCGTCCGTCCGTCCGTGCGTTAACTTTTATTTCAAACATCTTCTTCTCTGAAACTACCCATCCGATTTTCACGAAACTTCACAGAAATGATCCTGACATGGTCCTCTTCAGAATTTCTTGAAAGAATTTGATTCCTTCAAAAACTCTGGTTGCCATGGCAACAAAACTGAAAAATATTGGAAATCTTTAAAAATCTTCTTGTCTGAAACCATAAGGCATAGGGCTACCAAATTTGGCATGTAGCTTTATGTAGTAGACCTCTATCAAGTTTCTTCAAATTATAGCCCTGGGGTCAAAATTGGCTCTGCCCCAGGGGTCACAAGTTTTACATAGGCTTATATAGAGAAAACTTTAAAAATCTTCTTGTCTGAAACCATAAGGCATAGGGCTACCAAATTTGGCATGTAGCTTTATGTAGTAGACCTCTATCATGTGTCTTGAAATTATAGCCCTGGGGTCAAAATTGGCTCTTCCCCAGGGGTCACAAGTTTTACATAGGCTTATATAGAGAAAACTTTAAAAATCTTCTTGTCTGAAACCATAAGGCATAGGGCTACCAAATTTGGCATGTAGCTTTATGTAGTAGACCTCTATCATGTTTCTTGAAATTATAGCCCTGGGGTCAAAATTGGCTCTTCCCCAGGGGTCACAAGTTTTATACATAGGCTTATATAGAGAAAACTTTAAATATCTTCTTGTCTGAAACCATAAGGCCTAGAGCTACCAAATTTGGCATTTAGCTTGATCTAGTTGGAGTCTACCAAAAGTGCCCAAAGTATAGTCCTGGGGTCAATTTGGCCTCATACTTGGAGGGGGGGGGTTCACAAGATTTACATAGGCTTACATAGGGAAAACTTTTAAATCTTGGTGTACATAGCCATAAGGCTTAGGCTACCAAATTTTGCATATAATTATAGCATTATTTAGTGGACAGTTACAAAGAGGGCCCAAGTTACAGCTCTAGGATCAAGTTTGGCCCTGCACCAGGGATCACAAGTTTTACATGGGTTTATGGAGTGAAAAGTTCAGAAACCATCTTGTTACCAGCCATAAGGCCAAGAACTCCCACATTTGGCATGTTATTCTTCTAATACAATATTCCCCATTTAGTCAGACTGTAGCCATGAGGTCAAAGTTTTATAAGGGCTTATATAGTGAAGACTTTTCTTCGTGGTTTATATTTATAAGCCAGTGGAGCGATACAGGGCCATCATGGCCCTCTTGTTTTTTTTCCCCACAATCTTTCAAAACCCATTTACTGCAGAGTGTTTTATGTCAGATTTGTAAAATTATGTCTTGCTATATCAATCTTTTTTTCAGATTCAGTCTGACTTAAGGCACAAGAAGACCATCCTTTCAATAGTAACATTGGACAGTCGTTTAGCTAGATTTGTCAATTTATCTATCCCTGATCTGTCGTTTTTTCTCCATGAGATTGATACTATAGATAATGCAGCATGCACATGGCTGACATTGATGGCAGGGATAAACCTCAATGTGTTCAAGGGGTTTTCTCAAGAGTATGAATTGGTAGACTTCTTTCTGACCAAACAGTATCATGAGAATGTCAGTGCTGTTGCAGGTATGTTTGAGTTGATCCCTCTTTATAAATCGCGCATACAGTGAAAACCTTTCCAAGAGGCCACACTTATTCTGTTAGCCAAGCTAACTGTATTAACTCCTTACAACACGGCAAAATTTTGCACTCAACCAAAATGAAAGTATTTGCAGATGACAATTTAAATGTGGCTCAAATGATGGAATTAGTTTTTGATAGGATAGAAAACATTGTGGGAAAAGGAGAAAATGCTGAATACCAGCATTTTCTCCTTTTCCCAAAATGTTTTCAAAAGACTTCTTCCTCGGGGTTGTTAAAACTCAAGATTGTGTGGTAAAGGTTCATGCAAGCATAACTTGTGTTCTCAAAGCAGGCATATGTTGTTGAAGTATTACTGTACTATGAAAGCAACTGTATTGAACAAGCACAATTTCAGTGTCCCATAGGGGGCTTGCTAAACTTTTAACCAAACCAAAAAATATAGACTTGTTCAAATTGAAAGCTTTTAAACATGATAAATGTTGCTAAGATGATGGGATATTTCTATGATAGGGTAGAAAGCATTGTGGAAAAAGGAGAAAATTTTTGTAGCCAGCAGTTTCTCCTTTTCCCACAATGTTTGCAAAAACTGTCTTTGTCAATGTTGTCAGAAGACAGTATTGTTCTGTTAAGGGGTAAAACAGATTGGACTTTTGTATGCAGTAGTAGATGCCAGGAACATCTCGGTCAGGCAAATAAGTAGTATTGGAATTTGGGATTGGATTTATGCTTAGAATAATAGTGAATATAGCTCTTAAATTGTTATTTCTGATATTAGTCAATGATTTATATTTCTTTCGTTCCCACAATGTTTTCAAAAGCCATCTTTCTCAAAAGCCATCTTTCTAAAACTCCGGATTGTGTGGTACATGGCTATCTAATCAAGGCTTTTGTTTATATAGGGGTTGTGTTTGAAAATGTGAAGGCAAATCAATCCCTACCTACCCACATACGCTATAAAATCAGACAGAATGCAACATTTACCCCGACAACCAAAAGAGTGCGAGACAGATACTGGTACCCAGGTCCAGGGTCTGGAGATAACATGTATTACAACTTTGGATTCCTTTGGGTACAGGTAAGTTACCGACTTACCAAATTTCCCCCATTTTGGGCTGTTTTCGAAGAAAACGTTGAGGTATTGTTGTAGCCCTGGCGTCTTTGTCCGAGTTGTGGTGTGAAAACTTTGACAATTTGTAATATCCCTGTTATTACTGAAAATATTTGCTTCAAACTTGGAAAAGTGTCAACTATCAAAAGGGGAACCTATAAAACAAGGGCAGGTAACCATCAAAGTATTTTGACAGAGTTATGCCTCTTTTTCGAATTTCACTGAAAGTCAAGCAGCTGTAGCTGAGCTTTGGCACCCACATACTGTGCCCTTGTTTCTGAAAAATGTTTACCTCTTAGAATGTAGAATAAACCCAGCAGACATTTTCAGTGTAGAAGTAAGACCCGTATAATCACGATTTCATTGTTGCTTTTGTCCTGAACATCTAAACAAAGCAGACAGTTCAGATAAAAAATCAGACTGCTCATCCTCTGCAGTCTGATCTTGATCTACACTGACTGTAAAGGTAACTACTGGTATAAGTATAAGGTACTTTAACCTTGTACAACACAAATTTTTTGACTTGTCCAAACCCAAGGCGTATGCAGATGCCAATTGAAATGCTGCTAAAATGTGGAGGTTATTATTGATAAGGTAGAAAACATCGTGGGAAAAGGAGAAAATGCTTACCAGCATTTTCTCCTTTTCCCATAATGTTTTTAAGAGTGTTTTTTCTCAAGGTCGTTAACAGTCAGCATTTTGTGGTAAAGGGACTAAGGGTTAAGGCTTTTGTAGTCCCAGCAGAGATAACTTGTATCACATTTTTGGATTCTCTTAGCATTTTGTCATGTTACTGCTCAACCATTTGTTTTTCATTTTATCACCCAAAAATATTCAGATTTTAACTTATATTTATCCAGTTGGAGACAACATGTATCACAGCTTTTGGTTCCTTTTGGTGTGGTCAGTTCACTGCTATGCCATGTTTCCTCAATTTTTTTTCTCAAATACTTAACCCTTTCCCAAACAAGCCCTGATTTTCACATGTCTGCAGTACAAGTCTTTTGAAAACACTGGGGGAAAAGGAGAAATTGCTCGTAATGAGCAATTTCTCCTTTTCCCACAGTGTTTTCTACCCTTTTTGAGACCTTTCTGCCATTTTCATCAAATTTAGAAGTGTCGTCTGCAAACTCTTTCAATTTGTACCAGTCCAAAATTTGTCGTTTGGGAAAGGGTTAAGCATTACTATTTCCTAACTCTGTACTGAATAATCCCATGTTTTTCACAACTCTCAGGCATAAAACTTATGAAAATTTTGTGGGTACAGAAGGAAATGCTGGTAACCAGCATTTTCTCCTTTTCCCACAATGTTTCCGACTCGACCAAGGACAAATGTAATCATTTTAGCCATCTTTAATTTGTTATCTGCAAATTCTTTCGATTTGGACTTGTCTAAAAATGGTTTTTGTCTGGTAAAGAGTTATTTGGACATTTGTATGTAGAGAACTACAAGCTTCTGTATGATTTTGACATAAACAACAGGATATCATTGAGAGGGCTATCATCAGTGTACAAGTTGGTCGAGATGTTGTAGAACCTGGCTCCTACCTTCACAGATTTCCATATCCATGCTGGCTGTATGACAGGTAGGTGTAGTAACCATCAATGTACAGGCTATTTTGTAGGACAGGTCTAAGACTTTTACAGATAATTCTGAGGAAAAATAGTTGAAGGAGAGGATACATAAATATTTGATCAATCTGAAAAATAAGGTAGAGAACTACCAGTACGTAAATCCAAGATCAGAGTATGTTCTTTGCAGCTTGGTCTTATTTAAATCATGATTTATTTTCAAATATGTGTAGAGTTATCAATATACTTGAAATTTTGTAGTAAAATACAACTTATTTAATCATCTTAATACTTAGTATAGCCAGTCCAATAGAGTTATCTCTCTTTTAACACTCTTGTGCATATATGCTTAGAAAATGAGCAAGTGTTGCGGGCCAGCATGATATTATCAGAACCTACACTGTGCATAGCCAAATTGTTAACTAACCCATAACAGGAAAAGAAAACGAGAAATGAAAGCCTAAATATTCTTATTAGACACTGCTTTGCAAAGAAATGTACCTCCGTTAGAGCAGATAGCTGCGTCTGATTGTACTTCACATGTGATGTCATTGATCTGTATTTATGTATGGCTACCATAAAAGGTCTAAATGTGCCTTTAACTTGAAGAGTTCCACTGTGCATATCTTGTCAGTAAAGCAGTAGTTGTACCTTTTTTTCCTTGACGATTAAAATTTCCTCCATCAGTGAAAAGAAAACTAAATGTATTTTTATCATTTGGTTCCGTCTCGCTGCAACTTTTTCGATCAGTACCTTTTCATTATTATTTTGTATTTTTAATGACACGATATTTTTAATGACATGTGACAAAATCACAACAGACATCTTACATAAAGTAATCAAAATAGATAAAAATGAAAACATTTTGGTAGAAGCAGAAATTGTTCTTTATTGCCACTTTCTTTTGTCACTATGTTTTCAGAAATTGTCTGCTACAAGAGTCTTAAAAATGGTCTGGAGGCAGACCTCCAGATAAGAGAGAGTGAAAGTATTCTAACTCCATTATTTCTCTTCCAAACCCCATGTTGTGGGTACTCATTAGAATCGCCTTGATTCTATTGAGTACCCAGGGTTTAGTGGAGAGTTATTAATTTTTTTCAGTTTTGACTTCAAAATCAGTCCCACTATCTGGAGCTATATGGATGTATTAAGTTTTGCCTTTCTTTATCACTTACAGGTTTGTGTTCATGATAGAACATGTGATGCCCCTATGTCTTACAATATCCTGGGTGTATTCAGTGGCCATGCTTGTACAGAGTATTGTCTATGAAAAAGAACAGAGACTGAAGGAGGTATGTTTGTGTACTGACACATACTGACATAGACTTGATTCACCGCTTGGGAGTACACACATATTATTTGCTTATGTTTTCTGTCATAAACCAGTTACATATTTTCTTTCAAGCATTTGCCACACAATCCCAAGTTTAAACGAAGCTAAGATGGAAGGCTTTTGAAAACATTTTGGGAAAGGGAGAAAAGGCTGGTAACCAGCATTTTCTCCTTTTCCCAAAATGTTTTTTCTGCACTTTTCAAAACAGAACTGATCATTTGAGTGACATTTTATATGTCATCTGCAAAATCTCTCAATTTTGACTTTCTGAAATTTTGTCAATTTGTAAAGGTGTTTTGTGCCACTTTCAAAGATATTTCAGTCATGGAAACAGCTTTTTTCATTTGTATCGTGCTTTCACCACTACTAGGCTGGGGCTCTGCAGTGCCTTGTCCATGACATTCCTAAATGGTTTGTTCCAGTAGTGTTGAATTTCTATTAACACACAGTCCCTTACCCCCATAGCCACAGCGGATGCCCAAACCAATCTCATAATATTTTTCAATAGTTTCTTATCTCACTTGAAAACTTTAACTCAACACTTTTATTCTCAGCATTATTTTATTTGCGGGGAAGAATATCTCACCCTTCGAGTCATTATTTGCCAGAGCATGGTTTGCATATAGAAGCGGGCTTGAAAGAGCATTGAGAACAAATGGGGTTCATTTATCAAGCATTTTGAATCCATTTTAACTCTTTACCAAATGACAAAATATTAGACTGGTCCAAAATGAAAGCATTTGCAGACAACAAAATGAAGGTGATTGAAAATCTGAGACTTGTTTTGGGAAGGGTAGAAAACATTGTGGGAAAAGGAGAAAATGCTGGTTACCATCATTTTCTCCTTTTCCCACAATTCTTTCAAAAGGCTTCTTCCCTAGGGTTGTTAGAACTCAGAATTGTGTGATAAAGGGTTAATTCTGAAATCAAAGACTTGCAATCAGACGTTGTTTTGTTTCAGGTCATGAAGATGATGGGACTGAGTAATGCTGTTCACTGGCTCGCCTGGTTTATCACCACGTTCATACAGTTCTCTGTCACCATGGGCATCCTTACAGCCATGTTAAAATATGGGCGTGTGCTCTCTCACAGTAATCCACTGATTGTCTTCACAACATTGGAGGTGTTTGCCATAGCAACCATATCATTCTGGTTTGTGTCATTTTGTCATTTACACCTAGGATTGAAATGTTTATTTTCAGGTTGCAATAGAAAAAGCACAACTCTTCTTATTTAAAGTCCTTTTTAGAAAAAAAAAAGAGATTTTTTTTGCAAAATACTAGACAAGTGTAGACAAGTGCAGTCCACGCAGGCTAACCTGGGCAGATACTTTATGCCTTTGGTCAATTTCTGCATGTCAAAGACCAATGTACCTCATGATTCAGTAGCTGTAGGTTGTTATACAAAACAGATTTTAGGGATATATAATACCAATATGACGTGCTTTGTTTCATGCATCACGGAGATGCATTATGCCCTATTTTGCCAGAGCATGGCTCATTTTATCTTGTGATTTCAACAACAGAAATTTCTTATGGTATTTTGTAATATGCAATTTCCATAAAATATTGTGAAGAGTATTGTTTTGCTCATTTTTAGCTCCACTGGCCGAAGGCCAGCGGGCTTGTGTCATGGCCCGGTGTGCGTGCGTGCGTCCGTCCGTCCGTGCGTTAACTTTTATTTCAAACATCTTCTTCTCTGAAACTACCCATCCAATTTTCATGAAAGTTCACAGAAATGATCCTGCCATGGTCCTCTTCAGAATTTCTTGAAAGAATTTAATTCCTTCAAAAACTCTGGTTGCCATGGCAACAAAACTGAAAAATATTGGAAATCTTTAAAAATCTTCTTGTCCGAAACCATAGGGCGTAGGGCTACCAAATTTGGCATGTAGCTTTATGTAGTAGACCTCTATCACGTTTCTTCAAATTATAACCCTGGGGTCAAAATTGGCTCTGCCCCAGGGGTCACAAGTTTTACATAGGCTTATATAGGGAAAACTTTAAAAATCTTCCTGTACCTAGCCATAAGGCCTAGAGCTACCAAGTTTTGCATGTAGCTATATCTAGTGGGCCTCTACCAAGGGGGCTAAAATTTTAGCCCTGGGGTCAAAATTGGCCTGGCTGCAGGGGTCACAAGTTTTACATGGGCTTACATAGTGACAACTTAAGAAATCTTCCAGTACCTAGCCATAAGGCCTAGAGCTACCAAATATTGCATTTAGCTTGATCTAGTGGGGGTCTACCAAAAGTGCCCAAATTACAGTCCTGGGGTCAATGTGGCCTCATGCTGGGGGGTGGTGGGGGGGAGGTTCACAAGATTTACATGGGCTTATATAGGGAAAACTTTTAAGTCTTGGTGTACCTAGCCATAAGGCTTAGGGCTACCAAATTTTGCATAATTATAGCACTATCTAGTGGACAACTACAAAGAGGGCCCAAGTTACAACCCTAGGATCAAGTTTGGCCCTGCACCAGGGGTCACAAGTTTTACATGGGTTTATGGAGTGAAAACTTCAGAAACCGTCTTGTTACTAGCCATAAGGCCAAGAACTCCCAAATTCAGTCATAAACATGTGCTTATAGGGTGAAAATTCAAAAAATCCTTTTGCTCCTAACTGCAAACCCAAGGGCTACCAAATCTGGATCACTTTCGATTTTTTTTTTGAAATTAGCCTTGCATCAGGGGTCTTATGTTTTACAGAGGCTTCATATGGACGAAACTTGAAAATCACCTTATTTATAACCATACAGCATAGACTTGTATTATTTTGGCATGTGGCTTTATCTTGTGGACCTCTACCAGGGTTCAAGTAATTATAGCTCTGGGATCAAAAATGGCTTTGCCCTGAGGGTCTCAACTTTCACATGGGCTTTTACAGAGAAAACTTTGTAAGTCTTCATTTTGACACCATTTGGCTCAGAATTGAAATGTTTAGTATTTATGTTTTATATTTATAAGCCAGTGGAGCGATACAGGGCCATCATGGCCCTCTTGTTGTTTAGTTCACTGAATTCAGAATTTTTATTTCTAGAAGCAGTTGTGATAAAGTTTCTCACACTTTTAATATATTTTGCAGTTTCCTGATCAGCACTCTATATTCTAAGGCCAAAGTTGCTGCCGCCTGTGCTGGTATTGTATATTTCCTGACCTACGTGCCCTATATGTATGTGGCCATTAAAGAAGATGTGGCTGGCGACAGTATTTCTTCTGTGCTGAAAACACTTGTGGTAAACACCTTCTTTGCTGGAAAATTTTGTTTCATGTAAAATTTCTAGAATTTTATAATTCACTGATTCTAAAATTATTGTTAAATTGGTTGACAGAAAGTACATCAAAAGGTGTATATGCCTTTTCTTTAGCCTTGTTTTTTGAGTAAGGTGTCTTATGACAGTGGAAGTGTTCCTTTCCTGTAAAATGAATTTATTTTCACAGCATTTCTTTTGCTACAGTTTCAACATGTTGACAGGATTGTAAGTACTTTCTTCCCTTTCTACTCCATTTACTGGTGTTAAATAATTTCAATGCTTGTTCTATGTACCCCTTTATTTCCTTACAGTCACTCTTCTCAACAACAGCGTTTGGTCTTGGAGGGAAGTATTTTGCGTTTTACGAGGAAGAGGGCGTGGGTGTACAGTGGTACAACATATATATCTCTCCGGTCGAGGACGATCAGTTCAACTTGCTGATGGTCATTTTGATGATGATATTTGATGCATTTATCTATGCCATCATTGCCTGGTATATTGAAAATGTCTTCCCAGGTGAGGCTTATGTTTCTTCAAACCATGCTATTGCTAGTTATGTCCTTATGTATTGTACCATACTGTATGTGTTGAATGGCTTTCTGAGTTTCAAAACAAATGCTGACATTTGTCATATAATAATTCAAGTCATAATGAACCCTCTACCAATTAATCCTTTCCCAAACAAGGCCTGGTTTTCATGTGTCTGCAGTACAAGTCTTTTGAAAACACTGTGGGAAAAGGAGAAATTGCTCGTAACGAGCAATTTCTCCTTTTCCCTCAGTGTTTTCTACCCTTTTTGAGACTTTTCTGCCATTTTCATCAAATTTAAAATTGTCGTCTGCAAACTCTTTCAATTTGGACCAGTCCAAAATTTGTCATTTGGGAAAGGGTTAATCCAGACTTTTAATGACCTTGAGGAGGAAGGCTTTTGAAAACAGTGTTATATTGTTGTATTACAAATGTAAGCTTTTGCTTTGACACTTTTTTAACCCTTTACCTCATGACAAAATTCTACACTTGTCCAAATGAAAATTAAAAATTTGTAGACGATACATTAGATATGGCTTATATGGTGAGATTTGTCTGTAAAGGATGGAAAACATTGTGGGAAAAGGAGAAAATGCTGGTAACCAGCTTTTTCTCCTTTTCCCACAATGTTTTCAAAAGGCCTCTTTCTTAAGGCCTCTTTATCAGGGTTGTTACAACTCAGGATTTGTGTGGTTAAGGGTTAGAGGCCTTCTCTATTAGGGTTGTTGAAACTCGGGATTGTTTGGTAAAGGATTAGAGTGGTTTGTTGTATCAGAAAGAAATAGTACACGAGAGGTAACTGGTCAATACAAATGACTAAACCAGTCCATGTTTTATAACAGGTTCCTATGGTCTACCCAAGCCATGGTACTTCCCATTTACCAAGACGTATTGGTGTGGTGGACAGCATAAAACCCATGAAAGTGACTGTACCAGTGTTTTAGATCTCTGTAGAAGGAATAATGCTTACTCTATTGTGGAAGAGGATCAAGCCTGTGCCATGTCTAGAGACCCTGGTATGTCTAAATGAATTTTCTCTCATAATTCAGAAGTGACAATTTTTCTGTATCGATCAAAAAAGGCACTTGTCTTTCCTTTAAATGTTTCTCCTTTGGGTCACTGTTATCAGTCACTATTAGCCTTATGTCGAAATGTAATCTGTATTCTGATGGTCTAATCCCTTAAAACCCTTGTAATAGGGAAGTAACCAGTGGCCAGAATGAACAAGGTAAACACAACCTTTGAAACCTGGGTCAATGCTGATAAAACTTTTTTCGTGCTCAACTCAGCTGGGCATGAAATTTCAAAGTTGTATAAATGTAAATAAGCCAAGCTCTGGCAAAAGGGAGCTTAATGCATCCCCATAATCCATTGTACCAATAAAGTCGTGCTCAACTCAGCTGGGCATGAAATTTAAAAGTTGTGTAAATGTAAATGAGCCATGCTCTGACAAAAAGGGAGCTTATTGCATCCCCATAATCCGTCGTATCAATAAAGTCATCACATAATTACGGATCCATAATAGCCACTTCTTTTAACAACCGACAGAATCATGAGGTAGACTGGTCCTTTGGCATACAGAAAATTGAAAAATGGCAAAAAGCTTTGACCCAGGTCAGCCTGCGCAGGCTGATTTGGGTCGATACTTTTTGCAGATGCAGTAAGCCCCCTTTTTGTCAGAGCATGGTTCAATTTGAGAAACCTGATCGAGTCCGAACTGTTGAACTTTTCTCTGTCTCTGTTAAATCAAAGCCTTCAATTCAATTTTTTATACTGTCTTTAAACATAAATGAGACTTCAAGTTGGAGCACGAATTCAGTTGAGCACGGACTCGAGTTATAAGCAAGACTAACTTACATGTAAGTGAACTGATATTTGAGAGAGTTGGAGTAAATTGCAGATGCTTTCTTCACCTCTCGACTGATTTGCCACAATTTCTTATGTTTTCTTTTGTCTGATAGCAGCAGTCTGTCAAATGGTTCAGTTAACCCTTTCCCAAACAAGCCCTGGTTTTCACGTGTCTGCAGTACAAGTCTTTTGAAAACACTGTGGGAAAAGGAGAAATTGCTTGTAACGAGCAATTTCTCCTTTTACCTTAGTGTTTTCTACCCGTTTTGAGACCTTTCTGCCATTTTCATCAAAGTTAGAATTGTCGTCTGCAAACTCTTTCAGTTTGGATTAGTCCAAAATTTGTTGTTTGGGAAACAATGTTCTTTCTATTGTGGTTTATCGTTCAATAAACCACGGTTGTGAGTTATGAGGCACAATAAATAATCCACGAGGCTGATAGCCCGAGTGGTTTATTAATTTTACCTCATAACTCACAATGGTGGTGTATTGAACAACAAACCACGCTAGAAAGAAGATTATTTTGATTCTAACATGACCAACTCTTGAAAAAAGGAAAACAAGTTCAAACTTAGTATACAAAAGCGGATGCGGATTAATTCTTACTTTACATAGAATATAGAATGACGTTGATTTTACCACACTTCTGTTGCTTTGTGTTCATAGAGCCGAATTCACATGTCAAGTTAGAATATAGAATATGTTTGTTACAGAGTATGCCTCTAACTTTGAAGCAGAGCCAAGCCATTTAGCAAGAGGTGTGTGTATAGACAACTTGACCAAAGTGTACAAGACGGGCAAGAAACTAGCCGTGAAGAATCTGAGTTTGAATCTCTATGAGGAACAGATAACATCTTTTCTAGGACATAATGGTGCAGGAAAAACGACTACCATGTAAGACAATATCTTTTTTTTTTTTTCACAGATTTTAGGATAAATGTAGTTGTGAAATTAATACCTTGCTAGATGAATGTAGAGCTATATCTCAATGTGACAGACAGAATTCGAATTGTCTGTGGAGCATATCTGTTTACGACACAACAAAATTTTAGACATGTCCAAATTGAAAGCTACTGCAGATGACAAATTAAATATGGCTCAAATGATGTGGTTTTTCTCTGAAAGGGTAGAAAACACTGTGGGAAAAGGAGAAAATGCTAGTTACCAGCATTTTCTCCTCTTCCCATGGTGTTTTCAAAAGCCTTTTTCCGTAGGGAAGCTGAAACACATGATTGTGTGGTAAAGAGTTAAATGTGCTTTTGTGTGTTGAAGTTATAATAACCTCATTCATAAGACAGTAGTATTTGATTAGCTTGGCTGTTTTCCAAGAAAACATCAAGGTATTGCTGCAGCGTCGTCTTCTGGGTCGTCTTGTGAAAACTTTGATATTGTATAATATCTCTCTTGTTACTGAAGATATTTGCTTCAAATTTGGACAAGTTGTTGATTATCAAAATGGGAACCTATACAGCAAGGGCAGGTAACCATCAAAGTATTTTTGCAGAGTTATACCCCATTTTCAACTTAAAATTTTCACTGAAAAACAAACAACGGCAGCCGAGCATTGACACCCGCATGCGGTGCTCTCGTTTTTGAAAATACAGTCGAATATCCATACCTCGAAGTTCAGGGGACTACCGAAAAAAGTTCGAGGTATAGAAAGTTCGACTTGCAGAGATTCTTAAGATGAGTGTGTCAGGTACCGGAAGTAGGTAACCGAAGCATACTTCGTTCACAGGCTGTACATTTTGTTCCCTCTAATAGTTAACTGATCGTTGTTTTGAAAATTAAAGAGTAAAGGATGCATACTGTTTATTTTCTTTCATTAACATGTTTTTCTTTAATTCTGTTTGTAAGAACGATACTGAAAATTGTGAAATTAAAAAAACATTTCGTCAGCCGAAGTTGCTGGCTATCTCCCAGACTTTACCGGGTTTCTTTCACCAAACAAGTCTGTAGGAGCGAGGATATTTGTATTTTCGGTCGACAACGAAATGCCCAATCTTTCTATATGGCCACGGCCAAAATCACAGTGTATGGTATGAAAATCTCAGTCCAAACATTTCTAATCGAACCAATTACCGATAATTATCTGCAAGTCAAGATCACCGGCACGTTAACACCCGAGCTGACAAAAGTCAATGATCGAAAATGTGCGAAAAACATACCGTCGTTGTATCCGGTATTTCTATTTATTATGTATAACACCTAAGTTTATAATTAAAGTCAATTAAAATGTGTGAAAATTCTGTACTGTGTTCGAAGTAAAGATGTGTAAATTAGCTGGATCATTGAAGTTCGGACCTGAAATTAGGTTCGACGTATGGAGAAACTTCGAGATATGGACTTCGATGTGCGGATAGTACTTTATATAGAAAAATAGAGCAATTCAATCCGGACTTTAATTTTACTTCGACGTATAGAGAACTTCGAGGAGTAGATGTTCGAGCAATGGACATTCGACTGTACAGTGAATTGTTTATGTTTTTCCATGTTTTGTTATTTTATGAACTTTCAGGTCCATTTTGACGGGTTTGTTTCCACCCACCGCCGGCTCTGCCACAGTGTATGGACATGATATTAGGACTGACATGGAGGTGATTAGACAAGGTCTTGGAATGTGTCCACAACATAATGTCCTCTTTGACAAATTAACAGTCGAGGAACATCTCTGGTTTTATGCAAGACTGAAGGGTATGAAAACCTCTGATATCAACACGGAAATGGATACGTAAGTAACATTGACCTTTACCCTTTACCACACAATCCTAAATTTTAATGACCATGAGGTGGAAGCCTTTTGAAAACATTGTAGGAAAAGGAGAAAATGCTGGTAAACAGGATCTCTTCAGCTTTAGCAACTGTAGATGACTTAACTCAGGTGAGCACTGTAGGGCCAATGGCCCTCTTGTTCATTAATGCAATATTTTGTAAGATATTATTGGAAAAATAATTTCTCGTTTACAACATCAGGGTACTTTCACACAGTTAATTTATTTAGCAAGCTTAAGGTTTAACAGATGATGATAGTAAGATAATATTTGTAAGGTGACTGAATTTCTATACCTCCTAGGAAAATACATGGTTATGGTGGTACATTTGAAAGTATAAAAGTTGATAGCAGCTGTATTGTATATTACAGGATGTTTGAAGATCTAGGCCTTCCCAAGAAAAGAAAAAGTTGTGTTGACTGCCTGTCAGGTGGCATGCAGAGAAAGCTATCTGTTGCCATAGCTTTTGTAGGTGGATCGAGAACAGTGATTCTAGATGAACCGACAGCGGGTGTTGATCCCTACGCCCGTAGGGCCATTTGGGATCTCTTGATAAAATATAAACATGGTCGGACTATTTTACTGTCCACACATCATATGGATGAGGCTGACTTGCTCGGAGACAGGATCGCCATTATTTCTAATGGAGAGCTGAAGTGCTGTGGTAGTTCACTGTTTTTAAAGAACACATTCTGTGAAGGCTACCATTTGTACCTGGTGAAAAAGGAAAAGGAGGAAGGTCAGTTTACTCTTTACCACACAATCTAGAGTTTTAACAATCCTGAAGAAGGCTTTGGAAAACATTGTAGGAAAAGGAGAAAATGCTGGTAACCAACATTTTCTCCTTTTCCCACAATGTTTTCTATCTACCCTTTGAAATGGAAATTCCATGATTTGAATTACAATTTTATTTGTCGTCTGCCAAGGCTTTCAATTTGGACAATGGTAAAAGAACTCTTTGTTTACCAGCTCATTTATGCCTGGTTTCATGTATAGTCACGTCCTGTAAGTTTGTGTTACATTTTAATTTGAAGTAATTGGTATTTTTCTGTTACAACAAACATTGGCACCGTCTAGAGGCTTGTCTAGCCTTTATTTTCAGAGTATATATCTGGACTCAGATATCACTCTTCTTAACTCTTTACCACACAGAAAAATTTTAGACTGCTCCCAATTGGAAGCATTTGCAGACGACAAAATAAATGTGACTGAAAATTTGAAATTTGTTTTGAGAAATGTAGAAAACATTGTGAGAAAAGGAGAAAATGCTGGTTACCAGCATTTACTCCTTTTCCCACAGTGTTTTCAAAAGCCTTCCTCCCCAGGGTCGTTAAAACTCGGGATTGTGTGGTAAAGAGTTAAGCCAACTATAATTCTCCAAACACAAGTTTTGAATGAAAAAAAAAAAAAAAAAATTTGGCAGTACAATCGGTGTAATCGGCACCTACCTGCTTGACTACATTAACCCCACTCTCTAAAATCCTTCATTACACCCAGTTTTACAAACAGACATGATGAAGTATTTAGTTTATCTGCTGGATAACGTGGCAATATTTTCAATCATGTGACTACAAATTGGCGCCAACTGTAACAAGTTACAATGATTGTTTGAATAAATATCAGCCAAGTCACATGATGCAATTTCAAAATGACAGGGGGATAGTGATGTAGGTCAAGGTGGGTTTTCTTTTAAATGTCTGGATTAAATTGAATGAATGATATTTTCTATGACGCTAACTAAAAGATGAAATTAAGAAATTAATTTGCAGTTGAGTCTCTACATTGTTAAATTTTGATGTTTTTCTTGATCCGACCAGAACATTGTGAAATTGGGACAATCAACTCAAATTAAGTTCTCATATTGAATCCATGTGAAAACCTTGTTGCATCAGGGGAAATTAATTCAAGAGCAGAAACGTTTTCCACATGGAGTTATGCTTGAAGATATCAACCCTTGTGAATACTAGGATAGTGGCCATCTATAATTATTTTGTGTCATGTACAAGTTTCAAAACTTACCAGAACTTTCTGTAAATTAACCTTGCAGAAGTTTTTTATTGGCATTTTTGGATTTTCATGCTGTGAGTTGATTCCAACTTTGTCAAAAGCATGCATGACAACAAATAAATTATTACATTTGTCTCAATACTTTTCTTTATTACTGCATTGTATTTTCAATAAAAGAAGTACATGTTTGCATTCAATTATAAGCTGCTATTTGTTACAGATATTCGATCTTTGGATGACATTGAAACGACAGAGAATTCCCATGGTGCCTTTACCTCAGTGTGTGAAGAGTCCAAGGTTACAGAGTTTATACAGAAGCATGTGCTAACAGCCTATCTGAAATCAGAGAGCAGACGAGAGCTACATTACATACTTCCGTACGAAGAGGCAAAGAAAGGAAATTTTGAAAAACTGTTTCAGGTTTGTTTTTGGGGGTTTTTTTTAAGTTGAAATTCATTCCAAAAAAAAAAAAAAAAAAACGGGGCAAAGGATGATTCAAGTGGGAAAAAGTTGGATTTGTCCATATTAGGAGTGATATGATGGCACAATAATTCCACTAGTAAACAGTTTTGATTCACAGTTTAACCTTTCAACACAAAATCCTGAGTTTCAACAACCCTGAGGATGAACCCTTTTGAAAATTTGTGTGGTTAAGGGTTAGAGGTCTTCTCTATTAGGGTTGTTGAAACTCGGGATTGTGTGGTAAAGGATAAGAGTGGTTTGTTGCATCAGAAAGAAATAGTACACGAGAGGTAACTGGTCGATACAAATGACTGCACCAGTCCCTGTTTTATAACAGGTTCCTATGGTCTACCCAAGCCATGGTACTTCCCATTTACCAAGACCTACTGGTGTGGTGGACAGCATAAAACCTATGAGAGTGACTGTACCAGTGTGTTAGATCTCTGCAGAAGGAATATTAAAAGGAGAAAATGGTGGTAACCAGCATTTTCTCCTTTTCCCACAATGTTTTCTATCCCCTCAAGAGCAAATCTCATGATATGAGTCACACTGAAATTGCCATCCCCAAATGCTTTCAATTCAGACAATTCTGCATTTTTGTTGTGTGGTAAAGCATTGAAGAAAAAAGATTTTGACCCCCATTTAAGGACATAGAGTCTGGTTCCAAATTATTAGTTTTCTGCTAGAATCTATTGACAGTTGATAAGCTTTGCAGATGTATACCTGAAATGAGACCTGCAGTGAGTTTTTGAAACAAACAATAACAACAATAAAATGTGAGAATGACATAACACAATCTTCACTTCACCTCATTTCCTTGTAGAAAAACAAAAACAGCACAATATTTTTAGAATATTGTTGTGAAAAAAGGGCTACTTAACCTGTGGCACATGTTTATATGTGAAAATATCATGGCAAGAGGCAAAACAGTCCATTAGGGGCAGTTTTTCTTTCAGCCACAATGTTTTCTGAAGTGGTTTGTTTGTATGTTTGTTTTGTATTGGAGTTTAAGGCCATTTTAACAGCTCAGGTCATATCATGGGGGTCAGTGATGCACTCATGTGTTTCCTGGCTTCTTAAACCAGTACTGACACAACTTTCTTTCTAAAGCCACGGACTTCTTTTCTCACATGCATCAGAGGTGAGATGAGAAAAATCACTTGAAAGAAAGTTTGCCTCAAGCGGGTATCAAACTCGCAACCACCAGGTCACGAGACAGATATGCTAACCTCTGAGCTACCCGAGTGGTTTGCTTTGAAACATAGAGTTGCCTGCAGGAAGTTATTGGTTAACCCTGTACCATACAATCCCATGTTTTAATGACTCACAGAAAGATAGATTTTGAAAACATTGTGGGATAACTAGCATTTTCTCTTTTCCCAAAATGTTTTCTACCTATTCAAAGACAAATACCATCATTTGAAAAACATTTGAACTGTTGTCTGTAAATAACTGTAATATTGGCAAGTCCAAAATGATGCCCTAGGAAAGGATTTACTGTCTATTGTTTTAAGGCCTTAGAAGCTGGACACGAGGAACTGCACATCAGTAGTCAAGGTGTGGCTGACAGCACACTGGAAGAAGTTTTCCTTCAAGTCACAGAAACAGCATCTAAAGAAACTATAGGTATGAAACATATTGCCAATTGACTCTGAGGACTAATTAGTGTTTTGAATGTATAGAGGCTTCATGGGACTCAAGTAGGTTACTATAAACTTAACCCTTTCCCAAACAAGCCCTGGTTTTCACGTGTCTGCAGTACAAGTCTTTTGAAAACACTGTGGGAAAAGGAGAAATTGCTCGTAACGAGCAATTTCTCCTTTTCCCACAGTGTTTTCTACACTCTAGTAGGTTACTATAAACTTAACCCTTTCCCAAACAAGCCCTGGTTTTCATGTGTCTGCAGTACAAGTCTTTTGAAAACACTGTGGGAAAAGGAGAAATTGCTCATAACGAGCAATTTCTCCTTTTCCCACAGTGTTTTCTACCCTTTTTGAGACCTTTCTGCCATTTTCATCAAATTTAAAATTGTCGTCTGCAAACGCTTTCACTTTGGACCAGTCCAAAATTTGTCGTTTGGGAAAGGGTTAAAAGAAAACACAAGATACAAGTAAAGAAAAGAGTGATCCAGATCTTACATCTACACTGAACAAAACAATGTCTTGTGAGGTATACGAGGCATTCACTGCCACTTAATTCTGTACCAAATGAAAAAAATTTTAGACTGGTCCAAGTTGATACCATTTGCAGATGACAAATGTTGCTAAATTGATGGAATTTGTGATAAGATAGAAAACATTATGGAAAAAGGAGAAAATGCAGTTTACCAGCATTTTCTCCTTTTCCTACAATGTTTTCAAAAGCCCTTTTTGGGGGGGGGGGGTCGTAAAACTTGGGATTGTTTGGTAAAGAATTAACGTCTTTCTCAAGCACAAAAGTTACCAAAAGGGTTAAAACAAATCTAAAACTCACTTGTGTGTCTTCTCCTTTTATTTTGTTGCAGAAGAGGCACCCAAACCATTAGAAAATCTTGAAGGAAAATCGGAAGAGTCCCAGTCAGTATCATCTTCACTGCCATTGGCTGAACTATTAGATGAAGCAGCAGGTGGCCAATCAGAGAGCTCAGAGCAAACAACCAATGAGAAGGAAGCTACAGAACTTGAAATTAGAAATACATGTGATACCCATACTGGACATAATGTACTAGAGATGGGCCATATTACTGAAAATTCAGCCAATCATGAAGCAGAGAACATTGCAAACATGGAGGAGGAAGGTTTGATATCCTTGTATTGGGGCCATTTAACCTTTAACCCTTTACCAGACGACAAACCTTTAGACATCCAATTTGAAAGCATTTTGCATAAGACGAAATAGGTGTGACTCAAAAAGTGAGTTTTGTTTTCGTAAAGTTTCAAAACATTGTGGGAAAAGGAGAAAATGCTGGTTCCAGCATTTTCTCCATTTCCCACAATGTTTTCAAAGGCTTTCTTTCTCAGTGTCTTTAAAACTTGTGATTGTGTGGTAAAAGGTTACCCAAACGATGGTGTGTTTAAATGACCCTGAGGAATAAAGCTTTTAAAACATCATGGGAAAAGAAGGAAATGCTGTTAACCAGAATCTCTACTTTTCCCACAATTTTATTTACCTTTTCCAAGGCCTATCTCGTCATTTGAGCAACATCTAATATATCATCTGCATATACTTTCGGTGTGGGCAAGTCTAGAATTTTGTTAAAATGCTTAAAATTTTCACCAGCATACATCTCTTTTTTTCATCTTGTGGCAGAACACTTTTGAAAACATTGTGGCTAAAGGACAAAGAATTTTGCCTTTTGCCACAATATTTTATCTTGTGTTAGACCTTAATCAGGGTTTGTCATTCAAACTTTTTTGATCTTTGAAAGTCTCCTGGTGCAAATTTCTTTCTCGATATAGTTGATAGGGATTTTAATGGAAGAGCTGTTACTTAGTTACAGTTCTATTGTACAGGACAAATAGGAGGGTTCGGTTGTTCGTAGTTTGTCAAGCTACGTGTAGATAAAAATGGTATCTACGGCACTGGATGACCTACACATGAGCCAGACTCTGGCATCTCCGTGATGCAAATCATCACATTACTATGGAACCATAAAATTCATTTTGTCTATAATTTACTGAATTATGAGGAACACTGGACCTTTGACATGCAGTAAATTTACCAAAAGCTGAAAGTTGCAACCCAAGTCAGCCTGATGCATGATACCAAGCAAATCATCATATTACTATGGAACCATAAAATTCATTTTGTCTACAATCTACTGAATTATGAGGAACACTGGACCTTTGACATGCAGCAAATTTACCAAAAGCTAAAAGTTGCAACCCAGGTTAGCCTGCACAGGCTGACCTGGGTTAATACTTTTTGCATATGCATTAACCCTTTACCAAATGGCAAAATTTAAGATCCACCCAAATTGAAAGCATTTGCAGATGACAGTTTCAATGTGGCTCAAATAATACGGTGTTCCTTTGATAGGGTAGAAAACATTGTGGGAAAAGAAGAAAATGCTGGTAACCAGCATTTTCTCCTTTTCCCACAATGTTTTCAAAAGCCTTCTTCCTCAGGGTTATTCAAAGTCATCTTTATGTAGTAAAGGGTTGTTAAGCCCCTTTTCATAGAGCATGATACAAATATTTTTAAGAAGCAGCTATTTTTTATATATGGTAATTGATAAATCTATGGAGCTGGGGTTCTCCCACAATGTTGTCAAACTCCTTATTTCTCAGGGTCCTTATATCTAATTGAATGTGGACATATTTTGAGCTTCAAGCATTACTGCATATTTTTATTTTATTGTTTTCTACAGTTGATAGAAAGAACTTGGAGATGCTAAGTGGGAGAGGATCTCACACGTTGCCCAGTAAACTATTACTGCTGAACCATTTCAGAGCCGTCATTGTGAAACGATTCCATTACATCACACGGAACTGGAAAGGTCTCTTTTCACAGATCCTTCTGCCAGCATTGTTTGTGTCGGTTGCCATGACAGTGGCCCTGTCAGCCCCTAAGGATGAAGATCTTCCACCACTGGAGTTGAGTCCCTCTCAGTACTTTAATCTGACACAGCCTGTTGGAAACTACATACCATTTTCTAATGAGTATGTGAGTAACAGGTCAGAGAAATATTTGTTAGATGCGGGACCTTCTGATTTGATTGGGACATTCCATCTCCCATCTGGTTAGTGATTTAAATTTTTCAGGGTTATATTTGCTGTATACCATAAATGCTTAACTCTTTCCCAAAATGACAAAATTTTAGACTCTCAAAATTGAAAGCATTGACAGGTGACAAAATTAATGTGACTCAAAAATTGAAATTTGAGTTGAGAAGGGTGGAAAACATTGCTGGAAAAGGAGAAAATGTTGGTTACCAGCATCTTCTTTTCCCATAATGTTTTCAAAAGGCTTCTTTCTCAGGATCGTTAAAACCCTGGATTGCTTGGTAAAGGGTTTACTCTTTCCCGAAAAAATGCCAAGCCACCCTAGCTCTGTTGGTAGTGTACAGGACTTGAGAAGAGGAGGTTGCTGGTTTGATCCCGGCTTGGCCAATTTCTCTCCGAGGATTGATGATAGTCATTGCAACAGGATTCATTCCTCTCTCACTGCTGATCATTGTTTCAACGATGGTTATGTGGGAAAGCAGCCAGTGGCTTGGAAAGAATATTGTGCAGAGAACTGGTAAAAGAAACTCTAGGCATGGATAGGTGCACTGGCCACCGCGATATAACTGAAATAATGTTGAAAACAGCATTAAACACCATTCAATGAATCAATCAGTCTTTCCCAAAATAATAAATTTTAGACTCTCCCAAATTGAAATCATTTGCAGATGACACATTAAATGTGGCTGAAATGAAAACATTTGTGTATGAAAGGGTAGAAAACATTGTGGGAAAAGGAGAAAATGCTCTTTCCACAATATTTTCAAAAGCCCTTTTTGGTAAAGGGTTAATACAATGAAGCCATTAATATGCACCCATGATGTTACATGCTCATGCAATAGATAGCTTCTAAGAATATGGGGGAGGTGGCAATGATTGATAGGGTATTAAGCAACTACTTCTTCTTCAGTCTTTTCCATATCATTAACTCTCACTATTAACTCCGGAAATTCCACTTTTTTCCTAGTTCTAAAAACAAACTTCTACTGCAGTCAAAAATGACTTTCCTCTTAATTTAAAGACAGGGTAGCAGATGGTGTAGATCTAAGATCAGACTGCACGTTCTGTGCAGTCTGATCTTGATCTGTGCCTTCCGCAAAAGCTACTTAAGTCGTCATTAGTAGTGAAAGAGTTAAAAAAAAGTTACATAGTTACATAGCTGGGATACATATTGGTTCATTTTATACTTATACTTTTATACTCGCATAACAAATTTAAAGCAGACAAAATCATACCATGAATTGTGAAGTATTTAATCAAATAATAACAAAAAAATTTGTGTGTCAACTTTTTCTGTAAAATTAATGAGACATTGTAAAACAATGAACTAGCAAACATTGTCACCTTTCATGGTTCGCACAGGTCTTGAAAAACCCTTGAATTTGATCTTTGCCTTATAAAACCCTTAAAAATGATTAACAGCCTTATAAAACCCTTAAAAACTACAGAAAGTCCTTAAAAAACCCTTTAAAATTGTTTCGCGAGTGAGCTGTAGTTTTATTGCAGGCCGGCCTCAAATCAGGTCTTTCTAGTATACACGCAAAGATAATGGGTACCAGTCTATTATGACATGCGTATATACTTGTACCCGTCCTAATGGTAGCAGAAATACTCGATAATGGAAAGCGGGATACCACACAATGATACGGAATAAAATACGGACCCTTTTCTATGTCGTTTTCGGGAAAAATCTAATGTATTAAAACAGAATCACGATGAGTTCTCTCACAAAACTATCATTTGGATTTAACTTTCTTTTGAAAACGAGAAGAAAATGGATATTTAGATGCTTCATCAAAACTAATATAATAAAAGTTGAAATCGGCGATTTTTCCGCGACGATCGGAACTAAAGACGTAGTTTTATACATGATCACAGAACGTAGACGCTTTACTATTCATGATTAATAAGCATTTCAAAAACGTTGAGTGCATGAATCAGCTCTTTTGAATACGTAATCGGCGATCGTCTGCGAGGGAAAAATATCTTCAACCATGGGAATAAACTGTATGAAAACCAATATTTGTGCATATGTAGTGTTTTGTCGGCCTTAAATTTCAAGTTTGAGTCCTTAAAAAATCCTTAAAAAACCCTTAAATTTTTCTATCAGTATTTTGTATGAACCATGCCTTTATACTTTTAGGAGTCGGGGCCACCTGTGTCCTGAAGTCGGCTTTCAACAGTACGCTAGATGAGGATATTTTTAGAAACTTCAATGTATCCCATCATACATTGCAACTGTTGTCAAAGTATTATGAAGATGGCTGCCAGAGGGTGTTTGTGCCTGGGATTCACCTGGAGAATTATGTTCCGGCTGCAGATGTAATACCAAATCTGCCAGAGGAAGATTCCGATAATACAAGACCTCCGTGTAAGTGGTGGTTTGTTTGGCATTTAACACCATTTTCAACAGTATTGTCATTATGTCATGGTGGTCTGTGCAGGGTTCCATGCATACCTTGAATTTCAATGCCAGTATGGTCGACGTACCTATTTTCGTGGGGTACCTGTTTTCGAACCCGAAATGATATCCAAGTTTTCTCGTGAACTAAAAAGTGAACGACGTCACTGTTTTGTGTGAACCGCTCATTTGAATGTAAACAACAGTGTCACTGCAGCTAATTTATAAAATGCAACAAAAACAAGAAAGTACGAATGTTACTACAGGAAAGCCCGATTTTAGTGTCAAATTTCTTATTACTTTTTTCAACCCTATACGTGCCGAATTTAAATTCTCTTGTCTGATACTTTATTTTAATCCTGAAAAATGCCCGACATGTGACATTGTCAGTCTCGATGCCAAAAAGTCATGTGACCATACTGGAATAATGTGACAAGAGTCCGGTCTATAATTAGATCAGAGAATTTCGTGACCTATTTTGTTCGGTCACTTATGATTGAACAATTTTTCCAGAACATTCGCTGCTACAGAGAGAAAATGTTTCCAGCCCTTTTATTAAGATATTCAATATTTTTCAGATGTTTTACGATAAAATAGTGTTTAAAATAATTCCTAATCTGTCCTCATAGGTGCTTATAAATTGATAGAAGGGACCAGAATGCCTTAATTTATGTTATTTTAGTATTCTGATGCTGCCGTCACGAGAGGGCAAATGGCCGCCATGACACTAATCCATCCTTTTCATCGCGCTTCAAAAACTTAGGATAATTGACTCAGAGCTGCTCATTTCCATTGTTCCAAACAGTCCCTCCTTGTGATAGTTAAGGTTTTTAATGAGTTTTGGGGTACATAGTGAACTTTAGTGTTTTATTTATGAGCTGTTCTATAAATATTGAAAGCCACGAAATGAGGTCATGTTTTCCCATATGTCAATTCAGCTTCCGGCAAAATATTGAAGGGTGAAATATGTTCTTGCCGTTGAATATGCATGATTCAGGCAGAATTTATGTTTTTATATGCATTTACATTTGATTTTTTTGTTAATAAAACGTTTTTTGTGATCAGTTCTTCATTTAGATATGCTTAAGCTAAAATTGTCAATTTAGTCCCACGAAAATAGGTAAGACCACCATACATCGCAAATTTCATGGAAATATTCTTTCAAAGTCACTGGCTGCATGTGAAAGGGGGCCGAATCTTGTTTTAATGGCTTTCCTCAATCCACATAAAGAATTTCAGCTTAGCCAGGAATTTGAACTTGCAGCCCCTGAATAACTAGATGTAAACTTGACTTGGTACATGGAAATGGTAGTGTTTATTCTTTCCCCTTAATGTAACCACCATGAATAAGGATTGATTTTTTGTAAATATAGAATACTGGATACTGTTTGAAGAGCTATCTGTTTTTAAATACATACTGTAACTAGTGTACTATATAGAATATCATGGAACAAATATAGATACAACTTATCAGAGCATTTTCTTTTATTATCCCCCACCCAAGGCAAGGGGATATTGTTTTTGTATTGTCCGTCCGTCAGTCGGTCCGTCTGGACTGGTATCTTCTAAAATCCTTTACGAAATCTGATGAAACTTCATACACATGTTCTTTATGTAAGTCGGCCTACACACATTTTTTGTTTTGTTTCAAAAATGGTCTGCTACATGCAGGGAATTTGTCTACAGGATAAGGGGGGGTTGGGGAATACTGAATGTATTAACTTAACCCTTTCCCAAACAGGCCCTGGTTTTCATGTGTCTGCAGTACAAGTCTTTAGAAAACACTGTGGGAAAAGGAGAAATTGCTCATAACGAGCAATTTCTCCTTTTCCCACAGTGTTTTCTACCTTTTTTGATAATTTTCTGCCATTTTCATCAAATTTAAAATTGTCATCTGCAAACTCTTTTTCAGTTTGGACCAGTCCAAAATTTGTCGTTTGGGAAAGGGTTAAATCCCCATATTTTTTTTACTGTGATAAAAAGGTAATATGTCAGCTGATATCTGTTTACAGACAACGTACCCACAGGGAGATACTATCCCCACTGTACCTGTAAAGAGGACAACACTGGGTTTGCCTGTTCGGAGGATGGTTTTGTTCATCCACCAGAGTTCAGAGTTGTCACGAGAGACGTCCTACAGGATATAACCTCCAAGAAAACAAGCCAACAAACAGATGAAATCGGAGATTTTTATATGTATACCACGGATGAGTACAGATTACATAGGTAAAGTATATTTTGACTTTTAATCCTCTCCTACTCAAAAAAATTTAGACCTTCAAAATTGACAGCATCTGCAGATGACGGTTGAGAAATTGATTCAAAGTGAGCTTAAGTTTTTCAAAAGGATAGAAAACTTCATGGGAAAAAGAGAAAATGCTGCTAACACAGCATTTCCTTTCTTTCCTATGATGTTTTATGCTCTTTTATAGACAAACTTCGCCTTATGAGCCATATCTAATTTGTCGTCTGCAAATGCTTTCAGTTTGGACAAGTGTAAAATTTTGTGGTGTGGTAAAGGATTAAATGGTAAGGAAAGATTGCCGCTGCCACTTTGGACATTGTTATACATACTGGTAATCACATTTAGGTTGGAATATTTGTCTTAATATGACATCAAGATCGATGTTGCATGTGATGTAGATACTGATTGGCCTCTCATAAAGTGGTTTACTCTTTACCAGAGGATGAAATTTTAGATTTCTCCAAATTGAGTGCAATTTGCAGACGACAAACTTAATGTGGCTCAAGTAATAGTATTTATCATTAAAAGTGAAGAAAATATTGTAGGAAAGGAGGAAAGGGCTTATTACCAGAATTTTTCCCTTACCTATAATGTTTTCAAAAGCTTACTATTTTCACGGTTGTCAGAACTCGGCATGTGGAGAAAAGTGTTAAAGGTGTTTTCACACAAATATGTAGATATTTATGTCACTGCAGTGAATTGTTTTAATAGCTGTGGAAAATGGACCAGTTGCCTGTGACAGACTATTGTTTGTTTTACTGCAATGCTTTCCATTCGATTCATGAAACACATTTTTCTTTCCTTTAAAGTGAAGTAAAACTAGAATAGTTTATCAGGTTTTAGGTTTTGGTCTCTGTGACAGCTTTTTTATGATTTTGCATTCTGCCCTCTCCCAACTAGTTGTATCATGATGATAAAATCATATCAGTATTGCAACTTCTCATAATGAACCTCTAAAGTCAAAATCCAGTTAGTCAGCATAACTGTTTCTTCTTTTATTTGTGGTATATCAAGATAAATAATTAGTGGAAATGAAAATTTTGTAAGAGGTATGGTGTCTTTAGTTTGTGGCATATAAAGGTAAATAAGTAGTGATATTTTTGTTACAGGTATGGTGCCTTTAGTTTTGGAACTGAAGCTGAATCTGTGCCAGAAGATTTTGGAAAAGACAGTCCAACACTGTTTAGAAATCTCGCTGTTAGAGGTACAACTTGGGTGAGTAGCCAGTGATTACTCCTCCTTAACGTTCTTCTTCTATTTCTTCTTCTATCTCTTCTCCTCTTTCTCCTCCTCTTTCTCCTGCTCCTTTTTCTCCTCTTTCTTCTCTTTCTCCTCTTTCTCCTCCTCCTCCTCTTTCTCCTTGTCCTCTTTCTCCTCATCCTCTTTCTCCTCCTCTTTCTCCTCTGTTGTTTGGATCATTCAAATGTTGATATTATTCTGTTTAATTTGGCTTTCAACATTATTTCAGTTACCTTACAGGGCCAGTGCACCTATTGATGCTTTCCTGGAGTTTGTTTTACCAGTACTTTGCACAGTATTCTTCACAAGTGAAGCATTTGAAAGCAAAATAAATGAAAAAGGGTATTTTCAGCTTGTAAGGGAAATCCAGATATTACAACTGCGCTAATGAATTGGTTTTGTGAAATAGTGTTGGTATAGGAGCACACTACACAGAATATGAACTACAGAATAAGCAAGTTCAGTTGGTATACTAAGGATTAATTCCTGTCTTTCCGATGGACTTTATCAAACTTCCTGGTTGACACAAATCTTCCGCCAGTGGGTAGATCAAGATTAGACTACATAGAATGAGCAACCGGATACTTGTTCTACAGATTCTGATATTGTGTGATTTATTCTGATGAAAAAAGCCCTGAATTGCACTAAGATTTACTAGGTATCATTATTGACCAAAGTAGTATACCAAAGTATTCACTCTAAATATGAGAGAAAGTAAACTTTATATAAAGAGCAAGACAGGAGGTTAGTCATGATAGATGGAGAAATTGTGGTCTAGAAAAAATTAATATTTAATTCAAATCAAGCTTAGAAAAAAATCAAAACCCATGTTGACTCTTTGCCACACAATCCCGAGATTTTAACGACTCTTAAAGAGAAGGCTTTTGAAAACATTGTGGGAAAACGAGAAAGAGTATTTTGTCTTCGGCAAATACCATCAATTTGGACCTGTCAAAAATGTGGTTGTGTTGTGAAGAGTTGAAATATATAACAGTTTTAGAGAATCTTAACCATTTCCCAGATGACAAAATTTGGACTCTTTGAAATTGAAAGCATCTGCAGATGACAAATTTTAAATTAGTACAAATGTACTAAAGCTCTCTTATAGCGTAGAAAACATTGTGGGAAAAGGAGAAAATGCTGGTAACCAGCATTTTCTCCTTTTCCCACAATGTTTTCTGCCCTATCAGTGACAGAAATAATTTTTTGAGCTACATTTATTTTATGGTCTGCAAAGGCTTTCAGTTTGGATGAGTCCAAAATTTTGTCATTTTTTAAAGAGTTAAGACACGGAATAGTTTGGTAACTAGGCGAAGATAGATTATTTTGAAGGTACATGGCAATAGTTTTGCTCTGTCAAATAACAGAAACTATTGTGTATGAACTAACTGTATTTTTCTGTTGTTACTTAGGTTTGGTATAACCAGAAAGGTTATCATTCAATGCCAGTGTATTTAAATACACTCAATAATGCAATTCTACGAGCCAATTTACCCAAGTCAAAAGGGCATCCAGCTGCATTTGGTAAGTAATCTACACATTTATTCATTAACCCTATACCACGCAATCCCAAATTTTAATGATCCTGAGGAAAAAGCCTTGTAAAAACATTGCAGGAAAAGGAGAAAATGCTGGTAACAAGCATTTGCTCCTATTCCCACAATGTTTTCTACTCTTTCACAGCCAAATCTCATAATTTCAAGCACACCTAAATTGTTGTGTGCAAATGCTTTCAATTTGGACAACTTCAAATTTTTGTTGTTTGGAGAAGAACAGTTTGCAAAATGATTTCATGTCGTGATAACAAAATGATCGTGGGATTTTATGTCAGAAGTAGGCAAATTTGTAAAACACAGGGGGAAAGAGCGAATGTGCTAGTTACTAATCTTTCCTTTTTCCCCACAATGTTTTCTTGCCTTTTGAGATAACATTCTCATCATTTGAACCACATACGTCTCCAGCAGATGTTTTCAGTATAGAGGAGTTTAAATTTTTATTGTCAAGGAAAGTTTCAGACCTAAAAATGCTAAGAACTTAGTGTGCAGTTTGATGTTTGATCCATGCTGTCCATATTTTTTGTTAGGTGTTCCAGTGGAGCATGTACTTGTAAAAAGTGCATGCTCCTTTTTATTGTAAATTTAAAAAAAAATCATCCACTGTAAGAGTGCAATAAATTGTGTATCTGTATGCTTGTAGGTCTATACAGTATAAGCCATGCTCTGTGAAAAGGGAGCTTAATGCATCTCCGTCATGCATTATACCACGCAAGTTGTCACATAATATTTGTTCTGTTGTTCTGTTCACAATTATGGATTCATAAAATCCATTTAGTCTTAATAATTGACAGAGTCTGGAGGCAGAATGGTCCATGGATATGCAAAAAATTTACAAATAGCAAAAAGTTTCGACCTGGGTGGATACTTTTTGCAGGAGCATTAACCCTTTACCACACAATCCCGACTTTTAACAATCCTGAGGAAAAAAGTCTTTCGAAAACATTGTGGGAAAAGGAGAAAATGCTGTAACCAGAAAACATGGTGGGAAAAGGAGAAAATGCTGGTTACAGCATTTTCTCCTTTTCCCACCATGTTTTCTACCCTTCCAAATGCAAATTTCAACATTTGAGCCATCTTTAATTTGTCCTCTGCAAATGCTTTCAACATGGACCAGTCTAAAATTTTGTTGTTTGGTAAAGAGTTAAGCCCCCTCTTCACAGATCATGGCTTATATATAGGTTTAAAGTTCTCTGATGTCACGTTGGCAGTGGTTTGTGTGATAAGACATGTCATACATTTATAATATTCTATACTCTCTTTTCAGGAATAACGCTGATCAATCATCCAATGAATCAAACAAACAATATTTTAAATATGGATTACATGTAAGTGTAAAAAGCATTCTTGAATCTGTTAATTTTATGTGAAATGTGGTGTGTTTCAAAATTTTTCACATTCCTGTATTAGAAATTATTCTTGTGCTTATTCAGAAAGCTTTATTGTGCATTTATTTTGCTAAAAATTGCAGATGTCTTTATCTTTTTCAAGGAATAGAATATATTTTTATAAATCAATATGCTGTCAACTTCAAATAAAAATGAGGAAAATAATATTTTTTAAAGTACTCACTATAATATTTTTTTTAATCAAAATTTAAATAGTTAAAGTGTTGTTAATTTTACAGAAAGTAGGAGCATGTTTTATTCTGTGGAGATATTGCTGATAACTCATGAATATAAAAATTTCACAATGAACAGCATTATTCTGATTAAAAAAAATTCTGAGGAGAATCTTTAACCTGTTACTTTACAAATTTTTATGCCACTTCAGTGGTCATCTTGTTGTGAGACAAGGACTGATTGCTTGTTACAAGCAATGATCCTTTTTCTACAGTGCTTTCCATACTGTTGAAAAATGACATTTTCCTTTCTTTCAAACGTTAGCCTCTCCTAAAATTTCTGCCACTATTTGGTTTCTTTAACACCTTTACCACACAATCCCGACTTTAAACGACCCTGAGAAAGAGGCCTTTTGAAAACATTATGGGAAAAGGAGAAAATGCTGGTAACCAGCATTTTCTCCTTTTCCCACAATGTTTTCTAACCTTTCAGAAACAAATCCTATCATTTTAGCCACAGTTAATGTGTCGTCTGCACATGCTTTGAATTTGAATCAGACAAAAATATTGTCATGTGGTAGAGTTAAAAAGAACTGGGCAGTAATTGGTTGGTTTTAGTTTTGTAATCTATTAAACATATCTATACCAGACATGCATGTACAATCATTATCTGAAAATTTTCAGAGTTTATTTTTGTTTACTTTCAATAAATATTTTATTTTACTAGATTACAAGGTGCTGATGTACTGATTGCTATATTTATCATTGTGGCAATGTCCTTTGTGCCGGCCAGTTTTGTTGTTTTCCTTGTGTATGAGCGTTCGACTAAAGCCAAACATCTACAGTTCGTGAGTGGCCTGAACCCAGTCATGTACTGGCTGGCTAATTATGTGTGGGATATGGTAAGATGGCTTATCAGACTTACTTCAAGTAATTGGGATGATTTCTTTTGGACTCTTTACCAAACGCCAAATCCTAGACTTGTCCAAATTGGAAGCATTTGCAGACGACAAAATAAATGTGTCTGAAAAATTGAAATTTGTTTTGGGAACTAAGGGAAGAAAACATTGTGGGAAAAGGAGAAAATGCTGGTTACCAGCATTTTCTCCTTTTCACACAGTATTTTCAAAAGGCTTCTTTCTCAGGGTTGTTAAAAGTCGGGATTGTCTGGTAAAGGGTTAGTTCTTTACCAAAGGACAAATCCTAGACTCTTCCAGATTGAAAAGATCTGTAGAGGACAAATTTTTTTTTACTGGTTTAAATGAACCTAATTTCACTGACAGGGTAGAAGACATTGTGGGAAATGGAGAAAATGCTGGTTACCAGCATTTTCGCCTTTTCCCACAATGTTTTCAAAAGGCTTCTTCCTCAGGGTCATTAAAAGTTGGGATTGTGTGGTGAAGGGTCAATGCATCTGCAAAAAATATCAGCCTGCGCAGTCCAAGCAGTCTGACGTGGGTCGAAATGTTTTGCCTTTTGTAAATTTTCTTTGTGTCTAAGGACCTGTGTAACTCATGATTTAGTCAATTGTTAGACAAAATGGACATTACTGATCAATAATTATATGATGACTTGCTTGGCATAATACATCACAGGGATGCATTAAACCTCCTTTTGCCAGAGAATGGCTTTTGTTGGGGAAGTTGTAATCAAGCAGATTTTAGCTGGGCTGTTTTCAAAGAAAACTACGTATGAGGTTTTGACATAGTCTTGTCGTTGTCATCAAGCAAAAACGTTGATATTTTGTAATATTTGTCATTACTGAAGATATTTCCTTCAAACTTGGACTAGTTGTTAACTATATTAACCCCTTACCAGATGACAAAATTTTAGCCTTGTCCAAATTGAAAGCATTTGTAGACGACAATTTCAGTGTGGTTCAAACAGTCCAATTTTTCTTTGATAGAGTAGAAAACATTGTGGGAAAAGGAGAAAATGCTGGTTACCAGCATTTTCTCCTTTTCCCACATTGTTTTCAAAAGGCTTCTTTCCCAGGGTCGTTAAAAGTCAGGATTGTGCGATAAAGGGTTAAAAGGGAACCCATACAGCAGGGTCAGGTCATCGTCAAAATATTTTTGACACAGTTATGCCCCTTTTTTACCTTTGAATTTATACTGAAAATCAGGCAACTGCAGCTGAGCATTGGCACCCCCATGCGGTGCTCTTGTTTGTACCTATGAATGCTGATTGGAACTACATAGTTGATTTTGCCATCCCTATCATTCAAACGAACATGTTTTACACATTTCAGTGTAACTACGTGATTCCAGCCTTCTGTATTATTGTGATCCTGTTAGCATTTCAAATTCCGGCCTATGTGTCATCCACCAACTTGCCAGCAGTTATTGCTCTCTTCCTACTCTATGGGTAAGTAGCAATGTAATTTTAGACCAGCCCAAATTGAAAGCATTAGCAGACAACAAGCTTTGTTTTTGGAATGGTAGAAAACATTGTGGAAAAAAGAGAAAATGCTGGTTACCAGCGTTTTCTCCTTTTCACACAATGTTTTCAAATGCTTTCCTTCACAGAGTCGTTAAAAGTTGGGATTGTGTGGCAAAGGGTTAACTCTTTACCAAACGACAAAATTTTGGACTGGACCAAACTGAAAGCATTTGCAGACAACAAATTAAATGTAGCTCAAATGATGATTTCTGTCTATGATAGAGTAGAAAATATTGTGGGAGAAGGAGAAAATGCTGGTCACCAGTTACTTGTAATATACTAGAATGTACTTAACCCTTTACCACACAATCCCGACTTTCAACGACCCTGTGAAAGAGGCCTATAGAAAACATTGTGGGCAAAGGAGAAAATGCTGGTACCAGCATTTTCTCCTTTTCCCACAATGTTTTCTACCTTTTCCCAAACAAATTTTAATTTTTCAGTCACATTTATTTTGTCGTCTGCAAATGCTTTCAATTTGGACCAGTCTAAAATTTTGCCGTTTGGTAAAGAGTTAAATACAGTCAGGATGCTCTCTTTCGAAGCAATTTATAGTTACTAGCATTTCATGTAATAGTGCAGAGCTCCAGATAAGAGGGAGTGATAGTAGTCTAAATCCATCATTTCTCTTCCAAACCCTATGTTGTGGGTACTCATTAGAATCGTCTCGATGAGGCGATTCTAATGAGTACCCATAACATAGGGTTTAGTGGAGAACAATCAATATTTTCAACTTCGAAATCAAAATCACTCCCTCTATCTGTAGCTCTGTAGTGACAACTTTGTAGTTACTTGTAATGTACCAGAATATGCTTCAGTCTTCTTTATGCCACATTGGTGAAGTATCGTAAATGATGTTCTATTTGTAAATTCAAAGACTACTTATTCCCTTTGCTTAGACAGTACATCTCGGTCAATCAGATTGTTAGTTTTGGGATGTAGAGTTTGAACCATATTTTGAATTGTTGATGAATACAAACAAGGGATTTCTTCTTAGAAAGAACTTTACAATTGCCAACATTACATTGTATTAGTGACAACTTTAGCGCCCATAAATTCTAAGATTCGAGCAACAGTTGGCTATAATATCTAAACAGGGTGAGAATGCACTAAAATTTAATTAAAACAAATTTACAATGGACAACTCGGAAAAAATATTCCAAAAAAAAGATGGATTATAAGTATAAATTCAGGTTGTTTAACCCTTTACCACACAACTCAAGAGTTTTAACTACCCTAATGAAAAAGCCCCAAAAAAATGTTGTTGGGAAAGGAGAAAATGCTAGTACCCAGCATTTTCTCCTCTCCCCACAATGTATTCTACCCCTTCCTATGGTGAATTTCTATTTTTGAGTCACAATTATTTCAGTATCTGCAAATGCTTTCAGTTTTGGCAAGTCTAAAATTTAGTGGTGTAAAGGGTTAATACAGTTGCAAAAGGACCAACAACTCAATACCAGCAATTTCTCGTTTTGCCGCAATGTTTGATGATAGGAGAAAATAGTCCTCTGCAGGAGGTAATTTGTTACTTTTTTTCTACAGATGGTCTATGACTCCATTGATGTACCCAGCCTCATTTTTCTTCGGGGAGCCTAGTACTGCATACATTTTCCTCATCGTGATCAATTTGTTCACAGGCATTACATGCATAGTGTCCAGTTTCTTATTAGAGATATTTTCTTACGATAGGGTAAGTACATGTAAGCATAACCTATTACTGTAAAAATTTACCTTTGAAGCTGACAGTTTTGGAAAAAGTTTTTCTATCCTTCAAAATTTAATATTTGTGGTCCTTTGCTGTACATGAACTAATAGTGTAGGTATAAAAATGGGAATTGTTTATCCCTGTACCACACACTCCGGAGTTTTAACGAAAAGAAGAAGATGGTGGTAACCAGCATTCTCTTCTTTTCTGGAAATGTTTTCTACCCTTTCAACAACAAATTGCAAAGTGTGAGTCACATTCAATTTGTTGTCTGTAGAAGCTTTCAATTTTGGACAAATCTAAAATTTTGTTGTTTGGTAGATAGTTTTAGTATATTTTTGCATAATTTCAGTTTTGTGTCTGGGAATCATATTGTTACATATCTTGTCTTGTATATGTTGTGAAAAAAGTTTTATATGGCATTTATTCATTTGAACAGTAGATGAACAAGGTAATAAGCCACTTTTAACCCTGTACCACACAATCCTTAGTTTTAACGACCCTTCACTCTTTACCACACGGCGCCAAGCCCCCGTAGCTCAGTCGGTAGCGTACAGGACTTGAGAACAGGAGGTCGCAGGTTCAATCCCAGGCTTGACCAATTTCTTTCCGAGGATTGATGATAGTCATCGCGACAGGATTCATTCCTCTCTCACCGCTGACCATTGTTTCGATGATGGTTATGTGGGAAAGCAGCCAGTGGCTTGGAAAGAATATTGTGCGGAGTACTGGTAACAGAAACTCCAGGAAAGCATGGATAGGTGCACTGGCCGCCGTGATATAACTGAAATAATGTTGAAAACGGAGTTAAACACCATACAATCAATCAATCATTTACCACACAGCAAAATGTTAGACTAGTCCAAATTGAAAGAATTTGCAGACGACAAACTGAAAGTGACTCAAAAATTGAATTTTGTTTTGGGAAGGATAGAAAACGGCATGGGAAAAGGAGAAAATGCTGGTTACCAGCATTTTCTCCTTTTCCTACAATGTTTTCAAAAGGCTTCTGTCTTAGGGTCGTTAAAACTCGGGATTGGTAAAGGGTTAAAGGAAAAGGTTTGTGAAAACATAATGGGAAAAGGAGAAAATGCTGGTTGCCAACATTTCTCCTTTTCTTACAATAATTTCTATCCTGTCGAAGAATTTTGGTTCTTCTGTATCACTTTAGATTTTGTTCTCTGCAGAAGCTTTCAATTTGGAAAAGTCGAGAATTTGTTTTTTTTTTGGTAAAGAATATTTTGCCTTAATTTACTCTTGCTAAGATAACTCTTAGACTACTATGCCATACAGAAATTCATGAAATAATGAATAACAATATTTTGTCCTTTTCCCACAATGTTTTCAAAAGGCTTCTGGGTGGTTAAAACTCGGGGTTGTATGGTAAAGGGTTAATTATTTTGATTATCTGCCTTTTATAAGATAAGTACAAGTAGGACTAAAGGATCATATGTTTGAAAGCACAAAATAATGGTTGGCCCATGGTTTTATTTTTATAAAGAGACAAAATTTTGGACATGTCCAAATTGAAAGCTTCTGTCACTCAAGAATTAACTTTTGCCTTTGGAAGAGCAGAAAACTTTGTAGGAAGCGCTGTTTACCAGCATCTTCTATTTTCCCACAATGTTTTCAAAAGCCTTTTTCCTCAGGGTCATTAAAAGTTAGGTTTGTTTGATAAAGGGATAAATTTTCCTATTAGACTCAACCTTTGGAACCACCATACTTGTCACATTTTCTGGAATCAGTCAGCAAGACTGGAATAAGTTGTAGAAATTGCTTCAAGATCGATCTAAAATGAATGATTTTAACTTAGTAAAAATGTTATTTTAGTAAAAAGCAACATGAATGGTATGTTCTTTGCTATAAGGAACAAAATCAGGTAACATTGAATGTTTTCCTATTTTTATTTCAGGACCTGGACCGAGTACACAATGTACTGAAAGATGTGTTTCTGATGTTTCCCAATTATTGTCTAGGTCGTGGACTGATGGACATTGCATTTAATCAGTATAAAAATGAGTTCTATTATAAAACTGGTAAGGGTTTTTTTTGTGTTGGTTCAGTTGTGACTTGATCAGCCTTTGAAGTTTGAAAGATATGTAAGGTCACATATCTGTTTACTCTTTGCCATACAACAAAATATTAGACTTGTCCCCAATGAAAGCTTCTGCAGATTATAAATTCAGCCATACTCTGTGAAAAGGGGGCCGAAACTTTTTGCTTTTGGTAACATTTCTGCTTGTCAAAGGACCAGTCTACCTCGTGATTTAGTCGGTTGTTACGGATCAATAATTATGCAATGACTTGTTTGGTATCATGGATCATGGAGACACATTAAGTCCCCTTTTGCCAGGGCATGGGTCAATTAAATGTGGCTCAAACGAAAGGATTAATGGATCCATAAAATCAATTTTGTCTAACAAATGACTAAACCATGAGATAGACTGGTCCTGTGACATACAGAAAATTGACCAATAGCAAAAAGTTTCTGCTCTGTTCAGCCTTCTCAGGGAAGTTGTCATCTGGAAATGCTTTCAATTTAATCCAGTCCAAAATTTTGTCATTTGATGAAGATTTAACACTTTACTACACAATCCTGACTTTTTAACGACCCTGAGAAAGAAGCCTTTTAAAAATATTGTGGGTAAAAGAGAAAATGCTAGTAACCAGCATTTTCTCCTTTTCCCACAGTGTTTTCCAGCCTTCCCAAAACAAATCTCAAGTCTTTGGTCAAATTTATTTTATCGTCTGCAAATGCTTTCAATTTCATTCAAACCAGAATTTTGTTGTTTGGTAAAGATTTAAGAGATTTCTGTGTTTTATAGGGCAATATGGTAAAATGCAGTCTCCATTCCAATGGGAGCTGATCACCAGAAAACTTGTGGTGATGTCCATCACTGGGCTTGTCTTCTTCATCATTACCATGCTGTGTGAATACAGGTTCTTTATCAAGTCCAGGTAACCCTTGTGCTCTTGTCTTATCCTGCACTGGCTTTGGACTTGAGAGGTTCAGATAAGAGGAGTGTTATGAAATTATTAAAACATTATTTCTTAAGTAAATCTCTACAAGATGACAAAATTGTAGACCAGTCCCATTTCAAAGCTTTTGCAGACAACAAATAGAGTGTGGTTTTAACCCAGAATTTGTTTGTGAAAGGAGAGAAAACACTGTGAGAAAGGGAGAAAATGCTTGGGATTTACTGTCATAGCCCTATTGTCTATTGCCATAGCCCTGTTGTGGTCTGCATTGTCACACAGAAACTATGACATTTTATAATATCTCGCTCATTACTGAAGATACTTTCTACTAGTCAGACTAGTTGTTAACTATCAACAGGTGAATCCATGCAACAGGAGCAGATAAACATCAAAATATTTTTGACACAGTTATGCCCCTTTTTCAACAGAATTTTCTTTGAAAATCAATTTATTTTTAATAACAACTGCAGACAAGCATTTGCACTTGCATGCTGTGCTCTTGTTGCTTTTATGGTAAGATTGCTTATACAACCCACGTTTATATTTATACGGTAAAGATATGTGTATATTAAAGGGAATTTGGATTGGGTTGGGTATGATTAAAATGTTCTTAAGATTTACCTCAAATTTAATTAAGTTTGTTTAAAAAAATCAATTCAATTTTTTCCAGTCATGAATACTCTGATATCTTGAATTATGAACTCTTTATATCTGAACATCATACAATGATACTAGACAGTAAAGATTAAATGTTTTAGGTTTCAATCATGCTGTCGGTAAGTCAGGTTAAGTTCGTCAACATTTTACTCTACATTTTACTAAAAGTTGTTCTGTTTTCAACTCTTTACCAAACAAAACACATCTGTAGACTTCTCTCCAAATTTAAATTAACTTTTGTGTACAAATCAAATGTGGCTGAAATGATGGAATTTGTCTCTTGTGGTAGGAAACATTATGTGGAAAGGAAAAATGCTGGTAACCAGCATGTTCTCTTTTTCCCATAATGCTTTCAAAAGTTTTCCTCCTTAGGGTTATTTGAATCATGGGATTGTTTGGTAAAGGGCTAATCAAGATTTTAACATTGTTTTAAAGGCCCAATAGCAGCCAAAAAAGCAATGCAGGTGTTGAAATTTATTGAAATTTAAATAATACCATTTAAAAGTACGGAAAATTTTGTGAAGATGACAATCTGTTATTGTATGGTCAGTCCAAGTGATAGTCACTGGCAGAAAAATGAATTTAAAAATCAGGGAAAAAGTAAACAAAAAATGGAGTAACCTAGCAACTTTTAACTCTTTACCAAACAACAAAATTTTAGACTGGTCCAAATTGAAAGCAATTGCAGACAACAAATTCAGTGTGACTCACAAATTGAAATTTGTTTTGGGAAAGGTAGAAAACATTGTAGGAAAAGGAGAAACTCTGGCTACCAGCATTTTCTCCTTTTCCCACAATGTTTTCAGAAGGCTTCTTTCTCAGGGTCGTTAAAAGTCGGGATTGTGTGGTAAAGAGTTTCAACCAAGTTTTGAAATTAATTTCTCTGTGAGCGACTAACACTTGCAGCTACCATGTAATGACAGATTGTCATCTTCACATTAAATTCCATATTATTAAATGGTACAACTGAAAATTAAATCCATTTTAAAACCTGCATTGTTTACTTTTGGCAGCTATTGTTACTTTAACTAATACCATATAGACCTATATGGATACATATCAACAAAATAGTACAATTTACTCTGAAAAAATATTCAAAGAAAGGAAAGTATCTTTGAATGATTTCTCCTTTTCCCACAATGTTTTCTACCCTATGAAGGACATTTTATGTTTTGAGTAACATTTAGTTTGTTGTCTGCAAATGGTTTCAATTTGGAAAAGTCCAAAATATTGTCGTCTGATGAAGAGTTAAAAGAATTTAATCCATGCCAAGCCACATTAATTCATTACATTCGTCAGGTTACTGTTTGTATCTCACGCCAGGTAATAAAAAAAAAAAAAAAAATGGCAAAAGAGAAATTGGCTTATAGTGATGATTTTTGTTTCCCAAGTTGTCTGCTCTAAAAGTTGTTTTAGCCAAGTATAATTTAATTGTAATATACAACAATAGTTTTACATGGTTAAGGTGACCTATTTCCTAGCATTTACTTTCAGTTATACTTTTGTCTTTCATTCTATTTGGAGAAAGAATCTTTAACTTCACTGTTTACCAGACGACAAAATTTTAGACCTGTCCAAATTGACAGCATTTGCAGACGAAAAATTAAATAATGCAATTTTCTTTTGAAAGGGTAGAAAATGTGGTGGGAAAAAAAGAAAAAATGCTGGCTACCAGCATTTTCTCTTTTCCCTACAAGGTTTTTAAAAGCCATTTTCAGAAGGGTTGTTAATACTTGGGATTGTTTGGCGTAGAGTCTAACATGTTGATTACACAAACCTTGTTTTTCAATCACTTTAACTCTTTACCAAACGACAAAATTTTAGACTGGTCCAAATTGAAAGCATTTGCAGACGACAAAATAAAAGTGACTTTAAAATTGAAATTTGTTTTGGAAAGGGTAGAAAACATTGTGGGAAAAGGAGAAAATGCTGGTTACCAGCATTTTCTCCTTTTCCCACAATGTTTTCAAAAGGCTCATTTCTCAGGGTCGTTAAAAGTCGGGATTGTGTGGTAAAGGGTTAATTTGTCTAACTACCTGTTTTCTTTATACTGGTATCTAACATGAATAAAAATACAATACACCTTTATAACAAGCTTTTATCCTTTAGGACTAAATTTTTTTCAGCTTATTGCCATATAGGCTATTTTTAATCATACTGTTAGTTATAAAAAAAAAAAGACACAAGGGAGAAAGACTATGGAAAGGAAAATGACTGTTTGAAACATTACCAGAAACGATGCAATTGCCTGTGACTAGTAACTGCCTCTTTTCCAATTTTGTTTTCAAAAGCTTTTTACCAGACAAAAGAAGTTGTGTTTGTAGGGCAATAAAGTACATGTAGTTCAATTGAACTATCAATTCTTGTTACACAACAAAGACAGCTCTAAAAAGTTTGTTCCTATTTGATATTTCTCTTTGTCACCTAACTGTATATTATTTGGTTTTGACATAGTACATGTAATTCCTATTGATATACAGTAGACGAGCGAAACAATCTTTGGAGAAACTTTTAAGAGGTTAAGTGAATACTGACCCTTTTAACTCTTTACCAAACGGCAAAATTCTAGACTGGACCTAATTGAATCCATTTCCAGACGACAAGTGTATATAAGATGGTGTGATTTATTTATTGGATAGAGTAGAAAACATTGTGGGAAAAGGAGAAAATGCTGGTTACCAGCATTTTCTCCTTTTCCCACAATGTTTTCAAAAGGCTTCTTCCTCAGGGTTGCTAAAAGTCGGGGTTGTGCGGTAAAGGGTTAAATGAGATTCAATAAATCAATAATGTGTCGTGCATGAAAAGTAGGACCTGCCTATGAGTATTAAACCAAAAACCCTTGAAAAATGCAGACGGCAGGTTTCGAGTAATATTTGGTAATTAGAGAAAATAAAAATCAGAAAAGGAGCTTCATCAGCAATTAGATGGACCCTTGATATACTTAACCCTTTCCCAAATGATAAATTTTAGACTGGTCCAAATTGAAAGAGTTTACAGACGACAATTTTAAATTTGATGAAAATGACAGTAAGTTCTCCAAAAGGGTAGAAAACACTGTGGGAAAAGGAGAAATTGCTTGTAATGAGCAATTTCTCCTTTTCCCACAGTGTTTTCAAAAGACTTGTACTGCAGACACGTGAAAACCAGGGCTTGTTTGGGAAAGGGTTAAAAAGCCCACAATAGACTTCAAAAGTTTCGAAAAAATAAATGATAAGTGAAATTTCAAGAAGCCCAAATAAATAAATGCACAGACGCAATACTTTGGTTTGTAAGAAAATGGTTATACTTTAAAATTTCTCTTAATAAAAATGGACAATTTTTGAGATGTTTTACTTCCTGCATGAGTAAAGAAATGCTTTTTTTCACTCGGCAAACAAAAGCAAATTTGTATACTTGCAGGAGACATTATAAGTATGCCAACAACAATGTGACAGATGAAGACGTGGATGTAGCAGCAGAACGAAAGAGAACTCTTCGAGGGAGTGGGAGAAAAGATTTATTACGACTGGAAAATCTCACAAAGGTAGGTTTACAAAGTATTGAAATATGACAGGTATTTGAAGGTAAGATGGGAGTTTCTTTCCGATATAAATAGTTCATACACAATCTATATTGAAGGAAGATACTGGGATTTTTGTGTGAAACTGTAAAATATATGATTTTCTTAGTTTAAATTAGCTCTGCCATTTTAGACGAAAAACGTCAAGGTAATGTCGTTAGCCATGGCAGCATCATCGTTGTCTGTATCTTCTGTCGTTGTTATGCAAAAACTTGGACATTTTATAATATCTCTTTTATTGCTGAAGATATTTACTTCAAACTGGTACAAGTTCTTAGGTATCAAAAGGGGAACCCATACAATAAGGGCAGGTAACCATCAGATTATTTTTGACACAGTTATGCCCCCTTTGGACTTAACATTTTCAGTGAAAATAAAGCAACTGCGGCAGAGCATTGGCAGTTGCATGCCATGCTCTTGTTAAGCTTCTGTATAAATTTCTGTAAAAAAAAGCTAAAAAAGGTTTACTGATATTCAAGATCTAGATGTAGTCACACAGATTTTTAAATGGTCCATGATGATGTTGATAGGCTTAGATAGAAGATCATGCAGTTTGTCATCTCTTTGTATTTACTTGTATTCAGGTTTATAAAACAAGGAAGCTTGGTCATCACTTAGCTGTGGACAAACTCTGTATTGGAGTCCCAGCAGGAGAGGTAAAAGATTTCAGATGATTGTAGATGTAGTCTTGATATGATAATGTAATACCGGTAGTTTTGATGAACCCTTTACCAATCAATCCCAGGTTTTAAAGACACTGATGAAAAAGCCTCATGAAAACATTGTGGGAAAAAGAGAAAATGCTGCTAAAATAGCAGCATTTTCTCCTTTTCCCACAATGTTTTCTACCTTATCAAAGACAAATCTCATCATTTGAACAAGAATTGTTTTATCATTTGCAAATGGTTTCAATTTGGACAGTCTAAAATTTTGTCATTTGGTAAAGGGTTTATTTAGTCTGGGAGTGAATTTAGCCAATACTAAATACAAATTCTTGATTTTGTGAGTAGAAATTTGATTTTCTCATTTTTTTTTTTTTTAAGGGGGAGGGGAGTTTCCAAGTGAACTCTTTCAATTTTCTTTTAGTAAACTCTTTCAATTTTCTTTTATTTTCATCTCTATCATCCTACTGGGGTGGTTTAAACCTTTTCCAAACAATCCTAGGTTTTTGTAACCCCAAGAAACCATGCCTTTGAGAATAATGTGAGAAAAGAAGAAAATGCTAGTGACCAGCATTTTCTCCTTGCCCCACAGTTTTTCTGTCCTTTAAAAGGCATATTCCATCATTAGAGTAAGGTTTAATTTGTCATTCACGAAAGCTTTCTGTTTCAATATGAAAGAGTCCAAAAATTTGTCATCTGATAAAGAGTTAAAGGAAATTTCCTCAAATCTTATCTCTGTTGATATGAAAATAGTAATGAGCCATGCTCTGTGAAAAGGTGGCTTAATGCATCTGCAAAAAGTGTCGACCCAGGTCAGCCTTTGTGGTCCGGGCAGGCTGACCTGGTCAAAACCTTTTGCTATTGGCCAATTTTCTTCGTGTCAAAGTACCAGTGTACCTCGTGATTCAGTAGGTGTTATAAATTATGGATTTCATGGATCTATAATGCTGCGATGACTTGCTTGGTATACTGCATCACAGAGATGCATTAAACCCCATTAAGAGTTAACTCTTAACCACATGACAAATTTTTAGACTTGTCATAACCCCAAAAATATGCAGATGCCAAATTGAATGTGGCTGAGATTGTGGAAGTTGTCTATGGTAGGGTAGAAAACATGGTGTGAAAAGGAGAAAATACTGGTTAACAGCATTTTCTCCTTTTCCCACAATGTTTTCCAATGGCTTCTTCCTCTGAGTCGTTAAAAGTCGGCATTGTGTGGTAAAGGGTTAAGTCACATTATTTTGTGACAGTTCTTATTATTTTTTCCCGATTCATCAGATACTTACTGTGTTCATTTTATTTTCCACAGTGTTTTGGTTTACTTGGAGTTAATGGAGCTGGAAAGACAACCACATTCAAGATGTTGACTGGAGATTTAACTCCGACTGCAGGTGATGCATATTTAAATGGATACAGGTATGTCGTTTGGTTTCTACTTGAGGTCTCTCAGTCCTTCACTGTTGTGTCAGTGTTGGTTGGTCTGTGTATCATATTTTAACATTGTTAACCTTTAACCCTTTATCAAACGACAAAATCTTGGACTTGTCCAAATTGAAAGCATTTGCAGTAAACAATTTAAATGTGGATCAAATGATGGAATTTGTTTTGGAATGGGTAAAAAACATTGTGGGAAAAGGAGAAAATGCTGGTTACCAGCATTTTCTCCTTTTCCCACAATGTTTTCAATAGGCTTCTTCCTCAGGGTCGTTAAAAGTCGGGATTGTTTGGTAAAGGGTTAACCAGACAATTTAGTGTTTTTACCAGGCAGGTGTAGAAGGCTTATGAAAACAGGAGAAAAGGAAAGAAACCAAGTAACCAGCATTTTATCCATTTCCCATATGTTCTCTACATTTTCAAAGACAAATCATGTTATTTGATACACATTGAACTCCCAGTTAGGTCTTTTTTGATATTTTGTTGTTTGATAACAGAGTTCAGGAAAGTCTTTTTGATATGCAGTCATATGCTCCTTATGTTTCCAAAGCAATTAATTGCTTGATGTGTACATTATGGATCATGTTTACTGTAAGCTGCTGGTAATGCTAATTGATTCATGTAGGTCAAAGTATTTCAACCATGATCTGTGAAAAGGCAGTTTAATGCATTTCCATGATCCTTTATACCAAGCTAGCCATCACATAATTATGGATCCGCAGTATCCATTTTTTTCTTAACAACCGACGAAATCATGGGGTGGAATGGTCTTCTGACAGGCAGGAAATTGACCAGTAGCAAAAGGTTTCGACCCAGGACAGCCTGTGCATGTCGACGTGGGTGGATACTTTTTGCAGATGCTTTATACCTGCTTTTCACAGAGCATGGTTCATTTGTATTGCAAATCTCAAGTATTGGGATATAGAAATACCTGTTCTATGTTTACAGTATTTCCAAGGACCTGTTCAAAGTACAACAAAGTCTAGGATATTGCCCTCAGTTTGATGCATTGTTTGATGAGCTGACAGCAAGAGAACATATACAGTTATACAGTAGATTGAGGGGCATACCACCTTCTGAAGAGAAGCAGGTAAATACAGTTATTCAGTAGATTGAGGGGCATGCCGCCTTCAGTGGAAAAGCAGGTAAATACTTATACAGGAGATTGAGGGGCATACCGCCTTCAGTGGAAAAGCAGGTAAATACAGTTATACAGTAGATTGAGGGGCATACCACCTTCAGTGGAAAAGCAGGTAAATACAGTTATACAGTAGATTGAGGGGCATACCACTTTCAGAAGAGAAGCAGGTAAATACACATACAGTAGATTGAGGGACATACCACCTTCAGTGGAAAAGCAGGTAGATACACTTATACAGTAGATTGAGGGGCATGCCACCTTCAGTGGAAAAGCAGGTAAATACAGTTATACAGTAGATTGAGGGGCATACCACCTTCAGTGGAAAAGCAGGTAAACAGGCATTAACTCAACCCCTAAAAGCACTGAAACCAACCTAAGTTGCTTTTGCTGACAGTGTAGATGAAGATCAGACTGCACAAAACATGCAGTCTGATCTTTGATCTACACTGTCAGCTACTTCATTTCATCTTCTGGCCAAAACAACCATGGCATGACAATATTTCTGAATGTTTTTCTTCATTGAAAATTTCCATTTCATAAATTCAGCTCTCTAAGAGTTAAGCTCCAGAAACAAATGAACAGCAGACAACTCTGAAAACATTGTTATAAATCTAGGACAATGAAAATAAATCCATGTTGGATAGATAAATACCAGTGAAAAGTTACGGACGGCCAAAGGAGAAATTAAATCATATCTTCCAGATAACATTTCTGGTAAATAAGAAATTGCTTATAAACAGCAACCTTCTTTTGCCACAGTGTTTTTAGGTGAATTAATGCCAAGCCCAAGTAGCTCAGTCGGTAGAGTACAGCACTCAGAGAGTTCAACTATCTCCAGAAATAAAAGTACAGCAGACAACTTTAAAAACTGTTGTAAAACTAGGACATGAAAATAAATCAATGTTGGATAGATAAATACCAGTGAAAAGTTACGGATTGCAAAAGGAGAAATTAACTCGTTACCTCCAGATAACATTTCTGGTAAATAAGAAATTGCTCATAACCAGCAATTCCTATTTTTGCCACAGTGTTTTTAGGTGAATTAATGCCAAGCTTAGGTTGCACAGTTGGTAGAGCACAGGTAGTGTACAGGACATAGTCCAGGGGGTTGCTGGTTTGAATCTCCAGCTCAAGGATTTTCTTTCCAAGGATTGATTATAGTCATCAGGATTCATCCCCGTCTCACTGCTGATCATCATTTTGACATTGGTTATATGGGAAAGCAGCCAATTGCCTGGTAAAAATATGGTGCTAGGCACTGGTATAAGAAACACAGGAAACCATGGAGAATTGGCTGCCCTGATATAATTGAAATGGTGTTGAAAGGGGCATTTAAGACCAAATAAATACCAGGTGAATTAATGGTTACTAGCATTTTCCCCTTTTACCATGATGTTTTCAAAAGTCTAATTTCCCAGAGATGTTAAAACTCATCATTGTGTGGTAAAGAGTTAACCAGAGTTTGTTTTCTATACAGATTGTGGAATGGGCACTGAAAAAGCTGTGTTTGAAACAATATGAGAACAAACCATCAGCTACTTACAGTGGAGGAAACAAGAGAAAACTGTCCACTGCCATTGCCCTCATTGGACATCCACCTCTTATATTTATGGTAGGTTTCACTAAACTTTTTTTATTAGGTGATCTCAAAGGCAATTTTTATAACCCCCCCCCCCCCCCCCCTACACACACACGCCCACCTATGAAGTAGAGGGGGGTATACTGGTTTTACCATGTCTGTGCATCTGTCCATCCGCGAATCCTGTCTGCTTTTTGTTTCCATGCTCCAACCCAAAAGCCGTTTGACCTAGGACCCTTAAACCTTATACAGGTGTGCCTCATTACCCAAGGAGGTGCCCAATTGCTTTTTGGGTCACATGGGTCAAAGGTCAAGGTCACAGGTGAATTTTGCTTTCTCTGATTGTGCTGCTTCAGTGACAAGGTGCTGGTGGGGGGTATTTTTGTTCACTTTGTGACAGTTCTAGTTAGATTAACTATGAATTATTAAATCTGATAGATCAGAGGTAATGTTGAAACAATATGATCACAAATCATATTTGTTACTTACAGTAGTGGTGAAACCAAGCAGATACTGACCACTACTTTTGTCTGCATTTAACCCTTTACCACGCAATGCTGCCTGATGAAGAATTTTCCAAAATGTTTTCAAAAGCCTCTTGCTTCATGGTCATTAAAACACATGGTTGGCTGGTAACAGGTTATATGTGGTATGTTTTGCCAGACTTTTCCTCATTAGTCACTGCACATGATGATTTCTATATCCCCCGAAAGAATTTTTTATGGGGCATATAGTTTTCGTTTAGTCCGTCCGTCCATTTTCGTTGTTTCGTTATCTCCTATCGTTCAGTTTCAATATAGTTTTGCACAAATGTTAACCACATCAAGACAATGTGTCATGCCCAAGAAATATGTCCAAAGGTTAAAGGTCAAGGTCACAGCAAGGTCAAATGCCTTGAATTTGTACCAGTTGAAAATTTTGTCCTCTGGTAAAGGGTTAAAAGTGGTCTGCTGTAAGATGAAAAGAAATGTGTGCTGGTTCACATAGTGATGTTTTTATTTCAATTTTTGTCCCTGCCCAGGATGAACCTACAACAGGTATGGATCCACATTCCAGACGGTTTTTATGGGACCTGATACTGAACCTGATTAAAAATGGACGCTCTGTTATACTTACATCTCACAGGTACAGTGAAATCTCCATTTTTTGATTGATTGATTGTATGTATGGTGTTTAATGCCTTTTTCAACATTATTTCAGTTAAATCACGGTGGCCAGTGCACCTATCCATGCTTTCCTGGAGTTTCTTTTACCAGTACTCCACACAGTATTCTTTCCAAGCCACTGGCTGCTTTTCCACATAACCATCTTCGAAACAATGGTCAGGGGTGAGAGAGAAATGAATCCAGCCACAATGATTATCATCAGTCCTTGGAAAGAAATTGGCAAAGCTGGGGATCAAAGCAGCAACCTCCTGTTCTCAAGTCCTTTATACTTCCGACTGAGCTACGGGGCTTGGCATTATTTGAATAGACTATTATTCAAGTTTATATTGTTATGAATTGTTTCTTGGAATGAATGGAATGAACATATTTTCATAAAACAGTGTAGGTATGCTTCTGTTTGCTTATAAAATGGAGGAAAATTCCATCTTACTCCTTGAATGCTTTGAGTGATTTATGAAACCTACTCTGAAGACACATGAAAATTTGCAGTTTCAAATTTCATGAATGCTTTATATTGAAATTAAGAAAAATTGAAATTAAGACTTTGATTTGATAAAAAGTTATCAGCTTACAAGTTGTACTGAATTAGGTTAATGTAAGCATGAAAGTTTTATACTAGCCATAACTTTGACTGAAAATTAATCCAAAACAATCGGATATTTTAGCAATCCTAAAATAGGAAGGTCTTTGAAAACACAGCGTGAAAAGGAGAAAATGGTGGTAACTGCAATTTTTCTACCTTTTCAATGACAAAACTTATCATTTGATCCAGAGTTGATTTCTTATCTACAAATGCTTTAACCCTTTACCACACAATCCGAATATTAACAACCTTAAGAGAAAAGCCTTTTGAAAACATTGTGGGAAAAGAAGAAAATGCTTGTAATTTTCTCCTTTTCCCACAACAGATTCTACCCTTCCCAAAACAAATTTCAATTTTTCAGTCACATTTATTTTATCATCTGCAAATGCTCTCAATTTGGACTAGTCTAAAATTTTGTTGTTGGTAAAGAGTTACTGTGTTCAAGTCTAAATACTTGTCTTCTAGTAAAGATTTAAGTTTTGTTTGATATAACAGGATTTTACTGACATTTTATTTCAGCATGGAGGAATGTGAAGCCTTGTGTACGAGACTTGCGATCATGGTGAATGGAAAGTTTAAATGTTTGGGCAGTATACAGCATCTCAAAAATAAATACGGAGATGGATATACATTTAGTCTTCGTCTGAAAGGACCTGACTTTGACCGTGCACAAAGACAAGCGCAAAGATTTGTGCAGAAAAACTTTCCAGAGGCAGTGATCAAAGAGTGCCATTACAATTTGTTACAGTTTGAACTGCAATGCCAGAATGTTTCTCTTGCCTATGCGTTTTCTAAATTGGAAAGTGCGCAGAAAGATCTCAATGTGGAGGACTATTCTGTCAGTCAGAATAACTTGGATAATGTAAGTTAAAAAATTTTAAAGGCAGACAAACAGATAAGAGCAGTATTATTTGGTTAAAAAAGTAACATCTCTGTAGTTTTTCACTTGAACCTATGTTGTGGGTACTCATTATGACCCTTCCATCATGAGTATTGGAAGAATAGGTTTGAGTGAAGAAAACTTTACGAATCTATTGACCCATGCTTATCTGGATCTCTGTTAAAGTATTATGTAGTCAAAAACAAAAGAAACTGATAGGCCTCCTGGAAGACCATTGACATCTTACCATTACTATACACCTTTTTATCTCAGCTGTTTTGGAAGAAAATGTTGAGGTATTGTCATGGCCCTTGTGTCATCTGTGTCAGCATTGTTGTCATCCTCATGCTAAAACTTTGATATTTCATTATATCTCTGCCATTACAGAAGATATTTACTTCAAAGTCAGACTAGTTGTTGACTATTAAAAGGGAAACTCATACAATAAAGGCAGGTAACTATCAATATATTTTTGACACAGTTATGCCCCTTTTTCAACTTCAACAAGTTTTTCCAGGAAATCAGTCTATTTCTAAAAGCAACTGCAGCTGAGTGTTTGCATGTGATGCTCTTGTTACTTCTAGCTACAGATCACTTTTTAACTGTTTTCCAAACAATTTAGTGTTTTAACAACCCTGATGAAGGAGGCTTTTTAAATTTTTTTTGGAAAAGGAGAAAATGCAGGCAAACTTTGAAAAGAATTGTTGAAAGCATAATATATCTTGAAACTTTGTGTGTCTGTAAATCATACTTTTCATACTAATTAAGAAGATCCATTTTGGAAAATGATGTGATAGCTAACTTAGAAAGAACTCTGAATCTAGAAGTTTTCCACTTATGACATTTAATAAAGTATTTATGGCTTAGAGAGGGATTGCAATGGAATGTTGTCAAAGGTTATTTGGCAAAAAGAAAACTTGCTTTTGTGGCTGATTGCAAAGAGGATCAGTTCAGAACTTCCCGTAGACACCTTATCTCATCTTGCAGCAATCAGCATTTTCGTCTTTTCCTGTCATGTTTTCTACCCTTCCACAAACAAGTTTCAATTTTTGAGTCGTATTTATGTTGTCCACTGCAAATGCTTTCAGTTTGGACATGTCCAAATTGAAATGTCCAAAATTTTGTCTTTTGATAAAAAGTAAACTTGTTACCAAACAACAAAATTTTGGACCAGATGAAAGTATTTGCAGACGAGAAATCAAATGAACCTCAAATCATTATTTCTGTCTTTGATAGGTTCATGTAGAAAAGGGTTAAAGATTTTAAAAGTTTGAATTCTTTATTCTTTTTTTGTTGTATGCAGGTATTTATAAACTTTGTCAAGCAACAAATGGAAATTGTGCAAGAATCTGAAGAGTTGGACCAAACTGCAGTGAGCGCTATGTCACCTCCACAGAGAAGTCTAGCATTGCCCAACAGGACAATGAACTGTACACAGGAGGAGGAAGACACAGATGAAGAGTTGATAAGGGAGATAACCCACTCTGAGCTACCTCTGGAAACAGAGGATGATGAACCCTTACTGATGTTTTCCGGAACTGGGGTAGGTCCATTTATGGGATTACTTACTAAATGGAAAAAAGAAACTTAGGGTAAACATTTTATGTGCTAAAATTATCTGTTTAATTCAATATTTGGTTCATTGCTAGGCTTAACATTTCTTGGCAAATGGAAAAATTTCATTACAATATGGCTAGTAGTTGTAGAGCTTTCAAATTATTTCGATGGTACTCCCAATTATTTTCAAGTAGTTCAGCAGTTTAGTGGTTATTGCATAAAATGTTAATAGTGTGTTTATTTCTCTGTTTAGTGTGTGGCAAAGGGATAATTGAAGACTGTGTGTTTTGCTTATGACATCAACCAATGTAGACACTTCTTTTTTATCTTGCAGTAAGACCAATTTTGAAAACACTGTGACCAAAAAAGAAACTGCTCTTCTTAGTTATCTTTTCCTTTGCCACAATGATCCACATGTATTAACTTAGTAACCTTTTACCACACAATCCCGAGTGTTAACGACTGTGATGAAGAAGACTGGTCCAAAATGAAAGCATTCACAGATGACAAATTAGGCACAGAGGATAAAAACTGAATCAGAAAAAAGTAGAAAACATTGTGGAAAAAGGAAAAAAAATGCTGGTTACTCCTTTTCCCATGATGTTTTCAGAAGTCTTCCTCTTCAGGGTCACTGACAGTCAGATTTGTTTGGTAAAGAGTCAATGCATTGCTCATAGAGACCAAGTGAAAAGAGAAAAGAATTATCAATAACATTTTATGATTAAAGATGCACCTATATTATGATGAAATAAGTCATTACCCAAGTTAGTCCAATGTGAAGCATATACAAAAAAGATAAGGGAAAATCATGTGGCCATTTACAGCAGTGGGTCCTTCATTGCAGGTAGTCGACTAGTCAGGTTTGACTGTATTCTTCTTGATACTAGATGTTTAGAATCGGCCAGTTTTCCTTGAATTTCATTTGTGGATTAACTAGTTACCAATGATTGTTTGTTTGAGCAACCTTTGGGAGGATTCCCTTTGAAAGCAATGTGGGAAAAGGAGAAAATGCTGGTATACTTGGCATTTTCTCATATTTGTATCTCATTACAAATAGATTACATCATTAATTTTGGGCTACATTTCATTTGCCCTCTACAACGCTTTCAGTTTAGACTAGTGTAACATTTTGTTGTCTGGTGAAGAGTTAACTCTTTACCAAACATTCCTGAGAAAGCCTTTAAAAACATTGTGGGAAAAGGAGAAATTGCTGGTAACCAGCATTTTCTCCTCTTCCCACAATGTTTTCTAATCTTTAAAATTTCATAATTTCGGCCATATTCTTCAATATGTAATCATCAAATGTTTTCCATTTTGACTAGTGTAAGATTTTGTTGCGTGGTGAAAAGTTAGTTACATTCATTGTTGTCTGTTGTTACACTGGGTGTTAAAAAAGAAATGTTTTTTTACTTGTTTCAGACTCACCTTACTTTATTAAATATGGATCCCATGACAGCTTGAAATCCATGACAACAGAACAATCACCATGACGACCAAAGAAGGAGTTCAGAAGAGGGGTTTTTGGTCCTACATTTTTTGCGTGTTCTCTTCTGCAATAACAGAAAAAGAAAGCATTCACAAGATATTTCACATGCATTTACATGCAACATATTTTCATCCATTTTATGTTGTACATGTACTTTCATTTATATTTAAAATCTTGTCCATTTCCCAGACTTTCGTAGTGCTTAAGGATTTGTCTTTATCCATTGATTGCATTTACTAATTTTCCGTTTTCAGCCATATAGTATTGATAATTTTATATTCTGTCTCATGATCTTTGTCTAGAGCAAAGTGCTTTTAAATAGGCAAGCATTTTTTCAATAATTTAATGTGATAATTATTGTTTTGGTTATTGATTTATTTGTGTTATTGATTGATTTTTTTTTTTTGCAAGTTAGTTACCATGACAGTGTGCCTAACCGTTTACCACACAATCCTGAGTTTAAGAAACCTAGTGGAAAATGCTTTTTTTAAACTTTAATGGGAAAAGGAAAAAATGCTGGTGACCAGCGTTTTCTCCTTTTCCCACAGTGTTTTCTACCCTCTAAGAGAAAAATCCTTTCATTTGATGGGTCAAAAATTTTGTAATGGTGGTAAAAGGTTAACCCTTTACCACACAAGAAAAATTTAGACTCTTCCAAACTGAAGGCATTTGCACACGACAAATTGAATATGGCTCAAATGGTAGAATTTGTGCGTGAAAGGGAAGAAAACACTGCGGGAAAAAGAGAAAATGCTGGTAACCAGCATTTTCTCCTTTTCCCAACATGTTTTCAAACGGCTCCTCACTCAGGGTCATGAAAACTCATGATTGTTTGGTTAAGGGTTAAGCATTAAGCCAGCAGTAGAAAATGCTCTGCAGTAGAAAGTCTTCAATTATCCGTTTGCCACACAATCCTGAGTTTGAAGAAGCCTTTTGAAAACATCGTGGGAAAAGAAGAAAATGCTGGTAACCAGCATTTTCTCCTTTTCACACAATGTTTTCTACTCTATCAAAGACAGAAATCATCATTTGAGCTACTTTCAATTAGTTGTCTGCAAATGCTTTCAGTCTGGAGTAGTCTAAAATTCTTTCGTTTGGTAGACAGTTATACAGGGAAATGAAAAAAAGCGAGAAAAAAAAAAGTACAGTCAATCCTAAACTTCTAAAAAGTATCGCCCTAACCCTTTACCACACAAGCTCAGGTATTAACCACTCTAATGAAAACTTAATAATCTTAAACTCTTTACCAAAAAACTATATTTTAGACACTGCCAAATTGAAAGCATGTGCAGACGAGATTTAAGTGTATCTCAGATGATGGGATTTTCTTTTGGAAGGGGTTAAAAATTTTGTGGGAATAGAGAAGATGCTGGTTACCAGTATTTTTTTTTTATAGCTCCCCTGAGCATGAATTGCCCAAGGTTAGCGTTTGTGATCGTGCTACAGCTGAGCATTTACAAAGGCATAGCGTCCTCTTAACTCTTTACCACTTGATCTGGAGTTTTTACATCTTTTAGTAAGGCCTTCGAGAACATTGTGGGAAAAGGAGAAAATGCTGGTTACCAGCATTTTCTCCTTTCCCTACAATGTTTTTTACCTTTTCGAAAAGAACTTTCACCATTTGAGCCATGTCTGATTGGTTGTCTGCAAATGCTTTGAATTTAGAAAGGTCCAAAATTTTGTTGTTTGGTAAAGAACTAATTTTTGTAGAATTAGATCAGTTTTCTTTCTAGGATTGTTGATGTTCGCTGAAATAGATGTAAATACTTTCAATTTATTTATGGATTTTGTTGTTAATCTACTGTTTATGTTTTTACTTGCTAAGAGTTCTGATTGCTATGTTGTAGAGTAGGAAAACTCAGTTATTTAAAACTTATGTTCTAGTGAATATTTATAGATGACAGGTTGATATAGTAGGATCTTAACCCTTTACTACACAACCTCGACTTCGAACGACCCTGAGGAAGGAGCCTTTTGAAAACATTGGTAACCAGCATTTTCTCTTTTTCCCACAGTGTTTTCTACCCTATCAAGGACAAATTTCATCTTTTAAGCCACCTTTAATTTGTCGTCTGCAACTGCTTTCAATTTGGACCAGTCTAAATTATTGTCATTTGATGAAGGGTTAAATTCACCTGTTTATAGCACTAGTCTTTAAGTCTTAATAAAAAGGGCATCTATGTTTACCTTAACTCTTTACCACACAACAAAATTTTAGACTGGTCCAAATTCAAAGGATTTGCAGACGACATATCGAATGTTGCACAAATTATGAAACTTGTCTTTGAAAGGGCAGGAAACATTGTGGGAAAAGGAGAAAATGCTGGTAACCAGATTTTTCTCCTTTTCCCACAAAGTTTTCATTAGTCATCTTCCTCAGGGTCGTTAAAGTTGGGATTGTGTGCTAAAGAGTTAACTGTTTACTAAACAAAGAACTTCACATTTCACACAAATCAAAATTAAAAGCATTTGCAGATGACAAAGTTAATGAGACTTTATTTACAGGATTTGCCTTTAAAAGGGTAGAAAACGTTGTGGGAAATGGAGAAAATGTTGTTGACCAGTGTTTTCTCCTTTTTACACAATGTTTTCAAAAGTCATCTCCCTCAGGGTAATTAACTCCTTATGATTCCTAAATGACACAATTTTTGATTCATCCAAGTTGACAGCTATTGCAGCCGACAAATTAGGATTGGCTCGTACGATGAGAGTTGTCTTTGATAGGGTAGAAAACATTTTGGGACAAGGAGAAATGCTGGTTACCAGCATTTTCTCTTTTTTTCCCAGAAAGTTTTTGGGAGCCTTCTACCTAAGGTGGTTAACTTTTTACCACACGACAAAATTTTAGACTAGTCGAAATTGAAAGCATTTGCAGACGACAAATTAAATGTGACTTTAAAGTTGAAATTTGTCATGGGACAGGTAGAAAACATTGTGGGAAAAGGAGAAAATGCTGGTTACCAGCATTTTCTCCTTTTCCTACAATGTTTTCAAAAGGCTTCCTTTTTAGGGTCGTTAAAAGTCGGAATTGTGTGGTTAAGGGTTAAGATTCGGGAATGTTTAGTTAGAATGTTTAAGGGTTATATCTCCAGACTGTGTGGTAAAAGTTTAACCCTTTCCCAAACAAGCCCTGGTTTTCACGTGTCTGCAGTACAAGTCTTTTGAAAACACTGGGAAAAGGAGAAATTGCTCATAATGAGCAATTTCTCCTTTTCCCACAGTGTTTTATACTTTTTTTGATAACTTTCTGCCATTTTCATCCAATTTAAAATTGTCGTCTGCAAACTCTTTCAATTTGGACCAGTCCAAAATTTGCCGGTTGGTAAAGGGTTAAGCTTTCAATAGCTGATATATTGATCTAGATACTTCAGTTGTTGTACCAAATAATTGAGCCATGCTGTGGCAAAAGGGGGTTTAATGCATCTGCGTAATGCATGATACTAAGCATGTCATCACATAATTATGGATCCATAAAATCAAGTTTGTCTAACAACTGACTGGATCATGAGGTAGAATGGTCCTTGGACATGCAGAAAATTGACCAATAGCAAAGGGTTTTGACCCATGTTGGCCTGGGCAGATGCACTTTTTGCAAATGCATTAAGCCCACTTTTGTAAGAGCATGGCTCAAATAAATCTGATCCTCTACAATGGCTGAAGAAACAAGTCAAATGCAGACAAAGAGAACTGGATCTGTATTCACCAACCATTCTTAACCCTTTCCCAAACGACAAATTTTGGACTGGTCCAAATTGAAAGAGTTTGCAGATGACAATTTTAAATTTGATGAAAATGGCAGAAAGGTCTCCAAAAGGGTAGAAAACACTGTGGGAAAAGGAGAAATTGCTTGTTACAGCAATTTCTCCTTTTCCCACGGTGTTTTCAAAAGACTTGTACTGCAGACACGTGAAAACCAGGGCTTGTTTGGGAAAGGGTTACGAATATTCTTAGTCTTATTCTCCAAGATTTTCTACGTTTGAAAGTAACACAACTCCTGATTGGCTAAACCATTTGGTTTAGCCAATCAGGAGTTGTGTTACTTTCAAATGTAGAAAATTCTGGAGAACAAGACAAAAAACATTCTTAAGAATGGTTGGTGAATACAGACCCTGGTATTCATTTTTCCTATGAATTAGGATGAAGTAATGGATAGTGTAGATCAAAGATTAGACTGAGCATGCTGTTTTGTTTGATTTCATGTTACTTTTTAGTCTTGCAAAGGATCATTAAGATGACATTAACCCTTTACCACACAATTCTGACCTTTCTGACCCTTTGAAAGAATCCTTTTGAAAACATTGTGGGAAAAGGAGAAAATGCTGGTAACCAGCATTTTATCCTTTTAAAAACATTGTGGGAAAAGGAGAAAATGCTGGTAACCAGCATTTCTCCTTTCCCCACAATGTTTTCTACCCTTTCCTAAACAAATTTCAATATTTGAGTCATATTAATTTTGTTGTCTGCAGATGCTTTTAATTTGGACAAGTCTTAAATTTTGTCCTGTGGTAAAGAGTTAAACATTGTCTAGATGAGAAATAAATCGTTAGGGAATTGTTCTTATATTTTTAAACCTACATGGTTGTGTAATGTCTTTGTGATAAATGTTACAAACTCACTGTCATTGAAATAAGCTTGCTGGTAACCTGTCACCAAACAATCTAAAGTTTTGATAACCTTGAGAAAAGAGGCTTTTGAAAGCATTGTGGAAAAAGAAGAAAATGCTTGTAACCAGCATTTCCTCCTATTCTCACAACGTTTTCAACCCTTCCAAAACAAATTTCAATTTTTCAGTTACATTCGTTTTGCCATCCGCTAAGTGCTTTTAGTTTTGACCAGTCTAAAATTGTGTCATTTGGTAAATAGTTAATTGATTAAAATATCTCGAAACAGACTTGCTGTAAACCAGTAAGCCGCACGAAAGAGTTTTTGAAAACATTGTGAAAAACTTTTAGTAGAGACTTAAAGTGTTCTTGAAATAGACTTGCTTTTAACCAGTTGCATTTTATACCCTTTTCTGACCAAGTGGAATTTAAGAATTTGGATGAAAGAAATTAAAAAAAAAAAAATCATGTTTTTTTTTTTAATTTTAATCCATTGGCAGCTTAGACAATATTATGACATTTGAAAACAAAAATGAGAAATTGTTAACTTTTTCTCCATTTGTGAAGGTGTTTTGTAAATGTGCCTGAATATGATAGAAGGAGTTTAACAAAGCTATGCTTTTTATCCAATACCACACATTGTATGATACAGTAGAGGAAAAGGAGCAAGTTCTTGTTATAATGGTTCTTTACTCCTTTTCCCACAATATATTCCACATTACTAGTAAACAATCTTTTAAATGTTTTTTTCCACCCTCAAATAACTTACTTGTACTAGTGATATCTCAAAAAATAGGCTATATTGTAATTGGTTTAAGCAAAGAACAATGCAATTGTTTCAATAGATATTGTTTTTATTTTACTTATGTTTAAGACTTTTTAATTATTGTTGTTGTGTTCATATTGTTTAAATTGATTATATATTTACAGACTTCGAAGTTGGGTAGGTTTGGGTTATTTTGGGAATCACAGTGTAATAAATGAAAAAGATGAAAATTTAAATATTTTTCGATAAACTTTAACCCTTTACCACACAATCAGGAGTTTTAAGAAAGAAGCCCTATGAAAACATTTTGGACAAAGGAGAAAATGCTGGTAACCAGCATTTTCTCTTTTTCTCACAATGTTTTATACCCAATCAAAGACACATTCAATCATTTGGGTCACATTTAAATTGTCGTCTGCAAGTGCTTTCAATTTCGACAAGTCTACATTTTTGTTTGTTTGGTAAAGAGTTAACGGTACATTGTATTGCTTTGAAAAAAAAACAAATTACGCATGGTAAAACTTGCAGATGATTTAATTTTTTAATCAGACTGCTAGTTTGTGGCAGGAGAGAAATTGGTTATAACAGTTTCCTCTTTTGTTACAATGTATTTGAATATATTCTTGTATTAGACCCTTTGCCCCCACAATCTTAAGTTTTAACGACCCTGAAAACATTGTGGGAAAAGAAGAAAATGCTGGTAACCAGCATTTTCTTCTTTTCTCATAATGTTTTCTTCCCTTTCCAAGACAAATCGCACCATTGCATGAGGCATACTAGCATTTAATTTGAGGTTTGCAAATGCTTTGGATTTTGGCAAGCCCCAAAATTTTGTTGTCTGGTAAAGGGTTAAACCTTAATACCTGTCGACTTCCAGTATTTTACAAGGATATTTTCAAAGTTATGCACAGCAAAGTTTTTATGGAGGAAATGAGTTACACGTACGAACAAATCCATCTTTTTTCTGAGCATAGGCAGCTTAAGTTGAAGTTTTATCTTGCCACTTTATTTGTTTGTGTTTTATCAGTAACTTACTTTTGCTGTTACATACACTGAAGCACACATGTTTGTGTATACATGGGCTTTTGTTCAGTAAACTGCCTTGATTGTTTGTTGCATTGAATGCTATCCTTCATTTGCTGTAGAGGAAATAGTTAAAAAATATCATGAAGAATGAGAAATTGAGTAAATGTGAGCATTTTCTGCTTTGGTTATTCTGACTTTTTTTTGTGGCAAGTTTTAACCAGATTTTATAGTGGTGTTTCTACAGTTATTTCCCTTTATCTTTTTTCAGCGTTTACCCGATAAAATTACCGAAAGATGATTTCCATTTAAGCTTTTAGCACACAATTTTGAGTTTTAACACCTGCAACAGAAAAGGTTTTTAAAACCATTGTGGAAAAAGGAGAAAATACTGGTAACTGTTTCAAAGACAGTAATCATCTTTTGACCTACATTGAATATGTTGTCTTCAATTGCTTTTAATTTGGACAAGGCTTAAATTGTTTTTTTTCATTGTAATGGGTTAAAATAAGTGTAGTGTATTTAACCTTTAGTACACAATCTCATGCCTTAACAACCTTAACCCTTCACCACACAGTCCCAACTTTTAACGACCCTGAGAAAGAAGCCTTTTGAAAACATCTTGGGAAAAGGAGAAAATGCTGGTAACCAGCATTTTCTCCTTTTCCCACAATGTTTTCTACCCTTCCAAAAACAATTTTCAATTTTTCAATTGCATATATTTTGTCGTCTGCAGATCCTTTCAATTTGGACTAGTCTAAAATTTTGTCGTTTGGTAAAGAGTTAAGAAGAGGAACTTTCAAATAATTTTGGGAAAAGGGGGAAATGCTGGCAGCCAGTATTTTTTCCTATCTTCACATTTTTTTCTGTCTTTCCCAGGACAAGTTGCATCATTTGAGCCACACTTTATTTTTCGTTTGCAAATGCTTTCAATCTCTGCAAGTCTAAAATTTGTCGTCTGCTGATGAGTTAACTCTTTACCAAACGACAAAATTTTAGACTGGTCCAAATTGAAAGCATTTGCAAACGACAAAATAGATGTGACAGAAAACTGAAATTTGTTTCGAAAAAGATAGACTACATTTTCTCCTTTTCACACTATGTTTTCTTTCCTTCCAAGGAAAAATTTTTTCATTTGATTCACATGTAATTTGTCGTCTGCATTAGCTTTCAATTTGGACAAGTCTAAAATTTTGTCATTTGGTAAAGAGAAGTCTTTGCAGACAACAAAATTTTTGTCTCGTCAATACTGAAAGTATTTGTAGATGACAAATGTTGGTAAAATAATGAAATTTGTTACTGAAAAGGTAGAAAACATCAAGGGAAATGGAGAAAATCCTGGTTACCATCCTTTCCTCCTTTTCCAGAGATGTTTTCATCAGCGTTTCTCCTTAAGGTCATACAAACATGGGATTGTTTATTTAGTAAAGGGGTAAATATAAATGCATCCTATTATAGTGGAGTCCAGCCCTAGTAATTCAGTGTAAGGCCTTGTCAGGCCTTGTAGTTGTGTGGTTGTGACTCAAACCCCGGCTGGTCATGATTCTAACCAAGGCTTGGTCAGAGCTTGCTATGGAAATAGTGAAATGATGAAAGCTGTAAGCAGCAGGATGAACTCCTCGCTCAATGCTGACATGTACCGTATGCTAACTGTTTGTGTGAGAAAGCAGCCAGCGTCATGGAGAGACTGTTATGAATGGTGTTTTATTAAAAAAAAAAAAATCTTGGAATGCATTTATAGATGCACTAGCCACCATGTTACATGTTACTGAAATATTGTTAATGATGATTTTCACATGCCATGAAATACTGTTTATGATTTTAACCCTGTACCAAACAGTAAAATTTTAGAGTTGTTCAAATTGAAAGCATCTGCAGATGACAAACTAAATACAGAATGATGAATTTTGTCTTTGATAGAGAAGAAAACATTGTGGGAAAAGGAGAAAATGCTGGTTACCAGCATTTTCTCCTTTTCCCACAATGTTTTCAAAAGGCTTCTCTGGCAGGGTCATTAAAAGTCCAGATTGTGTGGTAAAGAGTTAAGATGATTTTAAACACCATGCAAAGTGTTAAAGATGATTTTAAGCAACAAACACAAACTAACATAAAATAGTGTATGGATCTTTTTAAGTTTGAATGGAAAAATAATGGATATTTTGTTGTTGTATTTGAGTGCTGTTTTGTCTCCAAAAATCCACTCAAATAAGAGATGAAAACTGGAGAATAACAGACTGCCAATTTGAACATGTTAATTTGAAAATATAATACAACTGAATGTTTTATTGTTAATTATGTTTAGAGATGCTCAATAAAAATGGAGAATGATACAAATTCTTGTTTCATTTTTCAGCTTCCCTCATATACCAACATTTTCTCCTTTTCCCACCCTTTCAAATACAAAAATGATCATTTGAGCTACATTTGTCATCTGCAAATGCTTTCAGTTTGCTAGATTTGTAAATTGTTGTCAGTTGGTAAAGAGTTAACTAATTACCTTCTGAAACAAATTTTCAGCAGGTATCTTTGAAAATATTCATGTAAAACAGTATAACTAAGATGGAGTAAAGTATTAACTCTTTACTGAACGAAAAAATTTTAGACTTGTCCAAATTGAAAGCATTTGCAGACAACAAAGATGGCTTAAAGGATGAAATATGTCATTGATATGGTAGGGAACATTGTTGGAAAAGGAGAAAATGCTGGTTACCAGCATTTTCTCCTTTTCCCACAATGTTTTCAAATGGTCCTTTTCTCAGGGTCGTTAAAGCATGGGATTATGTGGTAAAGGGTTAAGATACAATTTTACTACCCACAATTGCCCCATTTTGCCTGAATGTTCTCAAAAAGTTCTGCAGGGACATAAAAGGCTGTACTAATGGGTTGATGGCTCAACACAGCAACACATTACCACTCGCATGCATTTTTGGTTCGTCTTACATGTCTAGCTCGCTAGCACAGTCAGTTGTATGCCACAAGGGGTCACTTGTTCGAATCCCCAGCTTGACCAATTTCTATCGGAGGATTGATGGTAGTCATTGCGACAGGATTCATTCCTTGCTCACTGCTGATCATCTGTTTCAACGATGGTTAAATTGGAAAGCAGCCTGTGGCTTGGTAAGAATATTGTGCGATGTACTTGTGACAGGAAAGCGTGGATGGGTGCACTGATCACTGTGATATTACTGTAATAATATGTAATGCTGTTAAATGCAATGCAAACAAACATACAAACAGATTCGTGTCAAAAGGAGAAATTGCTAAAAGCAAGAAGTTTCTCCTGTTCCTTGCATGTTTTCTCTTGTAAACCATGTACCATACCTCAATTTAAATTTTACATCAATATTTTCAAAGCAGTCTAGTACAAAATGTGTTCTATAGTTTACAAAGATATCTTCACCAGATGAGTAAAGTTAGACTTGTCCATAACAAAAACACTTGCAGATAACATGTGACTCATAGAAAAGAAAACATTGTGGGAAAGGAGAAAATGCTGGTTACCAGCATTGTCTTCTTTTCCCACTATGTTTTCAAAAGACTTACTTCCTTAGGGTCATTGAATTTCAGAACTGTGTGGTAAGGAGTTAACACTTAACCTGTTAAATAAGTGAAATGAAGCTCAACCCAATACTACAAAGCTAATTTTTTTTTTTTCGAGGTATTTTTTGTGGAAAAATATCTCCTTACCGGACAGTGTAGATCCAAGATCAGACTTCATGTTCTGTACAGTCTGATCTTGATTTTCCCTGTCTGCAAAGGGTCTTTAATTGGTGCAAAGCAGCCTAGGGGTTGATTGGCTGAGCTGTGAAAAAGATCATGAAACAAAAATACTCTTTATGTTAACCCATGGGCTGCTAAGCTTGACTCACTGACCATTTGCGGACAACCTAGATCAAGATCAGACTGCACAGAACATGCAGTCTGATATTGAATCTATACTGTCCGATGAGGAGATATCTTACCTCCAAAAATACTTTTGAAATAGGAAAATTTGGGTTTTCACTATTGACTTGAAAGTTTCGTTTCTTTTATTTAGCAGGATAAGAGTTAATTGATTATGTGGTTTGAATTATTTAGAAGATCTTATCAAACCAAACTTGAGTTCATGTGTGACTGGATGAAAAAGTTAAAAAAAAAAGGGGGTCGCCAGAGCTTGAGTAGTGGATGTTGAGCAGGCAGTTCTAAACGATTTATGTCGAGGAAAAATAAAGAGCGAAGGAGGGAGGAATTTGTAAAGGGAAATAACCAAAACAAACTTCAACTATTTAACAGAGTTATTTCCCTTCGTCCTTGTTCAGCTTACTTTTACAAATGCATTTCCGCAGACCGGCATATTAAATTCGGCGATCATGAAACTGCTGCTTTGATACAAAAAGACTTTATAGCTGCCCTTTATTGACCTGTTTATTGTTAACTTAGGCCAAGTTTTCCACGTGAAAAACGTGCACTTCTTCAATCTCGTGGTGCCCCCAAAATTGAAATCGGGGATCGTATATATATATAACACATTTAAGATCCCTGTTTAAATGGAGATCTTGCACCAACACCAATGATCATTAAAAAAAAAAAAATCAATATAGACTTTACACCAAAGCAGCAGAGAGACCATAATATTCAAGCTCAGAAGAACCTGTAGACAGACAGACTTATCTTGACTAATATTGGCCATATTTCTCAGAAAAGTCACCATGATATGGATGATGATGGACTGATATCTCTCCATCACCACTTTTTTGTATTGTTAGCTAATACCAAAATTACATTACGCGGGTTTGTGTACATTTATTTGTAGCATCTTTCAAATTGTAATAATCACCGAAAATATGCGTGTATTATCCAGCAGACATCTCTTTACTTCTGACTAATGTAGGGATCTACATTAACAGCGGAAGAATTAATGTGTTGACGACGTCAAACGGTCTCTTTGGAATTCGGTCGTCTGCGAAAGAGTTCAAGAAGACAGCCATGGGAACTGCGACGATAGACCATCAAATCTGTTTCCAGCCTGTTGTAGGTATTTTTCTAACTGTAAATGAATCTAATTGAATATTGTTGAGCAGAGGTCCAAATTTGACGCTGCTGTGAAACTTTGCATTCCAGATATCGCTACGATGTCGTCAGCTTCGTCAAGTGTGAGCGCCCGCCATTGTTTGAATAAGTTTTCACCACCTGTTAAATATGTAAGTAGAATCAGTGTCACTTTTTGTGTGAATTTTAGATTTATTGAAATAGCATACATTCTTGGGAGGAGAAAATCGGGATACATTTTATGAAGAAACAAATAATTTGACACAGATTTCACAGTCCATTAACCAAGATGATTGAAGCCTACCATAATACAAAAGAAATGTAGATCTAGATCTACAAGTTAAGATATGATAAAAATGTGAAAATAGATGTCACCTATATCTACCTGGTTGCTCAAGTTTACCAACTCTTCTAAAATCCATTTTAAGTGCATTTTTAACTCTAAAAGTTACCAAACAAGAAAACTTTAGACTTTTCAAAATTGAAAGCATTTGCAAGTGGCAAAATAGATGTGACTCAGAAATTGAAATTTGCCTTTGGAAGGGTAGAAAACTTTGTAGGAAAAGGAGAAAATGCTGGGTTACCAGCATTTTCTCCTTTTCCCACAATGTTTTCAAAGGCTTTCTTTCTTGGGCTTGTCGTTTGTTACAGGTTTATTAATAGACTGACATCCTGTAATGGATGCATTCATGACACATGTGTCAGGATTGCACAAGTAATTGGTCCATTTGCATCAGTTAGTCATACTAATGATTTTTGAAAACTTAGTGACAGAATTTACGGATAATTCGTATATTCTTGTTTAGTTCTACAGAAGATTTTAGAAAAAAAACAAGGTCTAGAAATTCACCTTGGAAATGATGTGTTAGGTCAAGACTCACATTTGTGTTAATATTTCAGGTATTCTTAAAGTTTGGTAGTGGTCAAGTCAGGACATGGTTATGCAGATGACGAAACTTGGACGAGACTGCATCAGTCACTTGTATATTCCACTCTCAAAGGTATTAACTCTTTAAAAAAAAAAACGACAAAATTTAAGACTCGACCAAATTGAAAGCATTTGCAGACGACAAATTAAATGTAGTGCAATTGATGATTTCTGTCTTTGTCAGGTTAGAAAACATTGTGGGAAAAGGAGAAAATGCTGGTTACCTGCATTTTCTCCTTTTTTCCACAATGTTTTCAAAAGCCTTTTTCATCAGGGTCGTTAAAACCGGGGATTGAGTGGTAAAGGGTTAAATTAACCCTTATCCTGCTAAATAAGCGGAAGGAAACTTTCAAACCGATAGTAAAAATGAAAAATTTGCTATTTCAAAGGTAATTTTGGGGAAAAATATATGTCCTTATCGGACCTTGTAGATTAAAGGTCAGATTGCACGTTCTGTGCAGCCTGATCTTGATTTACACAGCCCACAAAAGGTTGTTGAGTTTGGCTTAGTAGCCCAAGGGTTAAACCATCAATGGAACCAAACTGTCTGTTTAACCCGATACCACACAATCCCAAGTTTTAACGACCCTGAGACAGAAGCCTTCTGAAAACATTGTGGGAAAAGGAGAAAATGCTGGTAACCAGCATTTTCTCCTTTTCCCACAATGTTTTCTACCCATCCACTAACATATTTCAATTTTTGAGTCACATTTATATTGTCATCTGCAGATGCTTTGAATTTGGACCAGTCCAAGATTTTGTCGTTTGGTAAAGAGTTAAATGTTTGACTATAACAAAGCCGAACTCTTTACCAAACAACATGCAGGATAGCATTCTCGTAAGATATGGATTTTCTGCAAAAATTAAGGTTTAATACTTTAACTCTTTACCAAACGACAAAATTTTAGACTGGTCCAAATTGAAGGCATATGCAGACGACAAAATAAAGGTGATTCAAAAATTAAAATTTGATTTGGAAAGGGTAGAAAACAGTGTGGGAAAAGGAGAAAATGCTGGTTACCAGCATTTTCTCCTTTTTCCACAATTTTATTTTTTTAAAAGTTTTCTTTCTCAGGGTTGTTAAAAGTCAGGATTGTGTGGTAAAGAGTTAATAGAATTTAATGTGAAGACATAAAAAACATTGTAGCATAAGAAGAAATTGCTCAATATCGGAGAGATTTTTTTTCACATATTTTTATCAAAAATGGCATGCTGCAAGACAAAACAAAGCTGTCTGCTCATGGTAATATTTAATCATTGTTTGCTCATGCAGCAACAAATGACATTATCTGTTTATCTGTCAAGTAACAGTTGAATAAATTAGAAATTTGTGCCGTTAGGTCATGATTGATCTGTGTAATCAGCTGATGCTATCTCAAAGAGTTTAGTTTATTTGACAAAGTGATTGTTCTGTGTCACTAACTGATGAAGCATGTTTCTAGGAAACAATTATTTATTCATTTTTACTTTTACAACAGGGAAAAAGTGATGTACTGAATATCTTCTGAGCACTGGTAGCTCAGTCGGTAGTGTACAGGACTTTAGAACAGAGGGTTGCTGGTTGGATCCCTGACTCGGCCAATTGTCGAGTATTGATAATAGGCAATGCAAAAGGATTCATTCCTCTCTCATAGCCGACCATTGTTTCGACTATGGTGATGTGGGAGAGCAGCCAGTGGCTTGAAAGAATATTGTGGGTAGTACTGGTTAAAAAAACTCCCAAGAAAGCATGGATAGGTGCACTGAATGCTGCGATATAACTGAAGTAATGTTGAAAATGACATTAAACACCAGACAATCAATCAACAGAATTACTTGGAGAGTAGAAGCATCTATATTAGCAAGTTTTCACTTGATCCTTCTCCAGATAATCATGTCTTAATGAGCGTGAAGAAAAAAACTTTCGAAACTATGTGAGAAAAGGAGAAAATGCTGGTTACCAGCATTTTCTCTTTTTCCAGCAATGCTTTCTCCTCCTTCACAGCACATCTTAACATTCAAGCCATATTTAACCCTTTCCCAAACAAGCCCTGGTTTTCACGTGTCTGCAGTACAAGTCTTTTGAAAACACTGTGGGAAAAGGAGAAATTGCTCGTAACGAGCAATTTCTCCTTTTCCCACAGTGTTTTCTACCCTTTTGGAGAACTTTCTGCCATTTTCATCGAATTTAAAATTCTCGTCTGCAAACTCTTTCATTTTGGACCAGTCCAAAATTCGTCGTTTGGGAAAGGGTTAATTTATTGTGCTCAAGTTTTTTCAAATTCGGAAAGTTTTAAATTTCCTAGTTTGGTAAAGGTTTATTCTTTGCATTTAAGACTGCTTGAAGATTTACTCTTCACCTAAATGATAAAATTTTTGACTGGATCAAATTGAAAGCAAATGCAGGCAACAAATTAAATGTATCTTAAATGATTATTTCTGCCTTTAATAGGGTAGAAAACTTGTTAGCAGCACTTTCTCTTTTTCCCACAATGTTTTCAAAAGCCTCTTCTTTCAGGTCTATGAAAACTTGGGATTGTGTGGTAGACACCTTTGAATTGTTGTCTGCAAATGCTTGGAATTTGGACAAGTCTAAAATTTTGTTGAGTGGTAAAGAGCCAGTTTTTTACCCGGTGAACCTCCGAACAAAATGTCTCGTAGATTAGATCCAAGATCAGGCTGCATAAAAAATGTAAAGGTAAATATCTCATCAGGATAGGCATGTTTACTGATAGATAATTTATTTAACCCTTTACCAAACGACAAAATTTTAGACTGGTCCAAATTGAAAGCATTTGCAGACAACATTATAAATGTTACCGAAAAATGGAAGTTTGTGTTGGGAAGGGCAGAAAACATTGTTGGAAAAGGAGAAAATGCTGGTTACCAGCATTTTCTCCTTTTTCCACAATGTTTTCAAAAGGTTTCTTTCTCAGGGTCGTTAAAACTCGAGATTGTGTGGTAAAGATTTAATTGTGTACCACACAATTCCTGATTTTAATGACCTTGAGTATGAAGGCTTTTGAAAACATTGTGGGAAAAGGAGAAAATGCTGGTAACCAGCATTTTCTCCTTTTCCCACAATGTTTTCTACTTTCATGTTTGAGCTACATGTACATTTAATTAGTCTGCAAAAACTTTTAATTTGGTCAGATCTAAATTTTTGTAATTTGGTAAAGAGTTACAGTTTGTAGAAGCTTTGAGTTTCTCAATGTAACAAAAAAAAAAGTGTTTAATTCAATCATCTTTCCTGAAAAAAAAAGACATTTTCTTATTTTTGAAAATGCATGGGGCATTATTCATCCTAACTTGATTCTTTTCTCAGTGATTTATATCTTATTTGATATCCCTCTACCCACTCCTGAATATTATTTAACCCTTTAGTCATTTTCACTCTAGAATAAAACCAATTGAATTGCAAATTCATGGCTACCTTTTGCCTGTAGTGTTTTAACATAGCAGACAGTGTAGATCAAAGATCAGGCTGCATGTTTTGTGCAGCCTGATCTTGATCTACACTGGCCGCAAAGGCAACTATATTAGTGAAAGGCGCTTCAAGGGTTAAGGCTGGTCCTAGCTGAAAGCATTTGCAAGCAACAAATCAAATGCAGCTCAAATGATGGGTTTTTTCTTTGAAAAGAATGAAACGTTATGGGAAAAGGAGAAACTACTAGTTATTAACATATTTTCTTACCTCACACTGTTTTCAAAAGCCATCTTCCTCAGGGTCCTTTAAGTGGGATTGTTTGGAAAAAGAGCTGATGGAGCCACTAAGTTTGTGGCAACTATAACGTGGTAGTTGTAGCTCAAAAGTTTCTATCCTTGTCTAATCAGAGAGAAAAACAGTTGTTTTCTTCCAAGATCCCAGATTAAAAAAAATTGTAGACTTGTACTAACTGAAAGGATTGGCAGAAAACAGACCAAATGTGGATCAAACAATAAAATTTGTATTTAAAAGAGTAGAAAACAGAGTGGGAAAAGGAGATAAAAATGCTGGTTACCTGGGTCATATAAATTTGGAATTGTGTGGTAAAGGGTTAAAAATTGCTAGTTCACTCTGACTTACACCACAAGAGTATTGCTGTGTGCAGTAAGGAATGACCCACTAACAGAATATGATACAATCAAGCACTAATCCTTGTCTATGCAAATGAACGCTTGGAGATCAAACTATGTCAAATATGTCAATTAGAATTTAGGGACTAGTCGAGCCAATCTGTATGCCATGTATATCTGTCAGTCATGACCTGCTGGTGTATTGAATGTTGTCTTGGACATTTCTGAATAATTTGTTTGGTAAAGGGTTAAGCAAAGAATGAAAAAATGATCCAATGTATTTCTTAGACCATGAAAAAGAACTTTTGCAAATATTGTCAGGAAAGGAGAAAGTGCTGGTTTACCAGCATTTTCTCCCTTTCACACAATGTTTTCCACAGAGGCTTTTTTAAAGATAATACAATTATTTGAGGTGCACATTACTTCATCATCAAGAAATTGCTTTCAGTTAGAGCAAGTCAAGTCTGGTAAAGTGTAAAAAAGTGGGTTTTGCACTGATGATTGATAACAAATAGACACCACAAAAATGTCAATCAATAATAAACTCTCCTCCGTGCCTTCTGTAAAATGATGCAGCAGACAACTGAAAAGATTATTTTAAAATATTGAATACCAACATTGAATACCAACATGAATTAAGTGAATTTAATGCTAACATAAATAAGAAAATTGTGACAAAAGGAGAAATTTGCTTATTGTGAGCAAGTTCTCTTTTTACCACAATGTTTTCAAGTCATCTGCTGCTGGTTGAATATAGTCGTCTGCAACAGGAAACAAGTTTAACTCTTTACCAAATGACAAATTTTAGACTGGTCCAAATTGAAAGCATTTGCAGACAACAAAATGAATGTAACTCAAAAACTGAAATTTGTTTTGGGAGGGTTAGAAAACATTGTGGGAAAAGGAGAAAATGCTGGTTACCGGCATTTTCTCCTTTTCCCACAATGTTTTCAAAAGACCTCTTCCTCAGGGATGTGAAAACACGGGATTGTTTGGTAAAGGGTTAACCCTTTCAGGGCCATAGGCGAAAACAGGGACTTTTGCGGACGGCATAGATCAAGATCAGACTGCACAGAATGTGCAGTCTCATCTTTGATCTATGCCTTCCGCTTGTTTAGTCAAGCCTATTTGATAAAAATCTTCCGGATTTTTATCAAATAGTATTTACAGGCATCAAAAGAGGCAGAGTTTGTTTATTTGGCACCGAAAGAGTTAAAGAACAGGACTATTAGCCCCACAACAGATCTTTTTTCTGACCCATTAGACCCTGGATAATCAGACACAATGACAAAATTTGTTTAGTGCCAGTTGTGTCATATTGAATTGCTTACTGATCTGGCATTATTTTGCAACTCTGCATTCAGGTGTCATGAAATATATATTTTTTTTAAACCTCAGCTAATCTATTTACCCTTTACCACACAATCGCGACTTTTAACAACCCTGACAATAAGAGCTTTTGAAAACATTGTGAGGGAAAAAGGTGAAAATGCTGGTAACCAGCATTTTCTCCTTTTCCCACAATGTTTTCTTCCTTTTCCCAAACATATTTCAATTATTGAGTCATATTTGTTTTCTTGAAATGCTTTCAACTTGGACTAGTCTAAAATTTTGTCATTTGGTAAATGGTTAACTCATTACCTCCTGCAACAAATCTGCAGCAGATGACTTTATCCCTTTGACTGTTTACTGAGGGACAAAATTTTAGACCAGCATTTGCAGATGACAAAATAAGAGTAACTCAAAAATTGACATTTGCTTTTAGGAGGGGTAGAAAACATTGTGGGAAAAGGAGAAAATGCTGGTTACCAGCATTTTCTCCTTTTCCCACATTGTTTTCAAAAGGTTTCTTCCTCGGGCTTATTAAAACACAGGATTGTGTGGTAAAGAGTTAACAAACAATCCAAAGTTTTAACCCTTTACCACACAATCCCAAGTTTTAATGACCCTGAAGAAGCCTTTTGAAAACATTTTGGGAAAAGGAGAAGGAGAAAATGCTGGTAACCAGCATTTTCTCCTTTTCCCATGATGTTTTCTACTAATAGTTACTCATTTTCTTACAATGATTTCTATCCTACAAAATAGAAATCCCATCATTTCAGACACATTTGTCATCTGCAAATGCTTCCCAATTGGGAGAAGTCTAGAATTTTGTCATTTGGTAGAGTTGCTTCTTTCCCATTATGTTTTGGATTGTCTTTTATTCACGGCAAGAAATTAAAAAGCCGTACAAGTGCATTATTCCTTTACCACACTATCCCGAGTTTTAATGACCCCAGGGGCAAGGACTTTCGAAAACATTGTGGGAAAAGGAGAAAATGCTGGTAACCAGCATTTTCTCCTTTTCCCACAATATTTTCTACCCTTTCAAAGACAAATTTCATCCTTTTTACAACATTTAATTTGTCGTCTGCAAATCCTTCCAATTTGGACCAGTCTAAAATTCTGTCGTTTGGTAAAGAGTTAATGAATACAAAGCTTTTGATGTTAAGAGCAGTTTTTGTGTATTATGACATGGAGTAAAATTGACAAAACTATTCTTTTTCATTACAGGTTGTAACTACAGACAAATATGGCAAGGAAATCAAAGTAATCTTAATTCCTTATGTGAGTCCTATTATATAAATTATCAACAAATAATTTGGAAAATGAATTTAAGCCATAGATGTCTTTTGAGAGGCTTAAATGTTTATGTCTTTGTCATCTCACAACCACAAATTGGGTAAAATTATCTTACAGGTTTGAACCATTTAAAACACAGTAAGAGTATAGACTCTAGATAGAAGGAGTGATTTTGATTTCAAAATTGAAAATATTGATCACTCTCAACTAAACCCTTTTTTATGGGTACTCATTAGAATCGTCTCATTGAGACGATTCTAATGAGTACCCACAACATAGGGTTTAGAAGAGAAATGATGGATTTAAAATACTTTCACTCCTTACCTGCAGGTCTGAGAGTATGTTTGTCTATTATTGGACACTTCCCTGCTTTAGCCTAAATTTTGAGTCTCACACCTGCACTACATGTGTCTGTATTGGGTTGTCCTAAAGCACTATGTGTCTTCTATCAGATACAAGCTTCATAGACATTCAGTGGTGTGATACCTTCTATCAATCTAACAAAATACATGTGCACTTGTGCTATGATGGGTAAATTCAGATGTTAACATGTATTACTGGACATGTATTTCTCTGACAGATTTCAGCCAGGTAAAATTAACCCTTTCCCAAACAAGCCCTGGTTTTCACGTGTCTGCAGTACAAGTCTTTTGAAAACACTGTGGGAAAAGGAGAAATTGCTCATAACGAGCAATTACTCCTTTTGCCACAGTGTTTTCTACCCTTTTGAAGAAATTTCTGTCATATTCATCAAATTTAAAATTATCGTCTGCAAACTCTTTCAATTTGGACCAGTCTAAAATTCATTGTTTGGGAAAGGGTTAAGCTATGATTTAATCCATTCCCACATACACCATTTTATAATGTCCAGAATCATTAGAACATATGACAGTTCAAACGTGATAGGCAGGAAAGATTGAAATACTAATAGTAGAGAAGACATTTTGGGAGAAATGAGAAATCACAATGAGCAATTCATCTTTTCCTACAAAATTTTCTAAAGTTGTCTCTTCTAGTGTGATAAAATTAGAAAATATGATAGAGAGGGTTAAAGCAGGTGTGATAAACCCATTTTCCTGTCTTGGTGCTCACTTATTTTCAGTGAAGGGTATGTTGCCTGGGGCCTGATCATTGAAAATGCAACTGCCCCATGTTGTCTGCACATTGTAATGCAGAGAATGTACTCGATGGGTATGATTGGACAATGTTAATTTTTAGAAAAAGTGGTAAAAACCATGTGAAATTCATAAAAGTGAAATGATGAAAGCATCCAGAAACATCTTGAGGTACTAGAAAATAATATTTTCAAAAACTGTATAATCATTCTTTTTACACTGACCACTTTGAAGTTTGGTCGTCAAAGTTGTTGATCTTTCAGCCAACTGATCAAAATCATAAAAGTGATGAACTTAGATATGTCTGACATCATCAATGACACTTGGAACAGGCTCAATTTTGATCTCAGCTCTTTGATTTTGTATGTAACTTCCTGTGACAATAGTACTTCCAGTGCTTTGATTTTTAAAAATGAGTGCATTTCATTTGATTTCCATGTGCAAGTAGTGAGTAGTGCTTATCATCCTCTTGTTTTCTTTTTTTCACCATATATTCAGTCATGTCAAACATGCATGATCTCAAGCTCAGTTTATGGCCTTAAAATTAAGTGTAGAGCTTGAATTAATTCTTCAGTCAGGGCTGAGGATTTTCTCAGTGTGCTTGGATATGAAAAAATTGGTCACCATGAGAGCAGATATTTGCTGTTAGACTGCAGTTGTGTGTGTGCATGGATTGGCCTGGCTTGCCTGATACTAGGCAAACTTACTCCAGAATATATTTTCTGTTGGCTTATAGTTATATATAATTAATTGTGAAAATAAAAATCATTCAAAGAAGGCAGAAATTAAAAATGACAAATTTGCACCCAGACTGTAACACGAAATACATTTTCTGCTGTGGAGATATTTTCTCAAAATTCAAGTTGTTGTTCTGAAAAAACATAAGAAGATAGTTATCTGCTGTAATTTTTCACGAGTTAAATATGGCTAAAACTAGCCATAAGTACTTTTTACCTATTTCTCAAGTGGTTTTTTCATTGAAATCCTGAAAACTAATAACAGTTGACATTGATCTAAAGAGTTTGTAATGGACAATGATTGTTAGAAATCTTGTTTATGCGAACTTTGAGGTTTGGTTTTAATAAAGATAGTGATTTATCTTCTGATTGAAGTTTATTTTCAAAAGATGTTCTTAAAATTGGTACAAAATACAGTTCTTCTAATCCTGCTGGGGATACTTTTAGCTGTTCTAAAATGGCAAAATCAATTGAATGGTGCAAAACACTCAATTAGAAAAGATATGAGCCATGCTCTGGCTCTCTGTAATGCGTTATTCCAAGTAAGGCCTGACAAAAAAATATCTGTGTTTAGGGTTTCCGTCCCAGATGCTGTAGTTAGGGTAGGTAGGGATTTCTTTTTTTTTTCCAGAAATTTTTTACATGGACTATGTACTGAAATCACACCCCCCCCCCTCCAATTTTTTCAATCGTAGTATAAAAAGTTTAGGATCGGCAGCATTTTCTAGGTAGGGTCGGGAAACCCTAAATGCAGATATTTTTTTTTTTAGGCCCAAGTCTTCAAATAACTATGCATCCATAAAATTCATCTAGTCTATCAACGGACTGAATCATGAGGTACACTGGTCCTTTGACATTTAGAAAATTCACCAAAAGCAAAAAGTTTACTCTCGGGTCAACCTGCCCGCACTGTGCAGGCTGACCTGGGTCGATACTTTATGTGGATGCATTAAACCCCCTTTTCACAGAGTGTGGCTCATGTTATACAAATACAAAGCTATTCCAAATTCCCTAACAATGCCGAGTTTTAATGACCCTGAGGGAAAAGCCTCTTGAAAACATTGGTAACCAGCATTGTCTACTTTTTCCACAATGTTTTCTGCCCTATCATAGACATATTCCATCATTTGATCCACATTTAAACTGTTGTCTACTGATGCCATCAACTTTGAAAAGTGTATATTTTTGTCCTGTGGAAAAGTAGTTAAATCTAAATCAAATGGCAAAATTTTGAATTTATTTATAATAAAAGAAAGAATTTTGCCAACAACTATGTTTGCTTGTATGGTGTTTTACGCCGTTTTTAACATTATTTCACTAATAACATGACAGCTGGTGCACTTTATCCCACTTTATCATATTTTCATACAAACATGCATGCTACATGACCAAGGTCTGCATTCACTAACCATTCTTATGAAAGTTTTTAGTCTTCTTTTTCGCCTGGGACTTTCTAAATTTAAAAGTAACACTTCTGATTGGCATAAACATTTGTTACTTTTAAATTTAGAAATCGCAGGAATTGAGACACAGAATGTTTTTAACACTTACACTGCTGAATTAATGAAATGCAAATTTCTATTCAATACTAAAAGCCCAAACATTGAGGTTTCAAAGTTGGATTCACTGGAAAGAAAATGTCATATCGGACTGTGTAGATCAAAGATCAGACTGCACAATCTGTGCAGTCTGAATTTGATCTACATTGTCCACAAAAGGTCAGTGAGTCGCGATTAGCAGCTTAAAGGTTAAGAATGGATGGTGAATAATATATGGACCCACAGCTGTCAATTTGTCATAAAAACAATGTTCATTCATTCATTCATTCATTCATTCAATTCAGTTTGTTCGTTCATTCATTCATTCATTCATTCATTCAATCTTTCCACCTAGGCTATCCATGCTTTCTTGAGTTTCTTTTACCAGTACTTTGCACAATATTCTTTGTGTACCAAGGTAACAAGCTACACCCTTTACCTTAATCCCTATCTATGGGAGGGTGAAGGAAGGGTGTGTGTGAGATGTTTTCACACTTATTTTGCATGGCACAACAAACCCAACATATATATCTTTATCACTTTATGTCAGACCTCAAAAGAGAAAACTTCTGTATTTTTGTTGTTTTCCAAAGTGCTGCTAGTTATTCCATTTGATCTTGGTAGGTAATCGATGTCAGTGTGTGTTTTAACCCTTTACCACTCAGTGCCGACTTTTAACGACCCTGATGAAGAAGCCTTTTGATAATATTGCGGGAAAAGGCGAAAATGCTGGTAAACAGCATTTTCTCCTTTCCCACAATGTATTTTACCCTATCAAAGACAGAAATCATCATTTCGGCAACATTTAACTTATCGTCTGCAAATCCTTTCAATTTGGTCCAGTCCAAAATTTTGTTGTTGGGTAAAGGATTAAAGTTATTAGTCACTTGTTTCTCATATAAGGACTGCTTCTTTTAACCATTCATTTCTTTTGCAGGTTTGTTGTCATTGTAATCATCAGTGTACAACTGTTCAGTAAATTTAGAGGGAAACTATCATTTAGACTTTTTCATCCTCGTTTCGTTTGTAAGCCACTGTCTGCTTTCCCACAAAACCATTGTGGAAACAATGATCAGCAGACGGCAAAGAAAATGTTGTTCAAATAAATGTAAATGTATCTGTTTATGAAAATGAAAAATCAGTTTGAGAAAATTTGGCTCTGCCATAATCCACATATTCATATAATCAGACATATGATGATTGGTAACATAATATGATTTGAAATCAAACTTTAACTTTTTACCATGCAATCGCGACTTTTAATGAACCTGATGAAGAAGGCTTTTGAAAACATTTTGGGAAAAGGAGAAAATGCTGGTAACCAGATTTTCCCACAATGTTTTCTACCCTTCCTAACACAAATTTCAATTTTTCAGTCACATTTATTTTGCCGTCTGCAAATACTTTAAATTTGGACCAGTCTAAAATTTGTTTGTTTTGTAAAGAATTAACAGATAATAACCATATGCTTATATTAATTAGATGGGAAACAAAACCTTAAATCTATGATTCAACTTCTCTGTTTTCAAATTTGATTGGGTCATTGGTTGAACTTTACAGAAAGAGATGTAATTATTTTGCACATCAGGTTCCAGATAGATGAAGAGTAGTCATTTTTGTGAGGTAAGCAACCTATGAGTTTTTATGTCAAATCCACTTATACTCCAAAGGGAATGAATCATACGCACTTTTAAAATGTTTACTCTATTTTCAACATTTCGGCTTGCACCTTTACCAAGAAATGAAACGTGAAAATAATGCCTTTTGCATTTTGTGATAATTTGAAAATAAATGGTGGTGTGAAAATTATCACAAAATGTAGAAGGCATTATTTTCATGTTTAAAAAAAGTTTTTTAAAAGTGTGTATGAGTTTTTAGCTAACTTGAGCATGAGTTGTTCAAAGTGAGCTCAACTCTTTACCAAACAACAAAAACTTGGACTTGTCCAAATTGAAAGCTTTTGCAGACGACAAAATGAGTGTAAATAAAAAATTGAAATTTGTTTGTGGAAGAGTAGAAAACATGGTGGGAAAGGAAGAAAATGCTGGTTACCGGCATTTTCTTCTTCTCCCACAATGTTTTCAAAAGGCCTATTCCCCATGGTCGTGAAAACCTGTGATTGTTTGGTAAGGGGTTAAATATTGTCATTTGTCATCCTGCGTTTGCCAACTTTTACTTTGTGAGAGCTTTGAAGGCCACCTTTTCAGTTCAGTGCTTGTGAAACTTGGTCAGTGTGTTTGTCTCAATTATATCGTGGACAACTTTGAAAATGGGTCACTGCAGGTCAAATAATAAGTCACTCAGTGAAATTTTAACTCTTTACCAAATGACAAAAATGTAGACTCGTCCAAATGGAAAGCACTTGCAGACGACAATTTAGATGTTACTCAAGTGATGGAAATTGTCATTGATGGGGTGCCATGTCCCAGTAGCTCAGTCGGTAGCGCAAAGGACTTGAAAACAGGAGGTCGCTGGTTTGATCCCCCGCTTGACCAATTTCTTTCCGAGGATTGATGGTAGTCATCATGACAGGATTCATTCCTCTCTCACCACTGACCATTGTTTCGACGATGGTTATGTGGGAAAGCAGCCAGTGGCTTGGAAAGAATACTGTGCAGAGTACTGGTAAAAGAAACTCCAGGAAAGCATTGATAGGTGCACTGGCTGCTGTGATATAACTGAAATAATGTTGAAAATGGCGTTAAACACCATACAATCAATCAATCAATCATTGATAGGGCAGAAACATTTTGGGAAAAGGAGAAAATGCTGGTTACAATGTCTGCAAATGCTTTCAATTTGGACTAGTCTCTGAAAAAGAGGCCTTCAGAAAACTGTGGCAAAAGGAGAAAATGCTGGTTACCACAGTTTTCTGAAGGCCTCTTTTTCAGGGTCATTAAAAGTTGGGATTGTGTGGTAAAGGGTTAAAAAGACCTTGTTTGTGCTCTAGAAGCCACATTTTCAGTCCAGTGCTTATGAGACTGGGTAAGTTTATTTGTATCTTAATATATCCAATATGAGTTGAAATTTTGGTCACCCAAGGTCAACAAGTAGGTCATTAGGTCAAACTGTAGCAAAATCTTCTGTGTGTTATAGAGGCCACATTTCAATCTAATGCTCAGGAAACTTGGTTTGTATGGTTTTTCTTGATAACATTTTGGTCAGATTAAAAACTGGGCCTCCTGTGGTCAAAAAGTAGGTCACTGGGTCAAATCTTCCAAGAAAACTTTGTGTGTGCTACAGAGACCACATTTCTTTTCAGTTCTCATGAAACTTGGGCTGTAGAAGTTGTGAAAGGCCCTGTAGGCGTTAAGATGTTGGATTTTTAATCAGAAAATCTCAATTTGATTCCCAGTATTGGGGAAACCCAGACAGTGAGCTGCTACTATAATGTTATTAAAATGCTGTTGAAAATGGCTGTTGAAATTGGCATAAAACAAGATTTTAACTTTTTACCAAAGCAATGTGTTTTTTAACCAACTTGGTAAAAAAGGCTTTTTAAACATTTCACCAAACAGTTACAAGTATATGTTTGAATCCCTATACTGCTAAATAAATTAAATAAATATTTCGAGTTGACAGTGAAAACCGTAAATATTGCCATTTCAAAGTTATTTTATTGTGAAAAGAATATCTGCTTATCAGACAATGTAGATCCAAGATCAGACTGCATGTTCTGCGCAGTCTGATCTTGATCTACACTGTCCTCAAAAGGTCAGTGAGTCGTGCTTAGCAGCTCTAAGGGTTAAAGACTGTTAGGTGAAAGGCTTTTACAAAAACATTGTGAGAAAAGGAAAAACGTACTGGTAACCAGCATTTTCTCTCTTTTTAAACAGTATTTTCTACATGTTCAAAGGCAGATCCCACCATTTGATCCATATTTAATTTGTTGTCTGTAAATGCTTTCAATTTGGACAAGTCTAAAATTTTATTGTTTGGGGAAGGGTTAACTCTTTACCAAACGACAAAATTTTAGACTAGTCCAAATTGAAAACATTTGCAGGCGACAAAATAAATGTGGCTGGAAAATTGAAATTTGTATTGGGAAGGGTAGAAAACATTGTGGAAAAAGGAGAAAATGCTGGTTACCAGCATTTTCTCCTTTTCCCATAATGTTTTCAAAAGCTTTCTCTGCCAGGGTCGTTAAAAGTCGGGATTGTGTGGTAAAGGGTTAACCCTTTCCCAAACAAGCCCTGGTTTTCACGTGTCTGTAGTACAAGTCTTTTGAAAACACTGTGGGAAAAGGAGAAATTGCTCGTAATGAGCAATTTCTCCTTTTCCCACAGTGTTTTCTACCCTTCTGGAGAACTTTCTGTCATTTTCATCAAATTTAAAATTGTCGTCTGCAAACTCTTTCAATTTGGACCAGTCTAAAATTTATCATTTGGGAAAGGGTTAATAAGCATCAAATAAATGAGCCATGCTCTGGCAAAAGGGGGTTTAATGTATCTCTGTGATGCATCATACCAAGCAAGTCATCATGTTTATGGTTATTTTATCTAGAGGCCACATTTTGAGCCAGATTACGAATTCAAAAATAGGCTAAACAGTCAAAAAGTAGATCACTTACACTCGTGCGTTTTACATCATCACGACCAGGATCTTTTCAGCCTTATCAATCCTAGATGACCTTACTCAGGTGAGCGCTTTAGGGCCAATGGCCCTCTTGTGCATAAAACACCCAACTGAATCATGAGGTAGACTGGTCATTTGACATGCAGAAAAGTTTCCAAGATTAAAAGATTTAGACCCAGGTTAGCCTGCATGGAGTGCACAGGCTGACGGGTCTGTACTTTTTTGCAAATGCAAAACCCCTTTTCACAGAGCATGGCTCAAAAATAAAAACGCCCCCGTTTTATCTGCATCAAACTGCACTGTCATGCGGGAATGATTTGACCCATTACCAGATGACAGAAATTACTCATCCAAATCCAAAAGTTCTACAAACGACAAATGAAGCGCGACTCAAGTGGGTTTTTCTTCGAAGAATAAAAAAAGATTTTGTGAGATGGTGCTGGTAACCAGCATTTTCTCCTTTTCGGACAAGGTTTTTTGGAAGCTTTACAACCCGGGGTCATTTAACTCTACCAAACGACAAAATTTTAGAATCAACCACATTGAAAACATTTGCAGACAACAGATTTTTGTTTTTGATAGGGTAGAAAACATTGTGGGGAAAGGAGAAAATGCTGGTTACCAGCATTTTCTCCTTTTCCTAAAATGTTTTCTAAAGCCTTCTATTTTCAGGGTTATGAAAACTCGGGATTGTGTGGTAAGGGGCTAAACACATAATTATTTTGAAAAGACTTAGATTGAGACATGAAAAGCCTTTTTTTGCTATAATCTGTCTGTATCATCTACAAATTTTTTGGTATCTATGAATAAAAAAAGAAAAGGCCCATCTATTTCAATTTGTGCAATGCACTGCATAACACAATGAACAACATTAACCCTTTCCCAAACGACAAATTTTAGACCCTTCCAAACTGAAAGAGTTTGCAGACGACAATATCAAATTTGAAAATGGCAAAAAGTTCTCAAAAAGGGTAGAAAACACTGTGGGAAAAGGAGAAACTGCTTGTTACGAGCAACTTCTCCTTTTCCCACATTGTTTTCAAAAGACTTGTACTGCAGACACGTAAAAACCAGGGCTTGTTTGGGAAAGGGTTAAACCTTTACCACACAGTCCCGACTTTTAAAGACCCTGTGAAAGAAGCCTTTCGAAAACATTGTGGGAAAAAGAGAAAATGCTGGTGACCAGCATTTTCTCCTTTTCCCACAATGTTTTCTACCCTTTCCAAAAAGAATTTCAATTTTTCAGTCACATTTATTGTGTCGTCTGCAAATGGTTTGAATTTGGACCAGTCTAAAATTTTTTTGTGTGGTGAAGAATGAAACCTAATCATTCAAATTTCACTCTTAGTGTAGACTGCCATTTTTCTTTTAACCCTTCACCATACAATCCCAAGATTTCACGACCCTGAGGAAAAACATTTTTGGAGACAATTCGGGAAAAAAAGAGAATGCTGGTAATCAGCATTTTTTCCTTTTCCTATGATGTTTTATACTTTTGAAAAAACAAATTACCTCATTTCAACCCTGTTCATTTTGTTGTCTGCAAAGGCTTTTAGTTTGGATGAGTCTGGAATTTGGCGTCTGGTAAAAGGCATCGCCCTTTACCACACAGTCGCAAGTTTTAACGACCCTGAAATAGGAAGCTTTTGAAAACATAATGGAAAAGGAGAAAATGCTGGTAACAGGCAGAAATAATCATATTAAAAACAGTAAATTTGTCGTCTGCAAATGCTTTCAGTTTGGTCCATTCCAAAATTTTATCATTTGTTATAGAGTTAACTAGCTTGAGACTGCTACACAGATGAATTTAAACAGAGTTTTCAAATTTCAAAATGTGGTAAATGTTTGTATGGTGCTAAATCCTGTTTCAGTATTATGTCAGTAATCTTTTGGCGGCCGGTGCGCCTGTCCATGCTTTTCTGGAGTTTTCTCTTGCTAGGTGTTGCACCAGGAAACAGTTTTGATTCTTCAGCCATGCCATATTGTCTTTTTAACACCCATGAGGTAATTAACTGTTTACCACACAATCCCGACTTTTAACGACCCTGAAAAAGAAGGCTTTTAAAAACCTTGTGGGAAAAGGAGAAAATGCTGGTAACCAGCATTTTCTCCTTTTCCCACAAGGTTTTCTACCCGATCAAAGACAGAAATCATCATTAGTGCTACATTTAATTTGTCCTCTGCAAATGCTTTCAATTTGGTTGAGTCTAAAATTTTGTTGTGTGGTAAAGAGTTAACAGAGGTAAAACAACATAGAGTTTTCTAAGGATGGTGATAACATTACCATCTGGGTTATAGTCCATGCCAACTTCAAAACGATGGCCATTTGAGGAACAGCGGGTTTATCGATATTAATGCAGATCTAGAATATCAATTTTACAGCTGATAATGATTCATTTGGTTATCTTCTCTTACATTGACAGTGTATCATGTATGTCTGTAATAGAATATGACATAAGGATGTTTAACTCTTTACCACACAACAAAATTTTAGACCCATCCAAATTGAAAGGATTTGCAGACGACACTTTCAGCGTGACTCAAATGATGCGATTTGTCTTTGATAGGGTAGAAAACATTGTGGAAAAAGGAGAAAATGCTGGTTACCAGCATTTTCTCCTTTTTCCACATTGTTTTCAAAAGGCTTCAACATCAGGTCGTTTAAAGTCGGGATTGTGTGGTAAAGGGTTGATTTATCTCCGTGATGCATTTTACCAAGGAAGTCATCATATAATTATGGATACATGTAATCAATTTTGTCCAACAATTGACTGAATCAAGAGATTAAGACTATCCTTTGACTCGCAGATAGTTTACCAATAGCAAAAAGTTTGGACCCAGGTCAGCCTGTGCGGACTGGGCAGGCTGACCTGGGTCGATACTTTTTGCAGATGCAGTAAACCCCTTTTTCATAGGGCATAGCTCATATATGGCGTGCAACACACGAAAAGGGGCCTTTGGACATATGTGTAAAAATGTGTCGTACCAGATCAGCCTGTGCAGTCTGTGACTAACCCGCGACGACACTTCCCGTTTTTGTGCAATTTTCTGTTTCACGATAGTCTACTGCATGAAAAAATCTTATGTAGTCATAAAGTGTCGTCTTGGATTAGCCTGCATGGACTGCGCAGGCTAATCCGAGGTGACACTTTATGCAAATGTCCGAAGGTCTCATTTCGCATATTGCAGGCCATATAATGGTAATGGGTAAAGGCAATGGATTGGGGAATGTCATGGGTAACAGGTGAGGGTTTTAAAGAATGCAATCCAAAAGAATTAAAGTAAAAAAAAAATAGATTGGAATTTTTTCGGTGATGTTAATAAACTGGACTCGGAAATAAATAGTCCTGCCTTTTATGTATAATATCTTTCAGGTTATTCATTATAGTAAATGGAATTTCTTTCCCAAAGTATCTTTTGATTGACCATGTATGCCATTACTGAGCAGGCTGCTTTTTACCTCAATGCTTTACCAAACAACAAAATTCTGAAATTGTCAAAATTGAAAGAGTTTGCAGATGACAAAGTTACTCAAGAGATGAAATTTGAAAGGGTAGAAAAAATTGTGGTGAAAGGAAAAAATGGTTACCAGCATTTTCTTCTTTTCCCACAATGTTTTCAAAAGGCTTCCTTCTCAGGGTTGTTAAAACTCGGGATTGTGTGGTAAAGCGTTATCAAACATGTTACACAAATGATTTAACAACATTTGAAGAAAAGGAGAACATTGTTTTGCAATGGTGAGGTGCATTGTGGGAAAAAGAACATTAATCATTTCTTGTGACAAGGAGTTGCTAAATTGTATATAGTCATTAGTTGTATTCAACTGTAATAATGTTTTTTCATTGTTGCACTTTTTATATTCCACAGGTCAATTTCTAGGATTTGTAAACTTTCACCAAGTACAAACCCTATGCTCTCAAATCGTGGTGAAGTTTGTGCAGCACAAAACATGCATCTTGCAGGTAGGCAGAGCTTAATATTCATTTTCGTGCTTCATGAAAGTTGATCGGTCAAATACATCTTTTGTCAATATCGTAAGCTACATCGTTGTAGAAGGGCATGTTAAAATAAGTTCTGTACCAAATGATAAAATTTTAGGATCGTCCAAATTGAAAGCATTTGCAGATGACAATATAAATGTGATTCAAAATAAGAAATTTCTTTTTTGTAGGGTAGAATATATTGTGGGAAAAAGAGAAAAAGCTGGTTTTTAACTTTTTCCACCTTTTCCCACAATGTATTTAAAAGCCCTCGTTTTCAGGGTCATTAAAACTTGGGCTCGTTCGGTAACCCCCCGGTCTCACAGACCCCGATTTCCAAAATAATCGTAGTGCTTCGGGAGAGTGCATTTTCTCCGATTTACCATGAATTCGAGCCGTTTTTCTCTGATCATCCTTGGATGGGGGGTATTTTTAGACATACATGCGGTGTGTTCCCGACGGGCTGCGAAAAACTACGATGCGATACGATTTACTACGCTTTTGCCCCGATTTTGTTCCGAAGTACCCCGAGTTTAGGAGCCAAGTTACTACGAAACAGTACGATCTAGATCGACTGTCCCGATTTCTTACTACGATGGACTACGATGCACAAAGATTTACTGCGACATACGCCGACAGATCCGGATCGACTACAAGTTTCAAATCTTTTTTCAGGATTATGCCCCGATTTCGTACACTAGGTATATAAATTCCGTGATTTAACAGCAAAAAAAATCAGTTATCATATGGATGTTAGAGTGACAACATGCCAACAACAACAGACGACGTTATAATTGCAATCTTGTGTTACCTCTATATTCAACTTAAGGAAAGGGAAAATACTCCATCTCAACAGAGTCGACGTCATCCTCAAACGCAGGACAACTGGCTGATCCGGCATAACATCAGGGTCAGGTTGGTTCTCTGTGCTTAATGGTGGAGCTTGGGTGCTCGATGGAGGAGGCATATCTGTTGTAGCTGACTGCTTTTTCTTCGAACGCCCCCTTTTTGGTCCCATTGTTACCAGCATTTTCTCCTTTTCCCACAATGTTTTCAAAAGGCTTCTTTCCCAGGGTTGTGAAAACCAGGGATTATTTGGTAAAGGGTTAACTAAATCTGGGTTCAGTGTGTTAGGGGTTAAATTAACTCTTTACCACACGACAAAATTTTAGACCTGTCTGAATTGAAAGCATTTGCAGACAACAAAATAAACGTGGCTCAAAAACTGAAATTTGTTTTGGGAAGTGTTGAAAACATTGTGGGAAAAGGAGAAAATGCTGGTTACCAGCATTTTCTCCTTTTCTCACAATGTTTTCAAAAGGCTTCTTTCTCAGGGTCGTTAAAAGTCGGGATTATGTGGTAAAGACTTAAAGGGATCATTTCATCTGAATGTTGGCATTTTCATCTTTTATTCAGATTTTGTTTATCATGTTTTACATCTTGCTTTCACTCACGGACCTGAACCCTGTACCCAATGATCCTCTGCTTTATGACTAAATAGAAAAAGGCTTTTGAAAACATGGTGGGAAAAAGAGACAATGCCTGTAACCAGCATTTTCTCCCTTTCCCACAATGTTTTCAACCCTTTTCAAAGCCAGGTCCTATTATTTGAATCCCATTTAACTCTTTACCAACCAAAAAATGAGAAAATGTGGGTTACTAGCATTTTCTACTTTTCCCACAATGTTTTCTTTCTTAGGGTTGTTAAAAGTCAGGAGTGTATGGTAAGGGGTTAATTTGTTGTCTGCCAATAGTTTCTATTTGAACATCATCTAAAACATTGCTGTCTGTAAAAGAATTAACTCACTACAAAAAAAAAGGACAAAATTCTAGACTAGTCCAATTTGAAAGTATTTGTAGACTGCAAATTAAATATGGTTGAAATGATAAGATAATGTCTTTCAAAGGGTAGAAAACATTGTGGGAATAGAAGAAAGTGCTGGTGATCAGCATTTGCTTCTTTGTCTACAATGTTTTCTAAAAGTTTTTTCCTCAAGGTTGTTGAAACATGGGATTGTGTGGTAAAAGCTTTTATCGGTAATCTTATACAATAACTTGGCAAGGATCCTGTAAAATTATTCTTTTGTGGAGTAGATTTGGCTAGGATTTGGCAGTTCATCTTAATAAATCAGTTTTGATTTCATATTATTTTCAGATTACATTATACTTGATATTCAAGCGATTTTTTATGTAAAATTGACAAGCAACAACAGATTTCTTTTAAGATTGATAGATTTGAAACATTCTATAAACCTTACCAAAGAATTGCATACTTAACTCTTCAACACACAGTCCCAAGTTTTAAGGACCCTGAGGAAGAAGCCTTTTGAAAACATTGTGGGAAAAGGAGAAAATGCTGGTAACCAGCATTTTCTCCTTTTCTCACAAGGTTTTCTACCCTTCATGAATCAAATTTCAATTGTTGAGCCACAGTTTATTTGTCATCTGCAAATGCTTTCAATTTGGACCAGTCCAAAATTTTGTCGTTTGGTAAAGAGTTAACCCTTACAAAATTCCAACTTTTAACGGCCCAGGGAAAATCGGATTTTGATAACATTGTCGTTACAGGAAAAAATGTTCATAACCAGCATTTTTTCCATTTCTTACAATGTTTTCCATCCCTGTTTTGCTTTGACAGAGTGGAAAATATTGTTAACCCCTTACCAAATGACAAAATTTTAGACTAGTCCAAATTGAAAGCATTTTCAGATGACCAAAATAAATGTGAATGAAAAATCGAAATTTGTTTTAGAAAGAGTAGAAAACGGTGTGGGAAAAGGAGAAAATGCTGGTTACCAGCATTTTCTCCTTTTCTCACAATGTTTTCATAAGGCTTCTTCAGCAGGGTCATGAAAAGTTGGCATTATGTTGTAAAGGGTAAATTCTCTTGAAACTGCTTCAAAAGCTAACCTGATCCGATTTGTAATTTACTTATGTTTTGTAAGTATAGCACTACAACGGATTACATCATGGATTGTCTGCTTCAATGATGTCACCATCAATTCCAGCGCTTGTGCTTTCCTTTGTCATGCATTATATTTAGGCCTGTCATGTTACGCCCTAAGTGTACCACAATATATTGCAATACACAGAAACTGTATTGCAATACGTACCACAATATAACGTGTCCATATTAAAATTAATATTTTTTTTAAAAAAAACCTTTGTTATTCATAATTCAAGTTTAATTCTTCCAAAAGAAGAGAAGATGAATCAGTTAAATCACCCAATCTCGACATAAGTAATTCCAAATATCTGATTTTGCCTTCTTATTCAGTATTTTACTGTAACTGTCCTATATAATTTGCATACATTTTCCATTCATTTAATTATCGCATTAATGAATTTTATTCTCGTATTCCTGTTTTTAAAATTCTGTAACTTTTGATGTTTTAAACATCACATTGGTGACTCGGCATTGCGTGGTTTGGATTGAATTGATTGTGACCATAAAATATTGACAATCATGAATCAAGTATGCCCTAGTCTAAACTGGTACCCGTAACTATTCGATTGACAACAGGCTGCCAGTTTACTTTCATATGTTCTACAATTATAATAGTGATAAGCATTTGCATGACTGCGATGTTTTAGAAATGACCAGATTAAAATAAACAGAAAATACATCGATACTAGAAAATATCGCAAAAAAAAAAAAAACGGTACGTGAAGTTTGTATCGCGGTACGTATTGTCTAATTATATTGCAGTATACCGGTATATCGTGACAGCCCTAGTTATATTTGTAATCGTGGCTATGTCCCTGGTACAAGCATAATCACTATAACCAGCTGTAATAAGCGTAGTACCACAGTTTACTTGCATCCAAACAAGGCACATTTTTCTCCCTCATTGATTTCATGAGTAAAAAATACTTAACTAGTATCAGCTCATAGAATGTTAGATAAAATTGTTGAAAATGACAGTTGTGGTAATTTTAGTACTTTCTTGTCTAAAATATGAAATATAAACAGACAGAAAGACATCAGTGCTGATCCAAGATCAAACTACGTGCTGATGGCAAAGGTAACTGAAATTGTGCCTTGAGATTTTAGAAATTTACCGTTTACCAGGGCCTGGTTTCACTAAAAAACTTAAGTCTCTGGTTTTACTCAAATCTACCAATAAACTTATTTTCCTACCTAAGTTGAGTTTGTTATTCCAGACACACTTTGCTAACATTAACAGATTATAGAAACGTTCTCAAGGTCTGTGTTGACACATTGTTTCGGACTATACTCAGTGAAATAAAAAAACTTTTAGTCTGTTAATTGACTTAAGTCCATTTATTTTGCTTAGTTCAGTCTGAAAAGTAGTGTCGACTGGGGATTTGAAAATGTTACTACAGTCTGTTAATGTTACCTAACCTTTTACTGCACATTGCCGCCTTTTAATGACCCTAGGAATGAAGCCTTTTAAAAACATTGTGGGAAAAGGAGAAAATGCTGGTAACCAGCATTTTCTCCTTTTCCCACAATGTTTTTTTTACCCTATCAAAGAAAAAGTTCACCATTTGAGCACCACTGAAATTGTCATCTGCAAATGCTTTCATTTTGGACATGCTTAAAAACTTCAGAGCATTGCTAATGACAAAGCAACTGTTTTAAAATGATGAAATTTGTCTTTGAAAGTGTTGAAAACACTGTTAGAGAAGGGGAAAATGCTGGTTACCAGGATTTTCTCCTATTCCCAGAATAATTTCAGAATTTCAAGGTCGATTAATGATAGAGTGTTTTGATACAGGGTTAAAGAAGACTGTATCAGATCAGAGGCATAGCTGCCTGTACCCAAAATCACAGTTGCATACACTTTGCAAACAAAAAGAAAGACAATTTTGCAAAAAAAACATCACCAAAGATCACCAAATGGCACCAAAAAGCCAAACTTTACTCATGGAGGCCTCCAGACCCTCTTGGGAAATTCCCCTTGCCCCTTTCGGCAGTGTGCCTTAGATAATACCTTCGGTATTACTTTTGTGTATACTTTATTTTGGGCTAGCTACGCCCCTCGAGCTGTTAAAAACAAGAAGAAAAGAGAATGATCACCATGACTGTATTACTTTTCTTACAAAGGGAATCATTTTTGAGTCGCCTGGTTGCGTAGCAACCAGGCTCTCATTGTTATCATCTTGATCTATGGGGTGACGTAAGCATACCTCCGGCCTTGTACTGCTTCCTGTCCCAAGTTCCGGTTTACGAGATAAAACATAGTTTTCTAATTATTCGGTAAACAACCCAATTTTTCTGTAGTAATTCACTTACAATTGTGCCTTTGTGATAATGAATGTGTCTATAAAGACTGAGCTCTTTAACGGTTTAAGCCTTTGAAAAATCATTTCGTCGACAAGGTACACTATAGCCTATCTCTTACACAGACATCATCTCTTAAAATAGCGCATTATGTATGTATCTAAAAATAGCCATCGTGAACTGAATAAGTTTGCGAACTCACTGCAAAATACTCTTCGACGACAAACGTCTTCACTACGGCACGCTTCTATTTGTGGACAGTTCTCAGTGAAAAAAGGTTTGATAATTACCCATTAGAAACACACTCTAAATCTTACAATCTGTCCGTAATTGCAAGTCTTATTTCAATCCAACATTCAACCTATGATCGGAAAGAGAAAGGCGATACCGAGTTAACGTGGAAGCTTTCAATGGAGATTTTTCCCAAAAGTAGGCTAATTTTTTTTAACAAATTTATAATGACTTAGAATGGTTGCGTTGCCTTCTTAGACATTCTTAAACGTTGCTTCTTCAGAGCTTTTTATTCTAGACATCAACTACTTTGCAACCCATATTCTAGGTGCACAAGCAGAGATCGTACAATAGCGTATGTAATGCGCACGGTTCAAGACTGCACCAAGTCATCGCTTAGCAGGTGCTTTCTGGAATGTAGCTGTGTGACAAATATAGATCTTATAATCACGTGACGTATAACGTCATGTCACCACGGAATTCTCTATAAATTTACATATTTATGAATGAATCAGTCGCTGATGCGGCCTTTATTTTCAGAGTACACCGACCTAGCGCCTCACTGACCCATGCAGAGAGAGTGTTTTAAAGTTTACCGTGTTGAATTAATTGTTTTTCGTTTTTAAAGAGGTGAATTTGTCAAAGTCTGCTCTTTTTTTTTTTTTTTTCAATGTGCGATTAACCTAGATCTAGTATTTATGAAACAATTTATTAGTGCCGATGTCAGAACGAAAGGTGCTTTCGTAACTGCCAAAATATGAAGTCACACGGGAATTCGACTTGAAACTACGCAGTTCTAACTCCCAGCAATCTGAGAACTTGACTTTTACTTCACTATATTTCAAATATAAAAGAACAGGTCAATGTTAACCCACTCGAACAACAAGGTCTTTATTGGAGTGTTTGTAATCTTGTAAAGGGTTGTTGTACAGGGTACTAGAGCTAATTGCAAACATATGTAGTTTACACCAAAGCAATGCACATGTAGATCTCTACAATTTTCAATTGGTGTGGAAGCAATACTAATTCCTGGGCCGTTATAACACGCAGACAAAGTTAAAAGGCTGATGATCATGCTTTTGGGTTATATTGTTTTTCTTGAGCTGTAGCAGCCACATTTCTAGAGTCCACTGTGGACAAAACTTGAACCCGGACAACAACAAAAACAAATTATTTCCAAAGGACCGTAGATTACTGAGTCAAATATTTGTGTGTGCTCCAGAGGCTACATTTCAGTCCAATGATCATGAAATTGCCCAGCTGTTTGTCTCAATAATAATTTTTGACAAAACTGAAAGTAGGTCACCGGGGTTTAAAAGAAAAAGGTTGTCACTAGGTCAAATCAGACGAAACCGTAATAGATCTAGTGCTGTAGAATCCATTTATGTTCAGTCCAGTACTCACGAAACTTTGTCAGACTGCTTAGATTAGATATGGGTGAGTTTCAAAAGGGCAATTTTGGTCTAAAAGTATGTCACTAGATCCTGTACCAAAAGACAAACTTCAGTTGAGTTCCATACTAATGTTGCCTAAATGGCCCTCTTGTAAAATTGTTCAAGTGGTTCTGCTCTGTTTCTATAAACTTTACAGAAGCTTCAGAACTGAGTAGTAACATTTCAAAATCACGGCCTCTGAAACTGTATAAGCAATTACACCCAAATTTCATATCTAGCATCCTGTATTTGGAAAGGACAATTATTCAATTTAACAGATATATGTATAACCACATGGTCCAATTTTAGAAAAATTGTGTCATACAAAAACAACTTATTCTAAATCTGGAGAGAAAATGTATGCCCTGTTCTACTGAAATTATTTAGAATGTTTGTTTTAGCAATATGTGTAAGAATTAAGATATACATGTAAGTTAAATCACCCAGTTTCTGCGCTAGAAAAACATTTTTATCAACCTAGAAGCCTGATTTACAGGCATTGTTACGCTGAGAAGGAACTGTAAATATTGATGGAACTTCGACAGTTATTATGCCCCGCTGAATTTCGGGGTGGGGGGATATAGTTTTCATGTTGTCTGTCCGTCTGTCTGTTCATCGGTCCGATCTTCCGTCCATCCAGACAGATATATTCTTAATTCGTTGACGAAGTTAATGAAACTTCAAACATGTGTTCCTCATGATAGTCCGCCAATATACTTTTTTTTTTTAAATGTAATGCCTTTTCATGGAAAGAGGAGGCTTGATGTCCTCCGGTCTGCTTGTTTTGTTTTATTTTGTTTTTGTTTTTAATGCAGTGTCATGGAAAAAGGGGCCTTGATGTATATTTCCATTATGGATCAATATCTCTTTAACTACTGGATAAAATTTTATGAAACTTCATATTTATATTGTTTATCATAAGCCACAGACAATCAGTATTTGTTTTTATTTAATGAAATACCGTGTCATGGAAAAAGGGGGCTTAATGTATATTTTCACCAATGACATAAAAGGCCATTTACATGCAAAACACGATACCTCTGATAATTATGTTTCTATCTAAAAAAAATGTTTTTTTTTAGGCGGTGGATATCATTTTAACGAATGACTTGTTTTGTAATGATTTTACCTTTTGAAAATCATTTGTTAAATGAAGTCACCCGGGGTAAGAGACTTTGAACTTTTAAACCTGTTCCTGGTGCCTAAATGTTTGCAACTTTAGGATGACAACTAAGAAATATGCTTGCATATAATACTGTCTTATGGTTAAGTTATTTTGTATCTTGAATGCTTTTAACAGATTTGAACAGAAAAGGGTGAACAGTTCTAACCCATTGCCCTCCAGGCGACTCTCAGGACTATCAGTCCTTTGATTATAGCTAACAGGGATAAATATCTACCATGAAAATAAACAACAATCTATAATTGATTCAATATGTGCAACATTTGTATTCTTTATCAAGAATCATAGCAACATCTGCATTCTTAGAACAATAACCAAGTTAACCCTTAGACTACTAAGCGTGAATCACTGACCTTTTGCAGACAGTGTAGATCAAGATCAGACTGCACAGAATGTGCAGTTTGATCTTGGATCTACACTATCCAAACAAGGGGATATTTTCCTCCGCAAAAAAAAGTTTGAACTAGCATTATTAGGGTTTTTAGTATCGTCCTAAAAGTTTCATTTAACTTATTTAGCAGTATAAAGGTTAATTCTTTTTAACCCTTTACCACACGAGAAAAATTCAGACTGGTCCAAATTGAAAGCGTTTGCAATGTTGCTCAAATGGTGCAATTTTCCTTTGATAGGGTAGAAAACATTGTGGGAAAAAGAGAAAATGCTTGTTACCAACATTTTCTCCTTTTCCCACAATGTTTTCAAAAGACTTCTTTCACGGGGGCGTTAAAAGGCGGCATTGTGCAGTAAAGGGTTAAAATCTGTCTGTGGATGTTAATACCTCTTTATTTCATCCAAGGCCATATCATAATTAGGAAGTTAGATAAGTAAGGCTGCCTTGATACAAAAGTCCACTGTTATTTATTATTTGTACATGTGGAATTTTTCTTATATTATTAGCTCCACTGGCCGAAGGCCAGCGGGCTTATGTCATGGCCCGGTGTCCGTCGTGCGTGCGTGCATGCGTTAACTTTTATTTCAAACATCTTCTCCTCTGAAACTACCCATCCAATTTTCATGAAACTTCACAGAAATGATCCGGCCATGGTCCTCTTCAGAATTTTTTGAAAGAATTTGATTCCTTCAAAAACTCTGGTTGCCATGGCAACAAAACTGAAAAATATTGGAAATCTTTAAAGATCTTCTTGTCTGAAACCATAAGGCATAGGGCTACCAAATTTGGCATGTAGCTTTATGTAGTAGACCTCTATCAAGTTTCTTTAAATTATAGCCCTGGGGTCAAAATTGGCTCTGCCCCAGGGGTCACAAGTTTTACATAGGCTTATATAGAGAAAACTTTAAAAATCTTCCTGTACCTAGCCATAAGGCCTAGAGCTACTAAATTTTGCATGTAGCTATATCTAGTGGGCCTCTACCAAGCGGGCCAAAATTTTAGCCCTGGGGTCAAAATGGGCCCCGCTGCAGGGGTCACAAGTTTTACATGGGCTTACATGGTGACAACTTAAGAAATCTTCCTGTTTTGATTTTTTTTTTTTTGAAATTAGCCTTGCATCAGGGGTCTTATGTTTTACAGAGGCTTCATATGGACAAAACTTGAAAATCACCTTATTTATAACCATACAGCATAGACTTGTATTATTTTAGCGTGTGGCTTTATCTTGTGGATCTCTACCAGGGTTCAAGTAATTATAGCTCTTGGATCAAAAATGGCTTTGCCCTGTGGGTCTCAACTTTCACATGGGCTTTTACAGAGAAAACTTTGTAAGTCTTCATTTTGAAACCATTTGGCTGAGAATTGAAATGTTTAGTATTTATGGTTTATATTTATAAGCCAGTGGAGCGATACAGGGCCATCATGGCCCTCTTGTTCCACTTATGTGTTAAGAACATACTTATTCCCAGTGTGACATAGATGTATGCATAATTTTTTATTAGATAAGATTTTTTCGTATTTTTCTAATATCTGTTTATCAGAAAATGAGCTACGCTCTCTGTCCGTAAAGGGGCTCAATGCATCTGCAAGAATGTCAACCCAGTCCAGGCAGGCTAAGGTGTCGAAACTTACTGTTCTTGGTCAATTCTCTGCTTGTCAGAGGACCAGTCAACCTCATGATTTAGATTAGACTGGTATCAGTCCGTTAAATAGAGCATTTTCATTAAAAAAAAAAAATCGTAAAATAAAACAGCAGAACAAATACACTCATATAATGATCTCAAGGTCTGATCCTGTATTTTAGATAAAGAGCAAGTAACAACATATATTCCTGAGGGTTTACAATAGTTGTGTACCTTGTTTATTAGAATGACTCAAATACAGGGCCTGAATGCCAGGCTAGATTTAGACATGTAAGGCAAATTGAATTTTATGGATTTATAGGTATGTGATGACCTCTGCTTGTTATCATGCATCATGCTGATGCATTAAGCCCTGTTTTGCCAGAGCATGGCACAAATATTTTAACTTTAAGAAAGAGTTTTGTACAACTTGAATGTCGCTGGGCTGATGAGCAGAGCTCCAGATAAGAGGAAGTGATGGTATTCTAAATCCATTATTTCTCTTCCAAACCCTATGTTGTGTGTGCTCATTAAAATCGTCTCAATGAGACGATTCTAACAAGTAACGATTACCCATAACATAGGGTTTAGTTGAGAAAAATTAATATTTATACTCCCGCAAACAAAGTTTGTGGGGGGTATACTGGAATCAGCCTGTCGGTCGGTCGGTCGGTCATGCGGTCGGTCGGGCGGTCGGTCTGTCCGCAAAATCTTGTCCGGACAACTCCTCCTACAGTTTCGATCCAATTCCCTTGCTACTTGGCAGAAGTGTTCATTAGGAGCTGTAGATGTGCAAGACACACATTTTGGAAAAATTCCATCAAGAATTACTGAGTTATTGCCCCTGATTTGACTTAAAAATGCTTGTCCGGACAACTCCTCCTACAGTTTCTGTCTGATTCACTTTAAACTTGGCAGAAGTGTTCATTAGGAGCTGTAGATGTGCAAGACACACATTTTGGAAAAATTCCATCAAGAATTACCGAGTTATTGCCCCTGATTTGACTTAAAAATGCTTGTCCGGACAACTCCTCCTACAGTTTCTGTCTGATTCACTTTAAACTTGGCAGAAGTGTTCATTAGGAGCTGTAGATGTGCAAGACACACATTTTGTAAAAATTCCATCAAGAATTACTGAGTTATTGCCCCTGATTTGACTTAAAAATGCTTGTCCGGACAACTCCTCCTACAGTTTCTGTCTGATTCACTTTAAACTTGGCATAAGTGTTCATCAGGAGTTGTAGATGTGCAAGACGCAACTTTCGTGAAAATTCTATGAAGAATTAATGAGTTATTGCCCCTGATTCACATTTAAAATGCTTATCCGGACAACTCCTCCTACAATTTCAGTCCGATTCGCTTTATACTTGGCAGAAGTGTCTATTTGGAGTTGTAGATGTGCAAGACGCAAATTTTGTGAAAATTCCATCAAGAATTACTGAGTTATTGCCCCTGATTTGACTTAAAAATGCTTGTCCGGACAACTCCTCCTACAGTTTCTGTCTGATTCACTTTAAACTTGGCAGAAGTGTTCATTAGGAGCTGCAGATGTGCAAGACACACATTTTGTAAAAATTCCATCAAGAATTACTGAGTTATTGCCCCTGATTTGACTTAAAAATGCTTGTCCGGACAACTCCTCCTACAGTTTCTGTCTGATTCACTTTAAACTTGGCAGAAGTGTTCATTAGGAGCTGTAGATGTGCAAGACACACATTTTGTAAAAATTCCATCAAGAATTACTGAGTTATTGCCCCTGATTTGACTTAAAAATGCTTGTCCGGACAACTCCTCCTACAGTTTCTGTCTGATTCACTTTAAACTTGGCATAAGTGTTCATCAGGAGCTGTAGATGTGCAAGACGCAACTTTCGTGAAAATTCTATGAAGAATTTTTGCCCCTGATTCACATTTAAAATGCTTGTCCGGACAACTCCTCCTACAATTTCAGTCCGATTCGCTTTATACTTGGCAGAAGTGTCCATTTGGAGTTGTAGATGTGCAAGACACACATATTGTAAAAATTCCATCAAGAATTACTGAGTTATTGCCCCTGATTTGACTTAAAAATGCTTGTCCGGACAACTCCTCCTACAGTTTCTATCTGATTCACTTTAAGGAGGTCTTTTCTGTCATATGTATAGTTGGCCAACATTATGCGAAAAGGCACCTTTGGACATTTGCAACAAGCGTGGATCCAGACCAGCCGCTGTGTCTCAGACATATTGTCAGATCATGGTCTACACTTTTTTACACTCATTTAGTTTTGTGTCCAATTAAATTGATACTTTGCATAAATATTCACCAGGAGCAGTAGAGGTTCAAGATGCATTTTTCTCAAATGTTTGCCAAATTAATTACCCCTGAATTTACTCAAAACTTCTTGTCCAGAGAACTATTCCTTCAGTTTAAGTCTTATTCACTTGATATTTGTCATGATATTCACCAGGAGCAGTAGATGTGCAAAGCACAAATTTCGTGAGTGTTGGCCTAATGATTACGGAGTTATTGCCCCTAAATTGACATTGCAGAGTTATTGCCCCTGTGACATGAAATATAGGGGTGGGGGTATTTATCACCTTTAGTGATAGTTATTCTAGTTTCAATTCTATATTCAGAATCACTCCCTCTGTCTGGAGCTCTGAACTGAGGTATTAAAATCTAGCCAGACAGTAGAATACATAAGGGTGCACAGATGTATTTATGTTTGGTTCTCATTTAACCCTGTCCTGTACAATGCCGTCTTTTAAAGCCCCTGGGAAAGAAGCCTTTTGAAAACATTGTGAGAAAAGTAGAAAATGCTGGTAACCAGCATCTTCTCCTTTTCCCACAATGTTTTCTATCCTATCAAAGAAAAATTGTACCATTTGAGCCACATGGAGATTGTCGTCTGCAAATGCTTTTAATTTGGACAGGCTAAAATTTTGTCGTCAGGTAAAGCGTTAAATGATTTGATTTGTCCCATCAGGTGGCAGGGCACTTGGAAATGGGGCTGTGCCGAATCAGGTCGCCCCATATAATAATTATTCTTTGCTAACTGACAAAATTTTAAACTTTTCCAAACTGTAAGCAATTTGCAGACCACAAATTCAGTGTGGCTCAAATGGATTTTGTCTCTAAACCCTTTACCGAACAATGACTCCTTTTAACGCCCCTGGGAAAGAAGTCTTTTGAAAACATTGTGGGAAGAGGAGAAAATGCTGGTAACCAGCATTTTCTCCTTTTCCCACAATGTTTTCTTTCCTATCAAAGAAAAATTGTGCCATTTGAGACACAATGAAATTGTTGTCTGCAAGTGCTTTCAATTTCGGCAAGGCTAAAATTTTGTCATCTGGTAATGGGTTAAGGGTAGAATCCATCATTAGAAAAGGAGAAAATGCTGATTACTAGTATTTTCTCCTTTTTCCACAAGGTTTTCAAAAGCCTTTCTCAGGTCTTTCAAAACACGGGATTGTGTGGTACAGGGTGAACCAAATTAGCAAAGCCATTCGGCTAAGACTGGCATCACAAGTTTAGAAATAGTTTGTAGTGTTACTGGTTAATCCACTAAGTTGTGTTACAGAAATTCAGAAGTTTGAACAAAGACTTTATTGTAACATTTTTGTGTAAGGCTGGTTGCTTTAGTTGCTTCTGACTGCAGCTCTGCCACATGGTGAAGGGTAAAGGTCATGAGTATTAATTATAGAGGTCAATGAATTACTAAGGTTAATTTACCATAGACAGGGTCCAAGCTGTTACCATTGCTAAATGAAATTTCATTTTCTTTTCATAACTTCTGTAGCATGGTTATGAGTTTCTGATCACATTTTCACACATTACTTTATTGACTCATTATCTGCTGAAATGGTTTTGCAACAAACACCTTTGCATGATAAACTTCTTGTAACATATTGGGATTATACTTAACTCTTTACCACATGACAAAATTATAGACTGGTTCAAATTGAAAGCTTATACAGACAACATATCGAATTTACCTGAAGTGATGGTAATTGTCCTTGAAAGTGTAGAAAACATTATGGGAAAAGGAGAAAATGCTGGTTACCAGCATTTTCTCCTTTTCCCACAAGGTTTTCAAAAGGCTTTTTCCCCAGGGTTGTTAAAAGTCGGGATTGTGTGGTAAAGAGTTGACCCTTTACCACACAATCACGACTTACAACAACCCTGAGGAAAAAGTCTTCTGAAAACATTGTGGGAAAAGCAGAAAATGCTGGTAACCAGCATTTTCTCCTTTTCCCATAATCTTTTCTACTCTTCCCAAAACTTTTTTCAACTTTTGGGAAACATTTATTTTGTTGTCTGCAAAAGCTTTCAATTTGGACTGGTCTAAAAATTTGTTGTTTGGTAAAGAGTTAAACCTTAGAGTGCTGAATAAAGCCAACCAACATTTAGTCTCAAAGTTAGACCAAGATAAGGGCAATTTCTTGGTTGCTTCTGTCTGCAGTGTTTCAACAAGTTGGACAGTGTAGGTCAGTACTCAGAGTGTACGTTTTGTGCAATCTGATTTTGATCTACACTTGCGCAAAAGCAAGGCGCAAAAGCAACTATGGTTATGAAAGGCGCTTTAACCCTTAGAGCGCTGAAGTAATGAAATTTATCTTTTTAAACAGGAAGAGCATCCAAAATTTTGTCATTTCAAGGTTGTTTTGGCCAGAACATGTAACAAAGTAGCAGACAGTGTAGATCCAAGATCAGACTGCACATTCTGTGCTTTCTGCAGAAACAATTTAAGTCAGTTCCAGCGCTTTATGAGTTAAGGGTTAAAAGACCATATTATGTCACTTGTATAATTATACACAAACAGTCTGAAACAACAACACAGAACAGGTATTATAAATTTTGGAATTATTCTGTGTGCATTTTCAGTAGTGCACTTTGTCTTATAAGCCTTTACTGCACAATCCCAGGTTTTAATGCACTTGGACCAAGCCCCCGTAGCTCAGTCAGTAGTGTACAGGACTTGAGAACAGGAGCTCGCTGGTTCGATCCCCGGCTTAGCCAATTTCTTTCCAAGGATTGATGATATTCATCACGGCAGGATTCATTCCTCTCCCACCGCTGACCGTTGTTTCGACGATGGTTATGTGGGAAAGCAGCCAGTGGCTTGGTAAGAATACTGTGATGAGTACTGGTAAAAGAAACTCCAGGAAAGCATGGATAGGTGCACTGGCCACCATGATATAACTGAAATAATGTTCGCAATGACTATCATTTATCCTTGGAAAGAAATTGGCCAAGTCTGGGATCAAACAAGCGACCTCCTGTTCTCAAGTCCTGTACACACTCTAAGGGTAAAAATCTTATTCTAAAACAATTTTTTCACTGGAATAGAGATACAGAACAGAAAAAAACTTCAATTGGTGATTGTTTGATCAATAGTAATTTGATCTTTTATGCTGTCAAGTAATTACAAAGTACACTGGGCTTGATGCATTTTCCTGATTTTGATAGTCCTTTGGGGTTCTAGGAAAAGTTTGGTCATTAGGGTATTACCCCTTAGAGTGCTTAATAAATCCAGCACATATTTCAAGTCTAGAGGTAAGAACCAAATAATTGTAGTTTCAATGATACTTTGGTCTAGAATGTCTAAGTAAAGCGGACTGCGTGGATCAAAGATCAGACTGCATGTTTTGTGCAGTCTCATCTTGATCTGCACTGGCTGCAAAAGCAACTATTGTGGTGAAAGGTGCTCTAAGGGTATTAAAAGCTTTTTGTAATTCAAGCATGGTTTATTTTTATTACCTTCCAACTTTGTGCAGAGTAATGTAAGATTCTCTTTGAAGAGTTAGGGTTGCTAATAGTAATGACTTTGCATACAGTAACTGTTGCCATTGCTAAGATATTTAACGGATTTGTATAGCAAATCAGCATACTGTGATCGTTCTGACCGGAACCAAATACATCATGCGTAACGACGCATGCACGCTCACACTTTACTGTGATATCGGTTTGACCTGAACCAAATATACCGTCATTCACACTTGCGCTCTACCCACTGCCATATTATATTGTCCTACACTTGTATACATATTTATTCTGAAATCTACTGCCAGCAAAAAGCTGCATAAGATTGATGGATAAACTTACTGCTCCTTAAACAGTATGTAGAAAAACACTTACAGCACGGCTCGCTCAGCAGAACAATTTTGACTTTCCCTGCCCTTTCAATGCTAATTACATTTTAAAATGATTGCACATGTGTTGAATGTGATGTTATTTTTTATTACAACATATTACAGCTTTATGCCACTCCAGAAACCTGCTTTCCAGGACTTTAAGTCCTTTGATTATACAGTTGTTGGAGTTTGCCAAAGAATAGTGCTAGTTCATGGCTGTGTTGATCTATTACCATGCAGACCCTACATTTCTTTGCCAGAAATAGACTGCCTAACCACTATGAAAACTATAAGACTCCTTTTTAAAAAAGAAAACAATTTTGATCAAAATTATTTAAGTATGTTTCCGTTCACAAACAGTTTGTAAATTAATTTTTCAACATAGTTAATCACTTCTGTTGACAGTTTTTACCTACAGATTCATACACCTGAATACATTTAACTTCACTGTGGTGGTTGTAGCCGTTTTTAGTTGATTTTCAAGTGTGAAGTTGGGGGCAGTATACTGGAATCTGTCTGTATGTTTCTCGGTTAGTCTGTTCCTAGACACAGTTTTGTGTGCTCTTCTCCAACACTTTTCAACAAATTTTGGTGATCTTTTAATTGAAGCCGCCCTGTGATTTGTTGTCTAATGCAGGAGTTATGGCCCTTTGAATTTTTAGCTTGGCTGTTTGAGAAGAAATTTGAGGTATTGTCGTTGCCCTGGTGTTGTCGTCTGCATCATCTGCATTGTTGTCATGCGAAGACTTTGACATTTTATAATATCTCTGTTATTACTGAAGATATTTGCTTCAAATTTGGACAAGTTCTTAATTATCAAATTGGGAACCTATACAACAAAAGGATGTAACCATCAAAGTATTTTTGACACAGTTATGCCCCTTTTTTCATTGAGAATTTTCACTGAGAAGGCAACCAGACAAGGCAGCCAGAGAGGAGGGAGTTGTTATTAGTCTTTTTTGCTGTTTTAATACATGTAAATACATAGTGGCAAAAGGAGAAAATTTATAACAAATTCTCTGTCAGTCACAATCTTTTCAAAAGTGATCTGCAAATTAGTTGTCTTTTCTAAATAAGGCACTAGCAGCTTTTTTCAAGGAAACCAATAATTTGTCTGAGGCAATACCGTAGATTCAAGGCAAATTGTATATTGTATAACATTCATGTTTTGCATAAAGGAAAATGGCTTTATTGTGATTTTTTACTGTACATTTTTGCTGCCATTGCTTAACCCTTTACTGCACAATGCCAGCTTTTAACTGTCCTGGAAAAGAGGCTTTTGAAAACATTGTGGGAAAAGGAGAAAATGCTGGTAACCAGCATTTTCTCTATTTCCCACAATGTTTTCTTTTTCTATTCTATATAAAGAAAAATTTCACCATTTGAGCCACATTGAAAGTTTCGTCTGCAAATGCTCTCAATTTGCACAAGGCTGAAATTTTGTCATCTGGTAAAGGGTTAATGAATTAAGAGTTTCTAATAAAGAAAAACGGGCTTTCGAATGCTGTAATTTTATGACTTATTTTTTCAGGCAGGGAATTCACATGGTTTTTTGTTTTGATAGACTGCACGGAAAAATGGTGGATTTTTGACGATATGCTTAGGTAACTGCCTTTTTTTGTCTATTGTGCTCAATTCCATCAATTGATCTAGGCACCATAGTCCAGCAAACTAATGGGTGGAATTTCTGATTATAATTGTGTAATAAAAATTCACACTCATTACAAACACATTGTCATGAATTTTTAAGTTTCAATACTCATCACTTAAAATTTCATTAGAGGTGTTTGTTTTCCATGCGGTGTATCGAAATACATGAGCCAGGCTCTGGCAAAATGGGGCTTAATGCATCCCCGTAATGCATTATACCAAGCAAGACATCGCCTAATTACGGATCCATAAAATCCCATTTTGACAAACAACCGACTGAATCGTGGTAGAATTGACATGCATAAAAATTTAAAGATATCAAAAACTTTCGGCCCATGTCAGCCTGAGCAAACTGTGCAGGCTGACACAGGTCGGTACTTTTCGCAAATGTATTAAGCCCCCTTTTCACAGAGCATGGCTCAAATACAGTTATTCCTCACAAGGGTTCTTTCCCAGGGTCTTTAAAAGGCGGCACTGTGCAGTAAAGGATTAAACTTTTGCCAAATCACAAAATTTTAGACTAGTCCAACTTCAAAGCATTTGCAAATAACAAAATGAATGTGACTCAAAAACTGACATTTGATATGAAAAAGGTGATATGCTGGTTACCAGTGTTTTCTCCTTTTCCCATAATGTTTTTAAAAGCTCTCCTTCCCAGGGTCTTTAAAACTTGGGATTGTGTGGTAAAGCGTTAAACCTTTACCTTGAACAAAAAATCTACAAATCCATTTTGAAAGCACATGACATTTGTAGACAACAAATTAGATGTGGCCAAAGTGGTGATATTGGTATGTTAATGGATTGAGAACATGATGGGAAAAAGAGAAAATGCTGGTTACCAGCTTTTCTTCGTTTCCAATAATGTTCTGAAAAGCTATGTTTTTAACTCTTTACCAAACGTCAAAATTTTAAACTAGTCCAAATTCAAAGCATTTGCAGACGACAAAATATTAAGTCTGGCTCAAAAATAAATTTTTTTTTGTGGGGGGAAGGGTGGAAAACATTGTGGGAAAAGGAGAAAATGCTGGTTACCAGCATTTTCTCCTTTTCCCACAATGTTCTCAAAAGCCTTCCTCCCCAAGGTCGTTAAAACTGGGGATTGTGTGGTAAAGGGTTAAAGGTCGTTAAAACTCGGGGGGGGGGGGGGGGATTGTGTGATACAGATTTAAGCACTTCAAGGTGTGTCCAGCATGCGTAGGGGCTATTGTTTGATTTATCATATAGTGTTTAACCTTGTACCAAACGACAAAATTTTAGCCTTGTCCATATTGAAAGCATTTGCAGACGACAATTTCAGTGTGGCTCACATGGTGTAATTCTTCTTTGATAGTGCAGAAAACATTGTGGGAAAAGGAGAAAATGCTGGTTACCAGCATTTCCTCCTTTTCCCACAATGTTTTCAAAAGGCCTCTTTCCTAGGGTCGTTAAAAGTCGGCATTGTGTGGTAAAGGGTTAACACCGATTTGAATATTATTTCAGTGACACGATGGCAACACCTCATTTATTACCTTGGCTTTTTTCAAAGAAAACATCGAAGTATTCTAATAGCCCTGTTGTCTGCATCTTCATGCAAAAAAATTTTTATACCCCCACAAACAAAGTTTGGGGAGGTATACGGGAGTCACCCTGTCTGTCTGTCTGTCCGTTGATCTGCCTGTCACGAAATCTTGTGCGGAGCAAAACTTCCAAAAGATAAAAGCTAGGAACTTCAACTTGGAATTCTCACTGAAAGTCAAGCAATGGCAGCCAAGTGTTGGCATGCACATGCAGTGCTCTTGTTACCAATTTCAAGCTTATTTGTCAACAGATGTTTCAAATTTAAATGTGTTTAAGATTTTGTCATCTGGTTAACCCTTTCCCAAACAAGCCCTGGTTTTCACGTGTCTGCAGTACAAGTCTTTTGAAAACACTGTGGGAAAAGGAGAAATTGCTCGTAACGAGCAATTTCTCCTTTTCCCACAGTGTTTTCTACCCTTTTGGAGAACTTTCCGCCATTTTCATCAAATTTAAAATTGTCGTCTGCAAACTCTTTCAATTTGGATCAGTCTAAAATTTATCGTTTGGGAAAGGGTTAAAGAGAGAGCCTGTTCCATAAAAAAGGGAGATAATTGCTCATTAAGGTCTGTAATACTGCATGCGTGATGTATCACATATCTCAGTACACACACTCACACTGTCATTGCCATTACTGACTTTTTTCTGTTCTGTAAAATTATTTGACAAGAATAGTAGTCTTTTCCTTTGCCTTCTAAGAAAAAGATGGCTTTGAGATTGTGTTTGAGATTGTATTTGCAGAACTTGAATGTCAAATTTCTTCCTTTAATTCTTTACCATACAACTAAAATTTTAGACTCATCCAAATTAAAAAGCATTTCCAGATGACAAATTAAATGTGGCTCACATGGTGGTTTATTTTTTGACAGGCTAAAGCACATTTTGGGAAATGGATGAAATGCTGGTTACCAGTATTTTTCCCATTCTCCCCAATGTTTACAAATGCCATTTTCTCAGTTGTTGACACCTGGGGTTGTTTGGTTAAGGATTAATTATTATTCAAATTGCATTGATCAAATGAACCTGCTGCATATGGGTTTTTTGTTGGCACACATTGTTGCATATACAAAATGTTTCCATGCACTGAGTGAAAGACAAAGTACATGAAACTGTTGCAACAAACTGGACATAGAGCTAGAATGATGGGCTAAAAAATTTCTGTGTATGCCAGCAAATGCCAAAATACCTCTGTACACTGGCATTATGGTGGGTCAATTTGTTATAGTAAAAAGGCGCCTTAGAGGTTTCGTGCATGTGAGTGATTAGCAGTTTTTCCAGAGCCACATTTTCATAATTGGTCTTCTGTTTAACTCTACCAAACGACAAAATTTGAGACTTGCCTAAATTGAAAGATGTTGCAGACAACAAAGTAATTATGACTCGAAAAGAGAAATTTACTTTTTGAAGAGTAAAAAACACTGTGGGAAAATGAGAAAATGCTGGTTACCAGCATTTTCTCATTTTCCCACAGTGTTTTCAAAAGGTCTTTTCCTTAGGGTCGTTAAAAATCGGGATTGTGTGATAAAGGTTTTAGACTAACAAAGTTGTCTGCGGAGGTGATGAGATGTGGTGATTTCTAGACAAGAGCTTAAGGTTATCATGTTTTATTTCACACCAAATTAACCACTTCAAGAATGCTGAAATAGGAAATTTCTCTCCCCATGGCTTTAGGTGTAATTCTCAGAGACACTCGAGTATAAATCAGAATGCAAGATGATGTCCAATAAACAAGGGATCCAATATTGGCAGAACTGATTTGCCCTTTACATAACTGCATTGCAGTAAGAAAGCAATTACCATGGTACCATGATATTATCCTGTCTTGGTCCTATATCTTTTATCTATCAATACATAGGTCAGACGAAAAGACACACCATTAGATCCATAGATTCATTGGAGAAAAAAAAAATGATTTTTTTCCTGAACCATTTACTAAACAATCCTGTTTTCTAATTCATGACCTTGAGAGAGAGGCTTGTGAAAGCATGTTAGGAAAAGGAGAAAATGCTGCTTACCAGCATTTTCTCCTTTTACCACAATATTTTCTACCATATCGAAGACAATTTCCATAATTTGAGTCATACTTAATATATGGCCTGCAATTGCTTTCAGTTTGGAACAGTCTAAAATTTTGTTGTCTGGTGAAGGGCTAACCCATTACAACAAAAGTAGGATCTTGCAATGGGAAAAAGGCCATTGAGAATAGGTACATTACAACACAAGTAGGATCTTGCAGCGGCAAAAAAGCCATTGAGAACAGGTACATTACAACACAAATAGGATCTTGCAGAGGCAAAAAAGCAGTTGAGAACAGGTACATTACAACACAAGAAGGATCTTGCAGTGGCAAAAACGCCATTGAGAACAGGTACATTGCAACACAAGTAGGATCTCGCATCAGCAAAAAAGCCATTGAGAACAGGCACATTACAACACAAGTAGGATCTTGCATCAGCAAAAAAGCCATTGAGAACAGGACTGGTACATTACAGCACAAGTAGGATCTTGCAGCGGCAAAAAAGCCATTGAAAACATGTACATTACAACACAAGTAGGATCTTGCAGGGGGGGAAAAGCATTTGAGATCATGTTTTATTACAACACAAGTAGGATCTTGCAACGGAGAAAAGGCCTAGAGATCATGTTCTTTGCAACACAAGTAGGATCTTGCAGTGGAAAAAACCCCTGAGAACATGTTCATTACAAAACACAAAAAGGATTTTGCAGCAGTGGAAAAAAGCCTTTGAGAACATCTTCATTACAACACAAGTAGGATATTGCAGTGGAAAAAAGACTTTGAGAACATGTTCTTTACAACACAAGTAGGATCTTGCAGTGGAAAAAAGCATTTGAGAACATGAGAAATGAAATATTTGCTTGTCATGAGCAGTTAGCCCTTCTTCCACAAAATCATCCAGATTTTTGAAAATTTCGTTTCCTTTAAAAGTTTGTCCTCTTGTGTAATTTTTTGGGGTATGTTGAAAGTTGAAAAAAAAAAAAAACCTTGCTCAGTACTAAGGTAAATCTTTATTGTAAAGACTTACTTTAAACAAACTGTTACAGAAACAAGCCAAAGGTGAATCAATTTCCTATACCAGACAGTTTAGACTTGTCCAAATAAGAAGTATTTGCAGACAAAAAATTAAATGTAGCTCAAATGCTGAGATATGTCTTTGAAAGGCTAAAAAACATAATGAGAGAAGGAGAAAATAACAGCCTGCACACCTTCATGGAAAAAATAGAGGAGGAGGTGGAAAATCACTTTTCCTTAATGTTTTACATATGCACTCAGTTGTTTATTTTGACATTCCAGGAATGATTGAGAAAAACTTTGATGCCATTTTACTGGCTGGTAATGACTGCATAAAAAGGAGAGTTATTACATACACACCACAGCTTAACTCTTAACTCTCAACCAAATGACAAAATTTTAGATTGGTCCAAATTGAAAGGATGTGCAGACGACAAATTAAATGTAGTTCAAAGGATAATTTCTGTATTTCATAGGGTAGAAAACATTGTGGAAAAAGGAGAAAATGCTGGTTACCAGCATTTTCTCTGTTTCCCACAATGTTTTCAAAAGGCTTCTCTCTCATGGTTGTTAAAACTTGGGATTGTGTGGTAAAGGGTTAATTGCCAAACTCACTTGAGGCTTTAACCCTTTACCAAACGACAAATTTTTAGACTAGACCAAATTGTAAGCATTTGCAGACGACAAAATAGATGTAACTCAAAAATTGAAATTTGTTTTGGGAAGGCTAGAAAACATGGTGGGAAAAGGAGAAAATGCTGGTTACAGCATTTTCTCCTTTTTCCATGGTGTTTTCAAAAGCCTTCTTTCTCAGGGTCGTTAAATGTCCGGATTGTGTGGTAAAGAGTTAAGCCATCACCACACAATGCCCCCTATGAACAACCCTAAAAAGCCCCCTATGAACAACCCTAAAAAGAGCCTTTTGAAAACATTGTGTGAAAAGGAGAAAATGCTGGTAGCCAGCATTTTCTCCTTTTCCCACAATGTTAACTACCATATCAAGGAAAAAATGGCACCATTTGAGCCACAATGAAATTGTGGTCTGCATATGCTTTTAATTTGGACAAGGCTAGAATTGTGTTGTGTGATAAAGGGTTAGCAGTTCTCTCAATGTAGGTTGCTCTGATGGTTCCAATAGGCTTCTACCTAGAACTCCTATTAACTCGGTACCAAACAATCCTTAAGGTAGAAAGCTATTTAACCCATTACCTGACGACAAAATTTTAGCCTTGTCCAAATTGAAAGCATTTGCAGACGACAATGTCAGTGTGGCTCAAATGGTGCAATTTTTCTCTGATAGGGTAAAAAACATTGTGGGAAAAGGGGAAAATGCTGGTTACCAGCATTTTCTTCTTTCCCCACAATGCTTTCAAAAGGCTTCTTTCACAGGGGCATCAAAAGGCGTCATTGTGCGGTAAAGGGTTAAAACACTTCAGAAAAAAGAGAAACTGCGGGTTACCAGCATTTTCTCCTTTTCCCAAAATGTTTTCAAAAGCCTTCTTGTTCAAGGTCACTGACACATGGCATTGTTGGTAGAGGGTTAAGGTAATTAAATCTTTACCACACAATCACAGGTTTTAACGAGCCTGAACAAAAAGCCTTTTGAAAACATTGTGGGAAAAGGAGAAAATGCTGGTAACCAGGATTTCTCCTTTTCCCACAATATTTTCTTATCTCCCAAAAACAAATTTCAAATTTTGAGTCACATTTATTTTGTCGTCTGCAAATGCAATTTGGACTGGTCTTTAATTTTGTCGTTTGGTAGAGGGTTAAGGTGATTCTCAGTTTTAACCTTTAAGCATCTAAGCGTGTCTCACTGACTTTTTGTGGACAGTGTAGATTCAGTCAGACTGCACAGAACCTGCAGTCTGATCTTGGATCTACACTGTCTGATATGGTTATATTTTTTCCACAAAAAATACCTATGAAATGGCAAATATTGGGTTCTTACAATTGACTTGAAAGTTTCATGTCATTTATACAGCAGCTTAACCCTTTCCCAAACAAGCTCTGGTTTTCACGTGTCTGCAGTACAAGTCTTTTGAAAACACTGTGAGAAAAGGAGAAATTGCTGGTAACGAGCAATTTCTCCTTTTCCCACAGTGTTTTCTACCCTTTTTGAGAACTTTCTGCCATTTTCATCAAAATTAAAATTGTCGTCTGCAAACTCTTTCAATTTGGACCAGTCCAAAATTTGTCGTTTGGGAAAGGGTTAAGAGCCTGAGAAAGTTCTGGTTTGATCTCTGGTGACCATCCTGGAAAAATTTGTATGCCATTGGCCAAGACACTGCAGAGCCTTGTACTGGTGAAAAAGGGAAAGGCATGAATGAGCAATCTGGAATACGTCTAAAATACTGTGAAAATTATTTAAAACCATTGAAGCAAAGGCTAAAATACTGTGGAAAGTGATTTAAAACACAGTTCAAGCAAACAAACAACACACATACCAAAGGATTGTGGGAGTGGTTTTCTTTTAACCCCTAGGTTGCAACAGAAGCAAGTCAACGACAGCCACCTGATCAACAAGCAATAGCCCAGCTTGCTGGCATAGATCTGTCATGATGAAATCAATGTTTATTTGCATACTCTGTGTAATATATGTTTGTTTCATCATGCAGACTGATGGACACAGTAGAAGCACCTCGGAAATGCAATGATCGCCATGGTAGTTCCAAACAGTCATTGTATGAGCGCAGTAAAATGAATATGTCTCTGTGTAAACACAGTTGATGTGCTATATAACCTCGGTAGAGATGCAGTGACATCTCAGAGGACACCGTACAGTCTTCGTACAAGCGCCATTGACAACCATGTAGCGTTTGCACTGCAACCTTTGTGCCTGCCGATGGAGCTCCTGTGGCGTTATAGTAGATCTTACTGCGCTGCGAAGGCAGCCCTACAGTGATCCCACTGCACTCTTATCAGAATGCAGAGGGATGAATTTTGCTTTGTGCATGGCCCAAGTGTGCACGGTCACTCGGCGTTCTAGATGTTCCCTACACCTGTACTGGCCATTCCACTGTGTTGCTGTGGCGATACTTGTGATCTTACTGCACGCACCTCAGCCTTCTGCATTTTTCTTGGACGCCGTAGGATTGCTGTGCTTGTGTGACGGGATTTCAGATATTTTGCAAACTTGAAAAGGATGCAGATCAAAGATCACACTTCACAGAAAATGAAAAAATGATATTTTCATTTAGCAGAATAGATGTAGATTTAAAGATACATCCTTACAGCCAGAGAGAAAAGACGCTGTTAAAACAAAAATGTAGAATGGCTCAGAATTTGGACAGCTACAAAACATAGATAAATTACCAATATATATGGGCGCAAGGGATAGAGAAACTGAAGGGATTGGCCTTCATTTAAAACCGGAAACAACAAAAGTGATTTCTTTAACCCTTTCCCAAACAAGCCCTGGTTTTCACATGTCTGCAGTACAAGTCTTTTGAAAACACCATGGGAAAAGGAGAAATTGCTCATAATGAGCAATTTCTCCTTTTCCCACAGTGTTTTCTACCCATTTTGAGAACTTTCTGCCATTTTCATCAAATTTAAAATTGTCGTCTGCAAACTCTTTCAGTTTGGACCAGTCCGAAATTTGTCATTTGGGAAAGGGTTAAAGGCTGCCAAAAAGTGAAAGGCACTTTGTATCCAGCATAACCTGTGGAACTTTGCAGCCGTCGGGGCCAACATTTGGCATGAAGATAAATGAATGATCGTAGTCTCAGAAAAAAATGATGAAATTGGTTAAAATCTGGCTGAAAACCAGTATAGATAATCATTAACACTTTAACAGACGACAAAGTTTTTGCTTTGTCCAAATTCAAAGCATTTACAGACAACAATTTAAATGTGGCTCAAATGGTGCAACTTTCCTTTGATAGGGTAGAAAACATTGTCAGAAAAGGAGAAAATGCTGGTTGCCAGCATTTTCTCCTTTTTTCCACAATGTTTTCAAAAGGCTTCTCTCCCAGGGTCGTTAAAAGGCGGCATTGTGTGGTAAAGGGTTAAGCAGTTTCGGGCAATTTTTTTCCAGCATAGGATCTGAAGTGGAAGATATTATAGATTAGCTCTTTAGCAGACTACAAAATTCTGGACAAATCCATTTTCATAGCATTTGCAGTCGATCAATGAAATATGGCTCAAATGATGGAATTTGTCTGTGAAAGAGAAAGCAATGTAGTAAAGTGACAAAAGGTTGGTCACCTGCATTTTCTTCTTTTCCCGCAGTGTTTTGAAATGCCCTCGTTCTCAGGGCCTAAAGGGTTAAGGATCAGACTGCATACTCTTTACAATCCGACCTTAATCTGCACTGTCCAAAAAACCATCTATAAATTGTGGAACGGCAGACTAGATGTTAACCCTATACCGCACAATGCCACATTTTAATGACCCTGGAAAAGAAGCCTTTTGAAAATATAGTGGGGGAAAAGGAGAAAATGCAGGAAACCAGCATTTTCTCCCTTTCCCACAATGTTTTCTTCCCTAACAAAGAAAACTTGTACCATTTGAGCCACATTGAAATAGTCATCTGCAAATACTTTCAATTTGGACAAGGCTAAAATTTTGTCATCTGGTACAGGGTTAAACTTTTTCATCTGTGGTGTTGTGAATCATCTTCAAAGGCATATTTCTATGCCAATTTAGATTCCAGGTTTTGCATCGCTATAGTCCCTGTGCTGTAATTTGGTGGAAAAACAAATATTCTAAACATAATTATCTCAATTACTATATATCATGTTGGAAACTTTTTTCCCTAGCAACACAACTTTAATTGCTAACTGCATTATTTATTGACGCAAAATGCAACCATCTTCTGGTGTAAGGCCTTTAACCCTTTCCCAAACGACAAATTTTGGACTGGTCCAAATTGAAAGAGTTTTGCAAACATTATGGCAAAAGGAGAAATTGCATTGTGATAAGTTATCTTTCCCTGTGTCACAATGCTCTTGCACAAATTTTTTTTTTGACAATCCATATCTTACAAGGATGGTTTCAAAGTCATTTCTTGCAATTTTGATTCAGAAAGCAAAGAGTAAAATTCATACCATTAACCCATTACCACACAATCCCGAGTTTTAACGACGCTGGTAGATTAGACTTTTGAAACATTATGGGAAAAGGAGAAAATGCTGGTAACCAGCATTTTCTGCTTTTCCCACAATGTGTTCTACCCTATCAGAAAGAGAAATCATAGTTTCAGCAACATTTGATATGTCATCTGCAAATACTTTCATTTTGGTCCAGTCCAAAATTTTGTTTGGTAAAGAGTTAGGCATTATCTTTGATGCAGTTTCTCGAATGATTTTTGTTATCATTCAAGCCACATGCTTTCAGGCTACCATTTAAATCTTTACCACACAATCCCGACTTTAAACGACCCTGAAGAAGAAGCCTTTTGAAAACCAGCATTTTCTCCTTTTCCCACAATGTTTTCTACTCATTCCAAGACAAATTTCAATTTTTCTGTCACATTTACTTTGTCGTCTGCAAATGGTTTCAATTTGGACTGGTCTAAAATTTTGTCGTTTGTTAAAGAGTTAATGGAAACATCAATGATAATCACATTTAGCCATTTTACGAGTGTTCCAAAACAAATTTCGGTTTTTGAATCTCATTTAGTTTGTCATCTTCAAAATTTTTAATGTTTACAATCTGGACTAGTTTAACCCTTTACCATGCAGTCCCAAGTTTTAACGACCTATGGGGAAGAGTTTTTTTAAAACATTGAGGGATAAGGAGAAAATGCTGGTCACGAGCATTTTCTTCTTTTTCCCACAATGTTTTTTAACTATTCAGAGAAAACTCCCATCATTTGAAACATGTTGAATTTGTCATCTGCAAATGCTTCCAATTTCGACGAGTCTAAAATTTTATCGTTTGGGAAAGAGCTAAAATCTTGTTGTTTGTTAAAGTGTTACTGGAGTTAGATTCTTGCAAAGTATACATACTGTTATTGCAGTGGCTGTTTAAATGCAAGTCAAAAGTCCATGCAATTTCCATCCAAGATCAAGTGAAGGACTATGTACAAGTTGCAGGTAGGTTGCAACATTGTGTGTTTGTCAGTGTCTGCACGGACCATAGGTCCTTTGTGGCCCCAGGATCATGGTGTTTGATTAAACCTGTACCACACAATTCCAACTTTTAATGATCCTGAGAAAGAAAGCTTTTGAAAACATTGTGGAGAAAAGGAGAAAATGCTGGTAACCAGCATTTTCTCCTTTCCCCACAATGATTTCTACCCTTCCCAAAACAAATTTCAAGTTTTGAGTCACATTTATTTTGTTGTCTGCAAGTGTTTTCAATTTGGAATAGTCTAAAATTTTGTCAGTTTGATAAAGCGGTAATAGTTCAATTGATACCCATTGGTGGCTTCGGTCAGTGGAAGTATCAGTGTGCAAGGCATTCAATAACCCAAGCCTTTGTACTCATTATAGCCAGGAAATACATGAATATGTTAGCTGTCACCTTTATTCGACTGAAATACTGTTGAAAGTGGCTTGGAATGTCCTTCAGACAAATTCCTTGAGGACCACTGAGTCATCTCCATAAAAAGGGCATTAGTTTGCAAGGGTTAATTTGGGTTAATATGAGAATAGGGTTACCAGGGTCAACCAATGAAAAACGATTAATTGCAGTCTGGATTCCCTCTTTATAGACCCTCATTTTATTACCCTTTGGGTTTACCCCTATCCTTTAACAGGCTCTGATGTAGAACATTCAAAATAACAAACCCAAAGTTCCTCCCTTGAATTTTTTACTGGATTTGTGATGTATTTTCTTCTACACTCAGTACACTAGAACACACAACACTAGTTGTAAGTTGAAAATCAGACAGGAAATAACAAATTTACCTTTAACCTTTTTCCAAACGACAAATTTTGGACTGGTCCAAATTCAAAGAGTTTGCAGATGACAATTTTAAATTAGATGAAAATGGCAGAAATCTCTCAAAAAGGGTAGAAAACACTGTGAGAGAAGGAGAAATAGCTTGTCACGAGCAATTTCTCCTTTTCCCACAGTGTTTTCAAAAGACTTGTACTGCAGACACGTGAAAACCAGGGCTTGTTTGGGAAAGGGTTAATGTAATTCATTGTTATTCAGTTTTAGTAAGTCCAAAAAGTTTCATTAAAATGCAGTAAGATTTTCAAATGGGAAATGGTACAAAGAGTTCCTTACCGCAAATTAAAAATGCACATGATCAACATTGAGTATGGTCACGCTTTGCATTTATCAGATCTTGCCAGCCTTGTTTCAATGACATAACTGTGAGGCTGTTTCATACTGTGGGATGTTGTCTGGTTCCTCCAGAAGGGCTCTGCAAAGTGCCGGAACTATTGTCTGAGATTAACACTGGTAAATGCACACATTTTTTTCATAGCATCCCAGACATGCTCTGAGTTAGTGTAATATCAAGTGATAAAGTGCCCAGTCAAACAATTTAATGTTGTTCTGATCAAGAAAGTTTCTTGTGAAAACCGCTGTATGTGCAGTAGCACTACTATGCTGCGATCTATTGTAAGCTCATCAAAGATGCTGACCTAAAACAGCGGAACAAAATGCAATTTAACATATTTGATGTAGGAATTGAATTAACTTTAATTTGAAAAAAAAAAAGTGAGCAGTGATTTGATGAATTAGGTTATGTCTGCCCATTAACAAACTTATCAACCATCCTTTTGGTCATGCTCGGTAATGCAAGCATCACTAAAATATTAAGCTAATGCTAAACTCTACTACAACCCTGAAGTTTAGGTAAGTGAATCATAGATTCATTCGAGAACAGAACACAGTTCATTTGAAACCTGTTGAAATAGAGGTGTTTTCTGGGCCATGGTAATCTTTGCATGGACCTCTCACAGAGCCTTGTGCAAGAATGACACCTTAAAAAAACAGCGCCCTTCTGGAGTAACTGGACAACATCCTGAAGCATGCAATAAACCCATGATTTTGCCAATGAGACTAAGCTGGCAGGAGTGGCCACACTTGATGTTAATCATGTGACTTTTTGACTTGTGGTAAGGAACTTTCTGTATCATAGGCAGACCAAGGATTATTTCACTAAAAGTGGTTTTCAGATTTTCTGTTATTGCAAGCATGTTAGCGTTAATTCTTAAGCTGCTAAGCGCAACTCAATCACCTTTTGCAGGTAGTGTAGATTAAGATCAGACTGCACAGAATGTACAGTCTGATCTTTGATCTACGCTGTCTGATAAGGAGATTTTTTTTTCTCCAAAAATTGAATTTGAAATACCAACTTTTGGGGTTTACTATCGGCTTGAAAGTATCATTTAACCCTTTCCCAAACGACAAATTTTGGACTGGTCCAAATTGAAAGAGTTTGCAGATGACAATTTTAAATTTGATGAAAATGGCAGAAAGGTCTCAAAAAGGGTAGAAAACACTGTGGGAAAAGGAGAAATTGCTCGTTACGAGCAATTTCTCCTTTTCCCACAGTGTCTTCAAAAGACTTGTACTGCAGACACGTGAAAACCAGGGCTTGTTTGGGAAAGGGTTAACTTATTTATCAGGTTAAGGGTAAAAAGTTAAGATCACATTTTGTATGCATGGATTGTTGCCTGAAAGCAATTGCAGAGACGGACAGCAACTTGTAATGTTATCTTATAGGATTTTGTCCCTTCTAGGATGGACAATACTTGAATGGTTTCCAGCTGTTAACTCTCTACCACACGACAAAATTCTAGACTGGGCCAAATTGAAAGCATTTGCAGACCACAAATGACCTGTAGTTCAAATGATGAGATTTGTAATTGATAGGGTAAAAAACATTGTGGGAAAAGGAGAACATGTTGGTTACCAGCATTTTCTCCTTTTCCCACATTGTTTTCAAAAGCTTTCTTTCTCAGGGTCGTTAAAACTCGGGACTGTGTGGTAAAGGGTTATATAAACTTGTATACCAACTGTTTCTTTTACTTTCCTGAAGTTTGAGACAATGGCATATCATTGGTTTTTGGCAGTGATACACATGTGCTGCCCAAATATGGTAACATTTATTAGTTATTGAATTTTCAAAGGGATAAATCAATACATTCTAGAAAAAGCTAATATTTGGCAAGTCAGACAGTGCATGTTGAAAAAGTGACACAAATAATCAACATAATGACAAAACAAAAACTCCTTTCTTGATGAATTTTAAAAACACTTTTGGAAAAGGAGTGTTTTCTTGGTACAGACAGAAGCTTTTTTTTTTCCTCTTTTTTTTGCAATCTTAACCCTTGAAGCCCTGAAACCGACTAAACTTGTTTTTGCAGACAGTGTAAATCAAGATCAGACTACACAGAACATACTGTCTGATCTTTGATCTACAATGTCTGCCACAATGTTACATATCCTAATGGAAACAATCTTGAAATAGTAATAATTAAAACTGTTCTTCCTAATTAAAAAGGTCCAAATCATTTATTCAGCGCTTTCAGGGTTAATTTTTACCCAGATGACAAAATTTAAGCCTTGCCCAAATTGAAAGCCGTTGCAGAAGGCAAAATAAATGTTACTCAAAGCATGAAATTGGTCTTTCATTGGGAAGAAAACAATTTGGGAAAAAGAGAAAATGCTGGTTACCAGCATTTTCTCGTTTCCCACAATAGAGAAAATGCTGGTTACCAGCATTTTCTCCTTTCCAACAATGTTTTTAAAAGTCCTCTTCCTCATAGTTATTAAATGTGATTTTGTGGTTAAAGGGTTAAAAATGATATTTTTGTCATAATAAAGAGTTAAGCATTTTTGGTGGACAGAAAAGGGTTTGAGATGCTTCATCAAAGCTGTCACTATAAGCCTGATGAATGATTATTTTGTCACCCCTGCTGAGATTAACAGGTAATTTGTTGAGGAGAAAAAGAGGAAGAAATTAATTATTGTCTGCATGTTTATTATATTTCTACTTAAAAAAAATAGAAATGATGAAGTCCAAAAAACTGAATTGTTCTATCATTTCAAGCAATTTTTATTGCTCTATAAATGGTAACTTGTATTGTTTTTAACCCTTTACCACACAGTCCCGACTTTTAACAGCCTTGGGAAAGAAACCTTTTGAAAACATTATGGGACAAGGGGAAAATGCCGGTAACCAGCATTTTCTCCTTTTCCATAATTTTTCCTATGTTTCCTGCTCTTCCCAAAACAAATTTCAATTGTTGAGTCACATTAACTTGGGCTTCTGCAAATGCTTTCAACTTGGACCTATCTAAAATTTTGTGTTTGGTAAAGGGTTAACTGTTAACCCTTTATCGCACGATGATGCCTTTTAACGCCCCTGGGAAGTAAGCCTTTTGAAAACATTGTGGGAAAAGGAGAAAATGCTGGTAACCAGCATTTTCTCCTTTTCCCACAATGTTTTCTACCCAATCAAAGAAAAATTGCACCATTTGAGCCACATTGAAATTGTCGTCTGCAAATGCTTTCAATTTGGACAGGGCTAAAGTTCTGTTGTCTGGTAAAGGATTAAATAAAAAGAATGAAGATTTCCAGCAAATAGTATAATACCAAAACATTGTAGTAACAAAATGTTTGTTCCTGGAAATGGCTCATCCTATCGGACAGTGTAGATCCAAGATCAGACTGCCCATTCTGTGCAGTCAGACTGCACGTTCTTTGCAGTCTGATCTTGATCTAAACTGTCTGCAAAAAAGCACTGAATCCCGTATAGCAGCTTTAGTAAACTAGAGAGCACTGTTAAATGTTAGTGAATTCAATCTGATAACTAATCTGCAGCATTTGGATCCCTCAAGAATGCTCTGGAGATAAATATGTAGAAATGGATACAAGATAAATGTCAATCTGATGAGGTGAAGTAGCCCTGTTATGTTTTCAAAATACTGAGAAATTTTGTCACAGACATTAGGACAAAGTAGTTCTGGGGCAGTCAGACAGAAGGGCAGCATGAGCAAAGTAATGTATCACAGTATATGCAGGCCATGCTCTGTGAAAAGCGGAGTTTATTGCGTCTGCAAAAAGTATCAATCCATGTCGGACTGTGCAGACTGAAATGGGTGGAAACTTTCAGCTTTTTTGAAAAATTTCTGCATGTCAAAGGACCATTCTACCTCATGATTCAGTTGGTTGTAAGACAAAAAAGATTTTGTGGATCCATGATTATGTGATGACTCGCTTGGTATCATGCTCCACAGAGATGCTTTAACCCTTTACCACACAATACTGAGTTTAAATGACACTGAAGAAGACAGCTATTGAAAACATTGTGGGAAAAGGAGAAAATGCTGGTAACCAGCATTTTCTCCTTTTCCAACAATTTTTTCTAACTTTTCAGAAACAAATGCAATCATTTTAGCTACATTCAATTTGTTGTCTGCAAATGCTTTCAATTTGGACCAGTCTGAAATATTGTCGTTTGGTAAAGAGTTATTTCTGCCACATCTATCATGTTGTCTGCAAATGCTTTCACTTTCGAGAAGTCTGCAATTTTGTCAAGAATTGACTCTTTACCAGACGACAGAATTTTAGACTACCCCAAATTCAAAGCATTTGCAGACGACAAACTAAATGTGGCTCAAATGATAGGATGTGTTTCTGAAAGGTTAGAAAATATCGTGGGAAAATGAGACAATGCTGGTAACCAGTATTTTCTCCTTTGCCCACATTGTTTTCAAAAGTCTAATTTCCCAGAGGTGTTAAAACTTGTGATTGTGCGGTAAAGGGTTAACTCTTTACCAAACAACAAAATATTAGACTGGTCCAAATTGAAAGCATTTGCAGACTATAAAATGAACATGATTGAAAATCGAAAACTTATTTTGGGAGGGGTAGAGAATGTTGTGGGAAAAGGAGAAAATGCTGGTTACCAGCATTTTCTCCTTTTTCCACAATGTTTTCAGAAGGCTTCTTTCCCAGGGTTGTTAAAACTTGGGATTGTGTGGTAAAGAGTTGAACCCCCTTTTCCCAGAATGATGGTCATGTACTCTAGCCTTTGTCTCCGAGAGATGTGTCCAGTGTGTGGATAATTTGCACAAGTTGGTCACATGTGGGAAGCAGGTTGAACTCATTTGACTTTCCTGTCACCTTTTATTTCTAATAGTTCATTTATGCTTATAAGCCGAATTGAGTGCAAAAGAAGTGCAAAATTTTCTGATCTTTAACTCCTGGCACACTCCGTTGAAAAGAGTTAATTTCATGCTAGGTTAGATGCAATATGGACTCATTTACTGCAAAGAAGAAATCCCTGGTACTAATACAAACCCATACTCTCAATTCCAAAAGGCTTTTTTGACAAAGAAGTCCTTTAACCCTTTCCCAAACAAGCCCTGGTTTTCACATGTATGCAGTACAAGTCTTTTGAAAACACTGTGGGAAAAGGAGAAACTGCTCATAACAAGCAATTTCTCCTTTTCTCACAGTGTTTTCTACCCTTTTTGAGAACTTTCTGCCATTTTCATCAAATTTAAAATTGTCGTCTGCAAACTCTTTCAATTTGGACCAGTCCAAAATTTGTCATTTGGGAAAGGGTTAACAAGCCTTTCTCCTGTTTTTATCCTTTTCAATTTATAAAGATTTTAAAATTACAATGATACCATGAACAACAGCATCATTGTATTTTTTTTTTACTGGAGATGTCATCTGTAAAATTTGATTATTAATCAACTAGTGATGACAAACTTTGGTGGGGCTCTGGAAATCATTGTTGAAAGGCATTTCATACTAAAATTCAAGGACTACATTTAAATTAGCAGAATTCATGTGATCAAGAAGTAATTTGGATATCAGACAACAGTTTTCTGCTACTTTATAAACATTCTCATAGTTTTTCATGGAAATTAAATTGTAATACAGTAGGAATGTCTATATGTGAACATGTAATAATATAAAAGGGTGATAAAGTTAAAATTTGTCACCAGCAAATATGATTCATTGAGTGGGAGTCAAATAAAGTGCAAAATTGATGCAAAGTTACTTATTACCATTGTATGTATTGATTTTACCAAACAATCCTGAGTTCTAATAACTCTTATCAGAGGTTTTGGAAAACATTTTGGGAAAAGTCAAAAATGCTGGTAACCTTCATTTTCTCCATTGTCCACAATCCTTTCTTTACTTTCAGTCACGACACCCATCATTTTAGCCACATTTAATTGTCATCTGCAAGTGCTATGAAATTGGCGAAATCCAGAATCTTGTTGTTAAGTAAAGCTTTAAAATGGAAGGTTTATTTTTTGTCCTTTCTAACAAAGAGGTCATATTGGTATAATGTATTCTAATGGGTCCTGTTATTTATGGCAATGATTAGTGGGATACAGAATACAATAGGTATCTCTTGAAATGATTTTTTTCTCATTTTTAGGGTTTTTTATAATTATATCAATTAAATGAACAGGAAATTAGATGACAAGTGAATTGAAATTTTAAGGAGAAAAAAAATTAATGATGTTAACTCTTTACCAAAATTTTATTGACAAAATTTTAGACTCATCCAAATTGATAGCAACTGCAGATGATAGATTAGATGTGGCTTAACTTTTTACCACACAATCCCAACTTTTAATGATCCTAAAAAACTAAGCCTTTTGAAAACATTGTGGGAAAAGGAGAAAATGCTGGTAACCAGCATTTTCTCCTTTTCCCACAGTGTCTTCTACCCTTTCCAAAACAAATTTTAATATTTCAATCACATCTATTTTGTCGTCAGCAAATGCTTTCAATTTGGACCTGTCTAAAATTTTGTCATGTGGTAAAGAGTTAAATGATGGGTTTTGCTTGTGATTGGTAAGAAAATGTTGTGAGAAAAGGACAAGATGCTGGTTACCTTCCACAAATGTGTTAAAACTTGGGATTGTGTGGTCAAAGGTTAATATGTATTGTGTTTCTCTGTGGCACAGTGTTAACTTCACCAAACAACAAAATTTTAGACTTGTCCATATCGAAAGCATTTGCAGACAAAAAAATAAATGTTACTCAAAAACTGAAATTTGGTTTGGTAAGGTTAGAAAACATTGTAGATAAAGGAGAAAATGCTGTTCACCAGCATTTTCTCCTTTTTCAACGACGTTTTCCAAAGTCTTAAAAAACAGGATTGTGTGGCACTGGAATTATAATCTGGATCTGATCCCTCCAAATGTCTGCAGTCATGTTGGAGTGTCCTTTTGCAAGGAATTCCAGAGCCCCAGCCATGCAGTGATGAAACTAGGAAAAAAGTAGACAGCATGAGTAGATAGATAAATGGGCGTTTTACAGCATTTCCCCCTTAGCCTTATACAATACAACAAGCATTAACAATTTTATGTAACATTAACATGCTCATAAAATTATGTAATATAACGCTTATCAAGCATAACACATTAACATGCTCATAAAATTAAGTAATATAACGCTTGTCAAGCATAACACATTAACATGCTCATAAAATTATGTAATATAACGCTTATCAAGCATAACACATTAACATGCTCATAAAATTATCAAGTTCATCTAACTTACGCAAAAACCAATTGGCTAGCTTTCATAAATAAAATTTGATAACCTCTTTCTTAATCGTTTTGACTTAAATTCAATTTTTAAAAAACAAAAGCATCACATCATCACATCATCAGCTAACCAGCTAACCAACTAATGCATGACGCATCAGCTAACCAGTTTCTTAACTATCCAACTAACCCTTACATCAAACAATTGCTTAACCTTTTTTCCACCACCCATCAACCAACGTATCAGCTAACCAGCTAACAAGGTGCAACGGCCAACGCATCAGGCTAACCAACTAACGCATGACGCATCAGCTAACCAGTTTCTTAACTATCCAACTAACCCTTACATCAAACAATTGCTTAACCTTTTTTCCACCACCCATCAACCAACGTATCAGCTAACCAGCTAACAAGGTGCAACGGCCAACGCATCAGGCTAACCAACTAACCAATGCATAAGCTAACCAGCTAACCAACTAACCAGCTAACCTCTTTATTAATCGTTTTGACTTAAATTCAATTTACTAAAAAATTTAAAAAAATTGATTAAGAAAAAAAAAAAAAAAAAAACTGATTAAGAAAAAAAACCAACGCATCAACAAACCGGTTAACAAGGTGCATCAACAAACCGGTTAACAAGGTGCATCAGCTAACCCTTACATCAAACAATTGCTTAACCTTTTTTCCACCCCCATCAACCAACGCATCATGCAACGGCTAACCAGTTTATGAGTTAGTGGGGTGGATTGGGATATTGATAAAAAAAAAAAAAAAAAAATTTGATTAAGAAAAACCAACGCATCATGCAACGGCTAGCCAGTTTATCGGTTAGTGATTGCCTTAAGATTTTGATAAAAAAATTTTTTTAAAAATAAAAAATATTTTTTTTAAAAAATTTATAAAAAATAAAAAATTGAAAATATCTTAACAGCATATTTAAGTTATATATAAGCATGACTGTTTTAGATAAAATAACTAAAGAGTTTAAGAAAAAGTTAAAAAAGACCTTATGGAGAAAAATAGAATGTGAGCCTGATTATAATGGTAGAATGGTGTTTTTTACAGGAATTGCAAGAAGACGTTATATAGATACATTTTATATAGCAAGGTCTGCAATTTATTACCAATTTAGTAAAAAGATGAGAGAGATGTATGAACGTGGAAGAACTTTTGAATTTAGAATGTGGATTGGGCTTGGTAAAATTAATTTAAATAGAACAGGGCTTTATTGGTTGGATATTAACCCAGAAGATAAAGAATACTTAACTACATATTATGAAGAAATACAAAATTTATATAATTATGATGGAGCATTTATGCCTGGTGCATATGGAATAAATGAGTTTACCCTTGAGCCTAGAGTTGATGATTGTCTTTGCCCCTGCATAGAATTTAGTGGAAGATATGAGGATTTAACTGGTTATCCAGAATATGAAGATTATGAAGGAAATGAAAGGAATGAGGAACAACCCCAACACATTAACACAAATGAAACATTTAAGTCTAAATGTTGTGTTTTATGCTTAGATGAAAACATGACACCTACAATTTTGTTTTGCAGTTGTGGTCATCTATGCTTATGTGAAAAATGTGATAAAGTATATGCTAAGAAAGAATGTCCAGTTTGCAGAGTAAAGAGTGAGATTAAAAGAAAAAATTTAAACTAAAATTATAACTTTAAAAAAAGTTACAAATTTAACAGGAATATCGGGGACGTATTTATCCAAGGATAAATTCTGTGAACCCCAAACACAGAGAGACTTAAACTTTGATATTCCTGCCTTAGTTAATGTTGAAAAGCGTTAAACTATCTTAAGAATCACCTTTAACTCTGTTTTCTATACCTTAACATAAGAGAAGGTAAAGATAAAGTAAGGCGAGTCATGACACTACCATGATATAACCATTTTTACATGCCTCCTCACCGAAAACGAAAGAGGAAGTTATTTAATGCACAACCAAAATGGGCGGTACATATTATAATATTAACAAACATTTTTACCCTGTTTTCTAAAAATGATTAACTTGTATAATAATTGTATAAAATACTTAATATTGTTTTTTTTAAACAGCAGCCTTACAACATTGTGATATGGTATTAACTTACGGGTTGTTAGACCGCGCCAGAGGTGTTATTATTAATAATTTTTTACAACAAGGAAGTAAGACTGCTTTATTATCATTAAATAAAAAATTATATTTTATACAATTACCATATTCAGTTCATTTTTTAGAAAAAACAAAAGCAAAAAAAAATTATTAATATCATAACATAGGACAATTTCCCTCAAAAGTCCAGTCTAAAGTGCATTTCAAAATATTGGAAAAAGTTGTGAAATACTATACCACGTGATCTTGGTGTGTATCGATATATGTAAACCCTTTTAAATATTTAACCCTTTTACTGGGTTAAATATTTTTTACAAGTCTAACTCTATCAGTATTGTTAAATATGCATTTTTAGCATTAGGATTAGTTGACCTTGTTATAAAGTTTATAACATCACATTGGTCTATTTCTAAAGGTTGTGGAAAAACTACACAACTACAACCTTCTCCTTTCTTTTTTACTATGGAGTAGTCAACCTGTTCAACTCCATTTACGACTAAATTAACTTTTACCTCTTCTTTTAGAATACCGGTTCCCTTAACAACCATTAAAGTCCCTCTTATAATTCTACCAGAAGCAGACATACAATAACCTCCCATCCCATGACTTACTCCGGCACTTCCATTACCAAAAGAAAACTCATAATAACCGTCTGTTAAAGGACCTTGTTCCTCGGCACACACGCTTATAATTGTTTTAGGAAGCGATACCCTTCCATCCACATAGGATTTTGTTACTAAATCTCCCTCATCTACAGGCATTGCCGCGTTTTTTATAGAAAAACCTTGAAAATCTACATCAGATATTGCTGTAAAGCTTCCATTTGGATTTTTTACAATGGCACCACCATTATCAACGTAATTTTTATTAGCAGCAGCGTTAAGATTTATTGGATTTGGTAAACCAGTAATTGAGTTACCACCCATATCTATTTTACCAGCCATTGAAAAAGAGCCGTCTTGTTTTTTTGTTAAAGCCTTTTCACCTGCGGTAGCCATCTCAATAACACTATCTACGTAAAGCTTGTTTGCTGCATGGCTATTTTCAATTGGAGAAGCAACAAAATGAATTCGCCGGTTACCCATAGATATTTCTCCTATTGCAGTATAAAAGTTATCAATGGGGTTATACAAAAATGGTGAGGATTGACTATCAACATATCCCTTTGTTGCTACATCATCAGGTTCAGCCGGTGACAGAACATTAATTAACCCATAATTCCTCATATCTATATTTCCTGTAGCAACAAATCTTCCATCATTACGTTTAACAATGACACTTTCTCTACTAACCTTATCCACATAACTTCTTGTAGCAGCATCATGCGGTTCTTCAGGGTCATGTAGATTATGTATTTTTTTAAAACCCATATTGAATGGAGCAGTAGCCATAAAATTTCCATTTTCTTTTAATAGTGGTGATTCATGGTTTCCCCCTGCTGTATTATCAACATAATCCTTTGTCGCAACGTCTTGTGGATTTACTGGATTACTAACCCTCGTTAATGTGTTGCCATTCATATTTATAGAACCGACAACAGTGGTTGTTCCATCTTTACATAAAAAGTTGTTAGTAATGTAAGCAAGTGAAACACCATCACCGCTTGTTTTAACATCATCCATTTTTCCAAATTTATTAACGGGCATCGTTTTTTAATATTACTAAAAAAGTTTATTTAAAACATCTTGAAATTTATTATCATCGCATAACTCTTTAAGAATGAACAAACATAAATGACCGCAAAATACTTCACCCGTATGTTGTAATTGGTCAGTATTGTAGTATATAGGTTGTTTTAAATAATCTATAATTTCATTAGGTGGTTGAATACCATAACTATCAAAATAAATTTTTTTCTTACCATCTTTAAACCATGCAACCCAATGAGTACCAGGACCGCTAGAATCATCAAGGTTTAATATACCACATTCATTTTTTTTATTGTTTTTTGGTAGGGTATCTCTTAAAAATGTTCCTCTAAAATTTTTTAATTTTAATTTTTTTGCAGCATCATTTAGTTCAAAATTACTTAAAGGTTTATTTTTTAAAGTTACATTATCAATTTTTATATCTTTCATTTTTTTATATATTTAAATATTTATAATAGCACCGTTGTCAACCCATGAATTAAACTCATCAGAATAACCTTTCCACTTTACAAGAGATTTCTTTTTCCTTTTTTTAATAACCTTTTCTATCCTATACACCTCTTGACTCGTTTTTTGTAGTTCAGGTTCATAAAATGAACCTTTTATTTCTTCACCATTTAAATCCTCAATTTTATATGTTACAGGTGATGTATGTTTTATTTCTGAAACTGTAAATACCTCTTCAGTCCATCTTGTGGTATAACCTTTTTCAAAAGTCTTTTTCTTTTTACTTATCCTTACTTTGTCTCCAACAGAAAACTTTGGTTTGATATCCTCCCTTACTTGATTATAATCAGGATACAATGTTCTCCAAACTTTATTTTCATTCTTTTTCTTACTTGCTTCAGTTGGTGTCATCTTAATAGAAGAATGCCATGTGTTATTATATTCCTTAACAAGATTTGGTAACACGTTAATATAAACATTTGTTGAGTGAGCAGAGAAATACTTCCACATTTTTTCTTTCATTGTTCTAATCCATCTCTCAACAACGCTTGATTTTTCCTCGTTTTCAGTGGAATATAATTCAATCAAATCTTTAACATCTTTGTTATAAAACTCTTTACCTTTATCCACCCACATTTTCTCAGGTTTTCTTTCCATAAAAATACTCTTCAATGCAACAGAAACAGATTTTCCTGTTTTGTCTTTTAAGGGGACCAGCCAACCATATTTTGAAAAAATGTCAATGACAGCAAGAAGATGTTTTACACCACGATTAAGTTTAGAAAATGCTTGCATATCTACTAAATCTGCAGCCCATATCCTATCGACACCTCCTACTCTAACTCTTCTTTTCTTAAATTTTCTTTTTACAGGTTTATGTAGTTCTTCTGCTAATGTTATATTTTCTAAATCTTTTTTTTATTTCCCATTCCAAATCTTTTCTTGGTTCCTATTAATGAGGAAACCAATCCTCTTTCCATTCTTTCCTTAATAGTAGGATTATAGATACCCTTTAACTCTTTAAGCATATTAGCATCACACACATCATTACGTGTTTTAGTATCATCATGTTTAAGATAACATATATCATGATGATATGCTGCTTTATCAACACGATTTACAGGCTTTGACCATTCTTTAGGTGTTAAATCAGGCTTTAATCTTTTATTTAACTTAGTACCAGGACCAGTAAAATTATGCCCAGGTAAATGCATTTCAAAAGGTAAGTTATTAATTGCCTTGTTTAACAATGAACCACCTTCTTTATCCTTTTTAATAAACTGTGTTTTTGTTGTTCCACATTCAACACATTTACCCCTTTTCATATTTCTACCATTTTTACTTACACCATAACTTAAATCATTTGTTTCTGTTTGTTTTTTACACTTAACACAATACATTTTTTATATTAAAATAAAATTTTTAATATAAAATGGATATTGTTAATTTATCATGGAATGAAGCTTTAGCAAAAAGATTTAACCATCCCCTTTTACCAAGAAGTATCAGAGGTTTAATAGTAGGTAAATCAGGATGTGGTAAAACTACACTTTTACTTAACCTTTTGTTAAGACCTGATTGGTTAGATTATGATAACTTAAGCGTTTTTGGTAAAAGTTTGTTTCAACCAGAATATCGCATATTAAAAAAAGCTTTTGAAGAAGAAATACCAAAAGAATATATATTAAGATTATTTTCATTTAAGGATGAAGTACAAAAAAATGATATTTCTCCTTTAGCATTGGTTGAAGAATGGGCTAAAACAATTAAGGAAAAATCTGATATTAAGTGTGAATTTTTTGAAAATGCTTGTGATGTACCCGACCCAAGAGATTTAAACGGGCAAAACAAAAACTTAATGATTTTTGACGATTTACTCTTGGAAAGGCAAAACAAATGTGAAAACTATTATGTTCGTGGAAGACATAGTAACGCTGACTGTTTTTATCTATCACAAAATTATTTTAGATTGCCTCGTCAAACTATTAGAGAGAATGCAAATTTTATTTGTTTGTTTAGACAAGACTTAAAAAATCTTAATCATATTTATAGTGATCATGTAGGGGATGATATGACAAAAACTGAGTTTGTTAATTTTTGTAAAAATTGTTGGGAAAAACCTCATGGTTTTGTTGTAATTGACTTAACCAACAACAAAAACAACGGAAAGTATAGAAGTGGTTTTGATAACTTTTATATTCCACAAAATCACAGCAACTATTATTAAATTTTTATAAAAAATATATTTTTTGTTTAAAATATATTTTTAGTAAATATAAAATGGAAGAAGAATTACTAAAACAAATAGTAAAAAACACTGATCATAAAACATCATTTCAAATTATAGTAAGTGACAACAAAACAGAGTTTAGAACAAGATTTACTCCACCACTTCAATTAGAACGTGATAAAAAATATGAAATAGCTTTAGTCAATCTTGAAACATATTATTCATTTCCAAATATTGATAAAAGAAATGGCACTTTTGTTTATTCACCAGACAATGGTAATACATGGGTTAAGTTAAAAATACCTGAAGGTAGCTATGATTTAGTTGATATTAATGATTATATACAATTAGAAATGAGGAGAAGGGGTCATTATGATTTAATTAATGAAGAATATTATTTAAACATATCCGCTAACACTAATACATTAAAATCTATTCTTAATTTTGAAAATAATTATCAGGTTGATTTTAACCAAAATAGAAGTATTGGTAAAGTATTAGGGTTTAACAAAGCAAAATATCTACAAGGATTTCACGAATCAGAAAAAGTAGTAAATATCTTAAGTATTAATAGCATACTTGTTAATATTGACTTAATTTCAGGTAGTTATGTTAATGGTTCTCAAAGAAACACAATTTATAGCTTTTTTCCAAATGTGGCGCCGGTTTATAAAATAATAGAGTCTCCAGTTAATCTGGTATACCTACCTTTAACATTAGATGAAATACATGATTTAAACGTAACGCTAACTGACCAAGATGGAAACGTATTAAATCTAAGGGGTGAAACATTAACGATTAGATTTCACATAAGAGAATCGCGTTAAATATAAAATGACAAATTACATTACAGTTAAAGTAAATATAACAGAAGGGCAAAAGAAAAAGATACAGCATGCTGTTAAATCTAGTTGTCCTGTAAGTATTAGATTAAATCATGATGACCTAACAGGCGAAGATTTAATGGCGGTAACCGAGTCACAACTAAACAAATTAAATAAAGCATTAGAGGGAGGTAAAGGGGTAACCATTAGAATGACTATTAAACAACTTAAGCACAACATGAAAGTAGAAGGTGGATTTTTACCTTTGATAGCAGGGTTAGCTTCATCAGTTCTACCTACATTAGCAAGAACCGTTTTACCTGCTATAGGAGTTGGTGCTCTATCTGGTTTAGCATCAACAGGAGTTCAAAAAGCAATGGGTAACGGGCTTTACCTTAAGAAAGGGGGTTGCGTATGTCAAGTAGAAACTGATGGAGAAGGGCTATATCTTAAACCATACAAAGGTAAAGGGTTAAAAAATAAAGGTGAAGGATTGTATTTAAAACAAGGTGGGAAAATTTATGATGGAAAAGGTCTTCTTTTAGGACCAAATAGCCCATTTGCTAATATTCCTATATTAGGAGCAATATTATAAAATTAAAAAAATGAATGTACATAAATTTGGAAATGGAAAACATAAAATAGTTCAACCAAAAACTATTTTTTGGAAACCTGTTGAAGGTAAGTATCCAGCTAAAAAAGTTAATCCTGTTTCATGGGATATTTTTACTCAACAACCGTTAGTATTAGAAGGAGGACAAACAAGAACGATAGCTTTAGGTATGGGTTTTAATATGAGTAAAGGTTTTGTTTTAGTTTCTCTATCTTATAATCTAAAACTTAATCAAATATCTATAACAAATGAAGTTTCATTAGAAGAAGTGGATGACATGGTTACAACAATTACAAACAACTCTAGTAAAATAAAAAAAATAGAGGAAAACACCTTTTTATGTCGTCTTTACTATTCAATTTAAAAAAATAGTTATAATATAATAAAATGGAGCTAAAAGAAAAGATTTATCCAGACTTACCAGAAGCACGAAATGTACCAAATGCACCAACATTAGAACCAATAATATCAGCAGGAGACAATGGTCAATCATTTAGACTTAAGAAGATATCAGAGATTCAGGATTTTCTTGAAAATGAAGTAAGAGTTAGAGAACAGTTAAGTAAAAAGTATTTAAAGATTAGTAAGAATGTGGACAATGTAGAAGCTGGTTTAACTGCTCTAGCATTAGGTGCAGGAGCTGGGGGAATCGCTTTACTATCAACTGTGGTAGCGATACCTGCAACGATAGTCCTAGAAGGATGTGCTTTAGTTGTTGGGTTAGCAGCATTAGTAGGTAAGTTTGTGGTTAGAAGAACCAGAACAAAATCAGAAAAACATCTTCAGATTAAAATGTTGGCTGATTCAAAGTTAAATACACTACTTACACATATATCAAAAGCAATATCAGACAACAAAATAGAACATGAAGAATTCAGTTTAATTATGGAAGAATTGGAAAAATACAAACAAATGAAGGAAGAAATTAGAAGTAAAACGAAGAAAAAAAGCAAGCTAGAGGATCAAGAGAGTTTAATAGAGAAGGGACGAATAGAAGCACGGGAGGAATTCAGGAGACTTGTAGAAAGGCACAATGGAAGCCATTCAAATTAAAAATAAAACCGCCTAAGTTTAAATTTTCTTGCGCATGTGAGATAGGTAATAGTGATTAAATTAATTAAAATAAAATTTTTTTACTTAAAAAAATGCCTTTTATAAATGTTGATTATAAAACAAGAGATGAGATGGTAAAAGATTATCTTGTAAGAAAAAAACAGGTTCGTGATAGGTTACTTGCAGAAAGAGTAGGTGATATTGAATTGCAACAAGACTTAACTAAGTTTTTTAAACCCTTAACTAAAGCACAAAAGGAGATACAAGAAGAAGCAACTAAAAATATTGGTGCGTACCAACTAGAAGCAGCTAGAAGAATTACAGAGGGATTGGCACCCATTAGGGAGGGGGTTCAACAATTACCAGGAGTAATTACAAAGGGATTGACACCTATTAGGGAGGGAATTATTCAATTACCTGTTCAACTTTCTAAAGAAATGATGATTAGTCAATTACCAACTGCGGAACTTCCTTCTTATCACGAAGTTAAGATAGAAAAAAATAAAGAAGAAATTATGCATTTTGTTGAAGTTTTTAATGAAAAATTAACAAAAAAATATAAAGATGATTTTGATAATATCTATAGAATAGTTTTTGATAAAAATTTTGGTATATTTAAATTTGGTAATAAAGAAATTTTTTTAGACCCGAAAGATAAAGGGGTTTTTTATTTTGATGAAGAAAAATATCCTGCTAGTGATGGGTTATGGGAATTGATTTTATCAAAAAATCCAAAAAATTATACCAAAGAAGATTTAAATAATTATAAAGAAATGCTTAATTTAAGTGATATTATGTATGAGAATAATGATAAAAAAAATAATAAATTTAAAAACTATCATACAAAAAGTAAAAAATGGAAAGAAGTAATTAATTCTATTTTTACTGGTAAAGGATTAAGAAAAAAGAAAAAAACAACCACGGTAATACCATCTGACCCCAACGCACTATTAGAAAGGTTTGACCTTTTAATGTCTAGCAAGGATGCGGGTCATACAGGTGTAAAAAATGAGTTGGTAAGTATTTGTGATGAATTAAAAAGACAAAAAGTATTAAATGCAAAGAACTATAAAAAGTTAATGTCTATATTATAAAATGATTACATCACAAAAGAGAGGAGTTAAAAGAACTTATGCTTATGGTGGAGCAGATATATTTGATACCTTAGCTAATTTTTTAAGTAGGCTATTTACAAGTGGTGCGGTTAAGCAAATTGCAAGTTCTGCAGTTGATGTTGGTAAAAGTGTGGCTAAAGAAGGAGCAAAGAAAGCTTTAGAGGCAGGTAAGGCAGCTGCAGTTGATGCTGGAACAAGATTAGTTAAAAAGGCTTTAACACCTAAATCTAAAAAGATTATTGAAAAATATAGTCAAGTTCCAACCATACCAACAATACAACCTGTTGAACAAAATGTAAGTTCATTGATTGATGGTGGAGCTGTTAATATACAAACAATGGTTAAGAAGTTAAACAAAAAAAGAGGTAAAGGGATAAAAACAATATAATTTTTAATTTAGCTTAAGTAATTATTACATTAAATAAAAAATATGTCAAAGCTAAAATTTAATTTAACACATTATGAAAAATACAACACAAAAAAGGTTAATATCCTTTATGGAAATCTAAAACTTAATGATGATTGTGAAGTATTAGATAGTAGTAATACAAAATATGACTATAATAAAGCTGTTTTAAAATTGTCACCTGAAAAAGCTGATATCATTAAGGAATTTGAAGAAGATGTAAATCAATATTTAGAAAAAAATGGTATGCCTAAGGTAACCATTCTTTATGGAAATAAAATTTATCCAAAAGTAAGAAAAAATGTTAATGTAGAAAAACTTAAAAATATTAAACTTAAGGGTGTTTATGTAAATGATGAAAATAAATCATTCCCTCAACTATGGTTAGAAAATTAAGAACAAAACACAATTATAATTTTTAACTTAAAAAATTATGATTGTATATAAAAAAATGGACATTTTAAATGTTAAAGCACCAATTCTAAAAGATGATAGTATTGATGAATACGAATACTTTGAGTATGAACCTACCATAGGAACTAATTTGAACAACTCAGGGGGTAATATTAGGATTGATATTGGAAACAAGGATGTTTTTCTACATCCTTCTGAATCATACTTAAGTTTTGAAGGTAATTTGTTAAGAAATAATAATAATGATCGTTATGATAATGATATTGCAAACGCTAATGATAATTTGGTAACGCTAACAAATAATGCAATAATGTATTTGTTTAAAAGTATCAGATACCAACTTGAAGAGCAAGATATTGAGTATATTAATTATCCTGGTTATGTTAGCACGATGTTGGGGTTGTTAAAATATCCTGATGATTTTTCTAAATCACAAGGTTTAAACCAACTTTGGTATAAGGATACCGGACTTAGAGCAAGTCGTGATACTAATAGTGGATTTAAAGTAAGAAGAGATTGGATTTTTAGTTCAGATCCGGTTGGTTCATTTAACTTTTGCATTCCGTTAAAACACATATTTGGCTTTTGTGAAGATTACAACAAAGTGGTATATGGTATGAAGCATACTTTAACCTTAACAAGAACAGGTGATGATAACGCAATTTTTAAAGCTGCTTCAGCCTTAGATGGTGCTGGAAATCCAACTAATAATTTTAGAGGAAAAGTTGATTTAAGTAAAATAACTTGGTTTATGCCACACGTAACACCTGAACTTGGTAATAGATCAGAACTTTTAAAATTTATTGAAAAGAAAGAAAGATTTCCTGTTGGGTATAGGATGATACAATCAGATACAATAGCGGTACCAAACAATACTAACTTTGCTTGGAGACTAGCAACTAAATCATCACCTGAGGTACCACGTTTTATCATTGTTGGTTTTCAATCAAATAAGCGTGATAATCAGGAAGCAAACCCGGCTATATTTGACCACTTAAATGTAAGAAATATTAAAGCTGTGTTATCCACAAAACAATATCCGCATAATGAACATCAAATAAATTTTGATACTAACCTAATTGGAAGAATATATGAGGAAGCTGCTTCATTTAGAAAAAAGTTTTACAACATGGATGAACTAGTTTCAAATCCAAATATTAATCCTGATGATTATAAAAAACTTTTTCCCTTGTTTGTATTTGATGTATCAAAGCAAAGTGAAAGAATTAAGTATTCTGTAACTGATATTCATATTAGAGCTAGCTTTACAGCTAATCCAGGAGCAAATGTTGAAGCATATGCTGTTTTGCTTAGTGATAGGTTAATTAACTTTCAGAGTGATGGAAATAAAATGGCTGTAGTATATTAAGTAATTTTTTTGTTTAATATAAAAAATATGCTAAAGATTGCTGATTTTAAAAAGATATTAACAGATAACAATATTAAGTTTTATTCCTATTGGAACAAGAAAAAGTTTATTGATGTCTTAAAAGAGCATGGATTGTATCCTGAAGAAGCTATACCACTTAAAAAAGAACCTAATTATGATAGACTAAAGGATATTAGTAAAAATCCTAAAACGGTAATATTAAAGGATGTTGAAACTGAAGAAGTGATTGAATTTCCATCAATTTACAAGGCTAGTAAATACATTGACCGTTGCCCTCAAACGATTGAAAACTGGAATGGTAGAGTATGGAATGGTAAATATAGAATTGACATTCAATAATTTTATTATTTTTTTAAAAAATAATAAAATTTGACTTAAGGAAATTTTATTTATTTTAAAAATTATAGAGATGAATTCTTTTTCAAGAAGATTTATCAATAGATTAACAGATACTAGTCAAATGATTGCATCTAATTTATATAGTGGCGCACAAAGGGTTGTTAGTGCCGTAATTCCTCAGAGTGTTAGAAGAAGAGTAAGAAATTTTACTAATTGGCTAACCGGTAACGTTGAACCAGAACAAATTCCACAGGTAATAAATGAAGTTGAAAGAAATATAGAAGAAACGTTACCAAGGAGAAGACCTGAAGTTATTAATGTAACAGAAAGTCGTTCTTCATTACAAAATTGGGCAAGACAATATAAAATAGAGGGGTTTCCCGTTGATTCACCTGAGGAGTTTTTAGAGCTAACAATGCAATCTATGACAAATATTTTAAGAAATAAACGTAAAGTTAAAGTAAAAATGGTTCTTAAATGTTTAATGTATAGATTTGATGATTTTGATCATCCAGTGCCAGCTCAGTTTTCTTCTGATGTAAATTTAATTAATTTAAGAGGAACCGATGTAGATGAATTATATGATACAATGGCTGAAAAAATTTTAGAAAATTATCGTGCCTTTTTAAGAAAGGGTAGCGGATGGGTTTTCCATAGTGTGGTTCATTTAAAGCTTCATACTGCTATTTATGATCCATTAAGAGCTTCATCATTTATCCCTCTTCCAAAATGGATAGCAGATAAAAAAGCATGTATTAATATGAAAAATGAAGATAGTCAATGTTTTAAGTGGTCCATCTTAAGAGCATTAAATCCAACAGTTAACCATCAAGAAAGAGTTGGTGATTTAAGATCAAAGGAAGATAGCTTAAATATGAATGGAATAGAATATCCTGTTTCATTACATGATATTAACAAATTTGAAAAACAAAATCTAGAAATTAGTGTTAATGTTTATAGTTATGAAGAAAAAATTTTTTATCCACTAAGAATTACTGAAAATGAAAAAAATAAACATGTAGATTTACTTTACTTAACAAATGAAGAAAATAGTCACTATGTTTTAATAAAAAATTTTAGCCGCTTAGTGTCTAGCCAAATATCAAAACATCATGGTAAAAAGTATTTTTGTAAAAGATGTATAAATGCATTTGGAAGGGAGGACCTTTTAGAAAATCATAAAAAATATTGTGATGTGCATGACCCTGTTAATTTAAATATGCCAAAAAAAGGTAGCGTATTACAGTTTATAAATGATGATAGAAAAATTAAAGTACCGGTTGCTGTGTTTGCTGATTTTGAAAGTATATTAGAACCTATAAAAGAACAACAAACAACTGAAAAAAATGAAAAAGAAAGTTATACTGTAAAAACTCAAAAGCATATCCCCTGCAGTTTTTACTATATTATAAAATGTTTTGATGATGATGTGTTCCAACCTATAGAAAGAAAATATACCGGAGAAAATGCTGAAAAAGTTTTTGTAGATATGATAACCAAGGATATCATAGAAATTCATCAAAAATATTATCAAAAACCGGTACCACTTAAGATAACTGAAGAGGAAGAAAAAAAAATATAAAAGACAAACGCTTTGTTGGATTTGTGATGAAAAATTTACTCATAAAAATTATAGAGTAAGAGACCATTGTCATTTTACTGGTAAATTTAGGGGGGCCGCTCATACTAAATGTAATCTTAAAGCAAAAATTCCTTACTTTACACCTGTTTATTTTCATAATTTAAGTGGTTATGATAGTCATCTTTTTATAAAAAATCTTGGTAAAACTGAAGGAAACATTGATTGTATCCCTAACAATGAGGAAAAATATATTAGTTTTAGTAAATATGTTAAGGTAGGAAAAAACATAACTCATAAAATTAGGTTTTTAGATAGTTTTAAGTTTATGAGTTCAAGTTTGGATAGTCTTTCAAAAAATTTAAATGAAGATCAGTTAAATATTTTATCAAAATTTTACCCCAAAAAATATTTACCTTTACTAAGAAAAAAAGGAGTTTTTCCTTATGAATATTTAGATTCTTTTGAAAGGTTAAAAGAAACCTGCTTACCACCTAAAGAAAAATTTTATTCAAGTTTAAACAAAGAACATATTAGCGATGAAGATTATGAACATGCAAAAAATGTTTGGAAAACTTTTAACATGAAAACATTTGAAGATTATTTAGAACTTTACAACAAAATAGACGTTTTGCTTTTAGCAGATGTATTTGAAAACTTTAGGGATGTTTGCTTTAAGCATTATGAATTAGATCCTGCATGGTATTATACTATTCCAGGGTTGGCACTAGATGCTATGCTTAAAAAATCAGGAGTAAAACTTGAACTTTTAACAGACCTTGATATGCTTTTAATGGTTGAAAAGGGTATCAGAGGTGGTATATCTATGTGTAGTAAAAGGTATTCAAAGGCTGACAACAAATATATGGGTAAAAATTATGATAAAAATAAACCTTCAATATATCTAATCTATATAGATGCAAACAGTCTTTATCCTTGGGCTATGAGTCAATTATTGCCTACTTGTGGTTTTGAATGGATGGATAAAAACGAATTAGAAGAATGGAATCGGATACCTTGTTTTTTAGAGGTTGATTTAGAGTATCCTAAAGAGTTACATGATTTACACAATGATTTTCCACTAGCACCTGAAAAATTAAAAATAGAAAAAGTAGAAAAATTGATGCTAAATTTAAATGACAAAGAAATTATGTTATACATCATGAAGTTTTAAAAACATACTTAGATCTAGGTTTAAAAATTAAAAAAATACATCGTGGAATTAAGTTTAATGAAACTGATGATATTAAAAAATATATTGATTTGAATATTGAGTTAAGAAAAAATGCAAAAAATGATTTTGAAAAAGATTTTTTTAAGTTAATGATGAATTCTGTTTTTGGTAAGACCATGGAAAACTTAAGAAATAGAGTTGATGTGCAATTGGTTAATGATGCGGTTGGCTATCGTTATAAAAAACTTGTTGCTAAGCCAAACTATCATCATACTACAATATTTGATGAAAATTTAGTTGCTGTTCATATGAAGAAAACTAGTATAACATATAACAAACCTGTTTATTTAGGTATGAGCATATTAGATATTAGTAAAACTCTTATGTATAAAACTCTTTATAATCATTTTAAAAAAAAGTATGGAGACCATGTCTGGATGTGTTATACTGATACAGATAGTTTTATTCTTGAAATAGAAACTGATGATTTGTATGAAGATATTGCTTGTGATGTTGATATAATGTATGATATGAGTGGTTACCCTAAAGAGCATGACTTGTATAGTGCAAAAAACAAAAAGGTATTGGGAATGTTTAAAGATGAATTAAATGGTGGTGTTATGACTGAGATGTGTGGTTTGGGTGCAAAAACATATGCTTATGAAAAAATAGATATAAAAATAGATGAAAATGAAAAATTGATGTGGGAAGGTAATGGTGAAGATAGAAGATGTAAGGGAGTAAAAAAGTCAGTTGTTAAAAATGAACTAAATTTAGAAAATTATAAAAATTGTTTGTTTAAAAAAAAAGACTATTATAGAACCATGGGTGTGTTGAGAAGTCGAGGTCATGAAATATACACTGAAGTAATAAACAAAAAAGCATTAGGCTATGCTGATGATAAAAGATATATATTAGAGGATAAAATAAACACTTTAGCATGGGGTCATTATAGGATTTCAAAAACATATTAAAATATTTAACCTGGTAAAAAGGTTAAATATTTAAAAAATTTAAAATTTTTTTTTTTTTTTTTTAAATTTTTTATTTAGTTATATTTCTCTAATTACAGAATTTTCTGTTTTACACATGGGGCAAGCATTTTTTGTATATAATGCAAAACATGTAGCACAACAACATAGATGACCACAGTTAGCAAATAAAACATTAACCTTTGCTTTTTCATCTAAACATAGCACACATGTTTCTGATTTAAATGTTTTATAGTTATTTATTTTTGTAGTTGTTTGTTCCTCGGTTACCCTTTCTATCTTTTCTATACCTAACCATCCATATGTGATATTATAGGTGCCATCAACAAAATTTTTTTTGTTTTTTTCCCAGAATTTGTTAAAGACAAGATCAGTAAATTCAAAAGCTGAACGTTGATTGGTTTCTTCTACTGTTTCTAATGATTGATGATGTTGTCTACGAAAACGAGCTTCTCTTTCTTCTTCATCTTCACTTTCTTCTTCATCTTCACTTTCTGTTTGTGGTAGATTACATAACTTTATAAAAGAAGGATAGTTTATTTCACCTTCTTTTTCAAAGTAGATAAAAAAAGCTGTTTCTTTGCTTACATCAAACTGACGGTAAATTCTTTCTGATTCATCACCTATTCTATTTAATGTTTCCTGTAACTTAGATAAAAAAGTTGTTTCATTTTCGTTAAAGTCTAAATGTTTTTTTGTTAGATTAAGACATTGAGGGTTAATAAATTCACCTTCTTGTCCTGGCATTTCTCCTTCATGAAACAACACGTTTAAGTTTAAGTATGTTTTCATGTTAGGGTTTTCATATTTCATTCTACTATATTCATAGTAAATATTAGCATTACTAAACACACCTTCGTATGGTAAGGTATTACCATAGAAAAAATACACTTCTCTTAAGCCATCTACATGTTTATTATAGAAGGTATCTATATGTTTACTTTTTATTGCAAATAAAATATCTTCTGCTTTTGCTGTGTAAGCATAAGGATAATCTCTTAAGTCTTTTAAAATCTCCATTACTTACTTATATGTTATAGGAACGTTTTAAGTTAAATTCATTTTTTTATGACAAGTAAGGGTTTTAAAAAAAATTTTTTTTTATTTTTTTTAATTTTTTTTTTAATTTTTTTTTTTTTTTTAAATTTTTTTCTATTCTTGAAAACAAAAATTTATAGAAAATTCATCAATATCATTTATACTTTTTTGTAAAAATTCATATTCATTTGGTTTATCTAAAAATCTTTCTCGTAAAAGAGATAGTAGGTTTGTTAGATCTTTTACGTAAAACATATTTTTAACAGTGATATTTTTCCCACCAGCATAAAATGTAATGGTTAATGTTTGATCTAATGGGTTTTCATATAACATCTTACTACAATAATAATAGATATCAGTAAACCAACTATAACTTTTGTAAGGCATTAAACCGGTGCCATTTGTGTAAATTATGTTATTAGTGTTAATAGGATGTATATTAGATTTTTCTCTAAGTATACGATCAATATTTTGTTTAAAGTCTTTTGTGATGTCCATTTTTAAATATTATATTTTTTTTTATAATATTTAAAATTTCAATAGCATAGGTTCCTTATTTAGGTAATGATTAGTTGCAAAAGAAGCCATACTATGTTGTAAACAACTAGTAAACATTTTTTTAATTTCTTCTTTTGGAAGTTCATAAAAATCTTTTTGTAAAGGATTTATACAATATCTTGAAGAATTGCATATTACAATTTCCAATATGTCTTTTTCAAACTTTTCCCTGATCTTCATTTTTAAGGCTTTAAAACCTTCTTGTAAGTTTGAATTTATAAATTCTTCTTGTTCATTAAAGATTTCATCTAAAAAATCTTTACTTAAAATTTTACTTTCATCTTCTTGAAAAAAATATTTTGTTTTCATTTTTTTTTTATTAAATTTTTTTTTGTTAAATATTTTTTTTTTTTTTTAATTTTTTTTTTTTATCAATATCCCAATCCACCCCACTAACTCATAAACTGGTTAGCCGTTGCATGATGCGTTGGTTGATGGGGGTGGAAAAAAGGTTAAGCAATTGTTTGATGTAAGGGTTAGCTGATGCACCTTGTTAACCGGTTTGTTGATGCACCTTGTTAACCGGTTTGTTGATGCGTTGGTTTTTTTTCTTAATCAATTTTTTTTTTTTTTTTTTTCTTAATCAATTTTTTTAAATTTTTTAGTAAATTGAATTTAAGTCAAAACGATTAATAAAGAGGTTAGCTGGTTAGTTGGTTAGCTGGTTAGCTTATGCATTGGTTAGTTGGTTAGCCTGATGCGTTGGCCGTTGCACCTTGTTAGCTGGTTAGCTGATACGTTGGTTGATGGGTGGTGGAAAAAAGGTTAAGCAATTGTTTGATGTAAGGGTTAGTTGGATAGTTAAGAAACTGGTTAGCTGATGCGTCATGCGTTAGTTGGTTAGCTGGTTAGCTGATGATGTGATGATGTGATGATGTGATGCTTTTGTTTTTTAAAAATTGAATTTAAGTCAAAACGATTAAGAAAGAGGTTATCAAATTTTATTTATGAAGGCTAGCCAATTGGTTTTTGCGTAAGTTAGATGAACTTGATAATTTTATGAGCATGTTAATGTGTTATGCTTGATAAGCGTTATATTACATAATTTTATGAGCATGTTAATGTGTTATGCTTGATAAGCGTTATATTACTTAATTTTATGAGCATGTTAATGTGTTATGCTTGATAAGCGTTATATTACATAATTTTATGAGCATGTTAATGTTACATAAAATTGTTAATGCTTGTTGTATTGTATAAGGCTAAGGGGGAAATGCTGTAAAACGCCCATTTATCTATCTACTAGCATGATATCAGTATGATATTACTGACCAACTGTTGAAAGCAGTATAAAGCACTGATCAAACAAAGTAATATGTCTGTGCCCATATTGAGGCTGAGCATAAAACCATGTAAGGTGAAAATGTTTAATTTAAAAGCCCTGACAGTTCTTTAACCCTTTCCCAAACAAGCCCTGGTTTTCACGTGTCTGCAGTACAAGTCTTTTGAAAACACTGTGGGAAAAGGAGAAATTGCTCGTAACAAGCAATTTCTCCTTTTGCCACAGTGTTTTCTCCCCTCTTTGATAACTTTCTGCCATTTTCATCCAATTTAAAATTGTCGTCTGCAAACTCTTTCAAATTGGACCAGTCCACAATTTGTCGTTTGGGAAAGGGTTAATTCTTTACCGCCCAATGCCGACTTTTAACAACCCTGGGAAAGAGGTCTTTTGAAAACATTGTGGGAAAAGGGGAAAATGGTTGGTAACCAGCATTTTCTCCTTTTCCCACAATGTTTTCTACCCTGTCAAAGAAAAATTTCAATGTGGCTCAAATGGTGGAATTTTTCCACCATTTGAGCCACATTGAAATTTTCATCTGCAAATGCTTTTAATTTGCACAAGGCTAAAATTTGGCATGTAGTAAAGGGTTAACTCTTTACCAAACGAGACTGGTCCCAATCGAGAACATTTGCAGATGACAAACTAAATGCTGCGCAAATTACGAATTTTCCATTGAAAGAGTCAAAAATGCTGTGGGAAAAGGAAAAAAAAGCTGGTTACTAGCATTTTCTCCTTTTCCCACGTTTTCAAAGGGCCTTTTCCTCAGGGGTCATTATAACTAAGGATTATGTTGTAAGGGTTAACCCTTTACCACACAACAAAATTTTAAACCTGTCCAAATTGAAAGCATTTGCAGACGACAATTTCACTGTGGCTGAAATAGTGCAATTTTTGTTTGATAGGGTTGAAAACATTGTGGGAAAAGGAGAAAGTGCTGGTTACCAGCATTTTCTCCTTTTCCCACGTTTTCAAAAGGCTTCTTTCCCAGGGGCGTCAAAAGGCGGAATTGTGCGGTAAAGGGTTAAGTGATATCCCCTATGTTGATTATTGTTGGTAATTCGTCATGAAATTGAATTACCAAGAGTTTGATGTATTGCTTGATCCTATTTGAAAGGGATGCTGGTTAGGCTTCCTAGCATCATTTAGTGTTCTTTGTCCACTCATTACCTCCTGAAACAGATCTGCCACTGCTGTCCTAAAATCAACCTTGAAAATAGATTGCATTTGAAAAATGAATGACCATGCTCTGTGAAAAGGGGGCTTAATGCATCTGCTAAACGTATGGACCCATGTGGGCCTTTGCAGTCCGCACAGGCTGACATGGGTTGAAACTTTTTGCTATTGGTCAATTTTCTGCATGTCAAAGGACCATTTTACCCCATGATTCAGTTGGTTGTTTGTCAAAATGGACTTTATGGGATCCTTGATCATCTAATGACTTGCTAGGATGCATTAACCCTTTACCACACAATCCCGACTTTTAACGACCCTGAGGAAGAAGGCTTTTGAAAACATTGTGGGAAAAGGAGAAAATGCTGGTGACCAGCATTTTCTCCTTTTCCCAATGTTTTCTAATCTATTAAGGGCAGATTTCATCATTTAGGATACCTTTAATTTGTCGTCTGCAAGTGCTTTCAATTTGGACCGGTCTGAAATTTTGTCGTTTGGTAAAGGGTTAAAGCCCCTTTTGCCAGAGCATGGCTCAAATGTATTTTACCAGACAATTCTATGTTTTAACCCTTTCCCAAACGACAAATTTTGGACTGGTCCAAATTGAAAGAGTTTGCAGACGACAATTTTAAATTTGATGAAAATGGCAGAAAGTTATCAAAAAGGGTAGAAAACACTGTGGGAAAACGAGAAATTGCTCATTATGAGCAATTTCTCCTTTTCCCACAGTGTTTTCAAAAGACTTGTACTGCAGACACATGAAAACCAGGGCTTGTTTGGGAAAGGGTTAAAAATCCAGAAGAAGAAAACTTTTGAAGACATTGTGGGTCAACAAGAAAATGCTGGTTACCAGTATTTTCTCCTTTTCCCACAATGTTTTCTATCCTTTCAAGGGCATTGAAATTGTATGAGCCACACTTGATTTATTTGCAAATGCTTTCAAAGTAGTTAAAATGTAATTGTTTTGTTGTCTGGTACAGAGATTGTAGACATTAAATGTGAAGAATTTATTGCATAAACTGAGACTGCCTGTAACAGGCAACCTTTCCTCTTGCAACAACTTCACCAAAAGTGGTCTCTACCAAAACAAAAAGGTTGTCTAGAGCTTGTTATGTGTTTAGCTTTATACAAGATGATAAAATCCTGGGCAAGTCCAAAATCAAAGCATTTGCAGACTACAAATCTATTATGTCTCGGGTGGTCTAATTTATTTTTGAAATGGTAGGAAACACTGTCTGCTTTTGTAAAACACTTTAGAGTAGAGCAAGTTATTTCTAGGATAAAATTTCCTGTGGGGTTTCTTTAGCCCAGGCTCGGCCAATTTCTCTCCAAGGATTGATGATAGCCATTGCGTCAGGAATCATTCCTCCCTCGCTGCTGACCGTTGTTTGGATGATGGCTACATGGGAAAGCAGCCAGTGGCTTGGAAAGAATATTGTGTGGAGTACTGGTGAAAGAAAATGCAGGAAAGCATGGATAAGTGCACTGGCCGCCGCAATGTAAATGAAATAATTTTGAAAGTGGCATTAAACACCATACCAACAATCAATCAACCGGTTGGGTTTATTCAGTGCTCTAAGGGTTAGGCTTTTCTTGTATATGCTAAAATTGAAATATCTCCCAAGATTTTCTTTTGTTAGCCACAAGACATTGGTGTTTTAGTTAGATATACTTCTCTTATTTACAAGAATGTCTTTGCAGGAAGACTTTGTCGAATTACTCATAATAAAACAAACAGAAAAAGGTCATGACCCCCAAAAAGCACTGGACTGGGAATCAATTACAGATAGTATTTGCAGCACTGGGATCATGGAATATTATTTTTCTGATTGATATTCATATAGCTGCAAATAACCTGCATGTATCTAAATAACATAGAATGCACACATCAGTTTGACCTGAGTGTTATAGCTGCTGACCTTTTCCTTCATATTTCGCATATTGTATTGCATTCATAGGCAAAGCTTTCAAAGAAGGAGATGGGGGGTGTCTCCAAGCCACTCTTTTTGATGTATCACGTACTTCAAAATTTAGAAACTAATTTTGAAAACTTAAGTATTATTCTGATTTGCTTTTTCACTGAAATTTTGCCTGTTTTATGTAGTCCAAAATGCTTGATGTGAGTCAATGCTTTAATACTTTACCTAACAGTCCCATGTTTTAACAATCAAAATGAACACAGATTTTGTGGCATTTGTTGAAGACACTGCCACTATGAGTTCAATACGGCATTTTGAAAATCATGTATCGTAGTTTGTGCAAAACGGAAGGAACTAAATCCAATTAAAATCATTTTTTCTTAGACAAGTAATTGTTTCGATTGCACTCAATTATGAAACTGAAAATGGCGTATTACAAAAAATTGGATTAGGCCATCGATCGTGGACATACTTCCTTTTTATCGAAAATAGCTTGATCGACTATGATCTTCTACAGTGGCGTTATGATACACGCATACCGTGTTTGTTCGTCCCAAAACCAGTTCGTTCTTGGGCTTATTTGTCCCAGGGCTTTTTCGCCCGGACTTGTTCGTCCCACAAGATTGCGCCTTTCTCTATCGGATTTTGCATGTCTATATAGTAGGTTGACATTCAAGCAAATATTTTGTAATTATTACTATTGTTTATTTTTCAAATCATTAATTCCACACAATAGCTTCCTTGACAAATGCCACACCAGTGTTTTCAATGCTTTGATTGAAAACAGTGTTGGAAAAGGAGAAAATACTGATTATCAGAATTTTATCCCTTTCCCACGATTTGTTCCATTCTGTCCAGAACAAATCCCATAATTTGAGCCACAGTTAATTTGGTATCCGCAAATGCTTTACCAAACAGTCCAAGTTTGACAACCCCAGGGTGGGGGAAGGCTTTTTTAAACATTGTGGGAAAAGGAGAAAAATATTGGTAACCAGCTTTTGCTCCTTTTCCCACAATGTTTTCTAGTCTTAATTAAAACACATTTCAATTTTGAAGGCATGTTTATTTTGTTGTTTGATAAAGAGTTAACTCTTTACCAAACAGCAAAATTTTAGACTGGTCCAAATTGAAAGCATATGCAGACGACAAATATGACTCAAAAATTGAAATTTGTTTTAGGAAGGGTAGAAAACATTATGGGAAAAGGAGAAAATGCTGCTTACCAGCATTTTCTCCTTTTTCCACAATGTTTTCAAAAGGCTTCTTTTTCAGGGTCGTTAAAAGTCAGGATTGTGTGATAAAGAGTTAAGCCCCTTTTACTTTGTGTTAACACTTAAAACAACAAATAAACCAAACAGACCCTTTGTGTGCAGAAATAACAATCATACAATTGCAGTTTCAAGGTTGCTATTGTCCAGAATCTCTCTGCTAAGTGGACAGTGTAGATCAAAGATCAGATTGCACATTTGGTGCAGTCTGATCTTGATCTACACTGGCCGCAAAGGCAACTTCTTTAAGGCTTTAACCCTTTAGCAAACAATCCCGGGTTTTCACGACCCTGAGAAAGAAGCCTTTTGAGAACATTGTGAGAAAAGGAGAAAATGCTGGTAACCAGCATTTTCTCATTTTCCCACAATGTTTTCTACCCTTCCCAGAACAAATTTCAACTTTTGACTCACATTCATATTGTCGTCTGCAAATGTTTTCAATTTGGACGAGTCTAAAATTTTGTCGTTTGGTAAAGGGTTAAGGGAATGACAGTGTGACACGTGATATGACAGAAGAATGTCGTACAAGCTGTGAGTTACACTAATTGTACGTCTCCGACATTTGATACACTTGTACGGTAAAAAAAAATAGGCATAACTGACAATATAGATCCAATTTTTTGCTACATAGATCACTGACACTGTATAGGGATGTTGACAGGAGGCCTGCCTTAAAAGCCTTAAATAATTATAATTTTATGTAATTTGGTAACATGAGCTGAAGCAGGATACCGACAATAATTTACCTATTACTGTACAAATACTTTTTGTCACCTCTCTGCAATTGAAAGCCATTGCTAGCATTGATGGAATGGGATCTATGGCATGTTGTATGGATCTGTTGTGACTTTTCCCTCCATGTTTTTCATAACACTAAAGAACAAAATAATTTCCTTTCCCTAAAATGTTTCTCATTTCTATGCTAAAAAGCCTAAATGGCTATGGAATGAGCTTTTGCTTAACAACCCTAGGTAAAAGGTTTTGGAAAACATTGTTGAAAAAGGAGAGAATGCTGGTAAAAGCCAGTGACTACCTTTTCACGGTGCATAAATATAGCTCCTTCAATTTTAGTGATAGACTAAAAGGTTGTAGACTTAACTGCCTAGGAAACTTTCTGGAAATATAATCCAGTTTTGATAATGGGCCATGATTAGCAATAAATTGTTAAAAAAAAAAACCATGGCACATAGAATGTTTTTTTTTTAAATATTGTATGAAGTTGAATAAATACAGTTACCTATAGAATGAAATATGAACTACCCCCAAACTGACAGGGCAAAATGGGTATAATGTCTAGCTCTGATTACTTCATTATAATGTAAGTGCCTTGAAGGTATGCATAGACAATTTTAAAATGCAAAGTGATGACAAAAAAATGTAACAAGTTAAGCATCTACTATTTCCAGTACTTAGTTCAGGTGAATGAAATTATGTGACATGTGATACTGTCATAACACCTCCCACCTTTGATGTTATTGGTGCCCTGAAGTGTTTTAACAACTTCACAATAACCACATAATAACACCCAAATTAGGGATAATTTAACCTTCTAAAGATGTAATTTGCCTCTTTTTTTTTTACAGGATATGAAACTTTTCACCCTTTTACCACCAAATACAACTTCAGAGGACTGTGTATGTCAGGTTTCACAGAGGGTATAGTCTGAACTTGGATCTATATTGTCTGATATATGGTGAGTCAGTTTAATTTTAAATGCTACAAAATTGTAAAGCCCACTTCTTTTTTTTTCTGACTAAATATGTCCATTTAATCCATCAGAGCACTGGATAAAACTAACAGATATTTTCAGTCTAGAAATAAATCCTAAATACTTGCAATTTTGTAGTTGCTTTTGTCAATAGTGTCTTAAGCATAGCAGACATTTGTGGCAAAACACAAATCAGACGTTTTGTGCAGTTTGATCTTCATCTTAACTGGCTGCAAAGGCAACTAAAGTTGTGAAAGGTGCTGTAACTCTTTACCAAACGACAAAATTTTAGACCAGTCCAAATTCAAAGCATTTGCAGACGACAAAATAAATGTGGCTAAAAGATGGAAATTTGTTTTGGAAAGGGTAGAAAACATTGTGGGAAAAGGAGAAAATGCTGGTTACCAGCATTTTCTCCTTTTCCCACAATGTTTTCAAAAGGCTTCTTTCTCAGGGTCGTTAAAAGTCGGAATTGTGTGGTAAAGGGTTAACTCTTTACTAAATGACAAAATTTTGGACTAGTCCATATTGAAAGCAATTGCAGACAACAAATTAAACATAACTGAAAAACTTATATTTGCAACAGGAAGAGTATAAAACATTGTGGGAAAAGGAGAAAATGCTGGTTATCTCCTTTTCCTTCAATGTTTTCAGAAGTCTTTTTTGTCAGGGATGATAAAACTCGGGATTGTGTGGTAAAGGGTTAACTCTTTACCTAACGAAAAAAATGCAGATTTGTCCAAATTACTTGCAGAATGACAATTTCAATGCAGCTCAATTGACAGAATTTATCTTTAATAGGTTAGAAAACAATTGTGGGAAATGGAGAAAATGCTGGTTACCAGCATTTTTTCCTTTTTCCTCAATGTTTTCAAAAGTCTTTTTCATCTAGGATGTTTAAAACTCGGCATTGTGTGAAAGGCGCCTTAACCTTTTACCTCACAATGATGCCTTTTGACGCCCCTGGGAAAGAAGCCTTTTGAAAACATTGTGGGAAAAGGAGAAAATGCTGGTTACCAGCATTTTCTCCTTTTCCCACAATGTTTTTTTTTACCTTATCAAAGAAAAATTGCACCATTTTAGCCAAATTGAAATTGTTGTATGCAAATGCTTTCAATTTGGAGAAAGCTAAATTTTTGTCGTCTGGTAAAGGGTTAAGGTTTAGTTTGTTTGAAAGGCTAAGGATGTAGAAAGTTACTCAACCAACTTTTTCTTAATCATACCCCTGAAGTTTTTTAATACAACAAAGTTATCTCTTTAGTTTTATATGCAATATAAGTTATCAAAAGTTGAAGTTACTGCTTCTATTCACTCATTACCAAAGATGGAAATTTAAGATTAATTCAAATTAAAAGCACTTGCAGATTACAGTATTCTCTTTGGAGTAATTAAAAACATTGTGGGAACAAGAAAATGCTGTTAACCAGCATTTTCTTCTTTACCCACAATGTTTTCAAAAGCCCTTTTCCTCAAATTAGTTAAAAGTCTGGATTGTGTGGTAAAAGGTTAAGACATTATAGTGGACGGAAAAAAATTGCTCAAATATTTTTTTACCAAACAAAACTCGAAAGGAAAAATTCATCGTGCATGTGCTTATAAAAAAAAGAAAGGTTAAAAAAAAAATATCATTCAACAACATTGTTGCCTATGCGGCCAGTGTAGATCAACATCAGGTTGCACAAAACGTGCAGCCTAATGTTTGATCTGCTCTGTCCGCTTTGGTGAAACACTGTAGACAAAAGCAACCATCAGATTGCAATTATCTGGGTTGTATTTCTATCATGAAAATGTCTGACAAGTTTATTCGGAGCTCTAAGGGCTAACCTGATTTCTACTGAACTAATTTGCATTAGACAACTTTTCAACAGCTTTGTAATAAAAAAAAAAGAGGCAATCACACAAATTAAGGCTTAAAATCAATCAAAATATTGTGCAGGAGAAATTGCTGGTTAAAAGCACTTAGTATAATAGTGTGCTGCAAGAAAAATATAGTCCTTTGGCAGTTTGATGCTTCCTGAGGTTTACAAGTCAATGTTTTGAAAATAGAAATTAGTGGCTAAATCAGCGTGCAACAATTTGTCGAAAGGGTGTTTCATTAAAATCGATGTATGTTTTCAAATACTGATTGCTAAATTCCTAGATTTATATAATGAAAAGCCCTGTTTCGGAGATATTTTGAGCCACAATTTGTCTGGGTTAGGTTAAGGGTCAGGGCTAAGGATTGTTTTCAACCAACATGGTTTTCAAGGAAAATGACAAAATTTTAGACTGGTCCAATTTGAAAGCATTTGTAGACAACAAAATAAATGTGATTGAAAAATTGAAATTTGTTTTGGGAAGGGAAGAAAACCTTGTTGGAAAAGGAGAAAACGCTGGTTACCAGCATTTTCTCCTTTTCCCACATGGTTTTCAAAAGGCATCTTTCAAAGGGTCGTTAAAAGTCGGGATTGTGTGGTAAAGAGTTAAGCCCCCTCTCAGAATTTAGAATTTCTCACTGTTGAGGAACATAGCTTTTGTCATAGACTTTTGAAGTCTAACCTTTAACTTTGAAACAGACCCAAAACATTCAATCTCTTATCTTGAATTTTGTAGACTAGAATCAAGTTAAAATCCAAGATCAGATCCTTGATTCTTCTTTTTTTTTTCAGTCTGATCTTCATTTAGTCTGTCAGCTAATGTGGCTCATGCTGCCTGTAGCGTGCTCTTCAATGAAAGTCATCCTGGCAGAATTGATTTCTGTCTCACAGCCAAACAGTGTAGCTTCATTAACCCTTTACTGCACAATGATGCCTTTTGACGCCCCTAGGAAAGAAGCCTTTTGAAAACATTGTGGGAAAAGGAGAAAATGCTGGTAACCAGCATTTTCTCCTTTTCCCACAATGTTTTCTACCCTATTAAAGAAAAATTGCACCATTTGAGCCACACTGAAATTAACGTCTGCAAATGCTTTCAGTTTGGTCTAGTCCAAAATTCTCTCATCTCGTAAAGGGTTAACTCTTTACAACACAACAAAATTTTAGACAGGTCGAAATTGAAAGCGTTCGCAGACGACACATAAAATGGGCACAAACGACAATATCTGTCTTTCTTCTTTTCCCACAATGTTTTCAAAAGCTTCCTTCTTTAGGGTCGTTAAAACTCGCAGCCAGTGGCTTCGAATTAATTTTTTACTTAGTTCTGATACAGAAACTCTAGGAATTCATGGATAGATAGAAGGTATACTGACCACTTTGATTCGGCTGATAAACTGTTGAAAATGGTGTTTAACACCAAACTGACTAGACTTGGGTACGTCTAAAATAATTCTCTATTGTAGTTTTTATGTATAGAATTCCGGATTTCATGCTCGATATGTAGATGTTGGATGTAGAATTCCGGATTTCATGCTCGATATGTAGATTTTGGATAATATGCTTTGCAAGCAAAGGGTTGTTTGATAACAGTTTATAAAGAAGTTGTTTAGTTTTACATCTTCCAATATTGGAATACGGTTAGTTTTGTGTTGTCTTTCGAAATGGTAACTTGTGTCGTAGTAGTACAAATTGGATTTGTCTAGGATCTTTTATGCAGTTTGCTGGTTACAAAAAACTGGTGAGTTTAACATATTTTTCAAATTTTACTTTAACCCTTTGCCAAATGATAAACTTTTAGACTTGTCCAAATTGAAAGCATTTGCAGATGACAAATCAAGTATGGCTCAGATTATGAGATTTATGTCTTAAAGGGTAGAAAACATAGCTAGAAAAGGAGAAATGCTGGTCACCAGCATGTTCTCCTTTTCCAACAATGTTTTCCAAAGGCTTTTTTCACACGGATGGTAAAACACGGGATTGTTTGCTAGATGGTTAAAGGGTTATGCCGAAGAATTTTTAATGTAGACTTTGAATCGGTCTGTTTCTTAAAGCTGTACCAAACAACAAAATTTTAAAGTTGTCCAAACTGAAAACATTTGCAGATGAGAAATTATCCCTTAAGCTGCTAATCGCGACTCCCTGACCTTTTGCGGACAATGTAGATCAAGATCAGACTGCACAGAACGTGCAGTCTGATCTTTGATCTACACTGTCCTATACAGTATTTCCTCTTTGGTGAAATCAACTTTGAATACCCAATTTTTGGGCCTTTAGTACTTTGTAGAAATTTGGGTTTCATTTATTCAGCAGCATAAGTGTTAATGATGAGATTAGTCTTTGAAGAGGTAGAAAAAACTGTGAAAATTTGAGAAAATGCTGGTTACCAGTATTTTCTCCTTTGCCCACAATGTTTTGAAAGCCTTTTCCAGGGTTGCTATTATGCTGGATTGTGTAGTAATGGGTTAAATACTTTCATGGCTAAAGCTGGCTTTCGAACATGTCTTTCACAAGTACTAAGCTGGGACTCTTATAAACATTATTATTAATGCCTTGCCAGTGACACTTCCATATGACCAGTGTCATCAGTGTGGGAATAAGTTTGTTTCAGTTATACAAAATCGTTGGATAGAAAATATGACGCAGTAAAGAATTGTTCTCTAGTATGCTAATACAAATAATTATATTTTTAACCATTTACCAAATGACTAATTTTTAGACTTGTCCAAATTGTCAGCATTTGCAGACGACAAAATAAATGTGAATCAAAAATTGAAGTTTTTTTTATGGGAGGACAGAAAGCATTGTGGGAAAAGGAGAAAATGCTGGTTACCAACATTTTCTCCTATTCCCACAATGTTTTCAAAAGGCTTCTTCTGCAGGGTCGTTGAAAGTTGGGATTGTGTGGTAAAGGGTTAATTGAAGTTTACACCGCTTTAACTGCTGTCACACCTGATGACGGGCGAAAAAAGGGGCTTTCATGGACCATTTTGACCAAGATCAGACTGCACAAACTGTAGGCAAGCTTCTTTTGGTCAAGCCTTTGAAACAAACCCTTTACCAAACAATCCCGACTTTTAATGACTCTGAGGAAAAGAGCGTTTGAAAACATTGTGGGAAAAGGAGAAAATGCTGGTAACCAGCATTTTCTCCTTTTCCCACAGTGTTTTCTACCCTTTCCAAAACAAATTTCAATTTTTGAGAAACATTTTCTTTTGTTGTCTGGAAATGCTTTCAATTTCAACATGTCTAAAATTTTGTTATGTGGTAAAGAGTTAATGACAGGGACAATTATGTTATTGTTGACATTTTTTTTTTTGCATATCATTTAATAATATTTCATGATTTCTGAACCATGAAATAATCTCATTTTTTTTTTTCAAAATTCTATTTCTTTTCCCAATTATTTTAATCATACAGACATAGACCTGTATGCCACAAAAATTCAAAATGTAAAATTGAAAATTTCCTTTATTCTAAGTTTAACAGATAATTTTGTTTTCATTCAAATAATTTTAATGAATGTTGCAACTTCTCTGTTAACAGAGATTTTATTCTATTAAAAAAAAGCAACAACACATAAATGCCTATGTCACACTAAGCAATGCCGTAATTTGCCATATTGACTATAAGGTCCTTTCCTTTTTATTAGCTGGGGTGTTTTCGAAGAAAACATCAAGGTATTGTTGTAGCCCTGACATCGTCATCAAGGTCTTAGAAAACGTGGGAAAAGGAGAAAACGCTGGTAACCAGCATTTTCTCCAGTTCCCACAATGTTTTCTGTCCTTATAAATACTAATCCCAACATATGAGCCATATCTAATACGTTGTCTGTAAATGCTTGCAATTTGAACATGTCCAGAACTTTGTCGTGTGGTAAAGGGTTAACTCTTAACCAGATTAGAAATATTTTCGACTTGTCCATATTCAGAGTACTCGGTCACAGACAACCGTCAAATGAGGATTAACCCTTTCCCAAACGATAAATTTTAGACTGGTCCAAATTGAAAGAGTTTGTAGACAACAATTTTAAATTTGATGAAAAGGACAGAAAGTTCTCCAGAAGGGTAGAAAACACTGTGGGAAAAGGAGAAATTGCTCGTTACGAGCAATTTCTCCTTTTCCCACAGTGTTTCCAAAAGACTTGTACTACAGACACGTGAAAACCAGGGCTTGTTTGGGAAAGGGTTAAATGATGAGATTGTCTCTGAAGAGTAGAAATCATTGTGAAGAAAAGACAAAATGCTGGCTACCAGCATTTTCTCCCATTTCCCCTACGTTATCAAAAGTCTTTTTCCTCGGGATGGTTAAAATTTGGAATTGTTTTGTAAGGGCTGACTGTCTTAGGGGTTGTAAGGGTTAACAAGAGTAAAAGTTTCAGCTTTGTTGCTGGATCCAGGATTTTTAAGCCCTCAAAAAAGTTGTATGATCTTTATTTTACCTCATTGATTGATATTCATAGATTTCAGTATTTTTAGCTCGGCAGTTTTGAAGAAAAAGTCAAGTTATTACAACCCCCACCTACGAAGTAAAAGGGGTATGATAGTTTCACCACATCCGTCTGCCCGTCTGTCTTGTTTTCATTTCCATGTTCTTATTCAAAAGCCGTTTGACCTAGGACCCTTAAACTTTATACAAATGTTGCTCATGACCCAAGGAGGTGCCTTATTGATTTTTTGGGTCACATGGTCAAATTTCAAGTTCACAAGTGAACTTTGTTTGAAAATTGTTTCCATGCTCCAACTCAAAAGCTGTTTGACCTAGGACCCTGAAACTTATACAAGTACATGTATTACTCATGACCCAAGGAGGTGCCCATAGTTTTGGGGTCAAAGGTCAAGATCACAGATGAACTTTGTGTAAAAATCGTTTCCATGATCTAACTCAATCACTGCTTGACTTAGAACCCTGAAACTTTATACAATTGTTGCTCAAGACCGAAGGAGGTGCCCTATTGTTTTGGGGTCACATGGGTCAAAAGTCAAGGTCATTGGTGATCTTTGTATTGAAAATCAGTTCTGTTCTTTGTGCTACTTAAGAGACAAGGTGCTGGTGGGGGGGTATTTGTCCGCCTTGCGACAGTTCTAGTTGTCATAGCCCTGTGGTAGTTAGCATCAGCTTCTGCATCATCGTTGTTGTGCAAAACTTTGAAATTTTGTAATATCTATATTATTACTGAAGATATTTACTTCAAACTTGGACAAGTTGTTTACTATCAAAAGGGGTACATACAACAAGGGCATGTAACCATTAACTCTTTATGACACAACATAATTTTAGACTGATCAAAATTGAAAGCATTGGCAGACAACAAATTAAATGTTGTTTAAATGCTTGGATTTGCTTTTTAAAATGGAGAAAACATTTTTGGAAAAGGAGAAAAAGCCAGTTACCAGCATTTTCTCCTTTTCCCAAAATGTTTTTGAAGGGCTTCCATCTCAGGGTCGTTAAAACTCGGGATTGTGTGGTAAAGGGTTAAAGTATTTTGACACAGTTGTGCCCCATTTTCGACCTAGAATTTTCCCTGATAATCAAGCAACTGCAGTCAATCTTTGGTATCTACATGTGGTGCTCTTGTTTGAAATCCTTCACCCTGGGTTAAACTCTCAACAGTAAAGCATACTTGTCAAGTTTATCAAAATAAACTACTTTTGAGTATTTAGCAAGTGTCAGTTATAAAGTATAGTCTGTAACCAAGTCAATATAATTCTTTTTCAGGTTTCAATAAATTGGTGTAAAGTAAATACTATAATTTTAATAAAAATGATTTATTTGACTGTAATATAGATATCATATATACTTTGGTATTTTATTGACTTCTGTAGACTAAAATCTTGGTATTCAATATATTTTATATGATCTGAATGAAAGAATACAATGATACATATACGATATAAAATGTTGTTACTGCACATGACTAATCCCTCTTAAAGTTAAAATGAAACATTTGCTGGGGATACCATGAAAAAAAAGTAGATTTATATGACAATTTTGGACATTTTTTCCTCCCTCTTTCTTACAACATCAACTAGATTGATGGCTAATTGATAGTCAAAAAACCGGATGGCTAATTGATTGTCAAAAAAACAGATATTTCAGAAATTGTATTTTTACCCATTTCTTCATTAACCCTTTACCACACAGTCCTGAGTTTTAACGACCCTGAAGAAAAAAGCCTTCTGAAAACATTGTGCAAAAAGGATAAAATGCTGGAAACCAGCATTTTCTCCATTTCCCACAATGTTTTCTACCTGTTCCAAAACAAATTTCTATTTTGAGTCATATTTATTTTGTTGTCTGCAAATGTTCTGGATGTGGACCAGTCTAAAATTTTGTCGTTTGGTAAGGAGTTAAGCACTTTAAATATCTTGATCTACATTGTCCACAAATGGTCAGTGAGCACTTAGCAACTTAATGGTTAAGATTTGGGTGTGGGTAAAATTCAAAGTTAAATCTTTTCTTTTGAAATGTTGTCTTCCTGTTGTCTGGAAAAAGTGCTATACCTAGGTGACATATTTAAGTCTGTTTCTGAAATCTTTTCAAGATGACAGAATTTTAGACTTGGCTATATTGAAAGCATTTTACAGATGATTTAATTTGGCTCAAATAAAGTGATTTGTCTTTTAACTCGTTACAACATGACAAAATTGTTGACAAGACCAAACTGAAAGCATTTGCAGACGACATTTTTAAATGTAGCTCAAAACATAACATTTGTCTCTTAACCCTTTACCACACAATCCCGACTTAACGACCCTGAGAAAGAAGCCTTTTGAAAACATCGTGGAAAAAGGAGAAAATGCTGGTAACCAGCATTTTCTCCTTTTCCCACAATGTTTTCTATCCTTCCCATGACAAATTTCAATTTTTCAGTCACATTTATTTTGTCATCTGCAAATGCTTTCAATTTGGACTGGTCTAAAATTTTATCGTGTGGTAAAGAGTTAAAGGGTAGAAAACATTGTGGGAAAAGGAGAAAATGCTGGTTACCAGCATTTTCTTCTTTTCCCACAATGTTTTCAAAAGGCTTTTTTCTTGGGGTCGTTAAAAGTCAGGATTTTGTGGTAAAGAGTTAAAGGTTAGAAAACATTGTGGAAAAAAGAAAAAATGTTGGTTACCATCATTTTTCCTCTTTCTACGATGTGTTCAAAGTCTTTTACCTAATTTTCATTAAAAAAGGAGATTGATTCGTAAAGAATTAATTCTGTTGGTTTCGGAGTCATAAAAGCCTCATGGACAAAAAAACAATAGAGTTTCTTCTCAGTGCTTTAATCTTAAAAGTGCTAAATTAATACTATTGATTTTTCCAATGAGAGAAAACAGCCCAAATATTTCGGCCAGAATTATTGTTACACCATAGGAGACAGAGTAGATGTAAGATCAGACAGCAAGTTCAGTGTATTCTGTTTTTGGTCTATGATGTGTGCGATAGAAATGAGCCATGCTCTGGGAAAAGGGGATTTAATGCATCTCTGGGATCCATTGTACCGAACAAGTTGTCACTTAATTCTTGATCCATAAAATCCATTTTGTCTAACAACCAACACAATCATGAAATAGACTGGTATTTTGACGTGCAGAGAATTGACCAACAGCATAAAATTTAGACCCTGGTCAGCCTGCCGAGGCTGATTTGTGTCGACACTTTTTGCAGATGCATTAAACCCTGTTTTCACAGAGCATGATTCAGATATAATTTCTGCCTACTTCTTTACGGGTTGTAGGTTAATAGAGCTAACATTAGTAGTATTTATGTAGGTTTAGGTCATAAATCATAAATTCTGCTTTTATATTAAGTTCTCCTTTTATAGAAGATTTCTTTGACATATTGAAGAAAGTCACTAAGCTTGTCGACCTTTTATAAGCATTGTCATGATGACATTTGTTTTGCTAACTCTTTATCAAACAACAGAATTTTGGGCTGGACCAAATTGAAAGCATTTGCAGACAACAAATTAAGTGTATTTCAAATGATGATTTCTGTCTTTGATAGGGTGGTAAACATTGTGGGAAAAGGAGAAAGTACTGGTTACTAGCATTTTCACCTTTTTCCACAATGTCTTCAAAAGGCTTCTTCCTTAGGGTCAATAAAACTCTGGATTTTGTGGTAAAGACTTAAATTATAGATTGACTAGATTCTTCGGTCAACAGATTTTTTGATTCTTCAACATCAAAAATGTGAAGAAAAAAAAACCATCATAACCATACAGGCTATATTCAGATGGAACAAATAGTTGACTCTGAGGTTGGTAGAGAAGAATGGTATTGAAATATTAGGAAAGAGGAGATTGCATGAAACAAGTTATGGCTTTCTTTTCCTCCTTCTTTTAACACTTAAGCTGCTGAATAACTGATATGCATATTTCTACCCAATACTAAAAGCCGAAACATAGCGGTTTCAAAGTTGATTTCACCAGAAAGAAACTACCGTATCGGACAGTGTAGATCAAAGATCAGACTGCACGTTCTGTGCAGTCTGATCTTGATCTACACTGTCTGCAAAAGGTCAGTGGGTCGCGATCAGCAGCTTAAGGGTTAAGGCTTTCAAATGTATGTGCTTAAGTCAGTCCTGTCTTAATTGAATTGGGTAAAACAAAGAAGAGTCAGTAAAAGAAATCGGTAAACATGGCACACATAGAAGTCCCACATCTTCACAAGCCAAGGATACTAACGTAGTACCCTTGGCGGCTCGCCTCTTTAAAAATCGAAACTCCCGCTGCGCCATTTCATTGGATACGATCAAACCTATCGCGTCCAATCAAACCATCCGTAACAAGAAATCTTCCGCGAAACAGAAAACAATAATGGCTGTGCCCGTCAAAAACGAAAGTTGTTGTGTTTGTGACGAAAATTTGCCAAAAAAGAGTAGACGATCGATATTTAACGAGTTTTTTATAGTTCATGATCAATTATGTGAAATATTAGGATGGGTTCCACAGCCAAATGATTGCGAATCATCGTATGTCTGATTAAGTTCAGAAAATTGTGATGAATCCGAAAGCGCAGCCATATTTGATGCATAGCCTAACAAATTTTATTACGAGCATTTTGAATGGTCAGAAATAACATCTGCGAAGGTTACGCAACTCGTGATAACAGATAGGTGGCGCAGCGGGAGTTTCGATTTTTAAAGAACAAAGTGGAGTTCGTATCCTTGGCTTGCAAAGATGAGAAGTCCCAGTATTGCATTTGGGATTTTCATAAAGATTTGGGGGTCAAGAGGTATTTTAACTCCTTACCACATGGCAAAATTTTAGACTCTTCCAAATTGAAAGCGTTTGCAGATGACAAAATACATGTGACTCAAAAATTAAAGTTTGATTTGGGAACGGTGGAGAACATGGGGGGGGGGGGAGAGAAAATGCTAGTCATCAGCATTTTCTCTTTTTCCCTCAATGTTTTCAAAAGGCTTTTTCGTCACGGTCATTAAAAGTCAGGATTGTGTGGTAAAGGGTTAACTCTTTACCACACAATCACAGGTTTGAACGACCCTGAACAAAATGCCTTTTGAAAACGAATGTGGGAAAAGGAGAAAATGCTGATAGCCAGCATTTTCTCCTTTTCCCACAATGTTTCCTATCCTTTCATGGACAAATTTTGTCATTTGGGCCACTTTTTATTTGTCGTCTGCAAATGCATTTAATTTGGACCAGTCCGAAATTTTGTCGTTTGGGAAAGGGTTAAGGCTTTTAAAACCATTGTGGGAAAAGGAGAAATTGCTGGTTATCAGAAGACATTGTGGGAATCTTGCACTCTGGTTCAAGGTAATGCTCATGCTCGTCTAATGCTCTTGTTTGTATCCACCTGATTTATATCCCCTGAAGTTCAATTAGATGTCCCCTTTATATTTTTTCTTCTCACAACACAACATTGTGATCCAGGAGATAAAATGCTGATGAAGGTTTTCCACAAGGTTACCTTATCTTACTTGCTGTATCCTCCAGGTTAACTACATAACAGACAATTCTGTATTTCAACAACCCTGAGGCGGAAGGTTTTTGTGAACATCCTAGGAAAAGGAGAAAGTTGTCAGCTGCAGTGGATGAGTCTAAGACCTTGTTCTGTAGAAAATTGAATCAGGAAAAGATGTGACTAATGTGGCCCCTTTTATGGATGGCTATTGTGATAACGACAATTTCTCAAGTTACACATACTTACATAAATATCATTTTTGTTGTATTTCCAAAAAGTTAACTACAGAACAAGTATATACTACAGATGGAAATTGTAGCAACTATGATAACTATGGTATAGAGTAATGGTTTTGGAAAGCATCAAATCATAATAAATATGTCAACCTTATTTCCGATTAATTGGTAACAATTTTATTAAAGTGTCACAGAATATATGTAATGATCCTCTGTTATAACTTATTACATACTACAGATGACAGCAGACTAAGGCCTAAAAAAAAAAAATCTGCGTTTAGGGTTTCCCGACCCTACCTAGAAAATGCTGCCGATCCTAAACTTTTTATACTACGATTGAAAAAAAAAAATTTTGGAGGGGGGTGTGTGATTTCAGTACATAGTCCATGTAAAAAATTTCTGGAAAAAAAAAAAGAAATCCCTACCTACAGCATCTGGGACCAAAACCCTAAACACAGATATTTTTTTGTTAGGCCTAATTTTGAAAACATTGTGGGGAAAATTAAAAATCATTACCAACAGTTCCTACTTTTGCCAAAATGTTCATACTTATATTTACATATCAGGGTTTTATATATCAGGGTTTTGCGTTCTATGATGATTATGGAAAGATCTTTTAGCTTGGAATTAATTTACAATGATAAAGCCATACTCTGCCAAAAGGGGGTTTAATGCATCTCTGTGATTGAATATACCAAGCAACTCATCACATAATTAGGGATCCATTTAACCCTTTCCCAAATGACAAATTTTGGACTGGTCCAAATTGAAAGAGTTTGCTGACGACAATTTTAAATTTGATGAAAATGGCAGAAAGTTCTCCAAAATGGTAGAAAACACTGTGGGAAAAGGAGAAATTGCTTGTTACAAGCAATTTCGCCTTTTCCCGCAGTGTTTTCAAAAGACTTGTACTGCAGACACGTGAAAACCAGGGCTTGTTTGGGAAAGGGGTTAATCCATTTTGTCTAACAATCAACAGATTTGTGAGGTAGACTGGTCCTTTGACATGCATAAAATTGACCAGTAGCAAAAAGTTACAGCTCAGATCAGCCTGCTTGGACTGCGCAGGTTGAAATGCGTTGATACTTTTGCAGATGCATTAATCCCTCTTTTCACAGAACATGGCTCAAATTGATATATAACCAAAATCAGGGTGTCAAAATTGGCTTGCATCCACATTAATTTTCCATCAAGTTTTTATTTTTGTTGGCAATATTAATCATTATTTTTCCGATGACCTCAGGTGAACCCAAGTATCCTGACGGTAATGTAAAAAGAAAGAAAATAAAGGATATTAGTTTTTGTGGTTGTTTTTTGTTTTCGTAAAGAGTGGGTGTTGACCAATCCTTCCTGTCATATAATGTTATAACACAAAATTTTCATGATACATTTATATAAGTTCACTATGAGTTTACATAATTACATGTATGTCCTCCTACACCTTTTTTTTTTTACATGATGCAATAGACTACTTTTGAAACCTATATGAGCCATGCTCTGTGAAAAAGGGGGCTTAATGCAGTATGTAAAGCAAGTTATGGATCCATAAAATCCACTCTGTCTAACAACTGACTAAATCATGAGGTAGACTGGTCCTAGGATATGCATGAAATTGACCAATAGCAAAAAGTTTTTGCCCAGGTCAGCCTGTGCTGGTTACCAGCATTTTTAGCTCATCTGAGCATGAAGTGCTCAAGGTGAGCTTTTGTGATTGTGCTGTGTCTGGCAGGCGTTGTCCATCGTCCAGGCGTCAACACTTGCCTTGTGTGCACTCTAGAGGCTACATTTTCAATCATATACTCATGAAACTTAGTCAGGATGTTTGTCTTGATAACATCTCGTACAAATTCGAAATTGGGTCATGTCGTGTCAAAAAGTAGGTCACTGGGCTAAATCTAAGAAAAACCTTATGTGCACTCTAAAGGCCATATTTTCAGCCTGATAGTCTTGAATCTTGGTCAGAATGTTTTTCTTCATAATATCTTGCACAAGTTGGAAATTGGGTCATGTCCGGTCAAAAAGTAGGTCACTGGGCCAAATCTTAGAAAAACCTTGTGTGCACTCTAGAGGCCACATTTTTAGCCTGAAACTTATGAAACGTGGTCGGATTGTTTGTCTTCATAATATCTTGGACAGGTTTGGAATTGGGTCATGTAGGGTCAAAAAGTAGGTCACTGGGCTAAATCTAAGAAAAACCTTTTGTGCACTCTAGAGAACATATTTTCAGCTTTATACTCTTGAATCTTGGTCAGAATGTTTGTCTTGATAATATCTGGGACAACTTTGAAATTGGGTCACATCAGGTTAAAAAGTAGGTCACTGGGCTAAATCTTAGAAAAACCTTTTGTGCACTCTAGAGGCCACATTTGTAGTCAGATACTCATGAAACTAAGTCAGATTGTCTTTCTTGATGATATCTCAGACAATTTCAAAATTGGGTCATGTTTGCTGAAGAAGTAGGTCACTGGGCCAAATCTTAGGAAAACCTTGGGTGCTCCATAGAGGCCACATTTTCAGCCTTATACTGATAAAGATTGGTCAGAATGTTTATCTTGTTGATATCTCAGACAAGTTTGAAAGTGGGTCATGTTGGGGTAGAAAGTAGGTCACATGATCCAATCTTAGATAATAAATGGCGTTAAACTCCAATACAAACCAAACCAATCTTAGGTAAACCTTGTGTGCACTCTAGAGGCCACATTTTCAGCCTGATTCTCATGAAACTTGGTCAGAAAGTTTGCCTTGATGATATCTTGGGTAGGTTTCAAAGTGGGTCACATCTGGTCAAACAGTAGGTCACTGGACCAAATCTTAGAAAAACCTTGTGTGCACTGTAGAGGCCGCATTTTCAGTCTGATGCTCATGAAACTTGGTCAGAATTTTTGTTTTAATGATACCTTGGACAAGTTTGGAATTTAGTCACATTGGCTAAAAAAGTAGGTCACTTACACTCATGTTTTTTACATCATCAAAACCAGGATCTCTTCAGCTTTATCAACTCTAGATGACTTTACTCAGGTGAGCGCTTTAGGGCCAATGGTCCTCTTGTTTCCTTTTCCTACTGTATTCTGTACTGTATCAAAGATCAAAAAAATCATTTTAGCAATGTTTATTTTGTCGTCTGCAAATGCTTTCAATTTGGATGAACATTTTTTCGTTTGGTAAAGAGTCCAGGGTGAAGTCATTCTTGATAGAATTTTAATTACAGCTGCAGTACAAGATAGTGAATTTGACATACGATCAAAGTTAATTTCATGACTTTCTGCCTTTGAAGGTAACCTTATAGCCATCCATTTTCTTGTTTTTATGTTTGTTTTATCCTTTCATTGTATTCCAGCTGGACTTTTAACAAATTCTTCAAAAAATATGGCTGATCAGCTTGCATTAAGGTTTAACTCTTTACCAAACAATCACAGGTTTTGACGACCCTGAACAAAAAGCCTCTTGAAAACATTGTGGGAAAAGGAGAAAATACTGGTAACCAGCATTTTCTCCATTTCCCACAATGTTTTCTACCCTTCCCAACACAAATTTCAATTTTTGAGTCACATTTATTTTGTTGTCTGCAAATGCTTTCAATTTGGACAAGTCTAAAATGTTGTTTGGTAAAGAGTTAACCCTTTACCAGACGACAAAATTTTAGCCTTGTCCAAATTGAAAGCATTTGCAGACGACAATTTCAATGTGGCTCAAATAGTGCAATTTTTCTTTGATAGGGTAGAAAACATTGTGGGAAAAGGAGAAAATGCTGGTTACCAGCATTTTCTCCTTTTCCCACAATGTTTTCAAAAGGCTTCTTTCCCAGGGGCATCAAAAGGCGTCATTGTGCAGTAAAGAGTTTAACCTTTTGCCAAACAATCTTGAGTTTGAAAGAGCCTAAAGAAGAAAACTTTTGAAGATGTCATGGGGAAAGGAGAAAATCCTGATTACCAGCATTTTCTTCTTTTTCCACAATGTTTGATACCCGATTCATGACAGATATCACCATGTGAGCGACATTTCATCTGTTGTCTGGAGATGCTTTCAATTTAAACTAGTCCAAAATTTGCAGACGACTATTTAAATTTGTCTCAAATAGTGGGAGTTGTCTTGGATAGGGTAGAAAACATGGTTGAAGAGTGGTAAAATGCTGGTTACAAGCATTTTCTCCTTTTCAAACAGTGTTCTGATACATCTCTGATACTCTAAGAAACATTTGGTTTGATAGAATTTCAATCAATCGTCAATAAATTGCGATTAATTTCATTCTTCTTTAGACAGTAAAATTCTAGACTTGTCTGTATTGAAAACATTAAGTTTTCAGACAACAATTTAACGCTTCTACTGCCGTTTGCGACCATAGATGTATTTTGTGGATAGTGTAAAGCAAGATCAGTCTGCACATACACTCAACAAGCCCTGCTGCTCAGTCACTTGTTCTTGTCGTATAAACCCCATTCGATGTCACTGAATTAAATAACATTTATTTTTGTTATCATCAACAACTGAACCCTATACTGCACATTGCCGCCTTGAACGACCCTGGGGAAGAAGCCTTTTGAAAACATAGTGGGAAAAGGAGAAAATGCAGGTAACCAGCATTTTCTCCTTTTCCCACAACATTTTCTATGCTATCAAAGAAAAATTGCACCGTTTGAACCACATTGAAATTGTCGTCTGCAAATGCTTTTAATTTGGACAAGGCTAAAATTTTGTCGCTAGGTAAAGGGTCAAATTGGGCATGTAAGGGTTAAAATGATAGAATTTGTCTTATAAAGAGTAGATGACATTGTTGGACAAACAGAAAATGCTGGTTACCAGCTTTTGTTCCTCTTCCCACAGTGTTTTCAAAAACATTTTTCCTCTGGACGTGGAAATATGGCATCTTTTGGTGAAGGATTAAAATATTCTGGTCAAAAAACAGACTAGAAAACGATAAGGGCGGGTCTCTCTCTTGGCTGAAAATGTCCATTTAATTAACCCTTACCGCACAATCCCGACATTGAACAACCTTGAGGAAAAAAGCCTTTGAAAACATTGTGCAAAGAGGAGAAAATGCTGGACGAGTCCAAAAGTTTGGTCAAGAGTTACCAGTAATTGCCTCCTGTGAATTTGTTTTAGCAGGTAGCCCTTTCATTTGACTAATTTGTTTATGTGGTGTATAACTCCTTACCAAACGACACTATTTCGGACTGGTCCAAATTGAAAGCATTTACAGACAACAAATTAATTGTGGCTAATATGATGATTGCATTTGTTTCTGAAAGGTTAGAAAACATTGTGGGAAAAGGAGAAAATGCTGGTTACCAGCATTTTCTCCTTTTCCCACAATGTTTTCAAAAGGCTTCTTTCTCAGGGTCGTTAGAAGTCGGGATTGTGTGGTAAAGAGTTAACGCCGTTTTCAACATCATCTCAATTACGTCGCGGCTGGTAGTGCATCTATCCATGCTTTCCTACAGTATGTTACCAGTGCCTCGTACAATATTCTTTCTTGACCACTGGCTGCTTTCCCACATAACCATCATCAAAACAATAATCAGCAGTGAGAGAGGAATGAACCCTGTCTCGATGACAATCATTAATCCTTGGAAAAAAATTGGCAATGCCGTGGATTTGAAACAGCGACCCCCTGTTTCCAAGTCTTGTACACTGCTGAGTGCACTACCAGGGCTCAGCTCATTGAAATAAACTGAAGTTTTGGTATATTGCTTGAGTATTTTGCTTGTTGCAAATTTTTTTTCCAGGTAGCAAAAAGGAAAATGAGAAAACTTTAAGGATTTAACTGAAGATAAATGACAAAAAACTGTCACTTGTAATATAGTCCAAGTGTTACATATTCACACTTATTTCATAATCTTTCACATGTACGTAATTTTTGTTTGTTTTTATGTTTTCATTTGATATTATGATGCCACAGATAAGAGCCAACCATGGTACTGTGGTATATTCATGATTATTGCAACATACATGTATTATTATGCAGCAATATTTTACAGCTGTGTTAAATACCTTGGAAAAGGGTGTTTTTCCAGATTGTTTTCTATAAATTTCAAGAAAAACTAATTTTTTTTCCTTGAATATTCTCTTCTCTTTTGTTACTATACATGTTTGTGTAATGTTTGTTAAAAAGCAGCCCTTTTCTATAAGGGGTTATACCCTTTTCCAAACAATCCTGAGTTTTAAAGCCCCTGAGGAAATAGGCTTTTAACTCTTTACCAAACGACAAATTTTAGACCAGTCCGAGTTGAAAGCTTTTGCAGACGACAAAATAAATGTGACTCAAAGATTAAAATTTGTCTTGGGAAGAGTAGAAAACATTGTGGGAAAAGGAGAAAATGCTGGTTACCAGCATTTTCTCCTTTTCCCACAATGTTTTCAAAAGGCTTCTTCCTCAGGGTCGTTAAAAGTCGGGATTGTGTTGTAAAGGGTTAAATACATTTTGTGAAAAGGAGATAATACTGGTAACCACTCTAACTCCTATTCCCACAAAGTTTTCTACCTTTTCCAAGATTACCTTAATAATTTGAGAGGTATTTTATTTGTCATTTGCAAACATTTAATGCTCTCAATGTGGGCTTGTCTAAAGTTTGGTTGTCTAGAGTTTATTCTTAACCTGTAGCTTCAAGATCAGACTGCAGAGAACTTCATGATAAGTCTTTATGTTCTGTGCAGTCTGATCTTGTATTTATCTGGTTAGACCTCCAAAAGCAGACTTTGTTTGGTACTCACTGTATTACTAGGTGTTTATTAAAATCTTTTGGATGTAAATTGAAACAGATTTGTGACAAGTACTGCCTAAGTTTGGGCACTGATAAAACCTTTTGAATGTTTCGATATCAAACTTTAGGGTGACAAGTTTTTTATTACCTTTCTTATTAACAACATGATTTTGAAGAATAAGACTTTTGAAAGCATTTTCTCCTCTTCCCAAAATGTTTTCTATCCTTTCAACAACATTTTCCCCTGTTTGAGCCACAAGCAATTGGTCGTTTGCAAAGGCTTTGGACTTGGACAAGTCGAAAACGTTGTTTGGTAAAGGGATAAACACCAGACATTATTGATCCATTGTCAGACTACAAAGGTTTGAGCCCTCAGTTTTTCATAGATTTTTGGGGTATTTCTTTACTAAACAATTCATCCAAATATTTTTAACTCTTTACCACACAACCCCGACTTTTAACGACTCTGAGAAAAAAGCCTTTTGAAAACATTGTGGGAAAAGGAGAAAATGCTGGTAACCAGCATTTTCTCCTTTTCCCACAATGTTTTCCACCATACCCAAAACAAATTTCCATTTTTCGGTAACATTTATTTTGTAGTCTGCAAATGCTTTCAATTTGGACCAGTCTAAAATTTTGTCGTTTGGTAAAGGGTTATATGACAAATTAAGTATGGCTCAAATGACAGGATTTGTCCCTGAAAAGTTAGAAAATATCTCCATAGTGTTTTCTGAATTTTTTTTTTCCTCAAGGTCGATTGGTAGAGGATTAGTCTGTATTGAACAACAAAATTTTTTACTTGTCCATGTTGGAAGCAGTTGCAAATTTAAACGTCTGGAATGATGAAATCCTTGAAAGAGTAGAAAATTTTGGTGAAAAAGGAGAAAATGCTGATTACCAGCATTTTGTCTTCTTCCCACAAAGTTTTTAAGTCTTGTTGTTTTCAAAAAGGTCCTTAACTCTTAGAGTGCTGAATTTATGAAATAAACCTTTTCAGTGTAGAAAAACATCCGAAATATTGTCATTTCAGGGTTGTTTTAGCCAGAAGGTGTATTGAAGTAGCTGACAGTGTAGATCAAAGATCAGACTGCACGTTCTGTGCAGTCTGATCTTGATCTACACTGTCAGCAAAAACAAGCTAAGTTGGTTCCTGAGCTTTAAGGGTTAAAGCACAGGATTGTATACAAGCCAGAGGCCTTAATACTTGATCACAAAAATTGTGATTGTGATTTTGACATAGAGGAAACAAGATTTAATACAAGTGACACAAAGGAGAAATATGGGAGGAAAGGAAAATAAATGATTGCAGCTGAAAAAAAAATGTGGCGAAAGGAAAAACTTTTTTTTTGTAAGCACTTACTCTTCTTTACACCTCTTTTTCTACTGTGGGGGTGTAAAGATTTGTATTTGTTCATTGATGATTTTAAGTTTCGACATTTATTTACAGAATTTTATTAATGTCATGGTGATACTTTTTCTATAGTTTTTGAATTATGTCCCATAAATTCACTATGAATTTCTTCTCCTTGCTTACAGATGTACTGACATCACACTTTTTAAAGAAAACAGAAAATTTTGAAACAAGCCATCAGAAACTCGCATGTCAGGTGAGTAAATTTATACACTGTCATACTCCTGCAAACTAAATGTTCAAATATTTAGAGAGTTAGAGCAGAAACAGGCCAGCAGGGGCACTTAACCACCCACCCCCACCCCTCCCCAATCCAACCTTACTTTGTAAGGGAGGGGGGCTGTCCATAGGGGGCTATTTTGGCTCCTCCCCAGTATATGACCTTTTACCAAACAATTCCATGCTTTAACAATGCTGAGGAAAAAGGCTTTTAACCATAAAGCTCTGAATCAATGATTTGGACCTTTTTAATTCGGAAAAACAGCCCGAAATATTGCTATTTCAAGGTTGTTTCCATTAAATATGTAACAGTAACATCATAGCAGACAGTGTAGATCAAAGATCAGAGTGTATATTCTGTGCAGTCTGATCTTTATCTGCTCTGTCTACAAAAACAACTTCAGTTGGTTCCAAGGCTTTAAGTGTTACATACAATGGGGGAACAGGAAGAAATGCTGCTTAACAACAATGTTTTCTACCCTATCAACAACAAATTCCATTCTTTGAAACATATCTAATTTGTCATCTGCAAATGTTTTCAGTTTGAACAAGGTTTCAACTTTGGTATAAAGTTGAAAAATTTTTCATTTTTTTTTTCTTGTTTGAAACTTGGGCATGAATATAATCAGGAAACGTTTGTCCCCCAGTTTCTTCCATCCTAATTGAGGAAGTCTATATCCTGCAAGTTCAGATTGTTTGATAACTGTTTTAACCCTTTTCCAGACGACAAAATTTTAGCCTTGTCCAAATTGAAAGCATTTGCAGACAACAATTTCAGTGTGGCTCAAATGGTGCAATTTTTCTTTGATAGGGTAGAAAACATTGTGGGAAAAGGAGAAAATGCTGGTTACCAGCATTTTCTCCTTTTCCCACAATGTTTTCAAAAGGCTTCTTTCCCAGGGGCATCAAAAGGCTTCATTGTGCGGTAAAGGGTTAAACTATAAATCAAAGCATTGAAAGTACTGGTGTGGCATCTGTCAAGGGAGCCATGGTAGAGAATTAATAATTTGAAAAAACAACCAATAGAAATAATTTCCAAGTATTTGCTTGATTATTCGCTTGAAAGAAAAGCTACCTTATAGTCATGCAGAATCCAATCGAGTATTGTGCAATCATGTGGGATACACAAGCCCGGGCAAACAAGACCAGTGACCAACGAGTGTAGGGACGAACAAGAACGGAGGAAAAAAATGTGTGTATCACAGTGCCAACAAAAAGCCATAGCGGGCAAAGGTGTTTTCAATAAAAAAAGAGGGAGGTTTTTCCATGATCATTGGCCTAATCCAATTTATTCAAATGCGCCATTTGGAATTTTATATCTTAATGCAATCGAAACACTTACTTGTCTGAGAAAAATTGAGTTTAATTGGGTTTACTTCCTTCAGTTTTGCACTAACTATGACACATGATTTTCAAAATACCACATTGAACTCATAGTGGCATTGTTTTTGACAAATACCACAAAAGTTGTAGGGTTTAAGCAAAATTTGAACAGTGTGTGAGATAGTGTAGATTCATGATCATACAGTGCTAAGAGCATTTCCCCTTTTCCCATAATGTTTTTCTTTCTCAGTGTTGTTTACCTCGAAATTGTATAATGAGAGTTAATCCTTTACCAAATGACAAAATTTGGACTTAACCCTTTCCCAAACAAGCCCTGGTTTTCACTTGTCTGCAGTACAAGTCTTTTGAAAACACTGTGGGAAAAGGAGAAGTTGCTTGTAACGAGCAATTTGTCCTTTTCCCACAGTGTTTTCTATCCTCTTTGAGACCTTTCTGCTATTTTCATCAAATTTAAAATTGTCGTCTGCAAACTCTTTCAATTTGGACCAGAATTTGTTGTTTGGGAAAGGGTTAAAAAAAATTTAATGCAATACATTTATAGACGATTTTTGTCTTTGATAAATTAGAAAACATTGCGGGAAAGGAGAAAATACTTTAGGGTCGTTTAAACTCTGGATTGTGTGGTATTGAGTTAACTGTATTGAATTATAGAAATTTTGACAAAGGAGAGATTTACTACTAATAAAATTGGAGTTGTGATAACCCTTTCCCAAACGACAAATTTTGGACTGGTCCAAATTGAAAGAGTTTGCAGACGACAATTGCAAATTTGATGAAAATGGCAGAAAGGTCTCAAAAAGGGTAGAAAACACTGGGGGAAAAGGAGAAATTGCTCGTTATGAGCAATTTCTCCTTTTCCCACAGTGTTTTCAAAAGACCTGTACTGCAGACACGTGAAAACCAGGGCTTGTTTGGGAAAGGGGTAATTATCAGAGTTGTTCTATTAGGGTAGTTTTAGTGGTAATTTTTGAGGGTAGAGTTACAAATAATCTGCAGTGCTATGAAATAAATAGAGGATATTTGTTTTTTTTCAGTGAAAGATCGAAATTTATTTCATCGAGTGAACATCATCAGTAATATTTTCACTCCTGCTGCACCGAAAAAGAAACAAATATTTAATTTATTTCATGCTTCTAGTGCTTTTTTGTTGGGACTTTCATCAAAATCCAGTACAGTTCTTTTCGTTAATTCCCCGTGGCATACCCCCCTCAAATAACACATTACAATATTAGATAAAGCGCAAGGAACATAGGGTAAATGTGTGTAAATTATGTCATATTTCGCTCTCGTTGAATGGCACGCACTGTTTGTCTTGGTAACTAGCATGCATGAACTACTCTGTCGGCCTTCAATTGAAGATTTAGAAAATATATAACAAACTATAATCAAGCATTACTTCTGGATAAACTACTGAAAAGTATGAAATAACAAAAATTACATTCAAGAGATACATAAACTATTCACTAGGTAGTCAGTGTGGCTTACAAAATTTTGATTTAATTTAAACGGGACAGAATCGGTGAATTTCTGTTGTCAGGTGAGCACAACGTTAGATAGTATCTGAATTAGTAAATTTAATTAACTTGTATGACAGTGCATTTTTCTGCCTGTACTGTAATTTAATATGATACGAAGCGTAGTTACTCCAATAAATTTCTTAGCCCTTTACCACACAATCCTGACTTTTAACGAGAAAGAAGCCATTTGAAAACATTGTGGGAAAAGGAGAAAATGCTGGAAATCAGCATTTTCTCCTTTTCCCACAATGTTTTCTACCCTTCCCAAAACATATTTCAATTTTTCAGTCCCATTCATTTTGTCCTCTCGATTTGGACTAGTCTAAATTTTTGTCTTTTGGTAAAGTGTTATATTTCAACTGGGGTATGAGTCTTTATTTTATAGTATGTTGATATAAAATCCGCTTATAGATTTGAGTAAATGGTAGATTTTGTATTCATTATCTATTGATTCATGACTGTCAGTTTTGTTTGAACATTCTGATATGGCATGCAACACACGAAAAGGGGCCTTCAGACATAGATGTAAAAGTGTGTTGTCCCAGATCAGCCTGTACAGTCTGCGAGTAATCCGAGACGACACTTCCCGTTTTTGTGCGATTTTCTGTTTCACTGAAGTCTACTATATGAAAAAATCTTAGGTAGTCATAAAGTGCCGTCTCGGATTAGCCTGCACTGACTGCGCAGGCTAATCCGGGATGACACTTTACGCAAACGTCCGAAGGTCTCATTTCGCATGTTGTGCACCATATGTGAGCCTAGCTCTGGCATAAGGGGTTAAAAAGCATCTCCGAAATGCACTATACCTAGCAAGTCATCACATCATTATGCAGGGTTTTTCTTACCGTTATATCCCTTTTTAATGCTCCCCCAGCTTTGTATGCCCTCCCCCCAAAAAATGGGGGGGGGGGGGGGGGGAAACACGGGGACATACTATCTGTTCATCCATTTGTCTGTCAGTCCGTCTATTTTCGTGATGGGGCTTTTACTTTTTTTCCCTATGACTTAATTTCCACTTTGCACAAATGTTGACCACATCGCGATGACGTGTAATGCACACTTTAACCCTTTACCAGACGACAAAATTTGACCCTTTTTCAAATTGAAAGCATTTGCAGACGACAATTTCAGTGTGGCTCAAATTTTTCTTCGATAGAGTAGAAAACGTTGTGGGAAAAGGAGAAAATGCTGGTTACCAGCATTTTCTCCTTTTCCTACAATGTTTTCAAAAGGCTTCTTTCTCAGGGGCGTTAAAAGGCGGCATTGTGCGGTAAAGGGTTAAAGGTCGAGGTCACAGCAAGTTTAAATGAGTTTTGGGAGGGGTATAGCAGACAACATACTGATGTTGCTCAAATTATGGAATTTGTCCATGAAAGAGAGGAAACGATCATTTACTCTTTTTCTCACGATGTATTCCAAAGCCTTCCCTGTCAGGGTGGCTGTGCATCAGGGATTGTGTGCTTTGGGTTAACAGATTTCGCACTGCCTATTTTAGCTGAAATGTTAACCACAAACTAGTGCTCTGATGACAAGTTGGAGAAACATTTGAAGGAAAAAATGTTTTTTAACCCTTCACCAAATGAAAAAATTTTTAGACCAGTCCAAATTGAAAGCATTTGCAGACAACAATATCAGTTTGGCTCAGATGATGTGATTTTTCGCTGATAGGGTTGAAAACATTGTGGGAAAAGGAGAAAATGCTGGTTACCAGCATTTTCTCCTTTCCCCACAATGTTTTCAAAAAGGCCTTATTTCTTAGGGTCGTTAAAAGTCGGCATTGTGTGGTAAAGGGTTAAGTGATAATAATGGGAAATATTTTTTCAGACATGAGGGATTGTTTATAATGAGCAATTACTGCTATCCACAAACCAGCCAGTGGCTTGGAAAGAATATTGTGCAGAGTACTGGTAAAAAGAAACTCCAGGAAAGCATGGATAGCTGCACTGGCCGCCGTGGTATAACTGAAATAATGTTGAAAACGGAGTTAAACACCATAAAATCTATCAATCAATCAATCAACTATCCACAAACATTTTCAAAGGCTTTCCATTGCAGATGGTAAGGAATTGTTTGGTAAAAAAGTTAACTCTTTACCAAACGACAGATTCTTAGACTTAAAAGGATTTGCAGACCAAACGACAAAATTTTAGACTTGCCGAAATTGAAAGCATTTGCAGATGACAAAATAAATGTACTTCAAAAATTGAAATTTGTTTTGGAAAGGTTAGAAAACATTGTGGGAAAAGGAGAAAATGCTGGTTACCGGCATTTTCTCCTTTTCCCACAATGTTTTCAAAAGGCTTCCTCTTCAGGGTCATTAAAACCCGTGATAGTGTGGTAAAGATTTAAAAGTGACCCAAATGATGGAATTTGTCTTTGATAGGGTAGAAAACATTATGGGTTGATTGATTGATTGATTGATTGAATGGTGTTTTACACCGCTTTAATTATTATTTCAGTCATATCACGGCAACAGCTCACATATTTTCATGCTTTTCCTGGATTCCAACAGTACTAGGCTTAGGGGCTTGAAGTGTCTTGCCCAAGGACTCTCCCATGAAGGACCTGGTGGATCCAGTGAGGCTCGAACCCGGGGCCTCCAGCTCACGAGTCCTACACTTTACCACTGCGCCATGCAGGATCCCCAGAAAACATTATGGGAAAAGGAGAAAATAGAGAATAGATGGTTGGTTTCTTGGATGGTTAAGTTTATCGGGCTCGGCGGAGGAATTTATCTGGTGAGCTGAAGGCGAACCGGATAAATTCCAGAGCCGAGCCCGATAAACTTAAACCATCCAAGACACCAACCATCTATTCTATTTATCCTGTCACGCACTGTAAATGAACAAAACACACCAAAAAAACAGACATGATACAAAGACTGTACCTTTTATTCAATATCTTATGATACTGATACCATAAAATTCCCGAGCCGAGCCTGACAAAATTTCCTGGAATCAAAGAACTACTGTCTATTCTTCAAATTTTCCAATCCACAACACTATTCTGTTTATCCTGTTTCACATTTACAAACATAAATCCGACTAGATAGAATATTTCGCTCGAAATTAAGGCACATATTGACATCTTTCGCACTATGAAAAAAACACACTTGTATGGCGAACTGTGCAGTGAGCTTTTGGTATGCAGCTGTAATTATAATGACGTCATGAGTAATATTGACTACGTCACAAACGTGACGTAAACCCCCGGAAGAATGTTGTGGCTAAGAATTCTAATTTATTTCAAATAATAAGAAAAATCAATATGTGCATCGAATTTTAAGTGATAATTTTACTTTGAAATATTGATTTCGTGTACCGGCACCTAAAAAAGGAGTTCCGGCTGGTCACATGACCAACTAGCCTAATAAACCTTGATCACGTGACCAACTAACATAATAAACCTAGTCATGTGGTCAAGTGACCGTATATCACCAAGTTTATATGACCCCTTGTTATACGACGGAATCTATAGGAGATGACAGGATAAATGCACTTTCTCCTTTTCCACAATGTTTTCGAAAGGATTCTTCCTCAGGTTCCTTAAAAATTGGGGGGGTGGGGAGGGTTCATAGCAATTCTGAGGTATAGTACTTGCTAACAATAATTCATACAGCTGCTTACCCTTTCCTAACTAAGTCTAAATTTTAACCATGTTGAGGAAGAAGGCTTTGAAAGCATTGTTGGCAAAGAAGAAAATGCTGGTAAGCAGCATTTTCTCTTTTTCAGGCAATGTATGTAAAATTCTCATGAAGACATCCCATCATTTGAGCCTGGTTTGTCATCTGCATGCACTTTCAATATGGAAACTACAATATTTGCCATCAAGCAAAAGGTTAACTCTTTACCACACAAGTCTGACTTCTAACAACCATCGGGAAGAAGGCTTTTGAAAACATTGTGGGAAAAGGAGAAAATGCTGGGAACCAACATTTTCTCCTTTCCCCAGAATGTTTTCTAACCTATCAAGGACAAGTCTGGTAATTTGGGCCACCTTTAATTTGTCATCTGCAAATGCTTTCAATTTGGACCAATCTAAAATTTTGTCATTTGGTAAAGAGTTACTATACATTGATCAGATTTCGGTATGTATTATTTGGTATGTTAATTTAACTTTCATATTAGGCCTGATATTTAGGTGCATTATTTTTTGCTTTTGTTTTGAAAGGACAGGAGATAGGGGAACAAGGGTAAAATATCTCATTACTTCTTATCCTTTCTTTTGTAGACAGGTGAAAAATCCCATATATGGCGTGCAACACACGAAAAGGGGCCTTCAGACATACGCTTAAAAGTGTGTCGTCCCAGATCAGCCTGTGCAGCCTGTGACTAATCCAAGATGACACTTCCCGTTTTTGTGCAATTTTCTGTTTCGTGAAAGTCTACTGTTTGAAAAAATCTTATGTAGTTGTAAAGTGTTGTCTCGGATTAGCCTGCGCGGACTGCGCACACTAATCCGAGACAACACTTTACGCAAATGTCCGAAGGCCCCTTTTCGTGTGTTGCATGCCATATAATTTCTATCTCTGTGGTAGTAGATATTAACAGTTACCTGTGTATTGAAAAATTCATCGACGTTAATTGAAAATTATATTTAAGAATATTGCTGCAATTAAAATTCCAATTTGAAAATTGTTACAGATAATGCTTTCCAAATCGAAAAGATTTTAGACCAGCTGAAATTGAAACCGAGAGCAAAGAGGCCACAGTGATGGGATTTGTCACTGAAAGGTTAGTAAACATAGTGGGAAAAGAAGAAAATGCTGGTTACAAGCATTTTTCCTTTTCCCACAATGTTTTTAGGAGTTGTTAACTCTTTACCACACAATCCGGACTTTTAACAACCCAGAGAAAGAAAGCTCTTGAAAACATTGTGGGAAAAGAATAAAATGCTGGAAACCAGCATTTTCTCCTCTTCCCACAATGTTTTTAACCCTTCCAAACACAAATTTCAATTTTTTAGTTGGATTCATTTTGTCATCTGCAAATTAATGCTTTCAATTTGGACAAGTCAAAAATTTTGTTGTTTGGTAAAGGGTTAAAACTTGAGATTATTCAGTGGTTAATTGTTTTTGCTTAACCCTTTCCCAAACAAGCCCTGGTTTTCACATGTTTGCAGTTACTGTACAAGTCTTTTGAAAATACTGGGGGAAAAGGAGAAATGGCTCATAACAAGCAATTTCTCCTTTTCCCACAGTGTTTTCTACCCTTTTTGAGAACTGCTCTATCAAAGATAAATTACACCATACTGCTCTATCAAAGATAAATTACACCACACTGAAATTCTCGTCTGCAAATGCTTTGAATTTGGACAAGGCTAAAGTTTTGTTGTCTGGTGAAGGGTTAAGTGATACAGTTGGAAAAAAAAGAACTTAACATTTTTTTTATACGCCCGTCGAAGACGGGACGTATTATGGGATCACCCATGGCGGGCTGGCGGCGTCCAATTCTTTGTCCGGAGCATATCTCCAAAACTATACTACCTACGGTTATGAAATTTCATGCGTGGATAGATCTCATCAAGGGGGAGTGCAGTGCACAGGAATCATAACTCTTGCTTCCTTAATTTTTGAGTTATTGCCCTTTCTTGTTTTTCATACTTAAATTTTGTCCGGTGAATATCTCCAATACTATACTACCTACAGTTATGAAATTTCATGAGTGGATAGATCTCATCAAGGGGGAGTGCAGTGCACAGGAATCATAACTCTTGCTTCCTTAATTTTTGAGTTATTGCCCTTTCTTGTTTTTCATACTTGAATTTTGTCCGGTGAATATCTCCAAAACTATACTACCTACGGTTATGAAATTTCATGAGTGGATAGATCTCATCAAGGGGGAGTGCAGTGCACAGGAATCATAACTCTTGCTTCCTTAATTTTTGAGTTATTGCCCTTTCTTGTTTTTCATACTTGAATTTTGTCCGGTGAATATCTCCAATACTATACTACCTACAGTTATGAAATTTCATGAGTGGATAGATCTCATCAAGGGGGAGTGCAGTGCACAGGAATCATAACTCTTGCTTCCTTAATTTTTGACTTATTGCCCTTTGTTGTTTTTCATACTTGAATTTTGTCCGGAGCATATCTCCAAAACTATACTACCTATGGTTATGAAATTTCATGCATGGATAGATCTCATCAAGGGGGAGTGCAGTACACAGGAATCATAACTCTTGCTTCCTTAATTTTTCAGTTATTGCCCTTTCTTGTTTTTCATACTTGAATTTTGTCCGGTAAATATCTCCAATACTTTACTACCTACGGTTATGAAATTTCATGTCTGCATACATCTCATTAAGGGGGAGTGCAGTGCACAGGAATCATAACTCTTGCTTCCTCAATTTTTCAGTTATTGCCCTTTCTTCTTTTTCATACTTGCATTTTCTCCGGTGAATATCTCCAAAACTATACTATCTAGGGTTATGAAATTTCATGCCTGCATACATCTCATTAAGGGGGAGTGCAGTGCACAGGAATCTTAACTCTTCCTTCCTTAATTTTTGACTTATTTTCATACTTGAATTTTGTCTCGAGCATATCTCCAAAACTATACTACCTATGGCTATGAAATTTCATGCGTAGATAGATCTCATCAACTGGGAGTGCAGTGCACATGAACCATAACTCTTGCTTAATTTTTGACTTATTGCTCTTTCTTTATTTTGAAACTTTAATTTTGTCCAGTGCATATCTTCAGAACTATACTAGCTAAGGATATGAAATTTCATGCGTGGATACATTCCATCAACGGGAAGTGCTGTGCATATAAATTTCAACTCTTGCTTGCTTAATTTTTCAGTTATTGCCCTTTCTTGTTTTTTTTTCGAACTTGAATTTTGTATGATGCATATCTCTCAAACTATACTACCTCGGGTTATGAAATTTTAGGGCTGGATACATCTCATCAAGGGGTAGTGCAGTGCACATGAAATATAAATTGCTTATTTTTTATGCACCCTTTCAAGACAGGATGTATTATGGGATCAGCCATGGCGTACAGGCATCCAGGTAGCATAACTTACACATCTTAAAACCTATTAACTTTAAATTTGACAGTTGTGTTTGTTGTAATCATATGGGGTGCAGTGTACACAAAGAATGAATCTTCCTTCCTTATGAGTAATTGCCCTTTCTTCTTTTTCATACTTAAATTTTGTCAGCAGCATATCTCTCTTACTACACTACCTATGTATATGAAATTTCAGTGATGCATACATCTCAGATTATTAGAAACATAACTATTGCTTCCTTAACTTTTTCTTATTGTCCTTAGTCATTTTTCAGGCTTAAATTCAACACTATCGTATCTATGGATATCAACATAAAGTGTATAAACAAGAGTTCCGTCAACACAAATACACTGCCATTATCTTCAATCAACAGTAAAAAAAATATTCTGCACTACTATTTTTCTATACCTCCCCTTTATCATTATTATGCCCCAACTTTACAACTTGGGGTAAGACGGGCGTATCTTGCGACAATTTGCCGCTCTTGTTTGTTACATGAAACGCTTTGAGAACAGGAGCATTATTGCTTGTTAAAAGCAATAATAATTGCTTGTTCTCCCATATTGTTTAGCTCTATACCATCCCAAGTTGTAACGACCCTGAAAGAGTAGGCTTTTGAAAACATTGGTAACCAGCATTTTTTCCTTTTCCCTCAATTTTTTCTGCTCTATCAAGTACAGAAATCACCGTTTAAGCTACATCTAACTTGTCATGTGCAAATGCTTTCAATTTGGTCCATTCCAAAATGTTGTCATTTGTTAACCCTTTACTGTACAATGCCGCTTTTTGACGCCCGTGGGAAAGAAGCCTTTACAAAACATTGTGGGAAAAGGAGAAAATGCTGGTTACCAGCATTTTCTCCTTTTGCCACAATGTTTTCTACCTTATCTAAGAAAAGTTGCACCATTTGAGCCACATCGAAATTGTTGTTTGCAAATGCTTTCAATTTGGACAAGGCTAAAATTTTGTCATTTTGTAAAGAGTTAAAGTGTTGAAACAGTTTCATGGAAAGGTATATTTGTATGGAAACCTGTTATGGAGGGATTCAGTGGGTGTCAGCCTGTTTTGTCCAATAGTTATAAAACCATTGGGTACAATTTAAAAGCCAATTGTTGAAGATTTATTTTCAACTAATATTCCCATCCCTCATGTTTTATGTAAATTTCAATCTTACTTTTACATTTGATCCTTTCACTTGCAATTTTTAATGAAAATCTTTTGAAATACATAATAAAACTGCAGGATATAGATCTATAGTGAAATAGACGTTTTCACTTGGTGTAAGAATCAACTGATACAAAAGTTTGAAATAACACTTTAACTCATTACCACACAAGAAAAATTTAGACTGGTCCAAATTGAAAGCATTTGCAGATGACAATTTAAATGTGACAAAAATAATGGAATTTGTCTTAGATAGGGTAGAAAACATTGTGGGAAAAGGAGAAAATGCTGGTTACCAGCATTTTCTCCTTTTCCTACAATGTTTTCAAAAGGCTTCTTCCTAAGGGTCGTTAAAAGTCGGGATTGTGTGGTAAAGAGTTAACCTTTTACCAAACAAGTCTGACTTTTAACAACCCTTGAGAAGAAGGCCTTTGAAAACATTAGGGGTAAAGGAGAAAATGCAGGTAACAAGCATATTCTCCTTTTCCCACAATGTTTTCTACCCTGTCAAAGACAAAGTTCATCATTTGATCCACATTATTTTCTTTTGTCATCTGTAAATGCTTTCAGTTTTGACTAGTCTGAATAATATAGTGTGGTAAAAGATTTAATCATAACTGTGAAACAATGTAACAAAATGACATTGATGTTGTATAAGCTTTAGTGATTGCTTCTTTCCTGTCCATACTTTTTTATATGGATATATTCCTGTATGTCAAGTGTTTCTCCATTGTTTCACTTGTGCTTGATTTGACTAGGTTCAAATCAGACTTTTTAGTAATGGGATAAACAAGTAATGTGAAGCAATGAATCAAAGATAAGCAACAAAATTAATATTAGTGACACTCTGGCAGAAGAGGGTTTAATGCATATCTGTGATACATTATACGAGGCCAATCATATAATTAACCCTATACCACACAATCCCGACTTTTAACGACCCCTGAGAAAGACTGGCTCTCCTTTTCCCACAATGGTTTCTGCCCTATCAAAGACAGAAATCATCATTTGTTCTACATTTATTTTGTTGACTGCAAATGCTTTCAATTTGGCAAGTCTGAAAATTTGTTGTTTGGTAAAAGGGTTAACCCTTTCCCAAACAAGCCCTGGTTTTCACATGTCTGCAGTACAAGTCTATTGAAAACACTGTGGGAAAAGGAGAAATTGCTCGTAACGAGCAATTTCTCCTTTTCCCACAGTGTTTTCTCCCCTTTTTGAGAACTTTCTGCCATTTTTATCAAATTTAAAATTGTCGTCTGCCAACTCTTTCAGTTTGGAAGGGTCTAAAATTTGTCGTTTGGGAAAGGGTTAAGGATCCATATATAATTCATTTTGTCCAACAACTGACTGAATCATGATATAGAATGGTTCTTTGATATGCAGAAAAATTGATCAAATGCAAAAAGTATTGGAACTAGATCAGTCTGCGCAGACTACACAGGCTGATCTTGGTTGATACTTTTTGCATATGCATTATACCCACCTTTTCACAGAGCGTGACAACCATTCAGGGGGAAAGATGAAAGGAAATCATCATGTATCATTAATTGTTGTACAATGAATTATTCATCTTATTTCTCCCTAATTTGTTATGCTTTGAACAACCTGCAGTGAATTGAAACTTGATCTGTTTCTACTATTTTTTTGCACCTAATGTAGAAAGAAAATACTACAGAAAAGACTGAAGTTCAATAGGGTTGAGAAAAGTAATTAACCCTTTACCACACAGTGCCACCTTTCAACGCCCCTGGGAAAGAAGCCTTTTGAAAACATTGTGGGAAAAGGAGAAAATGCTGGTAACCAGCATTTTCTCCTTTTCCCACAATGTTTTCTACCCTATCAAAGAAAAAGAGCACCATTTGAGCAACAATGAAATTGTCGTCTGCAAATGCTTTCAAATTGGACAAGGCTAAAATTTTGTCTTCTGGTAAAGGGTTAATGAACATTTTCTACAATTGTTGAACACAACTTGTATAACAAAAAAGTTCCATTGTGTAACAGGCATGATTGATAAGAAATGAATACAAAAAAGGAGAAAAAGGCCAAGGAAAAAAAAAATAGAGGCAATAATGAAACTAATCTAAAAATAATTTATCTTCCTTGTATCTGTTGGTCTTTTTAGCTCACCTGAGCACAACGTGCTCAAGGGGAGCTTTTAGGGTCACCCAGTGTCCGTCGTCCGTCGGTCGTCGTCCGTCGGTCGTCGTGCGTCGTCAACAATTCTTTAAACATCAACTCCTCCTAAACCGCTGGGCCAATTTGGACCAAACTTGGCTGGAATGTTCCTTGGGAGGTCCTCTTTAAAAATTGTTCACAGAATTTGATTCCGTCAAAAACTCTGGTTGCCATGGCAACAAAATGGAATTTTTTAGGAAATTCTTTAAAAATCTTCTTCTCTGAAACCGCTGGCCAGATTTTAAAATAATTTCACAGAGATGTTCCTTGTGTGACCCTTTTCAAAAATTGTTTGCGAAATTTTGATCCGTCAAGAAACATGGCTCTGGTGAATGGGGGCTTCTTGCACTATACAGAAATGAAGAAATTCTTAAAGATTCTTCTTCTCTGAAACCGCTGGCCAGATTTTAGAATAATTTCACAGAGATGTTCCTTGGGTGACCCTTTTCAAAAATTGTTTGCGAAATTTTGATCCGTCAAGAAACATGGCTCTGGTGAATGGGGGCTACTTGCACTATACAGAAATGAAGAAATTCTTAAAAATTCTTCTTCTCTGAAACCGCTGGTCAGATTTTGAAATAATTTCACAGGGATGTTCTTTGGTTGACCCTTTTCAAAAGTTGTTCGTGATATTTTGATCCGTCAAGAAACATGGCTCTGGTGAATGGGGGCTACTTGCACTATACAGAAATGAAGAAATTATTGAAGATTCCTCTTCTCTGAAAACACTGATCAGATTTTGAAATAATTTCTCAGGGATGTTCTTTGGGCAACCCTTTTAAAAAATTGTTCATGAAATTTTGATATGTCAAGAAACATGGCTCTGGTGAATGGGGGCTACTTGCACTATACAGAAATGAAGGAATTCTTGAAAATTCTTCTTCTCTGAAACGGCTGTTCAGATTTTAAAATAATTTCACAGAGATATTCCTTGGGTGACCCTTTTCAAGAATTGTTCGTGAAATTTTGATCCGTCTAGAAACATGGCTCTGGTGAATGGGGGCTATTTGCACTATATGGAAGTGAAGGAATTCTTGAAAATTCTTCTTCTCTGAAACCGCTGGTCAGATTTCAGAATAATTTCACAGCAATGTTCCTTGAATGACCCTTTTCAAAATTTGTTCGCGAATTGTGTGTAAAATTTTGATTCATAAAAAAACATGGCTGTAATGGGCGGATCTTATTTTCACTATGGGTGCTAGAAGAAATCCGTTGAAAATCTTTTCTGAAAACACTGGAGTAATTTCAATCAAATTTGGGTGGATTGATTTCTGGGTGGCCCTCTTGAAAAATTAGTAGACTCTAGTGAAATTTTGATTTTGTGAAAAAACATGGCACAACTGGGCGTGATGTATTTCCACTATGTGTTCACATTATGTTGTACAACACCAGTGAATATGCTTTATATCAAATTAATCAGTTTCTGTTTCAATTTAGAAAAAATTCTTTAAGAATTTTCTTCTTTGAAACAAAATCCAACCAAACTTGACTGGATTGATCCCTGGCCATTTTTGGGGGACTTCTTTTGTCCCTGCAAACTCAAAGAAGTTCTTTAACCCATTACCACACAATCCCGACTTAACGACCCTGAAAGAAAAGCCTATTGAAAACATCGAGGGAAAAGGAGAGCTTTGATATTTGGCATGAAGCATCTCCTAGTGGACCTCTACCAAGTTTGTTTATATGATGCCCTTGGGGTCAAAACTGGCCCTGCCCTGGGGGTCACAAGTTTGAACATAGGAACAAAGAGGGGAAACTTTAAAAATCATCTTCTCTGAAACTGGAAGGTGTAGAGCTTTGATATTTGGTATGTAACATTGCCTAGTGGACCTCCACCAAGTTTGTTCATATGATGCCCCTTGGGTCAAAACTGGCCCCGCCCCGGGGGTCACAAGTTTGAGCATAGTATCAAATAAGGAAAACTTTAAAAATCTTCTTCTCTGAAACTTGAAGGTGTAGAGCTTTGATATTTGGCATGTAGCATCTCCTAGTGGACCTCTACCAAGTTTGTTCATATGATGCCCCTGGGGTCAAAACTGGCCCCGCCCCAGGGGTCACAATTTCCAACATAGGAACAGAGAAGGAAAACTTTAAAAATTTTCTTCTCTAAAACTAGAAGGCATAGAGCTTTGTAATTTGGTATGAAGCATCTCCTAGTAGACCTCTACAAAATTTGTTCATATGATTCCCTTGGGGTCAAAACTGGCCCTGCCCCAGGGGTCACAAGTTCGAACATAGCAACAAAGAGGTAAAACCTTAAAAAATCACCTTCTCTGAAACTGCAAGGCGTAGAGCTTTGATATTTGGTATGTAGCATCTTCTAGTGGACCTCTACCAAGTTTGTTCATATGATGCCCCTGGGGTCAAAACTTGCCCCGCTCCGGGGGTCACAATTTCCAACATAGGAACAAAGAAGGAAAACTTTAAAAATCTTCTTCTCTGAAACTAGAAGGCATCGAGCTTTGATATTTGGTATGTAGCATCTTCTAGTGGATCTCTACCAAGTTTGTGCATATGATGCCCTTGGGGCAAAAGTTGGCCCTGCCCCGGGGTCACAAGTTCGAACATAGGAACAGAGAAGGAAAACTTTAAGAATCATCTTCTCTGAAACTGGAAGGCGTAGAGTTTTGATATTTGGTATGTAGCATCGCCTAGTAGACCTCTACTAAGTTTGTTCATATGATGCCCTTTGGGTCAAAAGTTCAAACATAGGAACAAAGAAGGAAAACTTTAATTTTTTTTTTCTCTTAAATGGGAAGGCATAGAGCTTTGATATTTGGTATGTAGCATCTCCTAGTGGACTTCTACCAAGTTTGTTCCAAGGATGCTGCTTGGATCAAAAATGGCCCAGCCCCTGGGGTCACAAGTTCAAACATAGGAACAAAGAAGGAAAACTTCAAAATTCTTCTTTTCTGAAACTTAAAGGTGTGGAGCTTTGATATTTGGTATGTTGCATCTCGGAGTGGACCTCTACCAAGCTTGTTCATATGATGCCCCTGGGTCAAAACTGGCCCCGCCTGGGGGGTCACAAGTTTGAAGATAGGAACAAAGAAGGAAAACTTTAAATTTCTTTTTCTCTTAAACGGGAAGGTGTAGAGCTTTGATATTTGGTATGTAGCATTTCCTAGTGGACCTCTACCAAGTTTGTTCATATGATGCCCCAGGGTCAAAACTGGCCCAGCCCTGGGGGTCACAAGTTCGAACATAGGAACAAAGAAGGAAAACTTTAAAATTCTTCTTTAATACTGGAAGGTGTAGAGCTTTGATATTTGGTATGTAGTGATTCTCTTCTAAGTTTGTTTGCCCATCTAAGCGCAACAAGTTCATTGAGTTCAAAATTGGGTCATCTTGGGTCATAAACTAGGTCACTAGGTCTAATTAAAGAAATACCTTGTTGGCACTCTCATTATTTGCTCAATTGCCTTGAAAATTAGTTAGAAAGTTTGTCTTTATAAAGTCTCACATAAGATTAATTTGGGTCAACTTGGGTCATAAACTAGTTCACTGGGTCAAATTAAAGAAATACCTTGTTTGCACTCTGGAGGCCACATTTATTGCTCAAATGACCTGAAATTTGGCAAGAATGTTTGTCTTGATGAAATACCAGATAAGTTTGGATTTGGGTCACCTGGAACCATAAACTAGGTCACTAGGTCAGAATAAAGAAATACCTTGTGGGCAGTATAGAGGCCACATTATTTGCTTAATTGCCTTGAAAATTGGTCAGAATATTTGTCTTTGAAAATCTCACAAGAGTCTGAATTTGGGTCAACTGGGGTCATAAACTAGGTCACTTGGTCAAATTAAAGAAATAGCTAGTGGGCACTCTAGAGGCCACATTTATTATTCATTTGATTTGAAAATTGGTTAAAATGTTTCTTTTCATATAGTCAAAGACCAGTTCAAATTTGGGGTCATAATCTAGGTCACTAGGTCAAAGAAATATCTTTAGGGCACTCAAGGCCACGCTTTTTGCTCAGTTGACTTGAAAATTGGTCAGAATGTTTGTCTTCATGAAATATGAGTTTGAAGTTGGGTCACCTGCGGTCAAAAACTAGGTCACATGGTCAAATAAAAGAAAAACCTTTAAGGCACTCTACTAAGGTGAGCGACCCAGGGCCATCATGGCCCTCTTGTTTTATTCTTAACCCTTTCCCAAACGATAAATTTTAGACTGGTCCAAATTGAAAGATTTTGCAGACGACAATTTTAAATTTGATGAAAATGACAGAAAGTTCTCCAAAAGGGTAGAAAACACTGTGGGAAAAGGAGAAATTGCTCGTTACGAGCAATTTCTCCTTTTCCCACAGTGTTTTCAAAAGACTTGTACTGCAGACACGTGAAAACCAGGGCTTGTTTGGGAAAGGGTTAAACAGACAGTTGACCTGTTAACTGTAAAGCTGCTGGGCGTGACTCACTGACCTTTTTTGGACAGTGTAGATCAAGATCAGACTGCACAAAACATGCAGTCTGATCTAGGATCCACACTGTCAGATGAGGAGATATTGCTCTCCAAAAAATAAGCTTGATATAGCATTATTCTGGTTAGCTCCACTGGCCGAAGGCCAGCGGGCTTATGTCATGGCCCAGTGTCCGTCGTGCGTCCGTGCGTCCGTCCGTCTGTGCATTAACTTTTATTTCAAACATCTTCTTCTCTGAAACTACCCATCCATTTTTCATGAAACTTCACAGAAATGATCCTGCCATGGTCCTCTTCAGAATTTCTTGAAAGAATTTGATTCCTTCAAAAACTCTGGTTGCCATGGCAACAAAACTGAAAAATATTGGAAATCTTTAAAAATCCTCTTGTCTGAAACCATAAGGCATAGGGCTACCAAATTTGGCATGTAGCTTTATGTAGTAGACCTCTATCAAGTTTCTTCAAATTATAGCCCTGGGGTCAAAATTGGCTCTGCCCCAGGGGTCACAAGTTTTACATAGGCTTATATAGAGAAAACTTTAAAAATCTTCCTGTACCTAGCCATAAGGCCTAGTACTACCAAATTTTGCATGTTGCCATATCTAGTGGGCCTCTACCAAGCAGGCCAAAATTTTAGCCCTGGGGTCAAAATCGGCCCCGCCGCAGGGGTCACAAGTTTTACATGGGCTTACATAGTGACAACTTAAGAAATCTTCCTGTTTTGATTTTTTTTTTTAAATTAGCCTTGCATCAGGGGTCTTATGTTTTACAGAGGCTTCATATGGACAAAACTTGAAAATCACCTTATTTATAACCATACAGCATAGACTTGTATTATTTTGGCATGTGGCTTTATCTTGTGGACCTCTACCAGGGTTCAAGTAATTATAGCTCTGGGATCAAAAATGGCTTTGCCTTGCGGGTCACAACTTTCACATGGGCTTTTACAGAGAAAACTTTGTAAGTCTTCATTTTGAAACCATTTGGCTCAGAATTGAAATGTTTAGTGTTTATGTTTATAAGCCAGTGGAGCAATACAGGGCCATCATGGCCCTCTTGTTTTTATGGTTGGCTTGAAAGTTTCATTCAAATTGTCCCTGTAATATGATTGAAACATCTTAAAAGCAGAGTAAAACACCGCTCAATCAATCAATCAATCAATCAATCGTCTCAGAACAATTTTTTTTAAAATCTGGTAACTTTAGAGGAGAGCATCACAAAAACTTTTGATATCCTAGCAGTAGACAGGTTTTGAAATTGGTATATGCTTGCATTAATAATTAAAGATATATTTGCACTTGTTTTAAGCCAGTTTTTAACCCATTTCATCTGTATTGTATCAAACTATAATCATTCCTGTATCTTCATTCCAGCCTGACGGTTTGCAAGATTGCATAGATTATGATAGATAGAAAATGCATTTCATTTTCTGGAGGCCATCAAAGAAATCAATGTGTGACATTTCTGATTTTGAATCAAAGATTTCCAGTATATGTATTATCCCTTACACTGTATATATTGGTAATTTATCTATGTTTACATGGCTGTCTAAATTCTGAGCCATTGTACAGTCTGTCAAATTTTTACAGTGTTTTTTTGTCTGGCTGTAAGGACGTATCTTTAATATTCCTTTTTCTAATGTCTAAGGATAAAGTTCAAAGCAGATAATATCATTTCCTTCAGATGTTTGTCAGTTTTTTTCCACAGTTAAATTGGTAGCCATAAAAATTGTTTTCGCTGTAATAGGTTAATCTGTTGATCACAGGTCAAACTTTATTGACAAAATAGTTTATCATGCCTGAGTAACAGATTTAATATTTTCTATATATTGGTTTCCTTCTCATAATACAGAGCAAATATTGTGACAAATGAAGAAATATTGGCATGTAATGATGATATTTTTATTTAACCCTTTACCACGCAATCCTGATTTTAAACAACCCTTTGAAAGAATGCTTTTGAAAACATTGTGGGAAAAGGAGAAAATGCTGGTAACCAGCATTTTCTCCTTTTCGCATAATGTTTTCTATCATCACAATAACAAATTTCACTTTTTCAATCCCATTTATTTTGTCGTCTGCAAATGCTTTTAATTTGGACCAGTCTAAAATTTTGTCGTTTGGTAAAGAGTTAATCATGTTTGTTTCCAGGTCTGTTCATTCAAGTATCACCTGATAGAAATTTTGTTTTGCTTCAGCACGCTTCTAACCCTTAGAAAGAAAAATAAATGAATACATGTATTTCCAAATGAACACAATGAATATTATCAATCAGACCAGAAAAGATACAAATTTTACTAATGAAAGTTGTTTTGGGAATCATACATTTAATAAAATGTTTGACAGTATATAGACACAGGATCAGATCTGATTAAGATCAGTAGTACACTGTCTACAGAAAGCAATCATAGCATACACTGGGATGCCAAGGGGTTAAGATTTAACACAATCCCAAGTTTTAACAACCCTAAGAGAGAGGCCTATTGAAACCATTGTGAGTTAAGGAGAAAATGCTGGTAACCAGCATTTTCTCCTTTTCCTACAATGCATGTTTCTTACCATATCAAAGACAAAGTCCATCATTTGAACCACATGTAAATTGCTGTCGGCACATCCTTTCCATTTAGACAAATCTACATTTCTGTTGTGTGGTAAAGAGGTAGAAGTAAAAAAAATTTGTATGAGGTTATGATTTAGACAAAGTTACGATCAAAGAGAGCTGTGAATAGACTTAACCCCGAACCATGCAATCCAAGCCCTTAACAACCCAGAAGAAAAAGCCTTGTGGGAAAACGAGAAAATGCTGGTATCTTGAATTTTTGCCATTTCCCACAATGGTTTGTACCTTTTCAAAGACATGTCCTGTCATGTAGGGCACATCTAATTTGTTGTCTGCAAAATGCTTTCAGTTTGAATTAGTCTGATATTTTCGTTTGGTAAAGGCTTAAACGCAGGAAATAATTTATTTATTTTTTAAATGATGTCATTACAAGATAAAAGGTTGAATTATAAGGTCGTAAAGGTGGGTGTTAAGTATTCTTTCAACGCTTTCATTTATGAAAAATATTTTGTTGAATTATCTCTTGACCAAACAACAAAATTTTAGACTTACCCAAAATAGTACATTTGCATGCGACAAATTAACTCTTTACCAAACGACAAAAATGTAGACTAGTCCAAATTGAAAGCATTTGCAGACAGCATTTTAAATATAGCTCAAAACATAAAATTTGTCTCTAAAAGGGTAGAAAACATTGTGGGAAAAGAAGAAAATGCTGGTTACTAGCATTTTCTTCTTTTCCCACAATGTTTTCAAAAGGCTTCTTTCTTGGTCGTTAAAAGTCAGGATTGTGTGGTAAAGGGTTAAATGTGACTCAAATGGTAGAATATGCCTGTGATGGAGCAGAAAACATTGTGGGAAAAGGAGAAAATGCTGGTTACCAGCATTTTCTCCTATTCTCACAATCTTTTTAATAACATCTTTTTCCCAGGGTCATTAAAAGTTAGGATTGTTTTGTAAAGAGTTAAAGATTTTATTTTCTTAAATATTTTAGAAAGATTTAAGATTTATTTAAAGCAAGCAATGTCTCCACTAATCTCAATGTTTGTTCTTATTTGTTTATCAACATTTTATTTAGCCTTCTTCACCATTCTATTCTTTATAAAGATTTTTAACCCGTTGACTGCTAAGCCAGACTCACTGACCCTTTGCAGACAGCTTAGATTAAGATCAGACTGCACAGAACATGCAGTCTGATCTTGAATCTACACTGTCCGAAAAGGAGATATCTATCCTCCAAAAACACCTTAGAAATACGAAAATATTAGTTTATGCTACTGGATTGAAAGTTTAATTTCTTTTATTAACCCTTTACTGCACAGTAAAATTTTAGACTTATCAAAATTGAAAACATTTTCAAACAACAAATTATATATGGATAAAATAATTGGATTTGTATCTGAAATGATAGAGAAAACATTGTGGGAAAAAGAAGAAAATGCTGGTTACCAGCATTTTCTCCTTTTCCTACAATGTTTTCAGAGGGCTTCTTCCTCAGGGTCATTAAAACTTGTCATTGTGTGGTAAAGGGTTAAGCAGAATAAGCAGGGTTTTCATTTAAAGCCGATTGCCGATCAAAAACATCGGTTGAAATCGGCCTGTAATCGGTTGTTTTTGCTGGATCTTTGAAAAATCGAATGCGTTGTTTATATCGAAAATATTTCATGCATTGGTAACTGTACTGCGACACCGGTTCAGTTTTACCGCGAAACCAGAAACAATTGGTTTATGAATGTTATGCGGTCATTCATTGGATACTTGCATCCAATTATCCAATCGTAGGCAATAATATGTTTCTCCGATCTCCATTTGGTAATCATGGACGCCAAAACTTAGGCGGCCCCCTTGACCCCTGGCCTGTTGTTTTTGTCAATCAATCTGTTGCTTCATTTCAAAATGAAAACCCTGAATAAGGGTTAAAATGTGACTTGAAAATACTGCATAACTCATTTTCTTCTTGGCTTATTCCTTACTGATGATCAGGGTCTGTATTCAACAACCATTCTTTTTTTTTTTCCCACAACCATTCTTAATTTCATTCTTTGTCTTATTTTAGATTTTAAAAAGTACCACATTTTCTGATTGGATAAACCATTTGGTTTTTAGAAAATACTTTAGAATAAGACTATGAATGCTTTTAAGAATCGTAGGTAAACAGGGGCCAAGATTGGAAAAATACGGAGATGGGTTTGACATGGATAGAAATAGATGGAAAGGGTCAGTGGTAAAATTGTGAAGCGATTGTGATGTTAAGGGAGAATTTTGCATCAAATAAATAGTTGAATGTCTTTGATCTGGGCTTCTATTACCTATGTAGTTAAAACAAAGTAGTATATTTTGCTTTGAGTTATGTTTGACCTAGATTTGTTTTGAAAAGAATTATAAAGATGAATTGCGCATGGCTGATGAGTTTACCAATCATGCTTACTTTAACGTGCTATGACCACATGGTGACATTTTTCTGGCACTGAGATGTGGAGGATCATTTTCAAGGAATCGGTCTTCTCAAAGTCTGTGAATTACATTTGTTATTGCAGTCCATTTATGATTTGGCTGGTTTAGCTCAGGATCCGTTTTCACAATCATTTTTAAGAACATTCTTAGTCTTATTCTCAAGAATTTTCTACATCTGAAAGCAACACACCTTCTGATTGCCTAAACCATAAGCCAATCAGAAGGTGTGTTGCTTTCAAAATCCATAATTGGACCAAGAATTGTCTTAAGAATGGTTGGTGAATACAAACCCAGGATTATGGATAGTTGTCATACAAACAAACACCTTTATTTCTGTCCTGAGTAAATTTTCTTAATAATCTTACTTTATCTAGACTTGCACGGATGACGACTAGACCAAAGTCCAGTAAATTCTTTTTAGCAGCGTTCTCTATAAAAAACCAGGATGTCCAGGATGTGAGAGTCATATTATCCTGTCATGCATAGCTCACCCATCAGTTATGATGGAAAAATATATATCTGTGACCTTAGTAACTGATCTGCATGACTTTAAATGTGTTTCTGGGAATGCTCTATTCATGCAGACTTGGTCATTATCAGTCAACAAACTTTTACACCCATCCATATTGACAGTATTTGAAGAGGACAATTCAAGTGGAGCTCAAATCAATGGATGGGTATGTCTTTGATAGGCTGAAATACTGTTGAAAGCCACAGTAAAACATCATCTCTTGGTGCAATGAACCTAAATTAAAATGTTTAACTCTATACTGAATGACAAGTTTTAAATTGGTCCAAGTTGAAAGGATTTGCAGACAACAAATTACATGTTACTCAAAACATGGAATTTATCTTTCATAGGGTAGAAAACATTGTGGGAAAAGGAGAAAATGCTGGTTACCAGCATTTTCTCCTCTTCCCACAATGTTTTTAAAAGTGCTTCTTCTTTAGGGTCGTTAAATTGAGGATTGTAAAGAGTTAATAGGGCAATCAAATAACCAAACAAATAATAATTTGGCGACATTCTTAATTTGAAGTTAAACCATTGGCTCAAACTGGATGACATTTGTAACCTATGCTCATCATTCGGCATACCTCGGGTGATCTGATGATCAAATCCCTCGGCTGTATCACGTAGCTTGATATGCACCTACACGGTACATTTCGCATGTTTTCGGAAGCACACCGTTTTACCATTATTGAAATTGTAAGGCTCCTCTTAAAAAAGAAAATGTGTCAATTTTTATATTGTTATCTTTCTAAGAATATTTCAGTCGGCAAACAGTTTGTACACTCAATTTTTAGCATGGTTTATCAATTCCACTGGGAGCTTTCATTGACAAATCGATAGACTTGAATAACTCCATCATGGTTGTTCATGTTGTTGCTAAGCCATTTACAGGGGCGCCGCCATGTTTAAGATCATGTGATTGGTAGTTCAAAATGGAAGCCGCCTATATATTGATGAGGTTAGATGTAGGTACGGAATAGGCCGAGTTGTGACGAGTGGCCCTCATGTAACTATTGCAACATACACAGCAAAATGTTCATGATGAAAAAAATTGTGGAACATGCTTAACCAGTTACGGAAAATGCCAGAAAGTTTTTTTCAAGCTTGGGGAAAAAGACTGCTGAAAACACTGGAAAAAATGGTGGTAACCAGCATTTCACATAATTATTTCTACCATTTCTGAGACAAATGCCATCATTTGAGCTACACTTGATCTATTTTCTGAAAAAGCTTTAAATACGAACAAGACTAAAATTTTTGTCATCTGTTATAGAGTGAAGAATATGCAGAATATTTCAGATCTCATTGAGCAAAGAGCTTATATTGTGGAACTGAAAATTATTTCTACCCTTTCTGAGACAAATGCCATCGTTTGAGCTACACTTGATTTATTTTTTGAAAAAGCTTTCAATACCAACAGGACTAAGTGGAACTGAAAAAGAAATCTTTAGAAGTTATAAAATAGTAACAAACTGTTTTCTCATCATGATTTAAGCTATTTACTTTTTGGAAAAGTTTCAGAAAAGTGTTTGGAAATCCATTCAATCTTTGAAATGATACATTTAACAGAGTTTTGCCACACTCCAAACCTTGCCATCCATGAAGACTCTTGAAGCATTCTTCCAGTGATAATCAAAGTAGAATCTGGACAATGTTTTAAACCTTGAAGTGCCTTTAACAACCATAGTTGCCTTTGCAGCCAGTGTAGATCAAGATCAGACTGCACAAAATGAAAGGTCTGATCTTTGATCTACACTGTCTGCTTTCCTGAAACACTATAGAGAAAAATTTCAACCATGATATTGAAATAATTTGGGTCCATGTGTGTATTACCTTTTATTTCAAATATCCTCTTCTGTGAAACTACCAGTCCAATTTTGATCAAACTTCACAGAAATGAGTTTGCTATGGTCCTCTTCAGAAATTTGTAAAAAATTTGTTTCCTGTAAAAACTCTGGTTGCCATGGCAACAAAACTGAAAAATATTTGAAATCTTTTAAAATCTTCTTGTCCGAAACCGTAAGGCCTAGGGCTACTAAATTTAGCATGTAGCTTCACCTTATGGACCTCTACCAAGATTCTTCAGATTATAGTCCTGGCTCTGGCCCAGGGGTCACAAGTTTTACATGGGCTTCTATAGCGAAAATGTTAAAAATCTTCTGGCTTCTTATCATAAGGCCTCAGGGCTGCCAAACTATCTCATGTAATGTAGCCTCATCTCATCGATCTCTACCAAGATTCTCCAAATTATAGCACCAGGGTCAAAATTGGCCCCAGCCTGGGGTTCACAAGTTTACAAGGGCTTATATGGTGAAAACTGTAAAAATCTCTCCTAACCATAAGGCCCCTCTGCTACTGAAACTTGGTATTTAGCTCTGTCAAGATTGCTCAATTTATAGCCCTTTGATCAATCAATCAATCAGGGCCTTCCTGGTCATCTTGTTATCAAAATCAAATAAAAATTGATAAACAATAAAAACTTCAGAAGTTAGAAATACGATCCAAACATATTCACCTTTTTCAGTCACAGATTTCAAAGACACACAGAATAACCTTTTATCAGAAATGTGAGTTCATTAAAATTTATACATATTTACAAAAACTTGAAAGCATTTTGCAGAGGACAGAATAAATGTGAGACAAGAATTGAAATTTGTTTTGGGAAGAGTAGAAAACATTGTGGGAAAGAGAGAAAAGCTGGTTACCAGCATCCTCTTCTTTTCCCACAATGTTTCCAAGAGCCTTTTTTCTCGGGGTTGTTAAAAATTTGGGTTGTGTGGGATAGGTTTAATAGAAACTATTGGAAATGTTTGCCTTACCATGGGGAGTAAAACTTCTTGATAAGTCAAGCTCCATCAGCATACAGGACTTGAGAACAGGGGGTCACTGTTTCGAATCCCCAGCTTGGCCAATTTCTTTTAGGAAGGATGATAGTCTATGCCACAAGATTCTCCCTCTCTCACCAGATCATGGTTTTGATGGTTGTTATGTGGGAAAGCAGTCCATGGTTTAAGAAGAATATTGTGCAAAGTACTAGTAAGAGAAACTCCAGGAAAGCATGGATAGGTGCACTTGCCACAGTGGGGGATATATGCCCACTATGACAGTTTTTGGATTTTGTTTGTTAGGGAATGCTTTAAAACTGATGAAAAGTATTCAAACCTTTTTCACAGACCACCTGTATTTAGCAATCCAATATTTTAAGAGACCAGTGTTTTGATTCAACATTTTAATTCTTTACCACACAATCCTGAGTTTTAACGACTGAGAAAGGAAGGCATTCAAAAACATTGTGGGAAAAGGAGAAAATGCTGGTAACCAGCATTTTCTCCTTTTCCCGCAAAGTTTTCTGCTCTTTCAGAAAAAGATACTATAATTTGAGCCACATTGAAATTGTTGTATGCAAATGCTTTCAATTTGGACTAGTCAAAATTTTTGCCATGTGGTAAAGGGTTAATTGATTGTGTTTGCCATAAAAGACCACCTCTACTAGGAGACCATTTTTCCTCCCTTCCCTAGGGTAGACATTGGAAATAGTTTGATTAACTGGACCAAATACATCCTCAAGGGAGAACGCTTTTGAAAATATTGTGTTAAGCCTATACCACACAATCACAATTTTTAATGACCCTTAATGAGATGGCTTTTGAAAACATTGTGGGAAAAGGAGAAAATGCTGGTAACCAGCATTTTCACCTTTTCCCACAATGTTTTCTACCCTATCAAATACAGATATCATCATTTGAGTTATTTTTATTTTGTCATCTGCAAATTTTTTCAATTTGGACTGGTCTAAAATTTTGTCGTTTGGTAAAGAGTTAAAAGGTGGAAATGCTGGTTTGGTATCAGCACTTTTTTTTTTTTAAATTCTCAAACTGCCTTTAACCCTTTGCCATACAGTCATGACTTTTAATGATCTATGAGAAGAATGCTTTTGAGAACTTTGTGCAAGTAACCATGAACATTTCCACCTTTTCCTACCATGTTTTTTAGCTCCACTGGCCGAAGGCCAGTGGACTTATGTCATGGCCCGGTGTCCGTCGTGCGTCCGTCCGTGCGTGCGTCCGTCCATCCATCTGTGCGTTAACTTTTATTTCAAACATCTTCTTCTCTGAAACTACCCATCCGATTTTCACGAAACTTCACAGAAATGATCCTGCCATGGTCCTCTTCAGAATTTCTTGAAAGAATTTGATTCCTTCAAAAACTCTGGTTGCCATGGCAACAAAACTGAAAAATATTGGAAATCTTTAAAAATCCTCTTGTCTGAAACCATAAGGCATAGTGCTACCAAATTTGACATGTAGCTTTATGTAGTAGACCTCTATCAAGTGTCTTCAAATTATAGCCCTGGGGTCAAAATTGGCTCTGCGCCAGGGGTCACAAGTTTTACATAGGCTTATATAGAGTAAACTTTAAAAATCTTCCTTTACCTAGCTATAAGGCCTAGAGCTACCAAATTTTGCATGTAGCTATATCTAGTGGGCCTCTACCAAGCGGGCCAGAATTTTAGCCCTGGGGTCAAAATTGGCCCCGCCGCAGGGGTCACAAGTTTTGCATGGGCTTACATAGTGACAACTTAAGAAATCTTCCTGTTTTGATTTTTTTTTTTGAAATTAGCCTTGCATCAGGGGTCTTATGTTTTACAGAGGCTTCATATGGACAAAAATTGAAAATCACCTTATTTATAACCATACAGCATAGACTTGTATTATTTTGGCATGTGGCTTTATCTTGTGGACCTCTACCAGGGTTCAAGTAATTATAGATCTGGGATCAAAATGGCTTTGCCTTGCAGGTCTCAACTTTCACATGGGCTTTTACAGAGAAAAATTTGTAAGTCTTCATTTTGAAACCATTTGGCTCAGAATTGAAATGTTTAGTATTTATGGTTTATATTTATAAGCCAGTGGAGCAAAATGCTTTCAGTTTGGAACAGTCCAAAAATATATCATACTGTAATGGGATAAAATGGAAATCCCATTATTTTCAGTCTAAAAGCTTCCTGTCTTTGACTTCTATGTAAATGAAACATATATTTTATGTCAAAAAACATAACTCACTTATGTCAGTTTTAAGGGTTTTTTTACCAGAATTATCTGAAAATATCAGACTGGGTAAAAAAGATCAGACTAAACATTCTGTACTGTCTGATCTTGATCTCTGTAGTCTGCAAAAATTACCTTATGTTGCCTTTGGCCTACAAAGGGTTGAACAGGTTAGGAGCTCATCAAGACTAAACACTTAGCTTTAACCCTTTACCACACAATAACAAGTTTTAACAACATTTAGGAAGGAGGCTTTCTTAAACATTGTAGGAAAAGGAGAAAATGCTGGTAACCACCCTTTTCTCTTTTACCACAATATTTTCCACCCTATCAAGCACAAATTTCGTCATTTGGGCCACCGTTATTTTGTTGTCTGCAAATGCTTTCAATTTGGACAAGGCTAAAATTTTGACATTTGGTAAAGAGTTAATGACCTTCCCAGATTTCCTAGGAAAAAGAGGTTGGAGGGTACATCTGACATGACCCTCCATTATCATTATTGTAACCATTCTTTCCAAGGAGTGATGAGCTTCCGGGATTGATGAAATCTTTATCAAAAAAGGATTTTGTTTCTTCTCTCACTGCAGAATATGGGTAACTTTGTTTTAACCCTTTACAAAATTTTAGCCTTGTTCACATTGAAAACATTTGCAGACGACAATTTCAGTGTGGCTCAAATGGTGCAATTTTTCTTTGATAGGGTAGAAAACATTGTGGGAAAAGGAGAAAATGCTGATTACCAGCATTTTCTCCTTTTCCCACAATGTTTTCAAAAGGCCTTTTCGTTAGGGTCGTTAGAACATGGGATTGTGTGGTAAAGGGTTAAAGCAGCCAGTGGCTTTTAAAACAACATGCAAATTACAGTTTGACACTTTACCACATGACAAAATTTTAGACTGGTCCAAATTGAAAGCATGTGCTGATGACATAATAAATGTGGCAAAAATTATGGGATTTGTCAATGCAGGATTAGAAAACATTGTGGGAAAGGTGAAAATGCTGGTTAAAAGTATTTTCTCTTTTTCCCACAATGGTTTTGAACGCTGTCATTTTCAGGGTCGTCAGAAGCGTATTGTAAAGCTATACCTTAACGCTTTACCAAACGACAAAATTTAAGACTAGTCCAAATTCAAAGCATTTGTAGACGACAAAGTAAGTGTGGCTCAAAAATTAGAATTTGTTTTTTGGAAGGGTAGAAAACCTTGTGGGAAAAGGAGAAAATGCTGGTTAACAGCATTTTCTCCTTTCCCCACAAGGTTTTTTCAAAAGGCATCTTTCTCTGGATCATTAAAACTCGGGATTGTGTGGTTAAAGGTTAACCTACACAACAGAATTTTAGACTTGTCCAAAATGGAGGCATTTGCAGACGACAAATAAAGTTTGGGTCATGAGATGAAACTTGTTTGTGTAAGGGTAGAAAACATTGTCAGAAAAGAAGAAAATGCTGATTACCACAATATTTTCAAAAGCTTTCTTTCACAGGATCATCAAAACTTGGATTGTGTGGTAAAGGGTTAAAGAAAGTCCAGGAATGGATCAATAGGTGCACAGGCCCACATGATAGAATTGAAATTCTTAACCCTTTCCCAAACGACAAATTTTGGACTGGTCCAAATTGAAAGAGTTTGCAGACGACAATTTTAAATTTGATGAAAATGGCAGAAAGTTCTCAAAAAGGGTAGAAAACACTGTGGGAAAAGGAGAAATTGCTTGTTACAAGCAATTTCTCCTTTTCCCACAGTGTTTTCAAAAGACTTGTACTGCAGACACGTGAAAACCAGGGCTTGTTTGGGAAAGGGTTAAAACAAAAAGAGAGACAATAAAATATGATTACTTTAATGTTTTGCTCTTTGGAAAACTTTCTTGATGTCAAGAATGAGTTATGAGTTTACAAAACCCTGAGTGTTAAAACCCTGTTTTCTCAACGGAAAATGTGTGAACTGTTTCTTTATTCATACTTTTGTAAAAACATGTCAAAGTTTGGTAACAAAGTCGACTGCAATATTCCTAATCCCGCGTTGAGAAAAGAAATCTATACAGTCGCTCGTAAGCGATTAATAGGTCTCAAGTGACTGTACAACCAAATATTTCTCAACATGCCATTTTGAACAGAGGATAATGCAGATTGTTGTCGATTTTGTTACCAAAACTTGACATGTTTTTACAAAAATATGAATAAAAAAAACATTTATACGTTTTCTGTTAAAAAAACACTTTTTTGCTATTGAGTAATCAAATAAAAATGGCATCATTTTGGAACAAAATCTACTGTATTTTTAGCATGGTCAACTGATCAGTGCATCACTATTGCTATAAGGAAGATTCACAGCGCATATAGGTATTCCTGGCCTTTCACGAATATAGTTTTCTTTGCGGCCAGTGCAGACAAGATCAGACTGCATAAAACATGTAGTCTGATCTTTGAGCTACACTGTCCGCATTGCTAAAACACAACAGACAAAAGGAAGCCGTGAATTTGCAATCATCTTGTCTAATTCTAGAATGAAAATGTCCACTGGGTTTATTTGGCGCTTTAACTCTTTACCAAACTACAAAATTTTGGACTTTTCCGAATTGAAAGCATTTGCAGACAACAAAATAAACGTGACTCAAACACTGAAATTTGTTTTGGCAAGGGTAGAAAACATTGTGGGAAAAGGTTACCAGCATTTTCTCCTTTTCCCACAATGTTTTCAAAAGGCTTCTTCCCCAGGGTCATTAAAACTCGGGATTATGTGGTAAAGGGTTAAAGGTTTAAAAACTGACAGTGCTGATGTCTCTGTTTCTAACTAGTGTTTGATTATCAAGATATGACAAATTGCTAAGGCTAGCAGATAATAGTAGTTATCATCAGAGAGTCTATTTGTGTTGGATTAACCCTTAAAGCACCTTTCACGACTATAGTTGCCTTTGCGGCCAGTGTAGATCAAGATCAGGCTGCACAAAATGTGCAGCCTGATCTTTGATCTACACTGTCCGCTTTGCTGAGACACTAGACATGAAAAGTGACCACAAAATTGCACTTATCTTGGTTTTATTCTAGACTGAAAATGTCCATTGGGTTTATTCGGCGCTTTAAGGGTTAACAAGAAGTCAACATCATGACAGATGGCTAAAATAGGGAGGTTTATCTATTTCCATACAGTTATGCCTCTATAAACACCTTTGTTGGAAAAGGTATAATTGCTCGTTACAAGCATTTGTTTTGATTCCAACAATGTTTAAAACATATATTATTCTTTCTTTAAAAATATTTCACATGTGTGAAGCTCAAGAATCAGTAAAAAATATGTCTTAACGATTAGAATGAATTATAATGTATTACATGATGCAGTTTTATGGACAGTTTAGATAAAGATCAGATTTACAAAAGATGCTGTCTAATCTTTGACCTTCACTGCTTAACAATTTCTACCTTAACTGTTTACCCCGGAGCCCCGGTAGCTCAGTCAGTAGCATAGAGGACTTGAGAACAGGGGGTTCACTGGTTTGATCCCCAGCTCAGCCAGTTTCTCTCAGAGGATATGATAGTAGTTGCGACAGGATTCATTTCTCTCTCACTACTGACCATTGTTTCAACGATGATAATTTGAGAAAGCAGCCAGTGGTTTGGAAAGAATATTGTGCATAGTAATGGTAAAAGAAACTCCAGGAAAGCATGGATGTGCACTGGCCGCTGCGATATAACTGAAATAATGTTAAAAACAGAGTTAAACACCATACAATCAATCAGTCAATCAGCTTAACTCTTTACCAAACAACAGAGTTTTTAGACTCAACCAAATGAAAGCATTTGCAGGTGACAAAATAGTTGTAGCTCAACTGATAATTTTTGTCATTGATAGGATAGAAAACATTGTGGGAAAAGAGAAAATGCTGGTTACCAGCAATTTCTCCTTTTCCCACAATGTTGCAAAAGCTCTTTTCTTCAGTGTCGATAAAACTCAGGATTTTATGATAATAGGTTAAAACAGTCTTGAATAGAACTTTATGTGGAATAATGACCCATTACCCAAAAATCCAGTGTTTTATCAATGCTGAGGAATAGGGCTGCTGAAAAAAAACAGTATCCAGCATTTTCTCATTTGCTTTCAAAATTGTCAGCTTCAGATTTTTGTCTGGAGGCAATGAGGAAATGTCATGTAATGTACACATTTTGTGAATACCCCTGTAACTAAGGACCTACAAAATGTTCAGTTTCCTGTCCTGAAAGGGGACAACAATGTGACCCATTTGTTAGGCTGTCAATATTCTGTCCATTAATGCTTTACCAAACGACAAGATTTTAGATTAGCCAAAATTGAAGGCATTAGTAGACGACAAAATAAATGTGACTGAGAAATTTAAAATTTGTTTTGGTAAGGGTAAAAAACATTGTGTTGAAAGGAGAAAATGCTGGTTATCAGCATTTTCTCCTATTCCCACAGTGTTTTCAAAAGGCTTCTTTCTCGGGGTCATTAAAATTTGAGATGTGTAGTAAAGGGTTAATGCTTTTCCAAATAATCCCTTCATTCAACAACACTGTGGAAGAAAATATTTGAAAACAATGTTTGAAAAGGAGGAAATGCTGGAAACCAGCATTTTCTTGTTTTCCTCCAATGTTTTCTTCTCTTCAAAAGAACTTCAGCTTATTTGTACCACTTTAAAATTTGTCATCTGCAGTAAATTTTCAATTTTGGAAGCCTGAAATTCTGTTGTTTGAGGAGGGGTAACCCTAAACCAACCAGTCCTGCATTTCTATGACCTTGAGAAAGAAGGTTTATGAAAACTGAGAAAGGGAGAAAGTGCCACATTTTTCTCCATTATAACCTTTCACCGACATTTTAGCCAGATACATTTTTGTGGACTGAAAAGACTTTCAGTAGCGACAAGAAGTCAGAAGAAATTTTGTCAGAAGAGAATTTACGCAGTCTTTTTTTTTTGTCAATAACTGAACTCACTCTTGCAGTAGTAAAGCTCGTCAACTTCACGGAGGGTTTTTATTGGATTATTTGTCGTTTCCCTGAAGCCATTCACAGAGTAAATTGATAGTTCACGTAACATAGTTACTTTATGTCAGTAGTGGGAAGGGAGTCAGGACAATAAAGTGACACCAGCTCTTGCTGGGAGCTTGTTTGGAAGTTAATTAATTCTTGTTGCACAGTTGGAATGACTAGCCCTGTTATTACTTTGCATTATTTGGTGTTATTAGCTGTGAAATGTGTAATTTTCTATCATCTATGGTTTTCCAAGCTAGATTGTAAGACCAAATTTTGATACAGTGCTTGTATCTATAGATGGCTATGAACCTGATATAAAATTTCTTAGTGAAAATGGATATGACATGCTGTGGTGATTGTTGAATAGTGTGAGGAAATAGAAATCTGTTTATTTTTTTATTTAAAGGTAATAAACATTTACTTTTTTAAATTTGCTTTTTTTTTTATTTAAAAGATACTGAGGTATTATCATAACCCTGTTATCTGTGTTTTTGTCATGGTGCAAAAATCTTGATATTTTCCTTGTTATTACTGAAGATAATAACTTCAAACTTGACAAGATGTTCATTTAGCCCTTAATGCGCCTTTTATTACTTAAGTTGTCTGTGTGGCCTGTGTAGACCAAGACCAGACTGCACAAAATGTGATCTTTGATCTACACTGTCTGCTTTGCTGAGACATTCTGGACAACAGCAATGTTGAAATCAGTCTTAATAGGGTCTTATTAACTCTTTACCAAATGGCAAAATTTTAGACTAGTCCAAATTAAAAGCTGTTGCAGATGACAAGGTAAATGTGACCCCAAAACTGAAATTTGTTATGGGAAGGATAGCAAACATTGTGGGAAAAGGAGAAAATGCTGGTTACCAGCATTTTCTCCTCTTCCCACAATGTTTTCAAAAGGCCTCTTTCTCAGGGTCGTTAAAACTTGGGATTGTGTGGTAAAGGGTTAAGAGAATATAAGTGTATGTTGCATTTTTTTGGCACTCTAAGGGTTAACTCCTGAAAGGGGAACCCAAACAGGAAGTGCAGGTGACCCTTAAAATATATTTGACTCTGTTATACCGCGATTCCGACCAAGAATTTTTAGTGTAAAAGCACCCAGAGCTGAGCATTAAATTTTGCACTAGATGCATGAAGTGGTCTCATTTCTTTATCTTCTTACATCGCTGCAGCAAAGAAGTTGTCAAATAAAGAATTTCTCTCTGGTTTAACCCTTTCTCAAACAAGCCCTGGTTTTCACGTGTCTGCAGTACAAGTCTTTTGAAAACACTGTGGGAAAAGGAGAAATTGCTCGTAACAAGCAATTTCTCCTTTTCCCACAGTGTTTTCTACTCTTTTTGATAACTTTCTGCCATTTTCATCAAATTTAAAATTGTCATCTGCAAACTCTTTCAATTTGGACCAGTCCAAAATTTGTCGTTTGGGAAAGGGTTAAGGTACCGTTTACTGAGTGTCTCCTCAATAACCACCAGAAGGTTTCGGAATATTAAGTCTTTACCACATGGCAGAAGTTAGATTTCTCCATGTTGAAAGCATTTGTATGTAACAAGATAAATGTCAGTGAAAATATTGAAATTGGTAAAGGTAGAAAACTCTTTGGGAAAAGTTTACCAGCATTTTCTCCTTTTCCCACTATATTTTCAAAAGGCTTCTTTCACAGGGTTGTTAAAAGTTGGAATTGTGTGGTAAAAGGTTAAAGAAGAAATATTTGTCATACAGGGTACTAGTTATTTTCAGACTGTGGACACATCCAAAATGCAAATTTAAAGCTTTCCCACAGGATATGAGATAATATGGACCTTGGATGAGGTAGCATGTTCTATGCAGTCTAATCTTTATTTACAATGTCGTCATGCTGTTTGTACTGTCTGGAAAACCTCGGCACATGATTCTCTGTATTTTAAGGGTTTTAAAAAAAGATACTTGAGAATATTGATTTGAGCTTGTCTGAGAAGTTGGATGAATTAAGGTAAGAAACTGTCCTAACAGATAACTCTAATGTGCCTTGCACCACTTTAGTTGCCTTTGTGGCTAGTGCAAGTCAAGATCAGATTGCACAAAATGTGCAAGTCTGATCTTCAATCCTTTATTACACAATCCTGAGTTTTAACAAATAGACGAAATGGGAGTGTCAAGATAGAATTAGACAAATTGGAACAAATCAAGCGGATGAAATGGGAATAAATCCTAAAAACATGGTTAAAGGTTAAATCATGCAGATTCTTGATTGTATTCTAAATTGACAGAATTGACACATAAAGTTTCTTGGAACAGAGTAATCTTGAAATTTTCTCAGAAATACTGCTTGATTGGTGAAATAATTGTCGTCTTAACTGAGTTAACCTTGGACAAAATAATACCAAGCTTTTAGGACCCTCAGGGAAAAGGCTGACCAAATTGCTGTGGGGAAAATAGGAGAAAATGCTGATACAAGCATTTTCTCCTTTTCCCTCTCTGTTTTTCTCCTTTTAACTCTATACCACATGAGGAAGTATCCGGCAAAGAAATGTACCGTGTAAGTTACATATCAAGCTATGTGATACAGCCAAGGAACTTGATCAACGGATCACCCGAGGTTTCCCGAATGTAGTTTCACGAACAAAAGTTTTCATTTCAGTAACATCTAATCTGTTGTCTGCATATATGCTTTCATTGGAGAGGTCATCAGACCTCTCCAACAGTGGTGAGTTTAAAACGCAGACTGCCACAGAATTCGCTGTCTAAATCCATTTTTCTTGCGAAATTAGTATGGTACACAGTCTGTTTCGTCATGGTTTTGTAAATAAAGCGAAATCAAAAAACCGAAATAAGAAATAGATGTGGTTCTATTTTTAGGAATGACGGACAACTCGCCCCAAAGACAACTCGCCCAAAAGACAACTCGCCCCACAAAAAAATCGTCGTGTAGTTTTATAAATACGTTCAGGTGATAGTAATAAGAGCGGGGCGAGTTGTCTTATATGTGGGGCGAGTTGTCTCATAGCTTGGGGCTAGTTGTCTTCTGAAGGTGAGTCGAGTTGCCTTGTGGCGAGTTTTTTTTGGGGGTGAGTTGCCTTTGGGGCGAGTTATCTTTGGGGCTAGTTGTCCTGCACCCACTTTTAGATATGACGAATTTCAGAAAAGATTTGTTACATTAATTTGCCATGATTACAAATGACCTCTCAGATAACTTTAATTCTTTATTAAGCAAATAAATCTAAGCAGAAGAAAAAGTATGAAGAATTTTGTCAAAAAAGAGAAAGAAGACCGCTGGACAAGATCATGCGACTTGAGAAGGCGGAAAGAAGATCAAATGACCGTCATGTAAAGCAAAAGAGGTTGAAATTAAAGGCCAATAAACTATTTGAAAACACTGACGCTGACCTCTCCTGGCTTCTTTTTGAAAGAAGCCAACTTGTTTTCAATTTTAGCCAAACTTAAATTATATGCTGTGTGGTAAAGAGTTAATGGTAATACTTCATAACTGACTATCCTTATTTTACAAGGATGCTTCAGATTTATCTGCTAACTTTCTTTCAGGAGGTAGATCTAATGTGTTACTGGAAGGGTTGTATTACAGAAGGCTTGGCAGGCAAATTGCGTTACTAATGATTTTGATACTTGATAAATGATATGCAGACCTCCAGATAAGAGGGAGTGATGGTATTCTAGATCCATTATTTCTCTTCCAAACCCTATGTTGTGGGTACTCATTAGAATCGTCTCGATGAGACGATTCTAATGAGTACCTATAACATAGGGTTTAGTAGAGAATAATTAGTATCTTCAATTTTGAAATCAAAATCACTCCCTCTGTCGAGAGCTCTGATATTGCTATATTTTGTTTACTACATGCCATCAAGTACAATCTGCATTTTTTTGACAGTTTCTAATTGAAAATTTTGACAGATCTAGTACTAGAAAATAATTAGGCACATTCTACTTTCAGGAGAACATAAAATGTTGAAAAAGAGCATAAAATTTTCAAATAAAAGGATACGAGTCATGCTTTTTGAAGAGGGGGCTTAATGCATGTGCAAAAAGTATCGATCTTTGTCAGCCTGCACAATCCGCACAGGCTGACAATAGATCAAGACTTTTTGCTAAAGGTTAATTTTCTACCTGTCATTTTTGCCAAGCCCCCATAGCTCAGTCGGTAGCGTACAGGACTTGAAAATAGGAGGTCGCTGGTTCGATTCCCGGCTTGGCCAATTTCTTTCCGAGGATTGATGATAGTCATTGCGACAGGATTCATTCCTCTCTCATCACTGACCATTGTTTCGACGATGGTTATGTGGGAAAGCAGCCAGTGGCTTGGAAAGAATATTGTGCGGAGTACTGGTAAAAGAAACTCTAGGAAAGCATGGATAGGTGCACTGGTCGCCGTGATATAACTGAAATAATGTTGAAAACGGCATTAAACACCATACAGTCAATCAATCTACCTGTCATTGGAACAGTGCAAGTCATGATTCAGTCAATTGTTATACAAAATGGATTTTATGGATCCGTGATTATGTGATGACTTGCGTGGTATGATGTCATGTACCATGCATCAAGGAGATGGATCAAACCCCTTTTTTCTAGAGCATGTGATTTCAGTGGTAAGATCCACGAATAAGGGCCCAGCTGGGTGGCTAGTGGTTAGTGTATCTAACTTGTGACCTGGTGGTTGCGGGTTCGATAGCTGGTTGAGGCAAACTTTCTTTCCTGCAATTTTTCACCTCTCACCTCTGTTACATGTGACAAAAGTTGTCAGTGACTTGTAAAGAAAGTTGTTTCAGCACTGATATTAGAAAGCCTGAAACATGCGTATGTGCACTGACCGCCGTGATATAACCTAAGGTGTTAAGATGGGGTTGCACTCAAATACAAAGAAACATATCGATGAACAAAGACCGCTTTTATGTCCAGGACTGTCTGTGAAGTATTGGTATAAACAAAGACAGGCCCAAGTTGTGTTATTTCAGCTTTGATTACATTGAAAATGCCAAATGTCACCGTCTGTAAATGTCATCAGAAATCTCATTGTCAAGGAATTACGCTGACCAGTCCTTTTTCCACACCTGATACTACACTGGATTATCTTTTGACCTTTAAGCGCGATCCACTGACCTTTTGCAGACAGTGTAGATCAAGATCAGGCTGCACAGAACATGCAGTCTGATCTTTGATCTACACTGTCCAATAAGGAGATACTTTTCTCCCCCCAAAAAGAAGTTTGAAATTACATTATTCGGATTTTTACCATCGGATTAGAAGTGTTATTTGACTTATTTAGAAGGATAAGGGTTAACTCTTTACCGCACGATACTAAGTTTTAACCACACTGATGAAGAAGCCTTTTGAAAATATTGTGGCAAAAAGGAGAGTATTTTGTGTAATCCAAAATGTAGTTTACAAAATACCATGTTTGGCCAAAAAAAGTAGTCCAGCCATTGCCAAACTGGCTTGGTTACCTGTGACAGCCCTGCATTCAGCATGGTAACTTGTTTACCACATGAGAAAATCTTAGACTTGTCAAAGTGAAAGGTATCTGCAGATGACGATTCATATGTGCTCATTTATGGAATTTGTCTTATAGGGTAGAAAACTTATGGGAAAAGGAAAAAATGCTGGTTACCGGCATTTTCTCCTTTTCCCACAATTTTTTAAAGGCTCTTTCCCCAGTGTTAACTCTTTACCAAAGACAAAATTGTAGACTTCTTTAAATTGAAAGCAATTGGAGATGACATGATATAGTCCAGGCTATGGGATTTGTCTTTGAAAGGGTAGAAACATTGTGGGAAAAGGAGAAAATGTTAGCATTTTCTCCTTTTCCCACAATTTATTTAAAAGGCTCTTTCACCTAGAATGTTAACCTTTTACAACTCAATCCCAGGTTTTAAAGACCCTACAGATAAAGCCTTTTGAAAACATTGTGGGGAAAGGAGAAAATGGTGGTAACCAGCATTTTCTCTTTTTCCCGCAATGTTTCCTACCCTTTTGAAAACATTTCAAGTTTTGAGTCACAATTATTTTGTTGTCTGCAAATGCTTTGAATTTGGACAAGTCTTAAATTTTGTCGTTAGGTAAAAGATGTATAGAAAGTGACAGTCACATAATCTTTAGAAAAATATGAAGACTCATCCAATTCATATGTAAATGAAACCATAACGTTGTAGCTGCTCAATATATTATACCAACTCGATGAAAGATGAAACATATCAAAAGGACTTTTTGTGTGAGAAAGCTTATAAAATAAATCTTCTAAAATTATCTCCTATAAACCTTTTACCAAACAACAAAATTTTAGACACCAATTAAAAGCATTTTCAGACAACAAATTCAGTCACACTTAACCCTTTATCACACAATCCCGACTTTTAATGACCCCGAGAAAGAAGCCTTTTGAAAACATTGTGGGAAAAGGAGAAAATGCTGGTAACCAGCATTTTCTCCTTTTTCCACAATGTTTTTTTTTTACCAAATCAAATTTTAAAAGAATCATTTTGAGCAACAATCAAGTATCGTCTGCAGATGCTTTCAATTTGGACCAGTCTAAAATTTTGTCGTTTGGTAATGAGTTAAATGATGATCTTTCTTGGAAATAATGGTGACATTTTGAAGGAGGAAATGATGGCTACCAGCATTTTCCCCTTTTTAGCTCCACTGGCTGAAGGCCAGCCAGCTTATGTATAGGGAAAACTTTAAAAATCTTCCTGTACTTAGCCATAAGGTCTAGGGCTACCAAATTTTGCATGTTGCTATATCTAGTGGGCCTCTACCAAGTGGGCCAAAATTTTAGCCCTGGGGTCAAAATTGGCCTCGCCGCAGGGGTCACAAGTTTTACATGGGCTTACATAGTGACAAGAAATCTTCCTGTTTTGATTTTTTTTTCGAAATTAGCCTTGCATCAGGGGTCTTATGTTTTACAGGGGCTTCATATGGACAAAACTTGAAAATCACCTTATTTATAATCATACAGCATAGACTTGTATTATTTTGGCATGTGGCTTTATCTTGTGGACCTCTACCAGGGTTCAAGAAATTATAGCTCTGGGATCAAAAATGGGTTTGCCTTGCGGGTCTTAGCTTTCACATGGGCTTTTACAGAGAAAACTTTGTTAGTCTTCATTTTGAAACCATTTGGCTCAGAATTGAAATGTTTAGTATTTATGGTTTATATTTATAAGCCAGTGGAGCGATACAGGGCCATCATGGCCCTCTTGTTTCACAATGTTTTCAGAAAACTCTTCTTCCTAGGTTGTTGAAACCCTGGATTGTTTGGTACAGGGTTAATTTCGGGTCCTATTTTGACATACCCATTAACTCTTTTACCAAACGGCAAAATTTTAGACTTGTCCAAATTGAAAGCTTTTGCAGACGTCAAAATAAATGTGATTCAAAAATTGAAATTTGTGCTGGGAAGGATAGAAAACACTGTGGGAAAAGGAGAAAATGCTGGTTACCAGCACTTTGTCCTTTTCCCACAATGCTTTCAAAAGGCATATTTCTCAGAGTCATTAAAACTCGGGATATTGTGGTAAAGGGTTAAGTAATAGATGTGACACAGGAGGATAATGGAAATTTCTAGACTCGTATAGAAAATAGTGTAGAAAAAGGAGCCATTTTGAACAACAGTTTTTTAGCTCTACTGGCTGAAAGCCAGCAGAGCTTATGTCATGGCGGGGTTTCCGTCGTCCGTCCGTCTGTCTGTCCGTCCGTCTGTCCGTCCGTTAGTCTTTTTCTTGTTTACGCGATAAAATCTGCATTTGTTGCCGGATTTTCATGAAACTTGCACAGTTTGTTTATCTCATCAATAGCTTCAACCCTATTGAATTTGAAAAAAATCCAACAAACAGTATGGGAAAAGTAGCCATTTCAAGTTGAAAATTTCCAGTTCTTGTTTACGCGATAAAGTCTGCAAATAACTTCAGATTTTCGTGAAACTTGCACAGTTTGTTTATTTCATCAATAGCTTCAACCCTATCGACTTTGAAAAAAATCCAACAAATAGTATGGGAAAAGTAGCCAGTCAAAGTTGAAAATTTAAATTTTCTGTTCTTGTTTACGCAATAAAGTCTGTATTTCTGGTCAGATTTTCATGAAAATCACACAGTTTGTTTATCTCATCAGTAGCTTCAACCCTATTGATTTTGAAAAAAAAATCGAAGAAACAATGTGGGAAAAGTAGCCATTTCATGTTGAAAATTTCCAATTCTTGTTTACATGATAAAGTCTGCATTCCCTGCCAGTAGAGCATATTCAGGCCCTTCAGGGCCTTCTAGTTCTGTTTTCCTAATTTATTTAAGCTTGGCTGTTTTTCGAAGAAAACATCGAGGTATTGCCATGGCCCTGGTGTCGATTTTGTATTGTCTGCATCGTTGTGCGAAAACTGACATTTTATGTTATCTCTCTTATTAATGAAGATATTTGCTTCAAACTTGGACATGCTGTTATTATCAAAAGGGGAACTATACGACTAATGGGCAGGTAACCATCGACGTTGTCGCTTGGGAAAGAGTGAGGAGGTAATGACTTACCCTGTTTGTGGTAGTTACAAGGATTCATTTGATTACTTCTGGACTTTGACTGGCAGGTCCATTTTCAGATTCAAGATAACTTTGTAACAAAGTCAACTGGCTGTTTTCTTTTTTTGTCATAAATATCATTACCTCTATCAACTCCATTTACCTTTACGCTGAAAATGGTTTCATAAATAACGATCTAGGTTATGGGCGATTGATTAGGTTTCAAACAAAGATACGGGCCATGCTCTGGAAAAAAGTGGCTTAATGAATCTCCTTGATGCATGGTACGAGTTAAACTATCACATTATTATGATCCATTATGGCCACTTTTTAAAATAATAAACTCAATGATGATGTAGACTGGTCCTTGGACATACAGAAAAATTGATCAATAGCAAAAGTTTCGGCCCAGGTCAGCCTGCGCAGTCCATGCAGGCTGACCTGGGTTGATACTTTTCGCAGATGCATTTAGCCCCCTTTTCACTGAGCATGGTTCGTATACTGATGGGAGATAAAAGGTCAATCAAATAATAACATGTTAAACTCGTTACCAAACAGCAATTTTTTGTACTCCACCACATTGAAAACTCTTGCAGACAACATAAATGTAGCTCAAGTGATAATTTCTGTCTTTGATAGGGTAGAAAACATTGTTGAAAAAGGAGAAAATGCTGCTTACTAGCATTTTCTCCTTTTCCTACAATGTTTTCACAAGGTTTCTTTCTCGAGGTCGTTACAAAGCTACAGAATTTTAGATTTATCTATATGGAAAGCATTTACAGTCAACAAGCATGACTCAAAAAATGAATTTTTTTTTTAAAGGTTAGCAAACATTGTGAGAAAAGGAGAAAATTTTAGTTACCAGATTTTATCCTTTTTCTACAATATTTTCAAAAGACGCCATCTTGAGAGTCGTTAAAGCTCAGGTTGTGTGGTAAAGGATGAACACATCAGTTGGGTGTAAGATTGCCCCCATTCTACTCACCCATTTCAACAATTTCACTTTCTTAATGATTGACGACTGAATACATTTTGAAGTGGAACATGTCCATAAACTTGTTGAAGTGATTTACGCATGTGTGACATGGTCACTTTTCAAATAAAAAAAAAATTTTCTCAGAAAGGTTTTTTAAGATCAACTGTTGAAAAAATATCAGTGTTGGAGAAAGAGTTTAACCCTTTCCCAAACAAGCTCTGGTTTTCACGTGTCTGCAGTACAAGTCTTTTGAAAACACTGTGGGAAAAGGAGAAATTGCTCGTAACGAGCAATTTCTCCTTTTCCCACAGTGTTTTCTACCCTTTTTGAGAACTTTCTGCCATTTTCATCAAATTTAAAATTGTCGTCTGCAAACTCTTTCAATTTGGACCAGTCTAAAATTTTGTTGTCTGGGTAAGGCTTAAGCACAAATAATTTTTGTCTTTTCAATACTGGACCAAATTGTCTGTAAATATTTTCCGATGGCATTTTATAGAGTCAATATTTTGACTACAATAGAATGAAGGTATATAAATTACTATTCAATTAAAGTAAACCGACAATAAACATTTTAATGACCTAAATAAAATAAGTTTGTGATGTTACAATTGATCCGTACAGAGGCATTTGCTTCTATTGATACCCTTTATTGTGCCTAATGTTTTAACCTTTTACTGCACAATCCCCGAGTTTTAACAACCCTGCAGACCTCCAGATAAGAGGGAGTGAAAGTATTCTAAATCCATTATTTCTCTGCCGAACTCTATGTTGTGGGTATTCATTAGAATCGTCTCGATGAGACGATTCTAATGAGTACCCTTAACATAGGGTTTAGCGGAGAGTGATTATTCAATTTTGAAATCAAAATAACTCCCTCTATCTGGAGCTCTGCCCTGACAAGGAAGCATTTTGAAAACATTGTGGGGAAGGGAAAAGGTGCTGGTAGCCAGCATACTCTCCTATTCAAACATTTTTTACCCTCTCAAAGACAAGTTGCATCATTTGAATCACATTCAAAAAATGTCGTCTGCACATGTTTTCACTTTGAACTAGTCTAGGAATTTGTTGTTGGGTAAAGAGTTAAATTGAAACGAAGGCTTCTTGTACCTAAGGGAACTAGGGGAATGAAAATGGGTTAACTCTTTACCAAACCAAAAAATTTTAGTCTAGTCCAAATTCAAAGCATGTACAGACGACAAAATATATGTGACTCAAAAATTACTTTTTTTTTCTTGGACGAGTAGAAAACATTGTGGGAAAAGGAGAAAGTAGTAGTTACCAGCATTTTCCTTTTCCCATTATGTCTTCTAAAGCTTTTTTTCTTAGTATTGTTAAAAGTTGGGATTTTGTGGTTAGGGGTTAAGGAAATCCAACGCTTTCAGGGAAAAAATTTTAGAAGCTAATGTTTCTGATTGGATATTACATTGACCACTTGACAGATTTCATTCTACACAGAAAGAAAAGCAGCAAATCTTACAATAACAGAATACTAAGAAGAGCCTGTACTGTTGATATTTTTCTGACAAATGTATTAACACTTAGGCTGCTGAATAAATGAAACGCAAATTTCTACTCAATACTAAAAGCCCAAACATTGCGATTTCAAAGTCGATCTCACCAGAGAGAAAATACTGTATCAGACAGTGTAGATCAAAGATCAGACTGCATGTTCTGTGCAGTCTGATCTTGATCTACACTGACCGCAAAAGGGTCAGTAGGTCGCGATTAGCAGCTTAAGGGTTAATAAGAATAGCCTTGGATGGTAATTAAAACAATTCCATACAAAAAAACTTGAATGTATGTCCCTCCTTTCCGCATGTTATTGACCATAATTATTATGTAATTTTCTGAGGTATTGGAGAGCAGCAACTATTATTCATGATTTAACTCATTACTAAACGACAAAATTTTAGGCTTGCCCAAATCGAAAACAGTCTGCAGACAATCAAATAAATGTGACTCAGAATTTTCACTTTGTTTTAGAAGGGAAGAAAACATGGTTGGAAAAGGAAGAAATGCTGGTTACCAGCATTTTCTCATTTTCCCCCAGTGTTTTCAAGTCTTTTATCTCAGGGTAGTTAAAACCAAGTATGGTTAACCAAGGTTGATATATTGAGTATTATCAGTGAAATCATTATGGGAAAAGGAGAAATAGCCTGTTACCTATGACCATATTTAGGCAAATCACTTGCAGGATATCCAGTAAAATGACTTTGCATTGAATTTTCTCTGTTTTCAACATTTAACTTTTTATCACACAATCCCGAGTTTTAACGACCCAGGAGGATAAGGCTTTTGAAAACATTGTGGAAAAAGGAGAAAATGCTGGTAACCAGCATATCAGAGACAGAAAATTTCATCATTTGAGCTACCTTTAATTTGTTGCTTGCAAATGCTTTCAATTTGGTTGAGTAAAAAATTTTGTCATCTGGTAAAGATTTAAAAATGATTCAACAAAAAAAACAAGTCGCCAAATATTTTTATAAGTGGATAAATGGAAGTCCACTTTCAGTTAACCCTTTCCCAAACAAGCCCTGGTTTTCAAGTGTATACAGTACAAGTCTTTTGAAAACACTGTGGGAAAAGGAGAAATTGCTCGTAACGAGCAATTTCTCCTTTTCCCACAGTGTTTTCTACCCTTTTTGATAACTTTCTGCCATTTTCATCAAATTTAAAATTGTCGTCTGCAAAATCTTTCAATTTGGACCAGTCCAAAATTTGTTGTTTGGGAAAGGGTTAAGTGGATTTTAATACCTGTTTTGTAAATCTTATCACCCTAGGATAAATGCTGTAATCCTTTGCTTTGGTCATATTTGTGGAAGTTATTGTGGCTGCTTCAGTGAAATACAGGATTTAGGATTTAAAGCTTGAAACAAGGTAAGAAAAGAACTTTTCTGTGCTTCTGCGATTCTTGCTGTTTCGATTTCTAAGTTGTAGCTTTTACTTTGCTACTTTTTTTGGTAAGTTTAGATCTAGATCAGACTGCAAAGAAAATGCAGTCTTTGCTTACATCCACCCTGTCTGCTTCTAAATCTGGAGAGTAACAGAAAATGTACAAAGGAACTGATACTTAATGTTTGATCTGACCTTTCACAGCGTCCTAAAGATTTTGTCTTGTAAAACCTTTAGAATATATTGAACAGAAAACAGTGAAAACAAATGAGCCATACTCTGACAAAAGGGGGCTTAATACATCTCCGTAGTGCATTGTACCAATTAAGTTATCACATAATTATTGGTCCATTAAATCCATTTTGTTTATTAACCCTTTATCACATAATCCTGAGTTTTAACAACCCTGAGGAAGAAGCCGTTTGAAAATATTGTTGGAAAAAGAGAAAATTCTGGTAAGCAGCATTTTCTCCTTTTCCCACAATCTTTTTTATTCATTTTAAAGACAATTGTTGCCAGTTTGAGTCACATTTGATTTGTAGTCTGTAAATGCATTCAGTTGGACAAGTCTAAAATTTTGTTGTGTGGTAAAGGGTTAACAACGGAATCATGAGGTAGACTGGTCCTTGGACATACAGAAAATTGACCAGTAGTGAAAAGTTTCGGCCCAGGTCAGCCTGCGCACACTGCGCAGGCTGACCTGGGTCGATACTTTTCGCAGATACATTAAGCTCCCTTTTCACAGAGCATGGCTCAAATATAATTATGATTAAGGCAGATTAACTCAGTATTTTTATCAGCATGTTTTTTTTTTAACCCTCTACCTAATAACCCTGGGTTTTAATGACCCTGACAAAGAAGGGTTTTGGAAACATTGTGGGGGGAAAAATAAACTGGTTATAAAAATAACTGGTAATGAGCATTTTCTCCTTTTTCCATACTGTTTTCTACCATTCCACTAACAAATTTCGGTTTTTAACAGTTAGAGTATTGTCTGAAAATGTTTTCAATTTAGTCAAGTCTAAATTGTGTCATTTGGTAAAGAGAAAAGATGAAGTGATTTTGTTTGTTAAAGCATGGTATTTCACCCTCTCGACGAGGATTGATGATAGTCATTGCGACAGGATTCATTCCTCTCTCACCGCTGACCATTGTTTCGACAATGGCTATGTGGGAAAGCAGCCAGTGGCTTGGAAAGAATATTGTGCGAAGTACTGGTAAAAGAAACGCCAGGAAAGCATGGATAGGTGCACTGGCCGCCGCGATATAACTGAAATAATGTTGAAAACGGCGTTAAATACCATACAATCAATACAAATCACCCTCTCGAAGAACATGGGGGTCCTGAGTGGCTCAATGGTAAAAGTGTATGACTCGTGACCTGGAGGCCTGGGGTTTCAGCCTAACTGGATCCACTGGGTTTTTCTTGGGAGTGTCCATGGGCAAGACACTTAAGAGCCCTTGCCTGGTACTAATGAAACCCAGGAATTACATTAATATATGAGCTGTCGCTGTGAAATGACTGAAATAATGTTGAAAGCAGCTTAAAACACCATTTATATAATCAATTTAAAAACATGACAGAGTTTTTGGTGTGCCAAGATACACAATATCTATTGTACAAAGTTGATAGGTCACAAGTTGTAGGATTTGGCTACTTTTCCCAAATATTTGCGAAGGCTTTTCACTTACATGTGTTAAAATCAATATGCCTTTTTTATGGTCATTCATTTACACCTGTAAAAAATAAAGAAAGTGCCCTTAACCCATTACCAAACAACAAAATTTCAGACTGGACCAAACTGAAAGCATTTGCAGATGCCAAATTAAGTGTAGCTTAAATACTGATTTAGGTATTGGATAGGATAGAAAACATTGTGGGAAAAGGAGAAAATGCTGGTTACCACCATTTTCTCCTTTTCCCACAATGTTTTCAAAAGGCTTCTTTCTCAGGGTCGTTAAAAGTCGGGATTGTGTGGTAATGGATTAACCCATCACCACACAATCCCCATTTTTGACGACCTTAAGAAAGAGGCCTTTTGAAAACATTGTGGGAAAAGGAGAAAATGGTGGTAACCAGCATTTTCTCCTTTTCCCACAATGTTTTCTATCCTATCCAATACCTAAATCAGTATTTAACCCTTTCCCAAGCAAGCCCTGGTTTTCACGTGTCTGCAGTACAAGTCTTTTGAAAACACTGTGGGAAAAGGAGAAATGGCTCGTTACGAGCAATTTCTCCTTTTACCACAGTGTTTTCTACCCTTTTTGAGACTTTTCTGCCATTTTCATTAAATTTAAAATTGTCGTCTGCAAACTCTTTCAAATTGGACCTGTCCAAAATTTGTCATCTGGGAAAGGGTTAAATAGTAATTTATGTATAGGATAGAGCAGAAAACATTGTGGGAAAAGGAGAAAATGCTGGTTACCAGCATTTTCTCCATTTCCCACAATGTTTTCAAAAGGCTTCTTTCTCAGGGTCGTTAAAAGTCGGAATTGTGTGGTAAAGGATTAACCCATCACCATACAATCCCCATTTTTAACGACCTTGAGAAAGAAGCCTTTTGAAAACATTGTGGGAAAAGGAGAAAATGCTGGTAACCAGCATTTTCTCCTTTTCCCACAATGTTTTCTGCTCTGTCCAATACATAAATTACTATTTAAGCTACAGTTAATTTGTCATCTGCAAATGCTTTCAATTTGACCCAGTCTAAAATTTTGTCATTTGGTAAAGGGTTAACACAAGTTTTAGTGTCAGTAGATCTGGAGATTTGACAAAATGATATTCGAGATTTGACAAAATGATATTCGAGATTTGACAAAATGATATTCACAAGAGGCTTACAGTAGGCAAGCTTTAGAGGTCAGTTTTATATTACTATCAAATTTTTATCACATTAATAAGAGTTTTGTTGTGGTTTATCCTTCCTTCACTGACAAAAGAAAAAATATTGTAGACTCGTTCAACTCTCCAGTGAACCATTAATTCTGATGGTACGAGTTTAATCGTTGACCACATCATTATTCTTTATTTAATGCACTGTAAGGAAAAAGCCTCTTGAAAATATTATAAGGAAAGGAGACAATGCTGGAAACCAGCATTTTCTCCTTTTCTCACGATGTTTTATACCCATTCCAAGACAAATTTTAACATACAAGTCGCATTTAATTTGTTGTCTGCAAATGCTTTCAATTTGGACAAGTTTAGAATATTGTCGTCTGGTAAAGAAATGATATTGGCTAATTTTGAACTCGTTCAGGAAAAAAACCACGTGTTCATAATGAACTGTTACAGATGGGGGTTTCTTGAGATACAAACTGCGATTTTTCCCCAAAAAAGTTAACTCTTATGAGGACAAAATTTTAGACCCTTCCATTTTGGAAGCATTATAATAATATACATTAAGGCCAATATAATCATTGTACAAATGATTGGCTAGCTCTTGAAAAGTAAGAAAACATTCTGGGAAAAGGAGAAAATGCTGGTTACCAGCATTTTCTCCTTTTCACACATTGTTTTCCAAAGCCCTCTTCCTCAGGGTCATTATTAGTCAGGAATGTGTGGTAAAAGGTTAAAGTTGGGACTCATTGAAAAAGAGCTAACTGGATTATAATGCAATGATTGATTTGTTTACCCTAAGTGTGAGATTATACAAAGCTTATTAAAAGTAATATAATATTAACTTCTTTATGCATGATCTTTGGCCTTACAGGGGGTACCAGTCAAAAACACAGCATGCGAGTCATTTAGGCTTCTGTTTGATGTATTTAACTTAACCCTTAGCAATTGCCAAGGATGGGATAAGGTGGGTTTTAGAGACAGTGTAGATCAAGATAAGACTGCACAGAATGTGGAGTCTGGTCATTGAACTGTGCTGTCAGATATCCTTAGGTATTATTCCAGTCAAAACAGTCATGAAATGGCTACACTTGATTTTATTCACCGACTGAATATAAATGAGCGGCACTCTAGCAAAAGGGGTTTAATGTATCTCCATGATTCATTATACCAAGGAAGTCAATTGTATAGTTATAGATCTATTAAATCCATTTTGTGTAACAACTCACTGAACATGATGTTTAAGGTCCTTAGACATGCAGAAAATTAATCAATAGCAAAAAATTTCACTCAGGTTAGCCTGCACAGACTATGCAGGCTGACCTAAGGCGACACTTTTTGCAAATGCATCAAATTCCCTTTCAAACCCCCTTTTCACAAAACATGGCACATGTTTTTGTTTGTTAAATGGACTAAGAAATAACTGGCAGAAGGCTTGAAATAATTGATTGATTGAATGATGTTTTATGCCGCTTTCAACATAATTTCAGTCATATTACGGTGACAGCTCACAAATTCATGTATTTCCTGGGTTTGAAATAAATGAAACGACTTCTTTAGTCAGAAACAAGAATAAAAATTTAGATTACTACTAGGCTACTTTGGTCATGATATTTCACAAATTAGATTATTGTGTAGATCCAAGTACAGCAGTGTTTTTTCCAGATATAAACTTTTGCAGGTCATTTTTGACTACCTATCCAGAAATGGATCCGTGACATTTCGTCAAAAACCATGTTCGTCGAAAAAGATTCCTAGCCCTGACTCTTACCCTAACCCTGTAGAATTGTGGCTTAAGTCTTCCTTTCAGATAGAGCTTTTCATTAAATAAATGTAGGAATTTAGTAGTCACTATTTTAAAACATACATGGATTTCGACGAAACACATTTTCGATGAAATGTTGTGCACTGTCCAGAAATTAGGGAATCAAAAGTCAAAACTGGGGGTCAAATTTCTCTATGTGATTTACAAATAAATGATAAATGAATACATTTTCAATATTCTTGTTTTTGTGTTTAATTGACATCTCCAAATATCAATATGCTTAATGATACAAACAATGAACTTTGTTACTTACTATGAGAAATTATAGTCTTCATAAAAAACGCCATCAAAAGTCGTAGTTTATTCTGTGCGGAATGCTTCTTATACTATGTAAAACTTAAGATTCAGTACTCTAGAATGTTGACCTGTAATGATTTTTGTTCGATTTACTTTCCAGATCAGCTTTTTTGCTTTCTGGTGCAAAAAACACTCTCAAATGTGACTGTTTTTTGGCAAGGATGACATTTTACACAGAGGAATAGTCAATTGGATGCATGAACTGAGACTAAATTAGTTCCCAGTTAACTGCATGTTGCAACTGGCTTTTGTAGTGGTAGGTAGCGGATACCGCATTAGGGAACCAGTAAAATTATCATTCCGATTGGTCACTGATATTTTTCAATCCAGTGCTCAGAAAATGGATTTTGATTTATGCATGTCAGAAATAAAACTTCAGCAGGACATGTGAGTAAAACAGTTGGTCAAAAATGAAAAAAAAAAGTATGTGCTGGAGAAAACAGTGGGACAGACAGACTGCATTGAACACATTTTGGGAATAAAAGAAGATGCTGGTAACCAGCATTTTCCCCTTTTCCACAGTGTTTTCTACTTTTTCATACATGACTCACATTATTTGAGCATCATTTGTCATGGTTAACCCTTTACCACACAATCCCGACTTTTAACGACCCTGAGAAAGAAGCCTTTTGAAAACATTATGGGAAAAGGAGAAAATGCTGGTAACCAACATTTTCTCCATTTCCCACAATGTTTTCTACCCTTCCCAAAACAAACTTCATTTTTTGAATCACCTTTATCTTGTCGTCTGCAAATGCTTTCAAACTGGACATGCCTAAAATTTTGTCGTTTGGTAAAGAGTTAAATGCTTTCAATACAGACTAGTCTGAAATTTTGTTGTCTAGTAAAGAGCTGATTTGTGCATTGTTATGGGCCAAAAGTTGAATTATATATTGCCAGGAATCAATTATAGGATAAAACCCTACTGTTTCAGTATCAAACATCAGACATTGTAAGTTTCAAGGTTGTAGGTCATCGATCAGACCTCTCCAACAGTGGTGAGTTTAATTAAAAGGCAGACTGCCTCATAAATTGCTGTCTAAATCCAGTCTTTTTACGAAATTGTTCTGATACACAGTCTGTGTGTCATCATGGTTTTATAAATAAACCAAATCAAAAAACTGAAATAGGAAATACATAGACATGGTTTGTTCTTATATGATGGATTCAAACAAAAAAGTTATACTGATTTGATCGCTCTTTACTTCTCCAATTGTAAATTTTCAGTTAAGAAATAAATCTAAGCAAAAAGAGGGAGAAAAAGAACTCCGTTCAAAAAAGACAAAGAACACCGTGGGAAAAGATCATGTGACATGAAAACACGGGAAGAATGTCATGTGACTGTCATGCAATGCATTAGAGGTTTCTACGCAAAGATAACCATTTAATGCCTTACTTGTTTGTTTACATGTACCCAAATAGACTATATTGAAATGAAAAGCCAATAAACTATTTGAAAACATTGATGCTGACCTCTCCAGGCTTCTTTTTTAAAGAAGCCAACTTGTTCTTACCAAAAAAGAAACTGTCTTGATCTGATGCTTCTGTGTCATGATAGTGAAGGTCAGGGTCACATAATGATGGTGAAATATTCTGGCATTGTATCACAAAAACATAAAGCAGCTGTTACTTGTAAGATCTAAGCTGAATTATTTTCCCATGGCTGCACATAATTATCATGAAGTGATTCATTATCATTTGAATAATCAAATCAAGTACTGTAGGTAAACTTGATTTTATTATGATTAACTCACCTGAACATGAAGTGCCCCTGAGGAGTTGGTATGGTGGGTCATGGCTATGAGTCTTAACCCTTAGAGCACCGAATAAACCTGTCAGACATTTTCGTCCACTCCTAGAAATACGACCCAAATAATTGCAATTTCATGGTTGCTTTTGTCTACAGTGATTCAGCAAAGTGGACGTTGTAGATCAAAGATCAGGCTGCATGTTTTGTGCAGCCTGATCTTGATCTACACTGGCCGCAAACGCAACTATAGTAGTGAAAGGCGCTTTAAGGGTTAAAGAAGTTTGGCCAGTTAGTGGCTTCAGGGTCATATACTGCCCTTTTTCATAGACTAACAGATATTTGTGCATATCAGAGGTTGAAAATTCAGGTGAGCAGTATGCGGGCAATCGTGGTTTTCTGGTTCTAAAATTGGGTAGTAAAATCAGTACAATGTACCATTTCAGTCACCTACGGTGCCTAACTATATTGAAAAAGTTGCCGCTGTTCATTCAGTATGACTGGTCTCTATGACCTGGAGAATATAGGTTTTTGAAATCATTGTGGGAAAAGGAGAAAATGCTGGTTACGAGGATTTTTTCTTTTCCCACCATGTTTTCTAGCTATTCAAACACAAATCTGTTTGCATCACATTCACTATGTCATCTGGAAATGGATATGGACAAGTCCAAAATTTCGTTGTTTGTGCAAGAAGATAAATCTTTATTAAAGGACAAAATTTCATGTTTGTTTACATTAAAAGCGTTTGCTGGTCATAGAGTAGATTTGGCAACATCCTTAGTCCAACTATGTCACTAGCATTTTGTTTGTTTCCCACGATGTTTTCAACCATCTTCTCCATTAGAGTCGTTAAAATTTGGCATTGTTTGGTAAACTATTAGGAGAGGACGTTTAATCCTTTACCACACAATCCCGAAATTTTAACGACCCTGAAAATGGAGGCTTTTGAAATCATTGTGGGGAAAAGGGGAGAAATGCTGGTAGCCAGCATCATCTCCTTTTCCCCAGAAATCGTCATTTGAGCTACACTTATTTTGTCGACTGCAAATGCTTTCAATTTGGTCAAATCCCAAATTTTGTTGTTTGCTAAAGAGTTAATCATATTTAGATGATATAACATTTTCATCCAAAATGAAAATGAACCAGAATTTTCAGTATTTTATCCAATAAAAATCTACATATAAATTTTTCAAAACTTGGTTAAAAAATTGACAATATAGAAAGCATATTAACGCTTTAGAGCCCCGAATAAACCTGTCAGACATTTTCATCCTAGAAACATGACCCAAATAATTGCAATTTCATGGTTGCTTTTGTTTACGGTGTTTCAGCAAAGCAGACAGTGTAGATCAAAGATCGGGCTGCATGTTTTGTGCAGCCCGATCTTGATCTATACTGAACACAAAGGCAAATTATATATAAACGTGAAAGGCGCTTTAAGGGTTAAACATAAGCTAAAAAAAAGTCTTTTCTGATAAGATACCGTGTAAATGATCTAGTTTTGCAATAAATTATCTGGTATTGCTATAATTTTTTATAGCTGTAGTTATTTTTACATGACATCTACCTTTACATACAAATTTGCCTGCAATTTCATTCATTACATCGTTGAATTACTACATCTGGGAAGTAGATAAGTCAGTAGTAGTTGTTAGTTTTTTACCCACTTTATCAGGGACTTGTTTGTCATCATACAAATCATTCTGTTGTACTTTAAGCACATACAATAATTTATCCCTTTCTGAATCCTACCTCTGGTGGTCTAAAATATATGAGCCAAGCCCCATAGCTCAGCTGGTAGCGAACAGGACTTGAGAACAGGAGGTCGCTGGTTTGATCCCTGGCTTGGCCAATTTCTTTCTGAGGATTGATTATAGTCATTGCGACAGGATTCATTTCTCTCTCACCACTGGCCATTTTTTCGACAATGGTTATGTGGGAAAGAAGCCAGTGGCTTAGAAAGAATATTGTGCAGAGTACTGGTAAAAGAAACTCCAGGAAAGCATGGATAGGTGCACTGGCCCCTGAAATAATGTTGAAAACGGCGGTAAACACCATACAATCAGTCAGTCAATCTAAAATATATGAGCCATGCTCTGAAAAAGGGGTTTAAAGCATCTGCAGAAAGTATCTTCCCAGGTAGCCAGTTTAGGAATTTAGAAGTTTACATAGAAGACAAAATGATATTGTCATACCATTACTATGAGCGACGGAAAAGGTGCTTTTATTTTCCGGCTGCGATATGTCGTTGAAAAATCTGTCACACGTCAAATGGCTTTCAAAATAAGCTCAAAACAAATAGTTATTGATATAATTTTGCATGAACTATCTTTTTCAAGTCGTAAAATATCTTCAAATGATTTATGTAAAAAGTGTCCCTTATTACTGCACTGGTTCTGAAATTGATCATGAAGCAGGGAACCAGCCAATTCTGATAGACTGATATTTTTCAGGCATGAAAATCACCCAACTTTGCTTATGCCAAACAAGGTTGATAGTATTTCTAACCACTGTTTACAGGTTGTAGGCTAGTTATTATCCCTTGCCAAAGGCGGAGTGATATAGTTTTTGCGTTTTCCTTCTGTCCGTTTGTCTGTCCGGACAGTTGTCTTCTGAAATCCTTGACAAAGTAAATGAAACTTTATACATGTGTTCCTTATGATAGTCTGCTGATATACCTTTCTTTTTTAATGTAATGCCATGTCATAGAAAAAGGGGGCTTCTTTCAGCAGTGGATATCATTTCAACAAAATAGCTTGTTTAATTCAATGATAGAGCGTAACATAATCAAAGTACCATGGGTAGACTTTGATGTGATACTTAAGTATGGGGGCATTGTCCCGACGGTGTCAGAATATGTGAGGGAATATTTACAAAAGTGCGGGATTCTGCCATCCCGCAGCCTAGATGAAACACTGGCTGACTATATGTTGCTCAGGCCAGTCATCTAGTTTAGAATTTTAAGGATTAACCCTTTACTGCACAATCCTGACTTTTAACGACTCTAAACAAGAAGACTTTTGGAAACGTTGGTGTCACCAATTTTCTCCTCCTTCCACAATGTTTTCTACCCTTCCCTAAATAAAATTTACTTTTTGAGTAACATTTATTTTGACTTCTGCAAATGCCTTCAATTTGGACCGGTCTAAAATTTTGTCATCGTTAAAGACTTAATATGCATTGGAACTGTCTTCATTGTCAGCATAGAAGACTGACAGATAAATCTAAACATGAAATTGCACATTATTGTTTTCCGTGACAGTGAAGGTGCTTTCTGTTACAACGATTACACCAAATTTTTTCCCTCTTCCTGACATTCTCTCATGATAGGAGAGAAAATTGTAACTCTCTAACCTGTCAAAACAACCATTTCCTACTTTATCTATTTGTGGCTTATCAGTGAAAATTCTTGCAGATGTTTTGATTGTGTTATGATGAAACAGGAGCCTAACTCTGAAACATTCTCTCTTAACTCTTTACCAAACGACAAAATTTTAAACTAGTCCAAATTGAAAGCATTTGCAGATGACAAAATAAATGTAGCTGAAAACTGAAATTTGTATTGGGAAGGGTAGAAAACATTGTGGGAAAAGGAGAAAATGCTGGTTACCAGTATTTTCTCCTTTTCCCACAATGTTTTCAAAAGGCTTCTTTCTCAGGGTCGTTAAAAGTCGGGATTGTGTGATAAAGGGTTAAATCCTTTACCTCATCACAAAATTTTAGACTTGTCCAAATTGAAAGCATTTATGGAGGACAAATTAGATATGGCTCATAAGGTGAGACTTGTCTGTAAGAGGAGAGAAAATATTGTGGGCAAAAAGAGAAAATGCTAGTTACCAGCATTTTCTCCTTTTCCCACAATATTTTCAAACGGCTTCTTTCTCAGGGTTGTTAAAACTCAGGATTGGGTTTACTTTTTACCAAACAACAAAATTTTAGACTAGTCCAAATGGAAAGCATTTGCAGACGACATAAGTGAATCAAAAATTGAAAATTGTTTAGGGTAGGGTAAAAAACAATTTTGGAAAATTGAGAAAATGCTGGTTACCAGCATTTTCTGCTTTTCCTACAATGTCTTCAAAAAGCCTTCTTTCTCAGGGTCATAAAAACTCGGGATTGTGTGGTGAAGGGTTAATGGGTTCTAATGCATCAAAAAGAAGATAATGGAGGTCTCAAATACTTCTATTCTTTCATCCCTGTTGTGTTAGGATAATAATATTTTTTGTGGAATTTCTCTTCATTAACCCTTTGCCATGCGATCCTGACTTTTAATGACCCTGGGGTACAAAGCTATTCAAAACATTGTGGGAAAAGGAGAAAATGCTGGTAACCAACATTTTCTCCTTTTCCCACAATGTTTTCTTCCCTATCAAAAAGAGAAATCAGCAGTTTAGCAACTTTTAATTTGTCGTCTGCAAATGCCTTCAATTTGGTCCAGTCCAAAATATTGTAGTTTGGTAAAGAGTTAAAGTTTTTGAAACATTATGGAAAAGGATGAATGTCGGTAATTAGCATTTTCTCCTTTGCTTACAATGTTTTCTACAAGTAGATTGATTGCACAAAATGAGTAATTTCTAGACAAATGGTAAAGTTTCTTCAGCTGATATAATGATTTAAAGAAATTTGCTTGATTTAGAATGGTTGACTTTATCTAATGTGAATTTTATTGTCCTTAAAAAATGCAGGTCCACAGATAGAAATTGAGGGTCCGATTAGGAATATAGGTAAAAATCTAACTTGTGTTACATTTATCATTCATCAGTGACAGATCTATAGACAAAATTTTTAGATCATTGATTGAAGTTTTGCCTTCTTTCAGTTTTACCCTTAACTCTATCTAGAAACATTTAAGTCTAGTCTGCAAGTCAGCTTTTGATAAGTTTGTTGCAAACAGGAAATGCAGATTTGTTGTAACATTTTTAGCTCGACTGTTTTCAAAGAAAACACCAAGGTTTTGTTATAGCCCTGGCGTCATCTGTGTCATCATCTATGTTGTTGATGTGCAAAAACTGACATATTAACCCTTTCCCAAACGACAAATTTTGGACTGGTCCAAATTGAAAGAGTTTGCAGACGACAGTTTCAAATTTGATGAAAATGGCAGAAAGGTCTCAAAAAGGGTAGAAAACACTGTGGGAAAAGGAGAAATTGCTCGTTACGAGCAATTTCTCCTTTTTCCACAGTGTTTTCAAAAGACTTGTACTGCAGACACGTGAAAACCAGGGCTTGTTTGGGAAAGGGTGATGATAGTGATGTTTTATAATGTCTCTGTTGTTATCAAAGATATTCATGTCAAACTTAGACTACTTGTTAACTATCAAAAGGGGAACCCATACAACGGGTCAGTAACAATTGAAATATTTTGACAGTTATGCCCCTTTTTTGACCTAGATTTTTCACTAAAAACCAAGCAACTGCAGCTGAGCATTAGCACCCGCAATCGGTGCTCATGATTTTTTTTGTTGTTCTCTCAATAGTTCAAGTATGTCAGCCATGCTCTTTGAAAAAGGAGCTTAGTGCATCTGCAAAAAGTATCAGCATCTGCAAAAAGTATCAACCCATGTAAGCCTGCTCAGTCTGCGCAAGCCGACATGGGTCGAAACTTTTAGCTTTTGGTCAGTTTTCTGCATGTCCAAGGCCCACTATTCCTCCATATTCAGTCAATCATTAGACTGAAACAGCATTTTCTCCTTTTCCCACAATGTTTTCTACCCTATCAAAGAAAAATTGCACCATTTTAGCCACATTGAAATTGCCGTCTGCGAATGCTTTCAATTTGGACAAGGCTAGAATTTTGTTGTCTGGTAAAGGGTTAATTATGTGATGACTTTCTTTGGCACAGAGATGCATTAAGCCCCTTTTGCCAGAGCATGGCTCAAATATCAAGGCAAGTTGCTGATGAGCTACCTCATCAAGGTCATGGGTAATTACACCAGTATCAGACTTAGTTTTGTACAAATCTGACATGTGGACTTTTCATACTATAATCTTACTGACAAGAGAAAATTGGACAGATCTGAATGTAATCAAAGTGCTCTCGTACATTTTTGGGGGCAAGAGCTGTATCTAGATTAAAGGGAATGTTTTGTCTTAACACTATACTTATCTCAGAAATATCTAAGTCTTAACTCTTTACCACACAACAAAATCTTACACCAGTCCGAACTGAAAGCAATAGCAGACGAAGATTTTAATGTGGCTCAAAAGATGGCATTTTTCTTTGATAGGTAGAAAACATTGTGGGAAAAAGAGAAAATGCTGGTTACCAGGCTTCTTTCACAGGGTCATTTAAAGTGTGCATTGTGTGGTAAAGGGTAAACCAGACGACAAACTTTTAGGCTTGTTCATTTTAAAAGTATTTGCAGACAATAACTTAAATGTGGCTAAAATGATAGAGTGGGTCTTTGAAAGGCTAGAAAATAGTGGCTAAAGGAGAAAATGCTGGTAAGTAGTATTTTCTCCTTTTCTCAAAATATTTTCAAGAGTCTTGTTCCTTTAGGGGGGGGGGGGGGGCATTCAAACATGGAAATGTTTGGTTAGCTCTTTACAACACAATCACGAACCACCTTGAGGAAGGCTTTTGAAAGCATTGCGGGAAAATGAGAAAATGCTGGTAACCAGGATTTTCTCCTTTTCCCACAATGTTTTCTACCCTACCAAACACAATTTCCATAAATTTAGCCATAATTTCTTTGTCTTTTGCAATTGCTTTCAATTTGGACAAGTCTAAAATAGTGTCTTTCACTAATATAGTTGCCTGTGCTGCCAGTGTAGATCAAGATCAGGCAGCACAAAATATGCAGTGGCCCAAATGGTTTATTCATTGTGCCTCCTAACTCACAACCATGGTTTATTGATCAATAAACCTGGATAGAAAGAAGATTATTTCGATTTTAACTAGACAAACTCTTGATAAAGGAAAACAAGTTTATGGTTTGTATACAAAAGCGGATGCGGATTAATTTTTATTTTACATTGAATATAGAATGACGTTGATTTTACGACGCTTCCTTTGCACTGTGTATACAGAGCTGAATTCATGTGCCATGTTAGAATGTTGTATTGACTCAACACAGGACATCACCATCAGCATATTATTTTTCTTTTCTTTATTTTGCATGGCATGGCTTGGCATTGCATTGTATTTAACACCGTTTTCAACATTGTTTCAGTTATATCGCGGCAGCCAGTGCACCTATCCATGCTTTCCTGGAGTTTCTTTTACCAGTACCCCACACAAAATTCTTTCCAAGCCACTGGCTGCTTTCCCACATAACCATCGTCGAAACAATGGTCAGTGGTGAGAGAGGAATGAATCCTGTTGCAATGACTATCATCAATCCTCGGAAAAAAATTGGCCAAGCCGGGGATCGAACCAGTGACCTCCTGTTCTCAAGTCCTGTACGCTACGGACTGAGCTACGGGCTTGGCTCTTTTATTTTGCATTAGTCTATTTTCAACCCCTATTCTGCTAAATAAGTGAAATGAAATTTTCAAACCAATAGTAAAAACCCAAATAATGCCATTTCAAACTTATTTTTGGGGGAAAAAAAATCACCTTATCGGATGGTGTAGATTCAGGATCAGACTGCACATTCTTTGCTGTCTGATTTTTATCTACACAGTCCGCTAAAGGTCAGTGAGTCGCGCCTAGCAGCCTAAGGGCTTAATAATATGTATAGATTTATGACGAAAAGAACTAACTTTAAACCTTTTTCAGGTATGATCTATTGCAACAATCATTGACATAGCATTCCACTTGGATGTGAGCATGGCCAGGTAGCTCAGTTGTTAGTATATCTGATGTGTGACTTGCTGGTCGTGAGTTCAATACCTGGTAGAGGCAAACTTTCTTTCCCACCATTTTTTCACCTCTCACCTCTGATGCACGTGAGAAAAGTGGTCACTGGCATGGAAAGAAAGTTGTGCCCGCACTGTTGTGAGAAAGCCAGGAAACAGTCATGCGTAGGTGCACTGACCGCCATGATATGACCGGAGCTGATAACCCTATACCATGTAATCCCGACTTTTAATGACCATGAAGAAGATGGCTTTTGAAAACAATGTGGGAAAAGGAGAAAATGCTGGTGACCAGCATTTTCTCCTTCTTTTTCCCACAATGTTTTCTGTCCTATCAATGACCAATAGTATCATTTGAGCCACCTTTGTTGTCTGCAAATGCTTTCAGTTTGGACCAGTCTAAAATTTTGTTGTTTGGTAAAGAGTTAAAATGATATTAAACTCCAATAAAAATAAACAAACAAACAAAACCAATCGATGTATGTTATACTACAGTTTATGTCTACAGCAAAGCCCAAAATAAACAAACAAACAAAACCACTCTATGTGTGTTATTACTACAGTTTATGTCTACAGCAAAGCCCCATTTTAGCAGTTGGCTTTCACCATCTAATATTAACTTGCTCCCTGGTGCAAATTACTTAATCACTTTTTTTCATACTTTTCCATAATGCAATTACATAATAACTTTTTTTGACATTTTGAAATGTCATTGTTCTGTTTTGGCTTTTAACATATTTCCTCCTGAAACAAGTTTGCTGCAGACAACTGCTAAAACAAACCTTGTAAAATTTTGGATAATCGGCATGGATGAGGGCAGCATACATAAATTCATCTGTTAACTCTTAAAAACGAAACAACAAAAATGCAGACTGGTCCAAATTCAAACCATTTGCAGACGACAAAATACATGTGACTGTATAATTGACATTTGTTTTGGAAAGGGTAGAAAACACTGTGGGAAAAGGAGAAAATGCTGGTAACCAGCATTTTCTTGTTTTCCCACAGGGTTTTCAAAAGGCTTATTTCAGGCCTCTTTCTTTTGTTAAAAGTTGGAATTGTGTGGTAAAGGGTTAAACCATTGTGGCACACAGTAAAACAGGAAAATTGCTTGTTATGAGTTGTTAGCTCCACTGGCCGAAGGCCAGCGGGCTTATGTCATGGCCCTGTGTCCGTCGTGCGTCTGTCCATCCGTCAGTCCGTCCGTCCGTGCGTTAACTTTTATTTCAAACATATTCTTCTCCGAAACTACCCATCCAATTTTAATGAAAATTCACAGAAATGATCCTGCCATGGTCCCCTTCAGAATTTCTTGAAAGAATTTGATTCCTTCAAAAACTCTGGTTGCCATGGCAACAAAACTGAAAAATATTGGAAATCTTTAAAAATCTTTTTGTCTGAAACCATAAGGCATAGGGCTACCAAATTTGGCATGTAGCTTTATGTAGTAGACCTCTATCAAGTTTCTTCAAATTACAGCCCTGGGGTCAAAATTGGATCTGCCCCAGGGGTCACAAGTTAGGCTTATATAGAGAAAACTTTACAAATCTTCCTGTACCTAGCCATAAGGCCTAGAGCTACCAAATTTTACATGTAGCTATATCTAGTGGGCCTCTACCAAGCTGGCCAAAATTTTAGCCCTGGGGTCAAAATTGGCCCCGCTGCAGGGGTCACAAGTTTTACATGGGCTTACATAGTGACAACTTAAGAAATCTTCCTGTTTTGATTTTTTTTTTTTTTTGAAATTAGCCTTGCATCAGGGGTCTTATGTTTTACAGAGCTTCATATTGACAAAACTTGAAAATCACCTTATTTATAGCCATACAGAATAGACTTGTATTATTTTGGTATGTGGCTTTATCTTGTGGACCTCTACTAGGGTTCAAGTAATTATAGCTCTGGGATCAAAAATGGCTTTGCCCTGCGGGTCTCAACTTTCACATGGGCTTTTACAGAGAAAACTTTGTAAGTCTTCATTTTGAAACCATTTGGCTCAGAATTGAAATGTTTGGTATTTATGGTTTATATTTATAAGCCAGTGGAGCGATACAGGGCCATCATGGCCCTCTTGTTTTTCCTTTTGCCATAATGTTTTCCAAAATAAGCCTGCATCTAGAAAAAATGCAATCTTTTGCAGATGTTGGAGTACTAAGGACTTATTTTAATGCGCTTTAATTTGTTTTATTCTCAGATGCCACAGTTTCAAAGGATACAGTAAAGCTGCCTCTCAAGCAATTACAACATAACCCGCAGGTATGTTCATTTCTCATTTCTCGCTAATTAACCCTTTCCCAAACGACAAATTTTGGACTGGTCCAAATTGAAAGAGTTTGCAGACGACAATTTTAAATTTGATGAAAATGGCAGAAAGTTGTCAAAAAGGGTAGAAAACACTGTGGGAAAAGGAGATATTGCTCATTACGAGCAATTTCTCCTTTTCCCACAGTGTTTTCAAAAGACTTGTACTGCAGACACGTGAAAACCAGGGCTTGTTTGGGAAAGGGTTAACAGGATGAAACTTTGCATTTTTATCAGCCATTGGATTAAGTACAGTGCACCCAGATGTGCAATTAAGTCAGTTTGGGAGTTTACAGTTCTCTGACATTCAAAAAAGTTATTAAGCCTAACTATAATGCTGGAACTCGTTTAACCCTTCACCACACTATCCCAACTTTTTACAACCTTGAAAAAGCTTTTGAAAACATTGTTGGAAAAGGAGAAAGTGCTGGTAACCAGGATTTTCTCTTCTTCCCTCAATGTTTTCTATCCTTTCAAAGATATATCCCATCGTTGGAGATACAGTTTGTCATGTGTGAGAGTTTTTAAATGGACAGGTCTAAAAATTTCTTTGCCCAGTCGGGTAACTCAATGGTTAGCATATCTTAATTTGTGGCCTGGTGGTTGTGAGTTCTATACCCGGTTGAGGCAAACTTTCTTTGCAGTGATTTTTCATCTCTCATCCCTGAAGCATGTGAGAAAAGTAGTCAGTGGCTTGGAAAGAGAGCTGTGTCAATACTTGACTGAGAAAGCTAGGATGCAAAGGTGCACTGACTGCCATGATATGACCTAAGCTGTGAAAATAGCATTAAACTCCAATACAACTCACAAAAAATTTCTTTATGTGGTGATTGATTGTATTGATTGTACGGTGTTTAACGCCATTTTCAACATTATTTCAGTTATATCACGGTGGCCAGTGCACCTATCCATGCTTTCCTGGAGTTTCTTTTACCAGTACTCCTCACAGTATTCTTTCCAAGTAACTGGCTGCTTTCCCACATAACCATCATCGAAACAATTGTCAGCAGTGAGAGAGGAATGAATCCTGTCGCGATGACTATCATCAATCCTCTGAAAGAAATTGGCCAAGCAGGGGATCGAATCAGCAACCTCCTGTTCTCAAGTCCTGTACACTACCGACAGAGCTAGCGGGGGCTTCGCTGTTTATGTGGTGAAGGGTTAATGTTAAAAAATTTACCTAGATTAGTAGGAACACAAGAATTATTATTTGGGAAGGAAAAATTATCCATAATTTTTGTTATTTGCAGCATTTAAAAATACATCTTTACTCATTTTCGGCCAGCTTTTAGCCCATTTTATCTTTATTTTATCAAACTATAACCATTCTTGTCTCTTCATGCCAAATGCTGCCCCTGATGGTTGCATAGATTACGATCGATAGAAAATGTATTTCATTTTCTGGAGGCCATCAAAGAAATAACTGTTGTGATGTTTCCGATTTTAAAGCGAAGATTTCAGACATATTTATTTATCCTTTACACCATTTATATCGGTAATTTATCTCTGTATACATGGTTGACTAAATTCTGAATCATTCTACAGTCTATCAAATTTGATTGTTTCTTCTCTCTGGCTGTAAGGATGTACCTTTTACTCTTTACCACACAATCCTGAGCTTTAACGACCCTGAAGAAAAACCCTTTTAAAAACATTCTGGTTGCCAGCATTTTCTCCTTTTCCAAGAATGTTTTTTACCCTTCACAAAACGAATTGTAAGTTTTGAGCTGCATTTGATTTGTCATCTGCAAATGTTTTCAATTTGGACCAGTCTAAAATTTTGTTGTTTGGTAAAGGGTTAATACTTTAGTGAAGTGTCTAAGGAAGGATTTGTGTCAGGGATGAAAGTTTTCTTTCATAAAATTTCAAAGACACTCATGTCGGCTGTCTTATCTAATGAAGCTTATCAGCTCTCTCTTTCAAATATCAATGAAATGAAGGTTGCATGCATATGTAAGGTATGTGGGTAATACTGTTACAGCCTTCATAACAAATTCATGTCTTTGACCCATTGACATGGATTAACTCTTTACCAGATAAAAAAATATTAGACTTGTCCAATTTGAAAACATTTGCAAGCGACAAAATATAATGTGATTAAAATATCGAAATTTGTCTGGGGAAGGGTAGAAAACATTGTGGGAAAAGGAGAAAATGCTGGTTACAAGCATTTTCTCCATTTCCCACAATGTTTTCAAAAGAAGCTTCTTTTTCAGAGTCGTTAAAAGTAGGAATCGTGTGGTAAAAGGTTAACTCTTTACCAGAAAGCGCAATTTAAAATTTGTCCCAATTGACAGTTTTTTCAGATGACAACATAAATTTGGCTCAAATCTGTACCAAACCACAAAATTTTAGTCTCGGCCAACAAACAGAGCCTTTTGAAGACAAATGTAGCGCAACTTACAGGATTTGTCTTTGACAGGGTAAAAAGAATCAGTGTGGGAAAAGGAGAAAATGCTGGTGTCAGTTCTTTAAAAGACAAATATAATAATTTTAGGCAAATTTCATTTACTCTCTGCAACTGCTTTTAAGGACTTATGCCACAGTTCTTTCCTGCTCTCTGGTTTGCACATGTTTCTTTTTTACAAACTCTATTATATTCCACTGGGTTAGTATGAGAGAGAGATAGTATATTTTTATCTTAATATGTCTGTTGTCTTGTAAATATCAGGAAATCACAGACATGGAAGAAAAATGGGAGATTTATAAATGATCGGCATGCCAAATCACGCCAAAATATACATTAATTGTAAAGGGAGATAATTCATTATGTCAGTGACTTTAAAAAATGCATCGTATCTCTTGAAAGTGCCCCGCTTGATATACTTTTTTAGCTCCACTGGCCGAAGGCCAGCGGGCTTATGTCATGGCCCGGTGTCCGTCGTGCGTCCGTGCGTCCGTCCGTCCGTGCGTCCGTCCGTCCGTCCGTCCGTGCGTTAACTTTTATTTCAAACATCTTCTTCTCTGAAACTACCCATCCAATTTTCATGAAACTTCACAGAAATGATCCTGCCATCGTCCTCTTCAGAATTTCTTGAAAGAATTTGATTCCTTCAAAAACTCTGGTTGCCATGGCAACAAAACTGAAAAATATTGGAAATCTTTAAAAATCTTCTTGTCTGAAACCATAAGGCATAGGGCTACCAAATTTGGCATGTAGCTTTATGTAGTAGACCTCTATCATGTTTCATGAAATTATAGCCCTGGGGTCAAAATTGGCTCTGCCCCAGGGGTCACAAGTTTTACATAGGCTTATATAGAGAAAACTTTAAAAATCTTCTTGTCTGAAACCATAAGGCGTAGGGTTACCAAATTTGGCATGTAGCTTTATGTAGTAGACCTCTATCATGTTTCTTGAAATTATAGCCCTGGGGTCAAAATTGGCTCTGCCCCAGGGGTCACAAGTTTTACATAGGCTTATATACAGAAAACTTTAAAAATCTTCTTGTCTGAAACCATAAGGCATAGGGCTACCAAATTTGGCATGTAGCTTTATGTAGTAGACCTCTATCATGTTTCATGAAATTATAGCCCTGGGGTCAAAATTGGCTCTGCCCCAGGGGTCACAAGTTTTACATAGGCTTATATAGAGAAAACTTTAAAAATCTTTCTGTACCTAGCCATAAGGCCTAGAGCTACCAAATTTTGCATTTAGCTTGATCTAGTTGGGGTCTACCAAAAGTGCCCAAATTATAGTCCTGGGGTCAATTTGGCCTCATGCTGGGGGAGGGGGTGTGTTTCACAAGATTTACATAGGCTTACATAGGGAAAACTTTTAAATCTTGCTGTACATAGCCATAAGGCTTAGGCTACCAAATTTTGCATAATTATAGCATTATCTAGTGGACAACTACAAAGAGGGCCCAAGTTACAGCCCTAGGATCAAGTTTGGCCCTGCACCAGGGGTCACAAGTTTTACATGGGTTTATGGAGTGAAAAGTTCAGAAACCGTCTTGTTACTAGCCATAAGGCCAAGAACTCCCAAATTTGGCACGTTTTTCTTCTAATACACATATTCCCCATTTAGTCCGACTGTAGCCCTGGGGTCAGTTTTATAAGGGCTTATATAGTGAAGACTTCTCTTCATGGTTTATAGTTATAAGCCAGTGGAGCGATACAGGGCCATCATGGCCCTCTTGTTAAAGATTTTTTACAAGGTATTTGAAAGCACTATTTCTCTGCAAATTTTTTAAAAAATCTGTCCACTGAATTTATTTTTCACTGCAGAAAACTGATCAGAAAGTAAGTCTTTGTCGACATGGAAGAACATTTCTGATTGCTACAGTGATCTGTCTAGTTTCTTTCGATTAATCTTTTTAGTATTGGCAACCATCTCATTTCTTAGAATAATAATTTCTTTGAGCAGTATTTGTACTCTAAGAACCTTTTTTTTCAGTTTGAAATTTAAGCCTATTTTCTGTAATTTTGACTAGAGTTATCCACTTAGAAGAACTGTATCTCCGCAACATATGATTTTCTTTCCTTGTTTTTACTTTGCATACATTATATTATCATCTGAGCGAAAATGAAATAAATCTGTCAGTAGGGCGTATGTTCTTAATATCGATGAGTTTAATTAAAGACTCCTCTTTTAGGGTATAGGGAACTGATCATATTGTTGTTAGTTCACCTTCGCACTTGAAGCCTGCTTTCTCATAATTACGCATCCATGAGAGCAAATGTTCAAATACAACTTTTATGTCTCTGCAACAGCTGAACAGCTCCTTTCGAGTACATTGTGGAAATAGGATCACTTACTCTTTTAAAGTTTTTCCCTCAAAATAAATTGAGTATCCATTTAAATTATACAATTTTCTTTCCTTCACTTTCTTCTCCTACATGTTGCTTAAAATAAGTCTGTATTTCATGATTTGTTATCTTTAAACTCTTTACCACACAATCCCGACTTTTAACGACCCTGAGAAAGAAGCCTTTTGAAAACATTGTGGGAAAAGGAGAAAATGCTGGTAACCAGCATTTTCTCCTTTTCCCACAATGTCTTCTACCCTTCCCAAAACAAATTTCAATTTTTCAGTCACATTTATTTTGTCGTCTGCAACTGCTTTCAATTTGGACCAGTCTAAAATTTTGTCGTTTGGTAAAGAGTTAACCAAACAACAATATTTCAGACTGGTCCAGATTAAAAGCATTTGCAGACGACAATTGAAATATTGCTCAGATGGTGAGATTTGCCAGTGATAGGATAGAAAACATCATGGGAAAAGGAGAAAATGCCAGAGTTAATAGACGGTATGCTCTTGATAGCTTCCTTTTGTGTATATTGCCTGGCTTTGCAAGATTGTTTGCTATTGTGTGTTTACATTGATGATTATGGCATTTGTCGAAGACAATACCACTATGAGTTCAATATGGAATTTTGAAAATCATGTACCGTATTTTTGCAAAACCAAAGGAAGTAAACCCAGTTAAACTCATTGTTTTTTTAGACAAATAAGTGTTTTGATTGCACTCAGGTATGAAAATGGCGTATTAAAATAAATTGGATGAGGCCATCGATCATGGAAATACTTATTTTTTATTGAAAATACCTTGATCCGATATGGTCTTCTTTGTGTGTAATAATACACACAATCTTTGTTTCCTGACCGCGTGATTCCATGCTTGATCGTCTCAAACCAGTTTGTTCCTGGGCTTATTTGTCGCTTGGCTTGTTCGCCGGGCATTGTTGGTTCCACAAGATTGCACGCTACTCTGTTGGATTGTATATGACTATATAGTTGGTTGACTTTCAAGCAAATATTTTGAAACTATTTCTATGGTTTAATAGTTCCCTACCGGCGAAGCCGGAGGGGACTTTAGGTTTGCACTCTGTCCGTCCGTCTGTCCATCTGTCCGTCAGTCCGGCAATTCAGTTTTCCGGACTTTTTTTCTAAACGCTGGTACATATTGAGCTGAGTTTTGGTGTGTAAGTCACCCACCATCACTTACAGATCAAGTTCAACTTTCGTTCCGGTCCACCGGTTTTTCACGGATTTACGGGCCTTGGACTTACAAAATTTCACTGATAAATCAGTTTTCCGGACTTTTTCCCTAAACGCTGGTACATATTGAGCAGAGTTTTGGTGTGTAAGTCACCCACCATGACTTACAGATAAAGTTTGACTTTCGTTCTGGTCCACTGGTTTTTCACGGATTTACGGGCCTTGGACTTTCAAAATTTCACCGATAAATCAGTTTTCCGGACTTTTTTCCTAAACGCTGGTAGGTATTGATCTCAGATTTGCTGTGTAACTCAACCAGCATGACTTACAGATCAAGTTCGACTTTCGTTCCGGTCCACTGGTTTTTCACGGATTTACAGGCCTTGGACTTACAAAATTTCACTGATAAATCAGTTTTCCGGACTTTTTTTTTCTAATTGCTGGTATATATTCACCAGACTTTTGCTGTGTAAGTCAACCACCATTACTTACAGATCAAGTTTGAGTTTCGTCCCGCTCCACTGCTTTTTCACACATTTACGGGCCTTGGACTTACAAAATTTCACTGATAAAACATTTTTCCGCACTTTTTTTCTAAACGCTGCTACATATAGAGCTGATTTTTGGTGTGTACATCAACCACCATGACTTACACATCAAGTTCGAGTTTCGTCCTGCTCCACTGCTTTTTGATGCATTTACGGGCCTTGCACTTACAAAATTTCACTGATAAAACAATTTTCTGCACTTTTTTTCTAATCGCTGCTACACATAGAGCTGATTTTTGGTGTGTACATCAACCACCATGACTTACACATCAAGTTCGAGTTTCGTCCAGCTCCACTGCTTTTTGACGCATTTACAGGCCTTGGACTTTAAAAATTTCACTGATAAAACATTTTTCCACACTTTTTTCCTAGACGCTGCTACATATAGAGCTGATGTTTGGTGTGTACATCAACAACCATGACTTACACATCAAGTTCGAGTTTCGTCCAGCTCCACTGCTTTTTGATGCATTTACGGGCCTTGGACTTTAAAAATTTCACTGACATGCCAGCGATACATACGACCGGTAGGGGACTGTGTATTGCTATGCAATACTATCAGAATGCTTGTTTTTCAAATTATTAATTCCACACAATGGCTCCCTTGACAAATGCCACACCAGTGCTTCCAACGCTTTGATTTTTGTTTTGAGAATAAGAATGCTCGCAACAACAACAAAACTTGCTAGGTTTCTTCCTGAAGAGATGTTTAATTTTCCTTTGATTTATCAAAGATATTTCAGATGCATAAAAAACCTTTTATGAACAGAATATTCATGCATTCAGACAGAATACATCACTGTTGTCAAGTAAAACACAGAATAACATAAATAATGGATAATTGAATATGGCTAAGTGTAGACATTTTCTGTAAGACACTGGTGTTTTAACTCTTTACCAAACGACAAAATTTTGGACATTATCAAATTGATGGCATTTGCAGACAACAAAGTGAAAATAGCTCAAGTGTTGGTTTCCGTCTTTGATAGGGTAGAAAACCTTGTGGGAAAAGGAGAAAATGCTGGTTACCAGCATTTTCTCCTTTTCCCACAAGGTTTTCAAAAGTCTTCTTTTTCAGGGTCATTAAAAGTCAGGATTGTGTGGTAAAGGGTTAATGTAGGGGTTGAGCCCAGATAGTGCAGTTGGTAGCATGATTCATGAACAGGGGGTCGATGGTTCATATCCCCAGTTCAGCAATTTTTTTTTTTTTTTCAAAGGATTGATGATAGTCATTGCGACAAGATTCATTCTTCTCTCACTGCTAATCAATATTTCGATAATGTATGTTGGAAAGCAGCCGTTGGTTTTTGAAGAATATTGTAAAAGTACTGGTAAAAGAAACTCTAGGAAAGCATGGATAGGTGCACTGACTGCCACAATTATAGTTGAAATGATGTTGAAAATGGTGTTTAACAGCATAACAATCAATCAATTTAGTCCTCAGGCCATAATAACCAATTCAAAATTAAATTTGTATACTAGATTGTTCCAACTCTAAATTCCAAAATTGAAGACTTAACTCTTTACCAAACGACAAAATTTTAGACTGGTCCAAATTGAAAGCATGTGCAGACGGCAAAATAAATGTGACTCAAAAATTGAAATTTGTTTTGGGAAGGGTAGAAAACATTGTGGGAAAAGGAGAAAATGCTGGATATCAGCATTTTCTCCTTTTCCCACAATGTTATCAAAAGGCTTCTTTTTCAGGGGTCGTTAAAAGTCGGGATTGTGTGGTAAGGGGTTAAACAGGTGTACTTATTCAGCAAACATCCTTAACCCGTAGAAAAAACTTGCATTTCCATTCCAAAATAAAGACCCTAGAAACAGCAAATGTCGAGGTTGCACTTGTCCAGAATGTCTCATACAAAGTGGACAGTGTAGATCAGAGACCAGACTGCATATTTTGTGCTGTCTGATCTTAATCCATACTGGGTGCAAAGTAGTTTGTAGTAGTGAAAGGTGATTTAACCCTTTACCACACAATCTTGACTTTTAATGGCCCTTTGTTAAGCCTTTTGAAAACATTGTGGGAAAAGGAGAAAATGCTGGTAACCAGCATTTTCTCCTTTTCCCACAATGTTTTTCTACCCTTCCCTAAACAAATTTCAATTTTTCAGTCCCATTTATTATATCATCTGCAAATGCTTTCAGTTTGGTCCAGTCCAAAATTTTGTTGTTTGGTAAAGAGTTAAGGGTTAAAAGCATTCCCAGTCTGATACTGAAGAATTTTCTAAAATTCAAAATAACTTAATTTCTGATTGGTTAAACCAAATGGTGTAGCCAGTCAGAAATTCTGTTTCTTTCTGAATGTAGAATTACTAACAGTTCTTAGAAGAACAGTTGGTAGATACAGGGCCTGGTGTCTGATCCAATCAAATGGCTTACTGAAGCTTTGGACTTTGGACTTGAAGACTATTTGGAATGGATATTGAATAGAGCCTCAAGTGTTGTGAGATAGAAACTTCACTAAGCCCTTTCTTTCTGATGGTTGACTATAGGTATTCGGTGGAAATCAGTACTTTTTATAGTGGGATTCGGTCCTCTCTTGCTTTGAAAGGCAAACCAGCCAGTAGGCAGGAAAGGAGGGTTTTACAGAAGGTATTGGCTAAAGAAACTGTAGGAATGAGCATGGGTAAGAGTACTGGCTGAAGTGATATAACTTCGAAAAACTAACAGATAACTTTGAAAAACTGATTTAAACCCATATTAACCCTTTCCCAAACAAGCCCTGGTTTTCACGTGTCTGCAGTGCAAGTCTTTTGAAAACAATGTGGGAAAAGGAGAAATTGCTCATAACAAGCAATTTCTCCTTTTCCCACAGTGTTTTCTACCCTTTTGGCGAACTTTCTGTCGTTTTCATCAAATTTAAAATTGTTGTCTGCAAACTCTTTCAAATTGGACCAGTCTAAAATTTATCGTTTGGGAAAGGGTTAAACAACGAAGTCTGCCCAAGGGTTTCACTGAATTGCGAGAATTCTTGTTTTATCAAAGACATTTTGATCGAAGATATATCGGAATATTTATGTATCCAGACAAAATACATCAATGCTGTCAACTCCGACACAGAATTACATAAATAATGCAAAACAATACGAGATAGAAAGTGAAATATCACCGCTGGAGACAACTTTACCCTCAGAATTGGAAGTATATGAAACAGACAGTGTCAGTCAGTAATGGCAAGACTTTTCTGGTTAGAATAGTGAACAATATTACCAAACAGAAAAATCCCATGATGAGACGGAATTTTTGTGCAATCTGATCTTGATTTATTCTGTAGTGGAAAGCAACATAACTTGTGATTCTAAGAATAAGGTGATTCTTTTGACTACAACAAATTGAAATAAGGAATACAAAATACTTTGTCCAGGATTCTTACATTTTTTGTATGTCGTAACATAAACAATTGAAGGTTACCTTGAAGAAAAATAGTATTAATGTGTATAATTCATTATTATATACCTGAAAATTTCATGCGTCGCACGTGGATAACATAAACGACAAAAAAAATTCCATATCTACACACTGTGAAATACGGTTCCAAATATGGTATGAGGACGTACCTCATGCACTGTCAATATGCGTATTGTTTCGCGACTTGATTGGTCAAAATAATACTCTATAATATTTATCCGCCATTCATGAAAAAGAAGTTAGTAGCCCCTTTACCATTATTTCGTTTATTTTTACTGTTGTCGAAGAAAAGGTCAATGATTGCAAAATTTTGACTTCGAACATGGTAGGTATATAATAAAAGGAATATTTTGTTGTAGTAATTTTCTTGGTGCTTGTATTTACTTCTAGTTGCGTAAGAACATTTTTACATTTCGCTTGATGTTCGGTCTTGGGTGATACCAGATTTTCTCAGGCTGCTCGAATTAAATACAAGCTCCAGGAAAGTTACTACAACATAATATTTTGTATATATCCTACTCAGTCTAACCCTTTACCGCACAATGCCGCCTTTTGACGCCCCTGGGAAAGAAGCCTTTTGAAAACAATGTGGTAACCAGCATTTTCTCCTTTTCCCACAATGTTTTCTACCCTATCTAAGAAAAGTTGCACTATTTGAACCACATCGAAATTGTCGTCTGCAAATGCTTTCAAATTGGACGAGGCTAACATTTTGTCGTCTGGTAAAGGGTTAAGTGTCTTTTGTGATACTCAACTTAACATTGATTGTTTGATCCACTGGATATTAACTGACTGTATAAAAAAAGTCAGGTTGTACTTTATGATGATGTTTCAGTTCAGTAGCACAAAGCTAGTTGCAAATTTTGTAGTTGGGTTTATGCATAATTAAGCTTGTGGAGTTTTATCTTAAATTCTGAAAGTTCCAGTGAAATATGATACTTAGTCCTGATGGATGCTTATCATGAACATGATCACTTTAGCGTCCCTGTAGAGCAAAACAGTATGAAATTTGATCTACCGCTATTTTATACTGTATTTTTTTTTATCTGATTTTGGTAGAATGATGAAAATTGGCAGGCCAACTTTTGATCATCACACCTTGTAGCAAAACTTTGAAAACATCCTTGTAAAATATGAATAATCATAACGTCTAAGGGGTTAACACATGAATTCATGTGAAAGCTTTGTGGAAAAGGGATAAATTATTAAGATGGGATCACATGCAAAGTCAGACGTAAGTTGTTCACCAAAATCATTAATGGAAATGAAATCATTTTTGATAAATTTTGATATATTCAGGGCAGACTCTGTCTGGTGTCAAAAGAATTTAGAACCTGAAAATACCAACTGTATATTTTCATAATGCTTGATTGTGGAGAGAAACAGGATTTTTTCCTTTTTGCAGAAATTGTCAGCAAGTGATCTAAAATTAACCCTTTCCCAAACAATAAATTTTAGACTGGTCCAAATTGAAAGAGTTTGCAGACGACAATTTTAAATTTGATGAAAATGGTAGAAAGTTCTCAAAAAGGGAAGAAGACACTGTGGGAAAAGGAGAAATTGCTCGTTACGAGCAATTTCTCCTTTTCCCATAGTGTTTTCAAAAGACTTGTACTGCAGACACGTGAAAACCAGGGCTTGTTTGGGAAAGGGTTAAAACAGAGACTGTAGGTAAACTGGTTTTCTGGAAGTGCTGTTAGGTTACTCCCCCTTCATTGTTTTCAAGGGAATGCGATTGTAATTGATCCATGAAAATTTCGTACATTTTTCTTTGAGTTTATAAATGTTATCTTCATTTCCTTCCTCGCTTCTTTTCTTTCCTTCAAAAATGTGTTTCTTTGTCACGTATTATGCAGCAATATTGAGGCGATATAGAAGATTTTAGTGTGACTCACGTGTCTAGAATAAACACAGAAAGTCTACACTTTGGTAGTGAGGTAAATGGTTGAGTCCTCCAGTTTGAAAGCCTTTGCAGACACAATTCAAAGATAGGTGAGAAAATGCAATTTGTCTTTGAAAAGGAAGAAAACATGTTCCTACGTTTTCTTAGACTCTTCGTTAGGGTCGATAAAACGGGGGATTGTTTGAGAAAGGGTCAAGAGATCATAAAACAGAATTCATATCATAAACTGTGGTGTCTTATATTACATATTTGTTGTATAAATATTGAAAATTCATACAGATTAGTAGTGTATTCCTGATTTTCAAAAAAATAACCATAAATTTGTTACTGATAGTAACAGGTTAAAGTAGCCAGTTAGAGCTGAACTGGTAACTGTCAAAAATATAGCATAATGAGTTCACAGACTCATCAAATTTCTTTATACATACCGGTTTTGTTATTTCATATGAATTATGTATATAAGTCACACTGGCCAATGAACCCTTACAAGACCCTAAAAAAAATTTATATCATAAATAGTTAAAAAACAAAATTTATATCATACAGTTATTCTTTACAGGGACTTTCTTTATCTCACAACAAAAATTAAGACGAGTCCAAATTGAAAGCAAATGCAGAAGACAAAATAAATATGGTTAAAATGATGGGATATGCATCTGACATTGCTGATAAAAGGAATAAATGCTTGTAACTAGCATTTTATCCTTTTTCCACAATGTTTACTAATGCCTTCTTCACTGTAGTTTAATGATCAACTTTCTGGGTAGTTTGATCTTGATCTACACCATCAGCAAAGGCAGCCAAAGATACTTTGTCCTTGTCAGCTTAAAGGGCATGAGATGGTCTCTGATAATGCTGACAGAATAAATTAGAGAAGATTTTTAACCCTTCACCATACAGTCCCAACTTTTAACTATCTTAAGGAAGAAAGCTTTTGAAAAACATTGTGGGAAAAGGAGAAAATGCTGGTATCAGCATTTTCTCTTTTTGTCGCACTTTTCTCTACCCTTTCCAAAACAAATTCAATACTATAGCAACATTAGTTTTGTTGTCTGCAAATGCTGTCAGTTTGGACTAGACTTGAGTTTCCTTGTATTTTAACTTTTTACTCGACGACAAAAATGTAGAGTTGCCCAAATTGAAATGGTTTGCAGACGACAATTTAAGTGTTATTCAAATGATGAACTTTGTCTTTGACAGGGTAGAAAATATCGTGGGAAAAGGAGAAAATGCTGGTTACCAGCATTTGCTCCTTTTCCCACAATGTTTTCAAAAGGCTTGTTTCTCAGGGTCGTTAAAAGGCGGCATTGTGCGGTAAAAGTTTAAAGAGTTAAGTGGTGAATTAACTCTTCCTCCAGTAAATACTGCTATACAAATCAACAATTTCAGGAAGGAAGAAAGCCTGCAAAATGCAATTTTTAGGTGCTTTTCCTTCTAGAATACGTTATGACATAATTATCGGACAGCACAGTTTGAAGGTCTGATTGCGGTCTGATGTTATCTACACTGTTAAAGAACATTCTGTTAAGTTGCTGTCACACATTCATTGATGCTACATGTAAGCTTAGAGTTGACTTTTTCTTCATTGACCCAAGTGTTTTTTGCACAGATAATAATTTACAAGCAATATAGAAATACCTTCAGAATGGTAGGATAAAAGTCGTATCTACACACAGGTGGGTGTATTGCTGTGGAAAAGTTGTCAGCAAGTCACAATGTAACAATGACTTACCTATCCCTGTTGGTCTTGTTAAAACTCATGTCCATTTATATGAACAAGACCCCAGAATGTTGACTGATGTTAAAGCAGATTAGATATTATCTTGTCATTTTTGCATACAAAATTCTGATACCGGAAACTACTTCAGAATATCATATCTTCTCACTTTTCTATAAAAATCATCTTGACATTTTTACTGTATTTTAGTATTTATCCTTATTCAAGACTTGGTCTGGTCCAAACTGATTTGCAGTCAATAAATTGAGGCTAAAACTTGAAAAAAGTTGAATTTAAGGCATTGTGGGAAAGAGAGAAAATGGTGATTCTCATCATTTTCTCGGCTTCTCACAAAGTTTTTAATACCTGCCTGTCTTGTGGAGTTTGATCTTGATCTGCACTGGCCAAAAAAGCAATCCCAGTTGTAAAAGGGACTTTCTTAACTCAGGTTTATTGCTTTGGCCAGTACAACCACCCACATATTCTTGAGGTTTCTCTACAAATTTTATATATATCCACTGCAACCACACACACACACACCCTTGGGGTTTCTCTGTGAGTTTTACAGTATCAACATCAACCACAAACACACACCCTTAGGGTTTCTCTGTGAGTTTTACAGTATCAACGGCAACCACACACACACACCCTTGGGGTTTCTGTGAGTTTTACAGTATCAACAGCAACCACACACACACACACCCTTGGGGTTTCTGTGAGTTTTACAGTATCAACAGCAACCACACACACACACACACCCTTAGGGTTTCTCAGTGAGTTTTATACAGTATAAACAGCAACCACACATACACTCTTTGGGTTTCCCTATGAGTGTTATACAGTTTTGACAGCAACCACACAACATTGGGATTTCTCTCTGAGTGTTATACAGTTTAGACCCCAATCACAATTGTGCACTCTTGGGGTTTCTCTACGATTGTTATACAGTATAGACACTAACCACAAACACATTGTAGGGGTTTTTCTTTGAGTATTATACAGTATTGACAGCAACCACACATGCACTCCTAGGGTTTTTCTACTAGTGTTATACAGTATTGACAGCAACCACACATGCACCCCTAGGGTTTTTCTACTAGTGTTGTACAGTATAGACAGCAACCACATATGCATTCATTGGATTTCTCTATGAGTGTTATACAGTAGTGATAGCAACCACACATGTACTCTTTGGGTTTCTCTCTGAGTGTTATACAGTATATGCAGCATTCACACACACACACATTCTTTGTGTTTCTGTATGAGTGTGATACTGTATCCACTGCAACCACACATATATTCTTGGGGTTTTTCTATGAGTGTTAAACAGTATCTACAGCAACCACTCATGCACTCTTAGGGTTCCTCTATGAGTGATACTGTATCTACTGCAACCACACATTCAACTTGGGGTTTCTCTACAGGTGTCATACATCATCCAGTGCAACCACACATGTATTCCAGGTGTTTTACATACAGATTTTATGCAAGACCTATATAGTGCTGACATGACAACTTGCAGAGCTTTGTGATACATTTTGTTTTATCCTTTCATCAGCACATGCACCTTTTGATTGCTTTTTTGGTAAACATTCAATGTAGCAAGCAATTACTTCTTTTTTCCACGTTTTCGCTGTAACAGTTGGATTTTTCCTCCCAATGTTTTCTAACAGCTGCAGAGGCATCAGAATTCGCATTCCTTCAATTATATGATTTAGCTCTTTTAACACGTGACAAAACTTTCTCCAAATTGGAAGTATTTGCAGACTAATTAAAAATGGCTTGAAGGATGGGAGTTGTCTTTGAAAGGGTAAAAACATTTTTGGAAATGGAGAAAAAACTGGTTACCAGCATTTTCTCATTTTCGCTGAATGATTTCAACAGACCATCTTCTGCAGGGGTGTCAGGAAAGGGACTGTTTGTAAATTGGTTAGGGATGAAGTGGTCTACTATTTCTGTCGGTGTTTTGGCAGCAGAGTCGGAGGGAAATGTCCCTAGATGCATATAAACCACAGAATATTGATTTCCATGCCTTCAGATAAAGAATGCAACAGTGGCCTCTATTAACCCATAAAGCGCTGGAGCCGACTTGGGTGTTTTTGCGGACAGTGTAGATCAAGATCAGACTGCAAAGACCATGCAGTCTGCTCTTGGATATACACTGGCCGCTACTTTGTTACATATTATGGCCAAAACAACCTTGAAAATGACAATATTTTGGATGGTTTTCCTTTTTAAAAAGGTCTGTTTCATTAATTTAACGCTGTAAGGGCTAGCAAGGATATCATTATATTGTTTTTTATGTGTGTGTGTGTGTGTGTGTTTAACCCTTTACCAGATGACAAAATTTTACCCTTGTCCAAATTGAAAGCATTTGCAGACGACAATTTCAATGTGGCTCAATTGGTGCAACTTTTCTTTAATAGGGTAGAAAACATTGTGGGAAAAGGAGAAATGCTGGTTACCAGCATTTTCTCCTTTTTTCCGCAATGTTTTCAAAAGACGTCTTTCCCTGGGGCGTCAAAAGGCGTCATTGTGCAGTAAAGGGTTAATCCTTTCCCAAACGACAAATTTTAGACTCTTTCAAATTCAACACATATGATGACGAAAATTTCAGTGTTGGTACAAATGAGCTTCACCTCTCTGATTGGGTAGAAAGCATTGTGGGAAAAAAGAGAAAATGCTGCTGTGTTGATACAAATGAGCTTTACCATTCTGATTTTGGTGGAAAACATTGTGGGAAAAAGAGAAAATGCTGCATTGTTGGTACAAATGAGCTTTACCATTCTGATTGGGTTGAAAACATTTTGGGAAAAGGAAAAAATGCTGGTTACCAGCATTTTCTCCTTTCCCACAGTGTTTTCAGAAGCCTTAACTCTATACTGGATAACAAAATTTTAAACTTGTCCTTATTGAAAGACTTTGGAGTTAACATATTTAACATAAATAATGGTTTGGTTTGCTTAGTATAGTGTCTAATGGCTTTTTCAACTTTTTTTCAGTTATAAATATCACGGCAGCCAATGCACCTGTTCATGCTTTCCTGGAGTTTCTTTTACAATTTGCCCTATATTCTTCCCACGCCAGTGGCTGAATTCCTACAATTAACCCTTTCCCAAATGACAAATTTTGGACCGGTCCAAATTGAAAGAGTTTGCAGACAACAGTTCTGAATTTGATGAAAATGGCAGAAAGGTCTCAAAAAGGGTAGAAAACACTGTGGGAAAAGGAGAAATTGCTCGTAACTTCTCCTTTTCCCACAGTGTTTTCCAAAGACATGTACTGCAGACACATGAAAACCAGGGCTTGTTTGGCAAAGGGTTAACCACGCCATGGAAATGATGATCAGCAGTGAGAGCACTCGTCACAACTCGGCCGATTCCGTACCTACATCTAACCTCGTCTGTATAAAGGAGGCCTCCATTTTGAACTACCAATCACATGATCTTAAACACGGCGGTGCCCCTGTAGATCGCTTAGCAAAGACATGAACGATCACTGTGAAGTTATTCACTTCTATCGACGTGTCGATGAAAGCTCCTAACGGAATTGATAAACCACGCTAAAAATTGAATGTACAAACTGTTTGCCGACTGAAATACTCTTAGAAAGATAACGATAGAAAATTTACTCATGCGTTCTTTCTAAAGAGGAGCCTTACAATTTCAATAACGGTAAAGCGGTGTGCTTCCTGAGATGTGCGAAATGTACCGTGTAGGTGCATATCAAGCTACGTGATACAGCCGAGGGATTTGATCACCGGATCACCCGAGGTGTGCCGAATGTAGTGAGAGTTCAAATAATGAGATTTATTGCCTATAAAGGATAGTTAACATTGTGGGAAAAGGAGAAGGCTGATTCATTTAAATCTGAACTTTTGTTTGTTTGATGTTTAAGGTTGTTATCAACATTACTTCAGTTATATCACGAGGCCAATGCACCTATCCATGCTTTCCTGAACTTTCTTTGACTTGTACTTTGCACAAAGTTCTTCCCAAGCCACAGGCTGCTTTCCCACACAAACATTGTTAACCCTTTACCACACAATCCCGACTTTTAACGACCCTGAGAAAGAAAGCTTTTGAAAACATTGTGGGAAAAGGAGGAAATGCTGGTGACCAGCATTTTCTCCTTTTCCCACAATGTTTTTCCCCCTCCCAAATCAAATTTCTGTTTTTGAGTCACATTTATTTTGTTGTCTGCAAATACTTTCATTGCATTGAAACTCTGCACATATATTGATCATATACTGAAGATTTGCAAGACGTAATTTTCAAGTGTCAACTCCCCCTGGTTGAGGAATTATCTCCCCTTGAACTTGACACTTTTTTTCTATCAAAGCGCTGGCGGGGGTATTAAGTCACATTCAGTGACAGCTCTAGTTAATTTAAGTTTCAATGCAGAAAATAACATCTTTGAAACAAATTTACTTTATTGCCAAAATCTGTTTTTTGTGCCAGTTGAAAACACTGAAAAGCGTACGTAAGTATGGTCAGTAACAAAGTTAAAGTTTTGAAACATTACTTTCATCCAAAGAAATCTCAGAAAGAATGAGACATTTATTTTTCAAGTTAATCCTCATCTTGACAGTGTGGTTGGTAATTGCAAGACTGCCTTCTTCCAATGAATCCACTGCTTCAGCTCTTAACTCTATGCCAATCAACAAAATTTTAGACCAATCCAAACTGAAAGTGTTGGCAGACGACAAGTAAATTATGGCTCAAAGGATAGAAATTGTCTTTGAAATAGTTACCAGCATTTTCTCCTGTTCAGACAATGTTTTCACAAGCTTTCTTCCCCTTGGTCATAAAAACGGGATTGTTAGATAAAGAAAATGCTGTTAGAGTTTGGAGATAATGATATGGTCAAAACAGCTGTGTTAGGAAATAGCAACACTGAACAAGTCATGTTATACAGCCAATGTTATTGATGTTTTAGCTAAGTCCAGAGTTTTGACACCCTTCCAAGGAGTGCTTTTGAAAACATTTACTGGTAGCTTGAAAGGGAGAAAATGCTGGTAACCAGCATTTTCTTATTTTCCCATAATACTTTCTATCTTTTCAAATACAGGTTTCAATTGTTAGTCACAATTATTATATTGTCTGCAAATGGATTCAATTTGGACCTGTCTAAAATTTTCATGTTTGGTAAAGGGTTAAGATCAGTTCACCACATGGCAGTACAATAGGTCATTTCTTTGGTTATTGATGGTATGATTCAGGAAATATAATGGTTCTTTTTCTACTGTAAATAATAAATGATAATGAAAAATAGTTTCATTAGCACATATATAGGAACTATTGTTAGCTTTGCAGATCATGTATGGATTTTCAATATGTTGATAATTGATTGACATTCACATCTTAAATGAAATGGATGTATTTTGTATTTTCTAAGATAAGGGCAAATTGGATGGTTGTTTAAAACTGTTGCAGTGTTTTTAAGAGCAGAAGGTAAATGTTTTAAGTATTTTAACAGTTTTTTACAGTAATTATGTAATGCTTTAAACATGTGTTTGAAGCTGTTTTTTCAATTTACACAATCATGAAATGTCTAGAAACAGAACTCCAGAACTCTTATTTACTTTTAGTACAATCTTTTTCAAAATACACAGGTACAGTGAATTTTAACATGTCAGTAACTTACAATCTTTGTTATATATTATATTTAACCTCCAGTGAAATAATCATGTGTAGATGGCTTCTGAAAACACATTGTGGGAAAAAGTGGAAATGCTGGTTACCAGCATTTTTCTCCTTATTCCATAAAGCTTTCAAAGGCCTAAACTCCTTCAGGGTTGTTAGAACAAAGGATTGTTTTGTAAATAAAGGGTTAAATAAAATGGGAATCTTTGTACCTTCATTAGAAGTTTAAACAGTTTGAAAGTGGGCTCTAGGTTGTTGCAGACTAAATGACAAAGGAAAGGAATCATGGTACCATTGCTGCAAATCAAATAAATTGCCAATGCAATCGTTGCCAGTGAAAGGTCAATATGTACATTTCTTGTTTCTTTTTGCATTTTATTTCTTGTCTATTTTAATATAGATCTATGTTGTTTTGCTTTTTGGTTAAGTCTAAAATTTACATAATAAGTAATTAAAAGTATATAATAATAAAAAATTTGGACAATAAAAAATAATATTTTTTTTACTCATTGTTGCATATCACTGACTATTAATCACAGAACAGAAGTTTAGACCTGACCAGTTTAAAGTGTGTGAACAAAACAAATTAGATGTGGCTCAGTGATAGGATTTGTCTTAAAAGGGGTAGAAAATTTGTAACCAGCATTCTCTCCTTTTCTGACAACGTTTTCAAAAGCTTTCTCCCTATGGGTTGTTAAAACTTGCGCTTGTTTAGAATGGGTTGAAGAGACCTATTGATTCATAACAGCTTAACAAAATGTCACAATGCCTTTTCAGTTACAATAATTTTCCTGAATGACCACATAATTGAGTTACATAAATACAATATGCCTGTAACGGAATCCTGTAATAACCAATTTGGACCCATAGATGACCATCATGACCCATAGACTGACCGTTAGATGACTGCAGTATGATAAATTGATACTCCCTGCAGTTGCAGACGAATCTTATTGACCAATTGACCGATTGCCAAGTTGCAGCCATGTTGCAGACCTGGAGATTGTTAACTCTTTACCACACAATCCTGAGTTTTAACGACCCTAAGGAAATAGCCTTTTGAAAACCTTGTAGGAAAAGGAGAAAATGCTGGTAAACAGCAGTATCTCTTTTTCCCACATGGTTTTCTACAATTCGATAGACTGTCACCATTATTTCAGCTATATTTACTCTGTCGTCTGCAAATGCTGTCAACTTGCACCAGTCGTAAATTTTGATATTAACCCTTTACCGCACAATGCCGCCTTTTAACGCCTCTGGGAGAGAAACCTTTTGAAAACATTGTGGGAAAAGGAGGATATGCTGGTAACCAGCATTTTCTCCTTTGCCCACAATATTTTCTACCCTATCAAAGAAAAATTGCACCATTTGAGCCACATTGAAATTGTCGTCTGCTTATGCTTTCAGTTTGGACAAGGCTAAGATTTTGTCGTCTGGTAAAGGGTTAATTTGGTAAGGAGTTAACTCTACCTAGGGACCAATTTATGGACTTGTTGGAATCCAGAACATTTGGAGACAATAAAATGAAATAAGGCTAAAATGGTGTTTAGTCTTTGAAAGTTAGAAACAATTTTGGGAAAAGGAGAAAATGCTGGTTACCAGCATTTTCTCCTTTTTTCAAAATATTTTAATAAACCTTCTTCCTAGAGGTTGTTAAAACTGGGATTGTGTGGTAAAGGGTTAAATGGCATAGAGGTTCCGGCGACCTGTAGACTGGTCCTTGGATGGCTGCAGTTTGATAAATTGGATACTTCTGTCTCTTACTCTTAATCAAACGATTCAGATATACAGTCAAATATCTATATCTCGAAGTTCATGGGACCTACGAAAAAACTTAGAGTTATAGAATGTTCGAATAACAGAGATTCGGATCTTTCAAGCATATGGACGAATCAAGTCGGTGGCGAACTACCGGAAGTAAACAAGGCAACGTTTCATTAGTATCCTACAGACCAATCGAACACAAATATAACAAAATGTTAAATATTTTATTTTTTAATACTGATATGCATTTGATACATGAACTTCATACAATATACATGTAAAAAAATATTTAGTGTCAATTGTGTGATGTGTCAATTTTCTTTTCTTTACTGCCGTACCACGTTTGAGCCAACCCAAGTATCCCCCCGGATTGGTTACCGGGTCCTTTCTTGGGCACGTCATGTCGGGTGGAGTTGCTGGCTATCCCCCCGGGTTGACCGGGTCCTTCACCAAACAAGTCCTGCGTGGAATTAGCATTCGATGATTCTGTTGTCATTGTAAATTACAAATGTAACACTAACCCCACTTTTCCGATCATTTTTTTTCAAAACAAGTAATCACTCAAAATGTGACATTCTCATCTCGGAGACAAACAATCAAGCGAAATTGGACAGACAATGAAAAACCAATACTGCAAAACGGTTGTTAATTACCGGAGTAGACAACTCGAAACGTGTAAAAAACTGGATTGATTGCAAACACCATGCTTTAAAATTTCACCTTGAGTTAAAGAGGTGTGAATGTGTTCAAACAATGGTGAGCGGACTTGAAAATTACCTCGAGTTATAGATAAGTTTCGAGTTATAGATTACGACTTAGGGAGGGTGAAATATATAGAAATAAAGAGCATTGAGATCGGGACTTGAAAAATACTTCGAATAAGAGAGAGTTTCGAGTTATGGATGTTCGAGATATAGATATTTGACTGTATAAAAAAAAAAACACTGAGAAAGCCTTATGAAAACATTATGGGAATAGGAGAAAATGCTTGAAACCATCATTTTCCTCTTTTCCCATAAAGTTTTCTAAATCTTAGGTGACTACTCAGTACAATGATTTGACTTGAGCAAATGTCACAATTTGTTCAAGTCTGAAATTCTGTTGTTTGGTAAAGAGTTAGCCCTTTACCACATAATCCCAAGTTTTACCAACCCTGAAGATGAAGGCTTTTGAAAATATGTTGGGAAGCATATTCTTTTTCCCACGGTGTTTTCTACTTCATGAAAGGCAAACTGCATCATTTCAACCATTTTTGTTTCCTGCAAATGCTTTGAATATGGGCAAGTCCAAAATTTCATTGTATGCAATAGGGTTAACCCTTTACCACACATTCCCCAATTTTAATGACCCTGAGGAAGAAGACTTGAAGACACTGTTAAAAACGGAGAAAATGCTGGTAACCAACATTTTCTCCTTTTCCCACAATGTTTTCTTCCCTACCGAAAGCAAATTTCCATTTATAAGTCACATTTATTTTTGCAGTCTGCCAATGCTTTCGATTTTGACCAATCTAAAATTTGGACGTTTGATAAAGAGTTTACCTTTTACCACAAAATTCCAAATTTAAATGACCTTGAGAAAGAAGCCTTTCAAAAACAATGTTGGAAAAGGAGAAAATGCAGGTAACCAGCACACTCACTGTTTTCTACAACAATGTTTTCTTCCTTTCCTCCCAAAAAATTGAAATTTTTCAGTCGCATTTGTTGCCTGCAAATACTTTCAATTTGGACTAGTATAAAATTTTGTTGTGTGAAACTCTTTACCAAACAACGAAATCTTAGACTGGTCCAAATTAAAAGCATTTGCAGAAGACAATTTGAATGTGGCCCAAATAATGGAAATGAACATTGTTAGGGTAGCAAATATTGTGGGAAAAGGAGAAAATGCTTGTTACCAGCATTTTCTCCTTTTCCCACAATGTTTTCAAAAGGCTTCTTTCTCAGGGTTGTGGAATGCCGGGATTGTATGGTAATGGGTTAAGGGGTCGATATCAGTCTAGCTGACTACAAGACAGTGGTCTGTATTGTTCTCTGTTCTTTTGGCTGGATTCTGTCATGTTTCTGTCTGGGAAATCCTGTGGATACAAGTAAGTGGATTATTGCATCTCTAGCAACATCCTGAGATTGTTCTGCATGTTCATTCTTTTTACAACAGGACAAAATTCTGGGCTTTTCTATGAATTGAAAGCAATAACAGACAAAATAATAAAAATTTTGCTCAAATTATCAATTTGTGAGATTTGTCTTTGAACTGAATAGAAAACATGTGAATCAGTATTTTCCCATTTTCCCAGTGTTTCCAAAGGCCTTTTATCCCAGGGTTATTAAAACACTGGATTGTTCAGAGAAGGGCCTTACAGACAAATTACATTTGAGTGGTGCTCTAGCAAAAGGGGTATAATGCATATTGTGGATCCATTAAATCCATAACTGAGTCATAAGGTAGAAGGATCCTTGGACATGCAGAAAATTGACCAGTTGCAAAACGTTTCGATCCAACCAGACTGTGCAGGTTGACATGGTTCAACACTTTTTGCAAATGCATCACATGCTCTTTTCAAAAAGTATCACTCATTTATTGGATATAGAGTATTAACCCTTTACCAAATGACAACATTTTAGACAAGTCCAAATTGAGGACAAAATAAATGTGACTGAAAAAGTGAAATTTGTTTAGGGAGGGGTAGAAAACGTTGTGGGAAAAGGAGAAAATGCTGGTTACCAGCATTTTCTCCTTTTCCCACAATGTTTTCAAAAGGCTTCTTTCTCAGGATTGTTAAAAGTCGGGATTGTGTGGTAAACAGTTAATTATAGATGTCTTACTTTAATTTTTCCCGAGATAAATTTTAGACTTGTCCATATTAATAGCATTTGGAGACAAAAAATTAGACGTTTAAATGATGGGATTTATTTTTGAAAACATTGAGAACAATATGGGAAAAGGAGAAAATGCTGGTTGCCAGCATGTTGCTATTTTTCCAATAGTTTTCTACCCCTTGAATGAAAAATCCTATAATTTGATTCTCACTTAAATTGTCATCTAAAGTGTTGTCAATAGTGAAGGTAATAGCATTGTTGTAAAATGGGATTTCACTGAATTAAAGCGAATCTTGGTATTTTGTTTGAGACTTTTGCAAACAGTATAACCCTTTCCTGAAAAAGTTTGAAATCTTTGTGTCTTCGAAATCGAAGACATCCCAACAGACAACAGATTTGAAACTAATAATCTAAAGATCTTACACAGGACAGAAAAAATTGCTGGAAAAGGAGAAACTGTATATACTAGAAGCCATTTCTCCCATTCCCTCAGTGTTTTCAAAAAGGCCTGCTCTGTAGACATGTTAAAACATTGTATTTGTTTATGCGTTAAAGAGTTTGGAAATATCGGTTACAAATACCTTCATTTTCACATTACATAAATCAAAATACAAAATGTGTCGACATGATTTATGCAGAGATAAAGGACCATAAAATTACTTTAATCAGAGCTGTTGATCTACAGTCTTAACTTTCATAAAACTTTATTTGTTGTAAAACATCAGCGTTTTATTAGGAAATTAGAGTAAAACTTTCATGAAAATAAACGTTAATTGTACATCCTTTCTCATGCTTGTGAGTGCCTAATTCTTCCAAACAGAGCTGCTCAACTCTTTACCAAACTGAAAAACTGTAGACTTGCTGAAATTGGAAGAGTTTGCAGACGACCATTTAAATATAGCTGAAATTGTATTAACTGTCTCTGAAAGTGTAGAGCTGAGATTGTATTAACCCTTTCCCAAACAAGCCCTGGTTTTCACATGTCTGCAGTACGTGTCTTTAAAAACACTGTGGGAAAAGGAGAAATTGCTTGTAACGAACAATTTCTCCTTTTCCCACAGTGTTTTCTACCCGTTTTGAGACCTTTCTGCCATTTTCATCAAATTTAAAATTGTCGTCTGCAAACTCTTTCAATTTGGACCAGTCCAAAATTTGTCATTTGGGAAAGGGTTAATTGTCTCTGAAAGTGTAGGAAACCTTGTGGGAAAAGGAGAAAATGCTGGTTACCAGCATTTTCTCCTATTCCCACAAGGTTTTCAAAAGGCTATTTCTCTGGGTCGTTAAAACTCGGGATTGTGTGGTAAAGAGTTAGTATAGAGCTTGGGTAAAATTTGTTTTACCCTTTTACCCAACGGCAATATTTAAAGACCAATGATTGATTGATTGATTGTATGGTGTTTAACGCCGTTTTCAACATTATTTCAGTTATATCGCGGCGGCCAGTGCACCTATCCATACTTTCCTGGAATTTCTTTTACCAGTACTCCGCACAATATTCTTTCCAAGCCACTGGCTGCTTTCCCACATAGCCATTGTCGAAACAATGGTCAGCAGTGGGAGAGGAATGAATCCTGTTGCAATGACTATCATCAATCCTCGGAAAGAAATTGGCCGAGCCGGGGATTGAACCAGAACCTCCTGTTCTCAAGTCCTGTATGCTACCGACTGAGCTACGGGGCTCGGCTATTTAAAGGCCAAATAGTGGTGAAAATAACGATGCAGTGTTAAAATACATTAAAAATTATATAATACCATTTAAAACTATGGAAACTATTGTTGAGATGACAGTCTGTTATTGTACGGTTGGTCCATTTAGCGTTAGTCACTGGCAGGAAAATGAATTTTAAAATCAGGCAAAAAGTAAGCAAAAGAATGACCTGGCAACTTTTAACCTAGTTTTGAAATTAATTTTTCTGCCACTGACTGACACTTTAACCGATCATGCAATAACAGATTGTTATCTTTACAATAATTTCCATACTTTTAAATGGTATGATTTAAATTTAAATGCATTTTAACACCTGCTTTGTTAACTTTTAGCATCTATTGTTACTTTAACCCTGAAAGCGCTTTATAAAACCAACAGAAATTTTCATGATAGAAATACAACCAAAATAATTGCAATTTCATGGTTGCTTTTCTCTACAGTGTTACAGCAAAGCGGACAGTGTAGATTAAAGATAAGGTTGCACATTTTGTGTAGCCTGACCTTGATCTACACTGGCCTAAAAGACAACTTTAAACATGAAAGGGTGAAGACCAGTCTAAATTGAAGGTATTTGCAGATAACATAATTACTAATTTCCGAGAGGTTAGAAAAAAAAAATTTGGGAAAAGGAGAAAATGCTGGTATAAATGCTTTCAATTTGGATGTGTTTAGAATTATGTTGTTTGGTAAAGAGTTAACTCTTTACCACACGAGGAAAACGTAGACCAGTCCAAATTGAGAGCATTTGCAGACAATTTAAATGTGACTTACTGCCTTTGATATGGTAGAAAACATTGTGGGAAATGGAGAAAATGCTGGTTACCAGCATTTTCTCCTTTTCCCACTATGTTTTCAAAAGGTTTCTTCCTCAGGTTCGTTAAAAGTCGGGATTGTGTGGTAAAGAGTTACCAGCATTTTCTCCTTTTCCCACAATGTTTCCAAAAGGTTTCTTTTTCAGGGTCGTTAAAAGTCGGGATTGTGTGGTAAAGAGTTAAATTGTCGTCTGCAACTGCTTTCAATTTAGACAAGTCTAAAATTTTGTCGTTTGGTAAAGAGTTAAATTTAAGCTGTTCAACCCATTTATTATTTTGTGATGACATTTTTCAGTCCTTTTATGGATACAAACAGTGAATTACAGTGTCTGAATGCTGGGCAATAATATTATAGAAGGATTTATATCCAGACAGTAACATTGTGATCTTCGTGTTTGAAGTTTGCAAATTTGCATAATGTGCACTTTCCATCATTTGCAATATTTCAGTTTTATTTTGAGACGTCGTAAATTTGTAGGAAGTACATATAAAAGTTATACCAAGTTAATGATTTAAAGTTTTAACTGTGAAAGTGCTTAACTTAAATAGCTTTTCCAAGCAATGTGGATCAAGATTAGAATGTATGGATTATGCAGTCTCATCTTGGTTCTACAATGTTCAGTGCAAGTTTGCTGCAAGTTAACTGCAAATACCTACTTCTTCCTCCATGCTTCAAGAGGGCAATGAACGAAGTGGAAGCCATATGAGAATAAACCCTGTACCAGAAAATCTGTTGCTTAAATGAACCTGAGAAGAAGGCTTTTTAAAACTTTTCGGAAAAAAGAGAAAATACTGGTGACCAGCATTTTCTCTTTTTTCCCCACAATGTTTTTTTAACATTAATCCGATCCTTCTAGCCACATTTAGTTTGTTGTTGGCAAGTGCTTTTAATATGGACAAGTGTAAAATTTTGTCATCTGGTAAAAGGTTAACCCTTTACTACACACTCCTGAGTTTTAATGACCCTGACAGAAAAGACTTTTGAAATCATTGTGGGAAAAGGAGAAAATGTTGGATACAAGCATTTTCTCCTTTTCCCATATTGTTTTCAGAATCTTCTTCCTCAGGGTGGTATAACCTTTTCCCAAACAAGCCCTGGTTTTCACGTGTCTGCAGTACAAGTCTTTTGAAAACACTTTGGGAAAAGGAGAAATTGCTCATAACGAGCAATTTCTCCTTTTCCCACAGTGTTTTCTACCCGTTTTGAGACCTTTCTGCCATTTTCATCAAATTTAAAATTGTTGTCTGCAAACTCTTTCAATTTGGACCAGTCCAAAATGTGTCGTTTGTGAAAGGGTTAAATGAATCTGAGAAGAAGGCTTTTTAAAACTTTTTGGAAAAAAAGAGAAAATACTGGTAACCAGCATTTTCTCTTTTTTCCCCACAATGTTTTTTTAACACTAATCCGATCCTTCTAGCCACATTTAGTTTGTTATTGGCAAATGCTTTTAATATGGACAAGTATAAAATTTTGTCATCTGGTAAAAGGTTAACCCTTTATTACACACTCCTGAGTTTTAATGACCCTGACAGAAAAGACTTTTGAAAACATTGTGGGAAAAGGAGAAAATGCTTGATACAAGCATTTTCTCCTTTTCCCATATTGTTTTCAAAATCCTCTTCCTCGGGTTGGTTTAAAGTCGGGATTGTTTGATAAAGAGTTATAGAAAAAGGGAGTGAAAAGTATCATTCAGCTGTAATTTTGCACATAATCATTCTGGCGACAGACCCATCATCCATCTCACAATGGATGAAAACTTTCTGTGCTTCAGTAATCAAATGCACAGTAAATGAATGATTTATGCTCCCAGAAGATGGAATTAATTTTCAAGCTAGCTTTGTTACAGACATGGGGATTTCTGTGACTTCACATTTATCTATTTTGCTTTCTCTGCATGGTGGAAAACGGCAACAATTTATGAAGTATTAATTTGCAGCTATTGATTTTAAAAAATATTCTTGTACAAAGCAGATCTCAGAAACTTATAAAAGGATTTTGAAATTCCAGAAATTCAGCTGATCTAGAACTTGTTGCAACAGAAATATTTACTTTATTTAGTGGCAAAGAGAAAAGGAAATGGTTATTTATAATATAATTTCAGAATATACCAAATGTAAAATTTGTTTTATCATTTTATTCCCTAATATCCTGCAAAGTATATGGGCCCAACATCAGGCTGCATGCACTACATAATTATTTTAATGTTGTTGTCTGCTAAAACATTAAAAAATTGTGAATGAAAGAAAAATTTCAGTTGGACATTTTAGGTACTGGTTTAACCCTTTACCACACAATCCCAACTTTTGACGACCCTGAGAAAGAAGCCTTTTGAAAACATTGTGGGAAAAGGAGAAAATGCTGGTAACCAGTATTTTCTCCTTTTCCCACAATGTTTTCTACTCTTCCCAAAATGAATTTCAATTTTTCAGTCACATTCATTTTGTCGTCTGCAACTGCTTTCAATTTGGACTAGTCTACAATAGTGTTGTTTGGTAAAGGGTTAATCAACTGAAGTGCCAGTGGCAGTAAATCAATGGTGGGCATCCATGCCTGTCAATTAAAACAGCATCAAAATGTCAAAAACTTACTTGTTGTACATAGCTTAGATGATTTGCACATGCTGAAGATGCTTCTGAAACCCTTCTGCACTAAGTATTTGAGTCATTCTCTGGCAAAAGGGGGTTTAATGCATCTCCATGGTGCACTGTACCAAGCAAAGTCATCACATGATTATGGATCTATGTAATTAACCCTTTCCCAAACGACAAATTTTGGACTGGTCCAAATTGAAAGAGTTTGCAGACAACAATTTTAAATTTGATGAAAATGGCAGAAAGTTATCAAAAAGGGGAGAAAACACTGGGAAAAGGAGAAATTGCTTGTTACAAGCAATTTCTCCTTTTCCCATAGTGTTTTCAAAAGACTTGTACTGCAGACACTTGAAAACCAGGGCTTGTTTGGGAAAGGGTTAATTTTGTCTAAAAATCAAATGGATCTGGAGGTAGCTTCATCCTTTGACATGCAAAAAAATTGACTATTAGCAAAAAGTTTCAACCCATGTCAGCCTGCGCGGACTGCGCAGGCTGACATGGGTCAGTACTTTTCGCAAATGCATTAACCCCCTTTTCACAGAGCATGGCTTTCTTTATGATGGGCTTGTAAGTGGTGTTAAAGGTCAGTGACTGTGCAACTTAACCCACTACCAGACGACAAAATTTTAGCCTTGTCCAGATTGAAAGCATTTGCAGACGACAATGTTAGTGTGCCTCATATGGTGCAATGTTTCTTTGATAGGGTAGAAAACATGGTTGGAAAAGGAGAAAATGCTGGTTACCAGCATTTTCTCCTTTTCCCACAATGTTTTCAAAAGGCTTCTTTCCCAGGGGCGTCAAAAGGCGTCATTGTGCGGTAAAGGGTTAACTTTCTACCAAACAACAAAATTCTGTACTCATCTGAAATGAAAGCATTTAGCAGACAACAAATCAAAATTTTAATGTGACTCAAATGATGAAATTGTCTTTGAAAGGGGAGAAAACATTGTGGGTAAAGGAGAAAATGCTGGTTACCAGACTCAAGTGATGAAATTGTCTTTGAAAGGGGAGAAAACATTGTGGGTAAAGGAGAAAATGCTGGTTACCAGCATTTTCTCCTTCTCCCACAATGTTTTCAAAAGCTTTATCCTTCTGGGTTGTTAAACTTGGGATTGTGTGGTAGAGGGTTAAACAAGTCTGGAAAAATGCTATAAAGCCAGCCTTTGGCGAATGTGCGACATTTTGTCGAAACCACATTCACTGAAAACAATCCCTAGCCCTGACCCTTACACTAACCCAGACGAATTACTGCTCAAATCTTCCTCCCAGACAGAGCTTTTCATGAAATAAATCAGCGATTGGCATTTTAAAACATACATGGATTTCGACGAAGCACCTTTTTGACGAAATGTCCTGCAATGCCTTTGGCAAGTTTAATAACATTGTTGTGGACGAGTTTAATGAAATTTAATCTCAAAAGCCAACAAATGTCGGATTCTTTTTATCGCATCATGAAATGTCGCAAATCAGAGGTGTGAATATGCAAAGTCATACATGCGCACACTGTAGCTTCCATGTCGCCCACTGAAAAAGTATAAAATGATGTCACATATATATGACATCACTCAGTGCTTAATTCAAATGTGTGCAGTGTTTCCGTTTGAATAAAATTTACTGAGTCTATGGGACCCAGTGCAACTGCAGAAGTTGAGTCCCATTGCATTCCTTCTTAGTCCCATTTACGCTTGCATAAATTGTCCGTTTATTAAGGCCAAATTTGGTTAATAGATAAAAAGAACAAGCTATTTCAAATGACTTCTTTATGGAACCTTTCACAGATTTAATTTACTGTGCATGCCGGTGACTGTCGCTTGAAATAGTATGAATCTTAAGTCACAATGGAACTTCTTTGAAAGTCCATGCAACCTGTTGTAAAAACCTTATTTCTGCTTAGTTTCATAACAAATCAAACACATTTACACAAATAGAGGAATATAGATAAATTTTCTTGGCATCTAATCTTGGAAGGCAGGATCTTTCAGCCATTTGTCTTGGAAAGATCGCGAATGCTTTTTCTTTTTGGCCCAAGAAGCTATCTTCAGGAAAGAAATGCGAAATGACAGCTGTTTTCCTACAACCAGTTCGCGGGAAAAGACAATATGGACACAACATGAGTAACCAGTGGAAGTCAATGACAGAGAGATATATTTTTATCTTTCTTGGTTATATCTTTGCATACCAAGATCTATTTATAGACACTTTGGAATTCTGATGGTCAGTTTGTACAAGAAAAGTTAGATCTTTGTACCAGTATTTGCATCGTTTTTGTTATTGATGTAGATCTAGTTAAATTATGGTTTTGACTCATTTTAGACTGCATCCAAAGGATGCAATAACCTTTGATATTTTGCGTCTGAGCTGATTTTCATGCGTACATAGATACTTGTACATCCTAAATAGAGATCCTGGTGTGTAAGATAGGAAAATTTGTTAAGGGTACCTTACATTGAAAACAAGGAGAGGCTATGCGATAAATTCCGAAGAAAAGCAGAACTTGGAACTTATTTTGATTGACTCATAATGTACATAATGTAATTGTCTATTCAGTATTCTTAGGGTTAGAGTTTCCATAGGGAATAGACATTCAGGAAAAAATTGTGGGAACAAGAGTTTCCCGTTTCCCTGGTGTGTTCTGGTTGACTGCATCTCTTAGCATTAAGTGCTTCACAATTCAATTTCCAACTGGATGATTGAACAACTTAGTAAAGATAGGGAAAAAAGAGAATTTTGAAATAGATGATTATTCATAATTTATTTCTAAATAGGCTGTTTAGATAATATTTTCCCTTTCATTCATTAGGTGTTTTCTTCGTGTACTTTCTCTCAATGCCTTAACTTAACCCTTTCCCAAACAAACCCTGGTTTTCACGTGTCTGCAGTACAAGTCTTTTGAAAACACTGTGGGAAAAGGAGAAATTGCTCGTAACGAGCAATTTCTCCTTTTCCCACAGTGTTTTCTACCCTTTTTGAGAACTTTCAGCCATTTTCATCAAATTTAAAATTGTTGTCTGCAAACTCTTTCAATTTGGACCAGTCCAAAATTTGTCGTTTGGGAAAGGGTTAAATACCATCTTGTTAACCCTTTACCACATGATCATGACTTTTAACGACCCTGAAAAAGAAAGCTTTTGAAAACATTGTGGGAATAAGAGAAAATGCTGGTTACCAGCATTTTCTCCTTTTCCCACAATGTTTTCTACCCTTCCCAAAACAAATTTCAAATTTTTAGTTGCATTTATTTTGTTGTCTGCATATGATTTCAATGTGGAAGAGTCTAAAATTTTGTCGTTTGGTAAAGGGTTTAGCCATATAAATTATCAGTTATTGTAAAGATTTTGTTAAGCACTTTAACTCTTTACCAAACGACAAAAATTTAAACTTGTCCAAATAGAAAGCATTTGCAGATGACAATTTAAATGTGACTCAAATGATGAAATTTGTCGCTGATAGTATAGAAAACATTGTGGGGAAGGAGAAAATGCTGGTATCCTGCTATGTTTTCAAAAGGCTTCTTCTCAGGGTCATTAAAACTCGGGACTGTGTGGTAAAAGAGTTAAGTTGAGAAAATTTTGTTGCATCATCACCAACACAAATAGAATGAAGTTTCTGTAGAAACATTGGGTGATGACTACTGTAGTTACTTGATAAAACTTGATAAGTTTTCCATATCAACCCAAAACCACACATATCTCGAATTTTAACAACCATGGTTTGTATTGGAGTTTAACGCCATTTTAACAGCTCTGGTCATATCATGACAGTAAGTGACGCATCCATGTGTTTCCTTGCTTTCTCACACCAGTACTGACACAATCTTCTTTCCAAAGCCACTGACTACTTTCCTCACATGTATCAGAGGTGAGAGGCATTTGTCATCTGCAAATACTGTCAATTTGGTTGAGTCCAAAATTTTGTTATTTGTTAAAGTGTTAAATAACATGCAGTGCCTTATTATTCAACAATGTGCGGAGGCTCTGTAGCGCAGCCGGTAGTGTACAGGACTTGAGACCAGGGGGTACTTGAGACCAGGGGGTCAATGGATTGAATGCCCAGCTCGGCAACTTTCTTTCCAAGGATTGATGATAATCATAGCAGCAGGTTTCATACCTCACATACTGTTGATTATTGTTTAATGACGGTTATGCGGGAAAGCAGCCGATGGCTTTGGCAGAATATTGTGCAAAGTACTGGCAATACGAAAGTCCAGGAAGGCATGGATAGGTGCAATGGCTGCCACAGTATAACAGAAATTTTGTTGAAAACAGTGTTATCAGCACCATACTGTCAATCAATCAACAAGTCATTAACCCTTTCCCAAACAACAAATTTTGGACTAGTCCAAATTGAAAGAGTTTGCAGACAACAATTTTAAATTTGATGAAAATGGCAGAAAGGTCTCAAAACGGGTAGAAAACACTGTGGGAAAAGGAGAAATTGCTCGTTACGAGCAATTTCTCCTTTTCCCATAGTGTTTTCAAAAGACTTGTGCTGCAGACACGTGAAAACCAAGGCTTGTTTGGGAAAGGGTTAATTTTGTATAATCTCTTTACCAAATGACAAAAATTTAGACTTTTTCAAATTGAAACATTGCTGAGCTGACAACAAATTTAATGTTGCTCAGTTGCTGGTTACCAACATATTGTCCTTTTCAGAGTATGCTTAAAAAAGCAATCTGTGTCAGGGTCGTTAAATTTTGGGACAGTGTGGTAAAGGGTTATACTTTTATTCGATTTCTGAGCATGTTTTAGTGATGTGCACTCATAATTATCGTCTCGATAAGTCATATTTTTTAATCATTTTATAAAGAAATTTCATTTTGTTAGAAGGGCTCTCAGATGTCCTAGGTCATTACTCATCTCTACTGGAAGCCTTTGAAGACAACACTAAATGAAGCTTGAATGGTGAAATATTATGGAGGGGAATATCCGCCAAAATTCTATGTGTCTAGATGACATTCTTATTTGTGAATATTAGATGTCTATTCGTCTTCTTTCTTACATCTTACATGCATATTGCATCTCATGTGTCATTATTACTAGTGCATACTGTTTGGTGCTAATTGCCTGCATCATTATTATAACTTGATCATATTTACTATTGTGTTTTTGTTGATTATGAATGATTAATTCTTCCTGATTACTTCCTACTGCGTCATTGCATTTGTCTTTTTTCCAAGTGCTTGCTGCATGTTTCTAGTAGCATTTTACTTTCTTCTAAATACATGTTATATTTGTTATACTTCCTTCTCCAGTATTGAAATTTTCCTAATTGCAGACGAGAAGTACAATGGGTGGCAAATATTTCGGTAACAGACAAGTTCTGTAAATTGGACTTATAATAGTACATCTATCAGATGTTTCGGTAACAAGTGTTTAATGCACCGTGATGTTTTTCACACCAAGTAAAGTCTTGGCTCTCATTTGTTCAAGGGTTCTTTTTTCCACACGCTTTCAGACATAATAATGTGGTTATGTTGCTCCTGCCATGCTGTATGTAAAATAATATACCTGAAATCACTATCACATCTTACTTTCGATATTCCAACCATATAGTTGAGGTAATGAATAATACCCAGTCCTAACCTAGTACCCGATGTATCTTCCTTTAAAATGTTTTTATGAATATTTCATTGCGAAAATATTTTTTTCCAAACTTCCAAACCAGCCATTAACCCTAAGAACACCTGTCACTACTTCAGTTGCCTTTGCGGCCAGTGCAGATCAAGATCACAATACGCCAAACACCGAGTCTGAACTTTGATCTTCACATGCTGCTTTTCCAAAAATTCTGAATAGAAAAAACCTTGAAATCGCTAAAATTAAGGTTTTATTTCTACAATGAAAATGGCAGGTTTATTCGAAGCTCTTAGAGTTAAACTTATGGATAATTCAATTGTTTCCAGAAAGATGGCTAATACAGAAAAAAATATTGTGGCAAATGAAGAGAGGAGGTGAGAGAGATAGATAGATAGTGACATATACTCTTTTGACAAATACCTTTTTCAAACAGCATGAGCAGTGTGTAATCTGAACATGCCCTGTCCCCTTAACTTTTATGTGTGCAGTCTGATCTGCGAATTTCTCCTCGTCTATTAATGTTTCAGGGACATAAGAATGAGTTTTAGGGTTTTTGTTTTTAATTTTTCATACAAATTCTAAATAGCCACCTTTAAACCCAGGTTAATCTCTAAGATCTATGGGGATCTTCTTTATCTTGTTGGTAATGGGAGGTATGAAAACAGGCCGTTAAAGAATTCGCATTTATTTATCGGCGCCACCGGTTTCCCATATGGGCGACGGCCCCTGAAGGCTATTAGTTATGTTACAGGGATAGTGCAAGATACACGACGAAACCTATCATAAGTTACGCCTGGTTCTTTAACGTGCTCGGTGTATAGCACCGTCACACGAAACCTCGGTTTAATGTCTCATCTGGAAAACTGTTAGTAATTTTAGATGGTTAGCCGAGAGAATCGAACCCACACCCTCAAGTGTCCCGACACATGACGTTTACTAGTCCTACGCTCTACCACATGAGCTATACAGGCTGTTATAGGCTATTAAAGACACATGTCTATACATGTATATAGTATACAGGACTCCCTTTGCTCTCGCAAAGTTCGTACAGGTGTCAGGGACCTTATATGATTTTTTTATGCAGTGATGTCCGTGTTGTATTGATGAACACACTTTAAAACATGCGGACGACGACTTGTGTGCACCAGACCAGATTCATTTAAAAACATTGTGGAGGCAGGAGAGGAACAAAACAGAACATTTTTTCTAGACAAGCACATAGTCAAAATTACAAGAAGTATGCAACAAAGCATTGTCAAGGCCTCTCTCTCTCTCTCTCTCTCTCTCTCTCTTCATTTGCTACAATGTTTCGCCTGTAATATTTTTATTAATTCGCACTGATTAAGCATAATTTCAACCCTTAGAGCATCGAATAAACCAAACGGCCATTTTCATTTTACAAAAAGAACATCTACTATTAATAATTTCAAGGTTGTCCTTATCCATAATGTATTAGAAAAATAGACGGAGTAATTCTACGATCAGTCTCCATGTTTTGTGTAGTCTGATCTTGATCTGATTGGCTGCAAGGGTGAAAGGTGCTCTAAGGGTAAATGGCTGGTTTGCAAGCCAGCCATTTTGTTCCCAAAAGAAAATATTTTCACAAAGGAAGTGTTAACAAAGACAGTGCCTTTTTGATAAAACATATTTATAAAACTTAAAATTGGCTTAAGCTGGGAGTCTGTTATCTGTAGGACGATTACAATGGGTACAGGTTTAGGATTGTGTATTATTGGAGAGGTCATCAGACCTCTCCAACAGTGGTGAGTTTAAAAGGCAGACTGCCACAGAAATCGCTGTCTAAATCCATTTGTTTTTGCGAAATTGTTCTGATACACAGTCTATTTCGTCATGGTTTTATAAACAAACCGAAATCAAAAAAACTGAAATAGAAAATAAACGTTTTCTTTTATATGACGGATTTCCAAAAAGATTTATTATACTATATTGATAGTAAATGATCTCTCCAGTAATTGCAATTTTTTATTAAACAAATAAATCTAAGCAGAGAAAAAAAAAAAAATTCGTTAAAAAAAAAAAGAGAAAGAACACCGCGGGAAAAGATCACGTGACTTGATACTATCTGGAGAATTCGTACCCTGGAGAACTCGTACCCTTATCTCGAGAGCACGAGTTCTCTGGACAACTCGTACCCCACAAATAGATAGAAATAGGTTGATCAGTATGTTTTCAAGTTCTATTTTTCAAAACTGACTAGATTCTAGCATTTTTCTGTTTTATTAAAAAAAAATCTATGGATTTATAATGATATAGATTTCATGAAATAACACACAGAGCTGCTTCTATTATGCGGGATTGCGAGAATCCTGCGAAAATCAACTTATGAGCGCGAAAGAAAGTCGTGCCTCTTGCCCTACGTACCGCACACCTCAAAAGAGTCCGTGGTCCTTTGGTTTTGGGCGGATTGCGCAGGCTGACACGGTCGATTAAGCATCCTTTTCTCAGAGCATGGCTCATTTATCTACTTTGTGAAATTTTTAACGTTTAGACAAACAACCTCTTCATTTTACATGTCTGCAGCAGACAACTTTTCAAAATATTGTGGAAAGAGGAGAAGCTGTTAGTCACTGCAGTTTCTCCTTTTGTCACAATGGTTTCCATCACATCAAAGCACCATCTTCCACATTAATTATCAAAGTTTAAATTGTCGTCTGCATGCTTTTTCTGTTTGGGACAGTAAAAAAAATTGTTGTTTGTTAAAAGATTGAAAAATGTTACATTTATTTTTAACATGTCTGGTACTAGTTTTATGTATATGCCACCTTTATTTGTTGTTCTCAGCTAAGATTTCTTACCTCTTCAGTGGAATTAGCATATTGTATCAAATTTTAATTGAACGATTTCTCCTTTCCAAAAAGAAAAATTGGCTTATCTGAGCACACATTACAAACATTCATTAGAGGGTTGTTCCTTTTGAAAGTGAGCTAAATTGGATAGTCATCTTCGGTTTTGTGTCCTTTAATTTTGAAAAAAAATATGCATTTCTGAGCATGTTAATAGCATATGGCGTCCAATTCCTAGAATATCATAACAATGTGGAACATGTACTGTTTTGTGCCTTCACACCAGCAAGATTGGAAAAAAAAAAATGTTTTTTCTCATTCATTTAATGCCTAACTTGTTTGTTTACTTCTACCAAAATATATTGAAATCAAAAGCCAATAAACTATTTGAAAACATTGATGCCGACCTCTCCTGGCTTCTTTTTTAAAGAAGCCAACTTGTTGATTAAATCAACTAAGGTTGAAAGGGTGAAAACCGAAAATAAGATGGTGATCAGAATTTATCAATTTCAGGCATTTATAAGCAGCAAGAATGGTACAACATACCAAATATTATTGTGTCAGAAAACGAGCGGCAATTGCAAATAAAAAAAAAAGGTTTGCACAGAAAGCTATGTATTGGGTGTGAGAAACATCAGGGCACTGCCTTGTTACAGAACATCCAATTGATTTATATATAAGTCCAATTTACCGAACTTGTCTGTTACCGAATAATGTATATGAAAGCGCCATCTGGTATCATAATATGACTTGTCGTATTCGTGTAAATGCCATTCTTGTTAGTGCATACTTCGTTCGTCTTAATTCAGCTACCTATCATAGCGTCAATTTAACTCTTTACCAAACGAAAACAATTTAGACTGGTCCAAATTGAAAGCATTTGCAGACGACAATTTAAACGTTGCTCAAATTGTGGAAGTTGTCTTTGATAGGGTAGAAAACATTGTAGGAAAAGGAGAAAATGCTGGTGGTGACCAGCATTTTCTCCTTTCCCACACTGTTTTCAAAAGGCTTCTTTCCCAGGATCGTTAAAAGTCGGGATTGTGTGATAAAGGGTTAATATAACAAAAGCCCATAATTTCTGCCAGAATATGCATAAACAAGAATGTAGCACTTTAATGATAAGCTATACAGACATGGGAAATGGGGAAAAAATCAGGATAAGGAAGTAAGATGGATGAAATCATAATGTCAAAAGGGGCATAAGGAACAGAAGCACACACTACTAAATAACAATTTTATGACATACAAGTGGAAGTAGAAAAATGGAATTAGCATCAAGCAACATGCACTAGTAATAATGAAACATGAAATGTTATATGCATGTAAGATGTAAGAAAGAGGGCAAATAGACATCTAATGTTCATAAATAAGAATGTCATCTAGACACATAGAGTTTTGGCGGATATTCCCCTCCATAAAATATATCCTTAGTTTGGTAGAAAATGTTGTGGGAAAAGGAGAAAATGCTGGTGACCAGCATTTTCTACTTTTTTTAACTATGTTTTCAAAGGCTTTTTTCCTCAGGGTCATTAAATCATTGGACTGTATGGTAAGAAGTCTGTTTCTTGTCATCAGGCTTCCAAACAGCCTGAATAGCTCAGGTGGTAGAGCATGGGACTTGTGAAGCTGGGGCCACTTGAGGGTGTAGGTTTGATTCCCATGGCTGCCACCCAAAATTAGTGGTAGTCTTCCAGATGGTATGATAAACCTAGGTCCCTTGTCGCGGTACTATAGCCTGAACGTGTTAAAAAACCAGACATAACTTGAGGTGGGTTTTGTCCAGTATCATGCACTATCCTACATAACATAATTAACAGCCCATATGGGCAGCCTGTGATTACAATATATAAACGGAAACCAAACATCAATCAAGCTGGCCATTAGCCTAACACTAATAATATGATGACTAAAAAATACTTATTATAAGTTACACAGATTTCTTTTGCAGCTCTGAGAAACTGCCATAGGTGTTTACAGAAGAAGCAGCTGCAGACAAAGGTATTATCAATACTGGGAACTGGAGAAATTTCTCATAACACACTAGTGCTCCTCTTCTCAGTGTGTTTTTACAACTGAACTGCCGTGGCTGAAATTTTGTGATATTCTTTGAATTGGTTTCGTAAAACAATACAATAATAGCAGATCGGAATTGAGGAGGTTTAAATTGTTTTGTGTGGGAGAGGTTGTAGATTTTTATATACCAGCTAACCTGCTAAGTTTGACATGAACCATACTTTTTTGACTGCATAAACATTAATTTTCAATCAAAATGTAATAAAATATCAATAAGACTTGTCATGCAATCATATGTTAATTGTCTGTCATGGTATCAAACTGTACTAACCAGTAACCTCATGAAACAAATTTTCCTCATCTTTGAAAACACACAGTCAAACCTGTATTAGGCAAGCGCCTGAGGGACTCTCGAAATGTGTTTGCTTTAGACAGGTGCTTGCTTAATACAGGAACATTTCAACAAATTTGCCCAGTCTTTGAACACAATATATGCTTGCTTCAGACAGGTTGCTTGCTAAATAGAGCTTGCCACAAAGGCAGGTTTTACCCTGCTTATAAAGTTTGGATAATTGATAGGAATAAAGAGCAAATACAGTAAAATTTTGGTAGTTTGTAGTGTAGCGCAAGGGACCAGAGTATTTTATTCAAACTAAACATAGCACAAACCAAAAAGTGTGACTGTGTTTGGGTATTTCCGGTGTCGTATATATAGGGAAACAGACAATCAGATTTACGCAGCATGTCTTGCAGCACCCTGACCTAGTACTGAGTATACATGTATATCTCCTTTTCCTTCAACTTGAGGGCTTGATCTGATGTTAATGTATTTTTGTGATTGTTTCTCTGCTCACCTAGCGAAGACACATTTAGAAAAAAACATCAGAGCAAGCTTCCGAATCGGGGGTAATCTCACGTGACCATCCGAAACAAGAAAGTTTACTTATCTTTTTTTTTCATCTATCTATAAATACATGTTTATCATAATAATCACATGAAACAAATTTATCCACTGTTTTTGCTTTTGTTGAATTCTGTCAGAGTAATTTCCCCTTCTGGAGATCAGATCACTCAGAGGACTTCAGACCGGGTCACTAACCAGTATCTGAAGACTGCAAAACACCTAATGGTGTTTTGCAGTGGTATATTTTTGGTAGTTTAGGCAATTAAAAGGTAATATCCTGTCCCCATGTCCCTAATCACCAGATAACCCTAACCAAATGAAACCCCTCCACCTGCATGGTTTGCTTTTTTTCTGAATTTTCTGGGGCTATGCGATGATTTTCTGATGGAAAAGGAAGAGGTAGTATAACTTGATAACTTCTTTACCCAATACCCCAGTATAACAAGTAACCCTATCCTTTCAACTCCCCTCTCCCTTTCGATATGTATTTTGCTATAATTTGGGTGCTTTCCAACTTTTTGTGGCATTTTCCTGTGTTTTCCAGTCATTAGGTGTTTTCCGGTCTTTCTGGTAACCACTTCAGACCATTACCCATTTATGCCTTGTTGGATGTTTTATGCAATTTCGGAATTATTAATTGTCGTTTTGATCGATTAATTGATGTGACAGACCAAATAAAGGCTTTAATTAGATTCGCTCGTAGTTAACGGCTGAATGATTCCAGTCGACATTGTCAGTCAACTGGTGTGAAAATCAAGGTTGGTCCAGGGTTTTTACATGTTGGCAAGTTTGCAAGTGGATTAATTATATACAATTAAAGGTAAGAGTTTGTGTTCAAAAACTACTTTTTGGGCATAAAATTCACTACGAACTACGGACGACCATCGTTCAAAGTATTCTGAGGAATTTATCAGTGATAAAGACATACATCAGGACCCGAGATAGCAAACAAACTAATACAGGCGAACTAACAAAATTCTTCTGCACATGAGAAATGACTTTGAAATCTTTATGTAACAAGCATATATTGTTTGTCACAATTATGTTATTAAGTGCCAGTTATCACAGCACAGATAGCATGGATCAAGATCAGATTGCAAAGAATGATAATTATCCATAATTTGGACAAAAAAGCCTTCAGTTTGGGGAACGAAGTGGAGTATATCCATGTCCTTTATACTGATTACATTGACATCCTGATTAAATTGACATCCTTTGTGCAGTTCTATTGCATCCTTCATGGTTAAAAGCACTTTTTATTGTTACAGGAATACCATTATGAATATTGTTTGACAGCCTCAGGATGTTTAACTCTTTACCAAGTGACAAAATTTAGACAGGTCCAAATTGAAAGCATATGCAGACGACAATTTAAATGTGGCTCAAATGATAGCATTGGTTTTTGATTGGGTAGAAAACATAGTGGGAAAAGGAGAAAATGCTGGTTACCAGCATTTTCTCCTTTTCCCACTATGTTTTCAAAAGCCTTCTTTGTTAGGGTTGTTAAAACTCAGGACTGTGTGGAAAAGAGTTAATGAATTTCATGTTCTATTATTTGTGTACTCATTTACCTCAGTTACCTCTCTAGCACACCACAAAATTTCTGGGCTTCTGCATATTGCAAGCATTTGCAGAATAACAGTGTAAATATGGCTTAACTCATCAAACTCTTTAGCAAACAACAAAATTTTAGAAAAGTCTGAATTAAAAGCATTTGCAGACAGCAAATATAAATGTGAATGAAAAATTGGAAGTTGTTTTAGGGAAGGGCAGGAAAAAGAGAAAATGGTTACCAGCATTTTCTCCTTTTCTTACTATGTTTTCAAAAGGCTTCTTTGTCAAGGTCGTTAAAAGTCGGGATTGTGTGGTAAAGGGTTAACAAAATACATCTGGATAATTGATTGTCAAAAAACATTTCAAAGCACTGAGAGTACAAAAAGAATAATGCTCATGTATCTTAACCCTTTAGCTGCTAATTGCGACTCATTGACCTTTTGCGGACAGTGTAGATCAAGATCAGACTGCAAAGAACATGCAGTCTGATCTTGGATCTACACTTTCCGATATGGAGATATCTTTCCGCCAAAAATATTTTTATTTATTTAAATATTTTTTTAAATATTTCAAAAATACATTTGAAATGGAATTATTTGGGTTTTTACTGTAGGCTTGAAAATTGCATTTCTTTTATTCAGCAGTATAAGTAGTAAAGGGTTAACACACAATCCCAGTTTTAATGACCATGACAAAGAAGCCTTTTGAAAACATTATAAGAAAAGGAGAAAATGCTGGTAACTAGTAATTGTCTCCGTTTCCTACAATGTTTCCAAGTCTTTGTTCCTCAGCTAGGATGCGATTGTTTTCTAATGAGTTAATCCATTATTGCATAGGCTAGTAGAAGCCTTTTTGTAGGGTGTTTTAGGCCATTCCATTCAACCCTTTACCACACAAGCCCAATTTTAAACAGCCCTCAGGAAGAAGCCTTTTGAAAACATTGTGGGAAAAGGAGAATATGCTGGTAACCAGACTGCACAGAATATGCAGTCTGATCTTGGATCTACACTGTCCAACAAGGAGATATTTTGCCCCCCAAAAAGTAACTTTGCAGTAGCCAAACTTGGGTTTTTACTATTGGTTTGGAAGTTTCTTTTCTGATATTTGGCAGGTTAACCCTTTGCCAGACAGCAAAATTCTAGCCTTGTCCAAATTGAAAGCATTTGCAGACGACAATTTCAATGTGGCTCAAATGGTGCAACTTTTCTTAGAAAGGGGAGAAAATATTGTGGGAAAAGGAGGAAATGCTGGTTACCACCATTTTCTCCTTTTCCCACAATGTTTTGAAAAGGCTTCTTTCCCAGGGGCATCAAAAGGCGGCATTGTACAGTAAAGGGTTAAGGATTTCAAGGGATGGTACAGAGATTGTAAGAAATTGCAGATATTCAACTGACAACTATTGAATTTCGCACATGCAACTAATTACAGGAAAGATTTTTCAGATCTGCCAGTGCTGTGATTTAGAGTAAAAGAGATTTAAGTTTGCTCACTTGAGTCCTTTACCACAAAATGCTGTTTTAACAACCTTGAAAAAGAAAGCCTTTGAAAACATTGTGGGAAAAGGAGAAAATACTGGTAACAAGCATTTTCTTCTTTTTCCCCACAATATTTTCTTCCCTAACAAAGATAATTTAATTATTTGAGCTACCTATAATTTGTTGTCTGCAGACGCTTTCAATCTGGGCAAATCTGAAATTTTGTTGTTTGGTAAAGGATTTAAGAGAAATAAGGCATTGATTATCTCCCTGCCATAGCTGATTTATGAGTGAAATTAAATGGAAAGTTCAGAACCTGAGCAGGAGTAAACATTTTGTGTTCTTCTGGATTGTAGTATGATTCCACGATTGTAGTGCTGAATGCTGAATAGAATTACATGGTTGAAATGTCAGACCGAGGTTTTTGTTGCTGGTCATTTGTGGACATCCATTAACTCTAAACGAAACGACTATATCTTAGACTGGTTCAAATTAAACGCATTTGCAGACTACAATTTAAATGTGGCTCAAATGATGGAATTTGTCTTTGATAGGATAGAAAACATTGTGGGAAAAGGAGAAAATGCTGGTTACCAGCATTTTCTCCTTTTTCTATAATGCTTTCAAAGGGCTTTTTCCTCAGGGTCGTTAAAACTTGGGATTGTGTGGTAAAGAGTTAACTCTTTACCAGACAACAATATTTTAGACTGGTTCAAATTCAAAGCATTTGCAATCGACAAATTAAATGTGGCAGAAATGATGAAATTTGTATTTGACAAGGTAAAAGGGGAAAATGCTGGTTACCAGCATTTTCTCCTTCTCCCACAATGTTTTCAAAAGCCTTCTTTTTTAGGGTCATGTGCAGTATAAAGGGTTGACTCTTTACTAAAGTACAAAAATGTAGACTTGTCCAGATAGCACTTGCAGACGACAATTAAAACTTAGCTCAAATGATGGAATTTGGTGTTGATAGGGTAGAAAACATCGTGGGAAAAGGAGAAAATTTTGGTTACCAGCATTTTCTCCTTTCCCCACAATGTTTTCAAAAGGCTTCTTTGTCAGGGACGTTAAAACTTGTGATTGTGTGGTAAAGAATGAAATAAGTCAAATAATAATTCAAATGCTAAATAGATGATTTCAAAATTTGTAGTTTGGAAAATGGCAAAAACATAAAATAATGGACAGTGTAATTTCAAAATGAAACTACAATTTTTTTCCACTTTTATCTTAATCTGAACTCTTCTTAAAAGTGAATTCAGTCCTTTACTACACAATCTCGACTTGTAACAACGCCGAGAAAAAAGCCTTTTGAAAAACATTGTGGGAAAAGGAGAAATTACTGGTAACAAGCATTTTCTCCTTTTCCCACAATGTTTTCTGCACTATTAACGACAGGAATTATCATTTTGTCATCTGCAATTGTTTTTAATTTGGACCAGTCTGAAATTTTGTGGTTTGATGAAAGAGTTGAAAAAAAATGTGTTTAACCCTTTACCACACAATCCCGACTTTTAACGGCTCTGAGGAAGAAGCCTTTTGAAAACATTGTGGGGAAAGGAGAAAATGCTGGTTCCCTCAGTGTTTTCTACTCTTCCCAAAACAAATTTTAATTTTTGAGTCACATTTATTTTATCATCTGCAAAATCTTTCAATTTGTTTGGACAAGTCTAAAATTTTGTTGTTTGGTAAAGAGTTAACCCTTTCCCAAACGACAAATTCTGGACTGGTCAAAATTGAAAGAGTTTGCAGACGACAATTTCAAATTTGATGAAAATGGCAGAAAATTATCAAAAAGGGTAGAAGACACTGTGGGAAAAGGAGAAATTGCTCGTTATGAGCAATTTCTCCTTTTCCCACAGTGTTTTCAAAAGACTTGTACTGCAGACACGTGAAAACCAGGGCTTGTTTGGGAAAGAGTTAAAGGATTAAAAATGCACTCTTGAAGAAGGCTTCTTATTGTCCAAAGAATAGGAATAGGCTGTGTGGTACTTTTCTACTGATCTTGCTTTGAAACAGTCAATGAAATGACAAAAATAATGGGAAAATTATTTCTAGATTTATTTTTGCATGTTACAATGGCGACTATTGTACTGAATTGTGTGTCAGTATGAACTAATTGCTCTCTTGCAGTGTTGACATTTGACTTTTATTTTCCAACAGAAGTTGTTATAGACATAGTGCCACCAGAAGGAGAATGTCTTCAGCATCATAGCAGATTACTTTTGAATTTCTACATATTAATGAGAAATTGGTCATAACAAGTCAATAAGAGTTAGAAACAAACTATTACAGGTAGATATGAGAGTTAATGAATAGTTTCAGACTATGATTTTGTATGTAGCAGTATATATATTTAAAAATATGGAGGCAGTGAAATTCGAAATAAATATTTTTTCTGTATTTTTGTTTTTCAGGTGTTCGGAATTGAAACGCATCAAATAACGGTAAGATGATGAACAGATACAGCATGAAGATTGTGACAAAGTTGACATATTTAATTACAGTGATCAGTGTTACATTGTTTAGTTTTGTTTGGACGCAAGAACCTATAGCATGGACGTTCAACATTCCAGGAGTGTCGTTTGTGTCATTCTCACCCGTCTATTCCAGTTCACAAAATCAACGTATTTCTTTACGGTTTCGAACTCGAAATCCAAATGGGTTGATATTCTGTCATTATTTAAAGGACCTGGATATACGGGAACTGGAAAGGATTAATTATAGACTGTGTGGTGAACTACAGCAAGGAATATTTGTTTTGAATTATAGATTGATGCAGTTTCAAGAAGATGGATTAACTGTTGGTAAAGGTAAGTAATTTTTCTTTTAACCCTTTCCAGAACGACAAATTTTGGACTGGTCCAAATTGAAAGAGTTTGCAGACGACAGTTTTAAATTTGATGAAAATGGCAGAAAGTCCCCAAAAAGGGGAGAAAACACTGTGGGAAAACGAGAAATTGCTCATTACGAGCAATTTCTCGTTTTCTCACAGTGTTTTTAAAAGACTTGTACTGCAGACACGTGAAAACCAGGGCTTGTTTTGGAAAGGGTTAACCCTTAAGCTGCTAGACACGACTTACTGACCTTTTGCGGACAACGTAAATCAAGATCAGACTGTACAGAATGTGCAGTCTGACAGTTAATCTACACAGTCTGATAAGGAGATATTGTTCTCCAAAAGATAAATTTGAAATATCATCATTCAGGTTTTTACTATTTCCTTCAAAGTTTTATTTAACTTATTTGGCAGGATAAGGGTTAACTTTGAATCTCTTCTGGATTGAAAACATGTGAGTGTCGAAGTATCACAACAGGCCTGGTGAACAAATGACAAATGTTAACTAGTTAACAAAATACATCTGGATAATTTATTGTCAAAAAACATTTCAAAGCACTGAGAGTACAAAAAGAATAATGCTCATGTATCTTAACTCTTTACCACACAGTCCGGACTTTTAACGACCCTAACAGAGCAGCCCTCTGAAAACATTGTTGGAAAAGGAGAAGATGCTGGTAAACAGCATTTTCTCCTTTTCCAACAATGTTTTCTACCCTATCAATGACAGAAATCATCATTAGAGCAACATATAATTTGTCGTCTGCAAATGCTTTGAATTTGGACCAGTCTAAAATTTTGTCGTTTGGTAAAGAGTTAACAAATGGCATCTCAGGTTTACCTCTTCGTAGAGGACTACCTGCTGTATAGGCTTATAATTATCCCCCGCCGAAAGGCGGCGGGGGATATGGTAATAGTCTCCGTCCGTCCTTCCGTCCTTCCGTCCCACATTTTTGTCCGGAGCATATCTCCAAAAGTATTTGAGATATCATCTTCAAACTTCACAAGTGGATAGATCTCATTAAGGAGGTGTGCAGTGCACAAGAACCATAACTCTATCTTCAGTATTTTTGGAGTTATTGCCCTTTGTACACTTTTTTTCTGGAATTTTTGTCCGGAGCATATCTCCAAAAGTATAAAAGCTAGGAACTTGAAACTTCACACACATATAGAACTCATTGAGGAGAAGTGCAGTGCACAAGAACCATAACTTTATCTTCAGTATTTTTGGAGTTATTGCCCTTTGTACATTTTTACTTTGGATTTTTGTCCGGAGCATATCTCCAAAAGTATAAAAGCTAGGAACTTGAAACTTCACACATATATAATACTCATTGAGGAGAAGTGCAGTGCACAAGAACCATAACTCTGTCTTCAGTATTTTTGGAGTTATTGCCCTTTGTAAATTTTAACTTTGGATTTTTGTCTGGAGCATATCTCCAAAGGTATAAAAGCTAGGAACTTGAAACTTCACACACATATAGAACTAATTGAGGAGAAGTGCAGTGCACAACAACCATAACTCTGTCTTAAGTATTTTTGGAGTTATTGCCCTTTGTAAATTTTTACTTTGGATTTTTGTCCAGAGCATATCTCCAAAAGTATTAAAGCTAGGAACTTGAAACTTCACACATATATAGAACTCATTGAGGAGAAGTGCAGTGCACAAGAACCATAACTCTATCTTCAGTATTTTTGGGATTATTGCCCTTTGTAAATTTTTACTTTGGATTTTTGTCCGGAGCATATCTCCAAAAGTATAAAAGCTAGGAACTTGAAACTTAACACACATATAGAACTCATTAAGGAGAAGTGCAGTGCACAACAACCATAACTCTATCTTCAGTATTTTTGGAGTTATTGCCCTTTGTCAATTTTTACTTTGGATTTTTGTCCGGAGCATATCTCCAAAAGTATAAAAGCTAGGAACTTGAAACTTCACACATATATAGAACTCATTGAGGAGAAGTGCAGTGCTTAAGAACCATAACTCTATCTTCAGTATTTTTGGAGTTATTGCCCTTTGTAAATTTTTACTTAGGATTTTTGTCCGGAGCATATCTCCAAAAGTATAAAAGCTAGGAACTTGAAACTTCACACACATATAGAACTAATTTAGGAGAAGTGCAGTGCACAAGAACCATAACTCTATCTTCAGTATTTTTGGAGTTATTGCCCTTTGTAAATTTTTACTTTGGATTTTTGTTCGCACATTTCTATTTAGATTCACAGGCTTTTTTTGACTGATTACCCTTTGATGAATTTATCCTGTGCTGGAACAAGTGCTAGTTTATTTTTCATACTTATTATCCCCCTGGTGGTGGGGGGGGGGATATGGTAATAGTCTCTGTCAGTCCCTCCTTCCGTCCCCAATTTTTATCCGGAAGATAACTTAACCAGTATTTCAGATACCAACTTCAAACTTCGTAAGTGGATAGATCTCGTTAAGGAGGAGTGCAGTGTACATGAATGACAACTCTGTCCTTCAAATTTTTGGAGTTATTGCCCTTCGTTATTTTTCAGGCTTAATTTTTTTTCTCTAGCACATAACTTGAAAATTGTTTCACATATCGACTTGAAAATTTGTATGTGTCTAGATTTCAATAAGGAGAAGTGCAGTGCAGAAGAATAATAACTCTAATTAACTTTCATAATTTTTGAGTTATTACCCCTTCTTATTTTTCAGGCTTAACTTTTGTCTAGAACATAATTGAAAAACTATTTCAGATATGAACATGTAACTTAATCGGTGGATGGATCTTACTGTGAGGAGTGCAGTGTACAAGAACGATAACTCTGGCAATATGATTTTTGAATTATTGCCCTTTGTTATTTTTCAGGCTCAATTTTTGTCCAGGACATAACTCAAAATTTATTTCAGTTAATGACATGTTTCTTCATACGTGGATAGATTTTATTGTGGGGGACTGCATTGTACAAGAATGATAACTCTGCTTTTTATGATTTTTGAGTTATTATGTAATGAAATCCTGTGCCATGGAACAAGGGAGCTTAATGTATAATTTTATCATGGACCAATAACAAAAAGGCCACATGTACATGCAAAACACAATACCTCTTATACGTTTGTATCAAAAAAGGTCTTTTTCGGCGGGGGATATCATTTCAACGAAATTGCTTGTTAATCATTAATATCACATTGCATTACAAAAGGTTCTGAGCTCATTAGAAGATTGGGTTGAAAAAGTGGACCATGATACCTAATGCTTCTTTAGGCACATACTAGACACTGGAGCAAGAAACCACAAACCTATCTACATTCATTGAATAACCAGTACTATAGTTAAAGCACAGGAGAATCCGTGTGTAGAAGTCCAAAGCCCTCTACCAACCATTACTGTGGTATTTGTCTCATGGGAAGAACCTTTTTGACAAAAATTATGGGAAAGGGAGAAAATGCTGCCAACTAGCATTTTTACTCTTTTTTTTTTTTTCCTGATTTTTAGCTCACCTCAAGCTTGTAATGTTCAAGGTGAGCTGTTGTGATCGTGCTTTCTCCATCTTTGGTTATCAAATTTTCTCTTGTGTATGCTTTAGAGGCCACATTTTCTGTCAGATACTCATGAAACTTGGTCAGAATGTTTGTCCAGATGATATCTCAGTTTAGTTAAAATATGGGTCATGTTAGGACAAAAAAAGTAGTTCACTTGAACAAATCTTAGAAAAACCTTGTGAACACCTTAGAGGCCACATTATCAGTCTAATACTCATGAAAACTGGTCAAAATGTATGTCTTGATCACATGTCTGAAGAATATAAAATTGTATCCTGCCGATACAAAGGTAGGTCACTGGGACAAATCTGTAAACCCTTGTGTATACCCTACAGGTTCAGGTGAGCAATTAAGGGCCATCATGAGGTTCTTGTTTACTTTCATACACATTTAATTCCACCATTCAGCCATGTTTAAATTGTCTGCAAATGCCTTTGATATGGAGGAATAAAAAATTTTGTCATGTGGTAAATAGAATTGTTCTGATGACTTCTTGTCTAGTCTCACAGCATCAGTCATCAAAATCATTTTTTTTTGTACAGAGAAAGCTAGGACATGTATATTTTTTAGCTCCACTGGCCGAAGGCCAGCGGGCTTATGTCATGGCCCGGTGTCCGTCGTGCGTCCGTCCGTCCGTCCGTCCGTCCGTGCGTTAACTTTTATTTCAAACATCTTCTTCTCTGAAACTACCCATCCGATTTTCACGAAACTTCACAGAAGTGATCCTGACATGGTCCTCTTCAGAATTTCTTGAAAGAATTTGATTCCTTCAAAAACTCTGGTTGCCATGGCAACAAAACTGAAAAATATTGGAAATCTTTAAAAATCTTCTTGTCTGAAACCATAAGGCATAGGGCTACCAAATTTGGCATGTAGCTTTATGTAGTAGACCTCTATCAAGTTTCTTCAAATTATAGCCCTGGGGTCAAAATTGGCTCTGCCCCAGGGGTCACAAGTTTTACATAGGCTTATATAGAGAAAACTTTAAAAATCTTCTTGTCTGAAACCATAAGGCATAGGGCTACCAAATTTGGCATGTAGCTTTATGTAGTAGACCTCTATCAAGTTTCTTCAAATTATAGCCCTGGGGTCAAAATTGGCTCTTCCCCAGGGGTCACAAGTTTTACATAGGCTTATATAGAGAAAACTTTAAAAATCTTCTTGTCTGAAACCATAAGGCATAGGGCTACCAAATTTGGCATGTAGCTTTATGTAGTAGACCTCTATCATGTTTCTTGAAATTATAGCCCTGGGGTCAAAATTGGCTCTTCCCCAGGGGTCACAAGTTTTATACATAGGCTTATATAGAGAAAACTTTAAATATCTTCTTGTCTGAAACCATAAGGCCTAGAGCTACCAAATTTGGCATTTAGCTTGATCTAGTTGGAGTCTACCAAAAGTGTCCAAAGTATAGTCCTGGGGTCAGTTTGGCCTCATACTTGGAGGGGGGGGTTCACAAGATTTACATAGGCTTACATAGGGAAAACTTTTAAATCTTGGTGTACACAGCCATAAGGCTTAGGCTACCAAATTTTGCATATAATTATAGCATTATTTAGTGGACAGTTACAAAGAGGGCCCAAGTTACAGCTCTAGGATCAAGTTTGGCCCTGCACCAGGGATCACAAGTTTTACATGGGTTTATGGAGTGAAAAGTTCAGAAACCATCTTGTTACCAGCCATAAGGCCAAGAACTCCCACATTTGGCATGTTATTCTTCTAATACAATATTCCCCATTTAGTCAGACTGTAGCCATGAGGTCAAAGTTTTATAAGGGCTTATATAGTGAAGACTTTTCTTCGTGGTTTATATTTATAAGCCAGTGGAGCGATACAGGGCCATCATGGCCCTCTTGTTGAAGGTTATGCAGAGCTTGTAGGGTCCCTTAACTCTTTACCAAATGACAAAATTTTAGACTAGTCCAAATTCAAAGCTTTTGCAGATGACAAAATAAACATGTCTCAAAAATTAATTTTTGCTTTGGGAAGGGTAGAAAACATGGTTGGAAAAGGAGAAAATGCTGGTTACCAGCATTTTCTCATTTTTCCACGATGCATTCAAAATTTGTCCTCCTTGTGGTCGTTTAAACTGGATTGTGTAGTAAAGGGTTAAAGAGAAGATATTTCAGCTCTTTACCAGACAACAAAATTCTAGGCTGTTCTATATTGAATACATTTGCAGAGGACAGTTTGTCTCAAATAGTGGAATTTGTCTTTGAATGGCTTGAAAACACAGTGGGAAATACAACAAAATGCTGGTTACCATAATTTTTTTTGTTTCCTAATAATGTTTGCTAGGGTACTCTTCGTCCCCAGGATCATATAAACACAGGATCTTTTGGAAAAGAGCTACGGCCCAAATAATGGCAAAGACGATACCTCATCAGTCTCTCTTTATATGCAAGCCATGAAAATACCACAAAATAGCATAATTTCTTGGAAATGCCACAAAACCATGAAAATTAGCACTCTGCTCAAATGACAGTACTGGTGCCATCATCATTTGCTTTTCCCATTATTTTGGAAAGAATGTCTCCCTTGCTATGGATAACTCTTTGCCAAATGACAAAATTTTAGACCGGTCCAATTTGACAGCATTTGCAGATGACAGAACTAAATGTTGCACAAATTAGAAAATTTTACTTTCAAATTAGTAGAAAACAATTGGAAAAGGAGAAAATGCTGTTTTCAAAAGTCCTTTTCTTTGGGGGTTGTTAAAACTAGAGATTGTGTGGTAAAGGGATAAACAATCAGTTATTGTTTCCCCTATAATACTCTTCTACAGTTTATGATTTCTGGTTTGCCCAGCTATTTTTGAAGAAACCTTGTCTTAGCCATGTTGTTGCCTGCCTTCTTGTCAGTGTTGTGCAAAAACTTCAACATTTATCATATCTCTGTCATTACCAAAGATATTTACCTGGTACTTCAAACTCCGACTCAGCATGCCCACTGGGTTTTCAATTTGGGGGTACATGCACCCTCCAGGTTTTGAATTGGGGGTACACTGTACCCCCTAGGTTTTGAATTGGGGGTACAAAGAAAAGTTGGGGGGGTAACATGTTAACTTTGGGCTTTTTCAGTTTTATTAGCTCACCTGAGCACAATGTGCTCAAGGGGAGCTTTTAGGGTCACCCAGTGTCCGTCGGTCGTCTTGCGTCGTCAACAATTCTTTAAACATCAACTCCTCCTAAACCGCTGGGCCAATTTGGACCAAACTTGGCTGGAATGTTCCTTGGGAGGTCCTCTTTAAAAATTGTTCGCAGAATTTGATTCCGTCAAAAACTCTGGTTGCCATGGCAACAAAATGGAATTTTTTAGGAAATTCTTTAAAAATTTTCTTCTCTGAAACCGCTGGCCAGATTTTAAAATAATTTCTCAGAGATGTTCCTTGGGTGACCCTTTTCAAAAATTGTTCGCGAAATTTTGATCCGTCAAGAAACATGGCTCTGGTGAATGGGGGCTTCTTGCACTATACAGAAATGAAGGAATTCTTAAAAATTCTTCTTCTCTGAAACCGCTGGCCAGATTTTAAAATAATTTCACAGAGGTGTTCCTTGGGTGACCCTTTTTAAAATTTGTTCGCGAAATTTTGATCCATCAAGAAACATGGCTCTGGTGAATGGGGGCTTCTTGCACTATACAGAAATGAAGAAATTCTTAAAAAATCTTCTTCTCTGAAACCGCTGGCCAGATTTTAGAATAATTTCACAGAGATGTTCCTTGGGTGACCCTTTTCAAAAATTGTTCGCGAAATTTTGATCCGTCAAGAAACATGGCTCTGGTGAATGGGGGCTACTTGCACTATACAGAAATGAAGAAATTCTTAAAAATTCTTCTTCTCTGAAACCGCTGGTCAGATTTTGAAATAATTTCACGGGGATGTTCTTTGGTTGACCCTTTTCAAAAATTGTTCGTGATATTTTGATCCGTCAAGAAACATGGCTCTGGTGAATGGGGGCTACTTGCGCTATAGGGAAATGAAGAAATTCTTAAAAATTCTTCTTCTCTGAAACCGCTGGCCACATTTTAAAATAATTTCACAGAGATGTTCCTTGGGTGACCCTTTTCAAAATTTGTTTGCGAAATTTTGATCCGTCAAGAAACATGGCTCTGGTGAATGGGGGCTACTTGCACTATACAGAAATGAAGAAATTATGAAGATTCCTCTTCTCTGAAAACACTGATCAGATTTTGAAATAATTTCTCAGGGATGTTCTTTTGGCGACCCTTTTAAAAAATTGTTCATGAAATTTTGATATGTCAAGAAACATGGCTCTGGTGAATGGGGGCTACTTGCACTATACAGAAATGAAGGAATTCTTGAAAATTCTTCTTCTCTGAAACGGCTGTTCAGATTTTAAAATAATTTCACAGAGATATTCCTTGGGTGACCCTTTTCAAGAATTGTTCGTGAAATTTTGATCCGTCTAGAAACATGGCTCTGGTGAATGGGGGCTATTTGCACTATATGGAAATGAAGGAATTCTTGAAAATTCTTCTTCTCTGAAACCGCTGGTCAGATTTCAGAATAATTTCACAGCAATGTTCCTTGAATGACCCTTTTCAAAATTTGTTCGCGAATTGTGTGTAAAATTTTGATTCATAAAAAAACATGGCTGTAATGGGCGGATCTTATTTTCACTATGGATGCTAGAAGAAATCCGTTGAAAATCTTTTCTGAAAATACTGGAGTAATTTCAATCAAATTTGGGTGGATTGATTTCTGGGTGGCCCTCTTGAAAAATTAGTAGACTCTAGTGAAATTTTGATTTTGTGAAAAAACATGGCACAACTGGGCATGATGTATTTCCACTATGTGTTCACATTATGTTGTACAACACCAGTGAATATGCTTTATATCAAATTAATCAGTTTCTGTTTCAATTTAGAAAAAATTCTTTAAGAATTTTCTTCTTTGAAACAAAATCCAACCAAACTTGACTGGATTGATCCCTGGCCATTTTTGGGGGACTTCTTTTGTCCCTGCAAACTCGAAGAAGTTCTTTAACCCATTACCACACAATCCCGACTTAACGACCCTGAAAGAAAAGCCTATTGAAAACATCGAGGGAAAAGGAGAAAATGCTAGTAACCAGCATTTTCTCCTTTTCCCACAATGTTTCTATCCAAACTAAAAACAAATTTCAATTTTTGAGTTACCTTTATCTTGTCGTCTGAAAGTGCTTTCAATTTGGACCAATCTAAAATTTTGTCGTTTGGTTAAAGAGTTAAAAGTCTTTTTCTCACAAACCGTTGAGCTGATTTTGAAATAATGGAATTCACTGGAATACTATTTTTTTCTCATCAGCAAAGATGGGTAGGGGGGCTTATTATACCCCAGTAAAACAAATATTTTCAGGGCTATACTGGGATGAGCCTGTTTGTCCATTTGTCTGTCTGTGTGTACATGTGCTTGTCTGTGTACAAATAATTGCCTGTTTCTTTCAAACTGCTGGTGGGGGTATTAAGTCACTTTCAGAGACAGTTTTAATTTCCATTATTTTGATATAAATCATGATTGTTTATTTCCTGTCAGATGTGGTGAAATGTCTCAGAGGAAAATAGATCCAATGAATGCAACAAGTTGTTCCTGTCTGATCTTCAATTGGCCAAGATTTTTGTGTACCATTTGTGCACATTCACGAATTAAAGTTTTAACCCATATTTGCTCTTCAGAAAGTAATTTTCAGAAGAAGATTATGTATTTTGAAAGTAAGGGCTATTGCAGGCGTCAGCCAGTACCAGGTAAGTGCCTGGTGAAACTTGCAAATTTCCATGAAAAGCTGTATTGTTAATGTAAATGGTCTCTACATATTCCAAGGGATGATAGAAATTGTTTCTGTTGGAATATATTCACTTTACTTTCACCAGTTATGAATAGGGTCTCTTTCTTGGTTTTAACCGCCTAGTTGAAAGGTGGAATTGTTTGAAAAAAGTTGAAAAATGTACTGGCATTATAATAGAAGTGGTATTGTATTCTGCTATCAGGTTTGCAGAATTTCATTTATCAGAAGGAAAAAGTAAAACTTATTCAGGTGAGCGCTTCAGGGCCATTTTGGCCCTCTTGTTAATGAATTTTAACACCGTAGCTTCTTTACCATAACGAATGAGATCTTAATTAAATTATTAAATTGTGCATTTGGTTATTATATGGATGCATCATATGTCTCCAGGGCATGCACATACTTAGATACAATCGCAACTGCGGTCAGGGTTTAAAAGCCTAACACATCTATGAGTTTTGATAATCAACGGCCTTTATGGAAGATTTTTCACCTTTCTTCCTTTCTCAAAGTTTCTTAGTACATTAGATCTGCTTTAAAAAGGAAGCGTAGACAGATTGATGCTCATTGTCTAAGACGATGTTCGTAGATCTGGCTATTTTAAAATCACAGAGGAGCAGGCTGATTGGCTCATTGTAAGCTCAAACTCTGTCAAATAAAGGCCATGCTGTGTTCGGGCAAAATAAAACAAAATGTGTAATGGTAGAATTACTTGTGTAAACCTACCTTTCTCAGATCTTCACGCTGTATAATATTTTAACAGCTTTTGCTGTGATGACATTTTTTTCTGCAGCACACACCATACATAGGAAAATTATACACATTTAATTTGCGGCTCGATTTTTCAGCTTTCATATGTCAAAAAATGTGTTTTTAACAATAACTGCGCATCATAATATTATTAAATGATTTTAATTTCTCACTGAAAATTAATTACCAGATTTCCTGTACACATGGTAGATTTTGACACCTTAAAAAATCGTAGCGAAAATTATTCAGACGGACGAGGGAGCTGCAAAATATATATAGTGAAAATATATGGTAACCCGCTCTATCTTGAGGACAAAGTGTGGTACCCACTTACGAAGGCAACAACTTTCGTTTTGTTTGTTTGGCATGCAATACGAAATGGTATCTAATTTGTATGTGCAGTTTACGTAATTACTTTCCTTTTTGTACGTGCATACTTTTAATAGTGCGTGCATGTAAGCACAAAAAATTTGTACATGCGGAGTAGAATTTATTCAAGAATTTCATACTGCAGTACGTGATTGGGCACCCTGAGACTAGTTTTTAACTCTTAAAAAGGAAACTGTGCAATAAAGGCAGGTAACCATCAAATATTTTTGACACAGTTATGCCCCCTTTTTGACTTAGATTTTTGACTGAAAGTCAGTCTTTTTCTAAAAGCAACCCTGTAGCATTGGCACTCACATGTGGTGCTCTTGTTTTTTCTTGGAGCTTAGTCATTGTCAAGCCATTTTTCTTAACTCATTACTAAATAAAAAGGAAACCATTGGACAAATTAATCATTTGAACCAAGAAGTCACCCTTCACCACACACTCCCATGTTTTAATGAGCCTGAAGACAATGGCTCTTGAGAACTTTGTGGGAAAAGAAGAAATGCAAGATACAGAATGAAACCCATCCTAGGTTAAGCCTGGTTCTTTAACGTGCTTGGTGTATAGCCCTGTCACATAGGACCTCATTTTAATGTCTCGTCCGAAAGACAACCAGTAATTTTAGATGGCTCAAACCCACACCCTCAAGTGGCCCAAGACATAAAATTTACAAGTCTTACTGCTGGCTTGGAAGAGGTCGTATTTTTGTGGTAAGGGTAATTACAGTTAATTATGACTAACTAGCAAAATCATTTATTAATGTCATTATGAGTAACTGTGAATGAAGTTATTGTTGTGTAAATAGCAAGTCAATCAAGCCAATTAACCCTTTACCAGACGACAAAATTTTAGCCTTGTCCAAATTGAAAGCATTTTGCAGACGACAATTTCAATTTGGCTACAATCGTGTAATTTTTCTTTGATTGGGTAGAAAACATTGTGGGAAAAGGAGAAAATGCTGATTACCAGCATTTTCTCCTTTTCCCACAATGTTTTCAAAAGGCTTCTTTCCCAGGGGCGTCAAAAGGCGTCATTGTGTGGTAAAGGGTTAAGGAATGTTTTCTTAACCCTTTACCAAGGTCTCCTGTGTTTTAACACGCCTGACAAAGAAGGCTTTTTTCTCTCTTTTCCACCCATTCTGAAACAAATTAACCTTTTACTGCACAATGCCGCCTTTTGACACCCCTGGGAAAGAAGCCTTTTGAAAACATTGTGGGAAAAGGAGAAAATGCTGGTAACCAGCATTTTCTCCTTTTCCCACAATGTTTTCTACCCCATCAAAGAAAAATTGCACCATTTGAGCCACATTGAAATTGTCATCTGCAAATGCTTTCAATTTGGACAAGGCTAAAATTTTGTCGTCTGGTAAAGGGTTAATCATTTCGGAAAATTAAATTCTCATCTGCAAAGGTCTTCTAAAATTTTGTTGTTTGCTATAGAGTCACCATCTTGTCTCTGGCTTCTGATAAAGCGTCAGCAGAATTAGATCTGCAGATACTGTTATAACTATTATACTGGAAATTTTGTTGTTTAGTGAGATAAGAATAATCTGATCTAGGCTCTAAACTGCCTGATATGTCGTCTTGGTTAAAAGTTCTGATCAATTTAACGGGCTTGAAATTCACAAGATCTCAGTTTCAGTGTTGTGGCACTTCAAGGGTGAATTCTTACCATAAGTTATTTTCTTTAATTTACCAGTATTTTTCTACCTTTCCCAGAACATTTTCCACTTTTCCTGAAACAAATTTCAATTTTTGAGTCTGATGTATTTTGTTATCTGTAAATGCTTCAACTTAACTGGTCCAAAATTTTGTCCTTTGGTAAAGAGTTAACCCTTTACCGCACAATGCCGCCTTTTGACGCCCCTGGGAAAGAAGCCTTTTGAAAACATTGTGGGAAAAGGAGAAAATGCTGGTAACCAGCATTTTCTCCTTTTCCCGCAATGTTTTCTACCCCATCAAAGAAAAGTTGCACCATTTGAGCCACTTTGAAATTGTTGTCTGCAAATGCTTTCAATTGGACAAGGCTTAACCAGTTTTCTATCCTTTGATATACAAATTTATATTTTGAATAATATTTAATATGTTGTTTGCAAATGCTTTCAATTTGGACCATGCTAAAATTTTGTCATGTGGTAAAGAGTATAAGATTTTTGATGTAAGAATTCCACAGACTTTTTTATTCTGTCTTGCAGTAGACTGTTTAACCCTGTACCACATGACAGAATTTTACATTTGTCCAATTTGAAAGCATTTGCAGACCGCAAATTAGATATGACTTATATGGTGAGATCTATCTGTAAAAGGACAGATAACTCTGTGGGAAAAAGAAAATGCTGGTTACCAGTAAAAGGCATCTTTCTCAGGGCTGTTAAAACTCGGATTGTGTGGTAAACTGTTAAGAAATCATCATGGTAAATAAAGAAATCACTTGGTTGGATCTTCTACCTTAACTCTTTACCAAACGACAAAATTTTAGATCAGTCCAGGTAGAAAGCTTTTGCAGATGACAAAATAAATGTGGCTCAAAAATTGAAATTTGTCTTGGGAAGAGTAGAAAACATTGTGGTAGAAGGAGAAAATGCTGGTTACCAGCAGTTTCTCCTTTTCCCACAATGTTTTTCAAAAGGCTTCTTCCTCCAGGTCGTTAAAAGTTGGGATTGTGTGGTAAAGGGTTAACTCTTTACCAGGGATAAAATTTTAGAAATTGGAAGCATGTGCAGAGGACAAATTAAATGCTGATGAAAAGATTGAATTTGTCATGAAAGGGTAGAAAAAATTGTTAGAAAAGTAGAAAAGTAGAAAATGCTTATTACCAGCATTTTCTCCTTTTGCCACAATGTTTTCAGCTGAGACCCCGTAGCTCAGTCGGTAGCGTACAGGAGTTGAGAACAGGAGGTCGCTGGTTCGATCCCCAGCTTGGCCAATTTCTTTCCAAGGATTGATGATAGTCATTGCGACAGAATTCATTCCTCTCTCGACGTTGACCATTGTTTCGATGATGGTTATGTGGGAAAGCAGCCAGTGGCTTGGAAAGAATATTGTGCATAGTACTGGTAAAAGAAACTCCAGGAAAGCATGGATAGGTGCACTGGCCGCCATGATATAACTGAAGTAATGTTGAAAACGGCGTTAAACACCATACAACCAACCAACCACAATGTTTTCAAAAACCTTCTTCCTAAGGGGTTGTTATAACATGGGATTGTTTGATAGCAGGTTAACATGCAGAAAACCTGCATCTGATGGTTAAAAGTGAAGCCTAACAAATCCCGGTTTTTCACCACCCTTGTAGAAAAAAGCCTTTTGAAAACATTGTGGGAAAAGGAGAAAATGCTGGTAATCAGCATTTTCTCCTTTTCCCACAGTGCCTTTCTATTAAAGACAAATCCAGTCACTTTAGTCACACTTTAGTCACACATAATAATGTCGTCTGCAAAGGTTTTCTAAACCCAAACCAAAATTTTGTTGTTTTGTAAAGAGTTAAAGTAGATAAATGCTGTAATTTCTGATTACTGAAGTATGCTGGTGTGCCTCTAAAATAGCATTTTGCATTTTCATTGGGATGAGCTCTTTTTGCTCATAAAAATACATTCTTTGAGCCATGCTCTGTGAGAAGGGGGCTTAGTACATCTGCAAAAAGTATCGATTCAGGACAGCCTGCGCAGGCTGACCTGGGCCGAAACTTTTTGCTATTGGTCAATTTTCTGCTGCTCAAAAGACCAATGTACCTAATGATTGAGTTGGTTGTTATGCAAATTAGATTTTATGGATCAATGGTACTGTGATGACTTGCTCAGTATAATGCATCAAGGAGATGCATTAAGCCCCCTTTTGCCAGAGCACAACTCATTTATTTGTGGAAAGCAGCAGATGTTAAACTTGTAATAAACTGCTACAAAGAAATTTATGTGTGGGAAGTTTGAAAGATTCATTATTAATTTAAGTATGCACTAAATCCTTATCCTTATGATTATGTATGTTATGAGAATGATTTTGAAAATATTGTTCGGAAATGGGAAAAATGCTAGGTACTCGGGAGTTTTTAGCTCAACTGAGCATGAAGTGCTCATGAAGAACAGTCCGATACCCATAAAACTTGGTCAAAATGTTTGTCTTGATAATATCTTGGACAAGCTCGAAAATGGATCAGGTATGGTCGAAAACCTTGTGTGCCCTCTAGAGGCCCCATTTTTTCACCCAATACAAATGAAATTTGGTTCGGATATTTGGTTGATCATATCTCATTTGAGTGTTTAAAAATGGGTCAGGTCGGGTCAAACACTAGGTCACCTGGTCAAATTTTTGAAAAATCTGGTTTACACTCTAAAGGCCAAATGTTCAGTTTAATTCTCAAGAAAGGTGGTTAGAATGTTTGCCTTTATAACATTTCAGAATAGACTGAAAATGGGTCAAGTCAGGTTAAAATATAGGTCACCAGGTCATATCTTTAAAAAACCTTGCGTACCCTCTAGAGGCCTTTTTTTTTTGTCCAATACTCAGAAAAAGTGGCCAAAATGTTGTCTTGATGAAAACCCAGACAATTTTGAAAATTAGTCATGTTGGTTGAAAAAGTAGGTCACCAGGTGAAACTTTAAAAAAACCTTTTGTGCACTGTTTGCGATTACCAAAGAGAGTGAATAATGTTAGGATAAATCGTAGTACTCTGTAGTCTATATTTAAAGCTAAAACATTATGAGTACAATATAAAATGGCAGAATATCTTTAAAAAATAAGTCAAATTTATATGATATACTTACACAATGGACAAAGTAGCATTTGATAATAAACATTACAGTGTTTCTTTGCCATAGTCACTGCTTTCTATATAATTCATGACTGTAATGATTGATTTTGCTTTTGCTCTAAATATTCACGTACTTTTGATAAACAATAATTTTTGATAAAGAATAAAAAGAAATAAATCATAAACCAGACTTTTGATCAGTTATAAGGATATTTGGCCTAGGATGGTTTAAAAATGATATTTAGAGAGACCTTCCGGTACGCTTCCAAAAAGTATCTCCCTTGAAACTTTAAAAAAAAGTTGCGAAGCATGGTCAATAATCACATAGTTATGGATTCATAAAATCATTTTTGTCTAATACCCGACTGAATCATGAGGTAGAATGGTCCTTTGACATGTAGAAGATGTTAAGATAGCAAAATGTTTCTGCCCACGTCGGCCTGTGCACTGATGCATTAAGCCCCCTTTTCACAGAGCATGACTCACGTATAAAGTATGATATTGGTGAAGGTAATTAGGGTGTGATAAGTTCTAATTTTAGATTTTTTTTTTCAAAACTCTGCTAAATTGACTGTTTAATAGTTTGACCCTTTATCAAAAAATCCCACATTTTGACAACCCTGAGGAGGAAGCTTTCTGAAACCATTGTGGGGAAAAAAGGAGAAAATACAAGTAATCGGCATTTTCTCCTTTTCACACAATGTTTTCTACCCTAAGAACAAATCCCATTATTTTAGTCACATTGAATTTGTAGTAGATTTGCATATGCTTTTAATTTAGACGAGTCTAAGATTACTTTGATTGTGAACTCTTTACCAAACATATCAGATTGGTCCAAATTGAAAGCATTTCAGACGACAAATTAAATGATGATCGGATGGTAAGACCTGTATATGGTAGGATATAAACATTGTGGGAAAAGGAGAAAATGCTGGTTACCAGCATTTTTTCCTTTTCCCTCAGTGTTTTCAAAAGGCTTCTTCCCCAGGGTCATTAAAACTCAGGATTGTATAGTAAAGGGTTAATGGATTAAGAAAAAAGTTGTGAACCATGGAAAGCCAGATGCTATCAATGTTTTCATGATACCTTGAACTTAGAATACCAAGATGATTGGCATTTATATACTTTATTTCTCTAAATATGTTATGAAATTTAGGTTTAAAATTTAACTCTTTCAGTGGCACTTGCAGTTGTTGTTGTTTTCAACATCATTTTAGTTGTATGAGTTAGATCCTGACCTTCAGCTTAGGGCTTTTTGTGGGAGCGCCCTTGAACAAGGTGCTAAACAGAGTTTGAGCCTAGTACTGATGAAAACAAGGAATTGGACGCAGCAAATTAATTGAGCTATTGATTTGATATGACTGAAATGCATACATCAATCAATTAATCAAATGATCAATTATTCAATCAACTAGCCACCCAGCCAATCAGCCCACCAATCAATCACGAATCCACCTGTTGGTCAACCAATCAATCAGTCAATCCAAATTGGTTGACTAACTACCTCTTGAAACAAATGTACAACAGATAAATGTGAAACAGCCTTGTAAAATCAGAATTATCACCATCAATTTGGTATATAGACATATAGGTCAAAATGTTATGGCTAAAGGAGATATTGTGCATTCTAAGAAATTTCTTCTGTTGCCACAATACCTTAACCCTTAAGGCACGTTTCACTACTATAGCTGACTTTGCGGCGAGTGTAGGTCAAGATCAGACTGCATAAACATGCAGTCTGATCTCTGATCTACACTGTCTGCTTTGCTTAGTCATTCTAGACAAGAGTAACCTTGAAATTGCAATTTTTTGGGTCTTATTTCTAGACTGACAATTTTTGTTTGGTTTATTTGGCACTCTAAGGGTTAAAATCAGGTCGTCTTGATTGATTGATTGATTGATGTTTCACGCCGCTTTTAACATTATTTCTGTCATATCATGGCCAAAGCTCATATATTCATGTATTTCCTGGGTTCCACCAGTACTAGGCTAGGGCTCTGAAGTGTCTTGCCCAGGGACACTCCCACAAAAGGCCCAGTGGATCCAGTGAGCCTGGAACCTGAGGCCTCCAGGTCTCGAGTCCTACACTTTACCACTTGGCCACAGAGGACCCTGGGTCTTCTTGAAGGCAAGAAAGTTTTCTGCAGAGGGTAACAAGGAAAACATTACCCACTGTGTTTTCTCTATCACTATTCATCAGTCTGTTTATTATTATGAACTGTAACTGACCACCATCCGTCCCACCTGGCAAACTAATTAATTTGGACAGTTGGACAAGAATGTCTAATAAGATGTAAGGAAAAAGTCATGGACCATTTCCAGATTTTGTCATGTGACCCTTTACCACAAGTATGAAATATCAATTGGTTCTGCAAGAATCTCACAGCTTGGATTATAATCCATGGCATAATAATACATAGCAAGTTTGTCTCCACAAACCTAGGCATAATTTGGTATCAAAATTACATCTGAAAATGCCTCGGGAACAATATTACAAGTACAAAATACTAGCATATGCTTTGAATATCAGTTATAATGTTGAAGGAATTTCACATCAAGTGGAAAAAAGATACCAGTAATCAAGGCACTCAACTGTCTGTTCCATGCATGAATTGATTTGCCCTTTGCCAAGAACTTATCAATGCACTTTCAGGAAGCACCCAATGATTTGCTGAACTCTTTACCAGAAAATTGTAGATTTGTCCAAATTGAAAGCATTCACAGAAGACAAATTAAGTGTCCTTAGCTGAGTCATCTTAAAAGGTTTGAAAACATGGTGGGAAATGGAGAAAATGCCTATCATTTACCTATCATTTTCTCCTTTTCCCGTAGCATTTTCTTCAAAGGCCTTTTTCCATAGGGTTATTGAAACTTGGGATTGGTTGGTAAAGAGTTAGAAGGTAACATATGGGCCTTGTAAGCTAGGTATATAACATATGGGCCTTGTAAGCTAGGTATATAACATATGGGCCTTGTAAGCTAGGTATATAACATATGGGCCTTGTAAGCTAGGTATATAACATATGGGCCTTGTAAGTGGGCAGTTATGTTTTAAAATACAAAACACAAAGAAGTTTTCTTCTTATACAGTGCGAAAAATGCTAAGATGATGATCAGATAGCACATAACATGTAATCTGATCTTCACTGTCCCATAGTTGTACTCTTTACCAGACAGTTGATTTTTAGACATGTCCAAAGCATTTGCAGGAAAGAAATTTACTTCTGTCAATGGAAGGGTAGAAAACATTGTGAGAAAAGGAGAAAATGCTGATTATCAGCATTTTCTCCTTTTCCCACAATGTTTTCAAAAGATTTCTATTCTAGGGTGTAAAATGCGAGAATGTGTGGTAAAGGGTTAAATCCCTAGAGACACCCAAATAACTTCTGATTGAAAGTTGCTTTTGGACAGAATATCTCAACATTTTTGTACAGTCTGATCTTGATCTGCACTGTGTCTTTGTCAGAAGTAGTATTCTTCTTTTTCAGCATTACACAATAACCAGTGGCATGATCTCGATGTCCATTTGAATGCTACATCAGGGGTGTTAACTGTAAGACTGGACAAGGCTAGAAGAGTTACCACCCTTAACTCATACACCCGCCAGAATATCACAACACTTTTGGATTGGTCTGAGCATTCTTCAGCCATTTACTTTGGAGGTGTGTATTTTTTCCAACTTATTCACCCTTTACCGCACATTCCCGAGTTTTAATGATCCCGACAGCTAAGGCTTTAGAAAACTAGCATTTTGATAACCAGCGTTTTCTCTTTTTCCACGTAATATTTTCTACCCTCTAATAAAGATAGAAATCATTGTTTGAGATACATTTGATATGTCGTCTGCAATTACTTTCAGTTTGGTTGAATCCAAAATTTTGTCGTTTGCTAAAGAGTTAACTCTTTACCACACAATCACAGGTTTTAATGACTCTAAAGAAAACGCCTTTTGAAAAGACTGTGGGAAAAGGGGAAAATGACGGTAATTTGGACAAGTCTAAAATTTTGTCATTTGGTAAAGAGTTAACTCTTTACCAAACGACAAAATTTTAGACTTGTTCGAAATTGAAAGCATTTGCAGACAACTAAATAAATGTGACTCAAAAATTGAAATTTGTCTTCGAAAGGGTGGAAAACAGTGTGGGAAAAGTGCTGGTAACCACCATTTTCTCCTTTTCCCACAATGTTTTCAAAAGGCTTCAGAGTTAACTCTTTACCAAACTACAAAATTTTACACTTGTCCAAAATTGAAAGCATTTGCAGACAACTAAATAAATGTGACTCAAAAATTGAAAATTGTCTTCGAAAGGGTGGAAAACATTGAGGGAAAAGGAGAAAATGCTGGTTACCAGCATTTTCTCCTTTTCCAACAATGTTTTCAAAAGGCTTCTTTTTCACTGTGTGATAGAGAGTAAGGGTTTAATGATTGCCCATTCCTAAAACTTGTCTTTCTATGCACTGACAGTCTTTTTAGAGAAATATTTTACTTAGTGTTTGAAATCTTATCTTTGATAATCATGTCTAAAATGCTATTAATATTTTCTTGCTTGTTACATTCTAGGAACCGACCCCGATACATTATTTTCTGACCTTTATCCACATTTCATCGGCTGTATGAGCGACATCATGTTTGAGAACAAGATTGGAAACATTGTTCCTATCGCAGTCACGATGTTGGAGGGTGTTTCTGAAGGATGTATAGACAAATGTGAGGACAATCCTTGCCATCATGGAGGAAACTGTATCAATGCCTATTCCAACGCTGTGTGTGATTGTTTTGGCACTGACTATCAGGGGATATACTGTGCTGATTTAGGTAATAACTCTTTAGTCGGAGTTTAACTGACCCTAATGAAATGGCCTTCTGAAAACATTGTGGTAAAAGGAGAAAATGCTGGTAACCAGCATTTTCTCCTTTTTCCACAATGTTTTCTACCCTTCCAAAGATGAATTTTTATTTTGGAGACAGTTATTTTCTCGTCTGCAAAAGCTTTCAGTGTGGGCAAGTCTGCAATTTTGTTGTCTATAAAAGATTTAAATATCCCTTTACCGCACAATGCGGCCTTTTTACGCCCCTGGGAAAGAAGCCTTTTAAAACATCGTAAGAAAAGGAGAAAATGCTGGTGACCAGCATTTTCTCCTTTTCCCACAATGTTTTCTACCCTATCAAAGAAAAATTGCACCATTTGAGCGAAACTGAAATTGTCGTCTGCAAATGCTTTAAAATTGGATAAGGCTAAAATTGTGTCGTCTGGTACAGGGTTAAAATATGATACTTTTTGTAATATTGCTATTGGCATTATTGTCTCGTATCTCATCATTTAACTCCTTACCAAACGACAAAATTTTGTACCTGTCAAAATCAAAGGCATTTGCAGACGAGTGAGATGAAATTGTGAATATGTTTTTCATACTTTTTAGCTCCACTGGCCGAAGGCCAGCGGGCTTATGTCATGGCCCGGTGTCCGTCGTGCGTCCGTCCGTCCGTCCGTCCGTCTGTCCGTCCGTGCGTTAACTTTTATTTCAAACATCTTCTTCTCTGAAACTACCCATCCAATTTTCATGAAACTTCACAGAAATGATCCTGCCATGGTCCTCTTCAGAATTTCTTGAAAGAATTTGATTCCTTCAAAAACTCTGGTTGCCATGGCAACAAAACTGAAAAATATTGGAAATCTTTAAAAATCTTCTTGTCTGAAACCATAAGGCATAGGGCTACCAACTTTGGCATGTAGCTTTATGTAGTAAACCTCTATCATGTTTCTTGAAATTATAGCCCTGGGGTCAAAATTGGCTCTGCCCCAGGGGTCACAAGTTTTACATAGGCTTATATAGAGAAAACTTTAAAAATCTTCTTGTCTGAAACCATAAGGCATAGGGCTACCAAATTTGGCATGTAGCTTTATGTAGTAAACCTCTATCATGTTTCTTGAAATTATAGCCCTGGGGTCAAAATTGGCTCTGCCCCAGGGGTCACAAGTTTTACATAGGCTTATATAGAGAAAACTTTAAAAATCTTCCTGTACCTAGCCATAAGGCCTAGAGCTACCAAATTTTGCATTTAGCTTGATCTAGTTGGGGTCTACCAAAAGTGCCCAAATTATAGTCCTGGGGTCAATTTGGCCTCATGCTGGGGGGGGGGGGTTCACAAGATTTACATAGGCTTACATAGGGAAAACTTTTAAATCTTGGTGTACATAGCCATAAGGCTTAGGCTACCAAATTTTGCATAATTATAGCATTATCTAGTGGACAACTACAAAGAGGGCCCAAGTTACAGCCCTAGGATCAAGTTTGGCCCTGCACCAGGGGTCACAAGTTTTACATGGGTTTATGGAGTGAAAAGTTCAGAAACCGTCTTGTTACTAGCCATAAGGCCAAGAACTCCCAAATTTGGCATGTTATTCTTCTAATACACATATTCCCCATTTAGTTTGACTGTAGCCCTGGGGTCAAAGTTTTATAAGGGCTTATATAGTGAAGACTTCTCTTCATGGTTTATATTTATAAGCCAGTGCAGCGATACAGGGCCATCATGGCCCTCTTGTTTTTCACCCTGACCTTTTACAACTTCGATGCTCAATTGTTGACTGTTCATATCTAGATCGGACAACAGGGAACTTGCTGTCTGATTTCTGATTTTAGATCTGCATTCTTCTCCCTGAGATATTCTGTCCAGTTTCAGACTTTATATTTGGATGGAATACATGCATGTTATGAACTGTAAATATCAGTTCTGAGAATGGAGCAGCCAAAGGCTTATAAGTTCTTTTAGGCTGTGATTCTATAAATGTTTTGTAGGACCAACAACTGTAACTTTAAGAGGATATGAATGGCTGACATACTTTATGTACATGGATGATGAAAACATTCTGACAGAATATATTAGATTCAGTCTGGAATTCAAGGTGAGGCTTAATATTACCATTCTTGCCATAGTTTTTTCTTATCCTATTCAGTTATTGAATTTTTCATGTCAAAGTACTCCCTGTCAGAGTTCATTGAAATTAACCCTTTACCAGACGACAAAATTTTAGCCTTGTCCAAATTGAAGGCATTTCCAGACGACAATTTCAGTGTGGCTCAAATGGTGCAGGTTTTCTTTGATAGGGTAGAAAACATTGTGGGGAAAGGAGAAAATGCTGGTAACACAGCATTTTCTCCTTTCTCCACAATGTTTTCAAAAGGCTTCTTTCCCAGGGTCGTCAAAAGGCGGCATTGTGCGGTAAAGGGTTAAGTTTATTATTCCTTACCCTGCTTTACAACTTAAATGAAACTTTCAAGCCAAAGGTAAAAACCAAAATGTTGGTATTTCAAAGTTATGGGGTGGAGGAAATATCTCTTTATCGGAAATGTAGATCCGAGATCAGACTGTTGTTTCTGTGCAGTCTAATCTTGATCTACACTGTCTGCAAAAGGTCTGGGAGTCGTGCTCAGCAGCCTAAGGGTTAAGCATGAATTATTATGGTACCTGATGTCTTAGACCTGCTTGTATTCTTTGATGTCATCTTGGCATTTGAAAAGATACAATTTCTTGGTCCAGGTTTATTTTAACTGTATGAGATTTTATCTCTATTCAGACTTCTTTACATCTTACAGTTAAATCTCCCTGGCAGTGCCAATTAATTGTATTGCACATTTATTTAACTCTTTACCACACAACAAAATTTTAGACTCAACCAAATTGAAAGCGTGTGCAGACGACAAATTCAGTGTGACTCAAAAATTGAAATTTCCCTTTGGAAGGGTAGAAAACATTATGGGGAGAGGCGAAAATGCTGGTTACCAGCATTTTTAGCTCCACTGGCCGAAGGCCAGCGAGCTATTGTCATGGCGTTGTGTCCGTCATGCGTCCGTCCGTCCGTTCGTCCGTGCGTGCGTCCGTAAACTTTTTCTTTAAAAAACTTCTCCTCAGAAACTATTGACTGGATTTTTACCAAATTTCACAGGAATGTTCCTTTGGTGGTCCTCTTTCAAATTCCTTCAAATAATTGTGTTCCATGAAGAATTCTGGTTGCCATGGCAACCAAAGTAAAAAACCTTCAAAAATCTCCTCCTCCCAAACCGCTATTTGGATAGCATTATTATTTTGCAGGAGTGTTCCTTAGATACAGGTTTACAGAATTCTTTTAAAAAAAAAATGATCTGTCAAAAAACATGGCTTTTATGGGAGATTCATTTTCCTTTTATGGTATAAAGTAAAATCTTTGAAAAATTTCTTCTCTAAAACTATTCATTGGATTTCATTGTTGTTTTGCAGGTAAGTTCCTATGGTGGTTGTCTGCCAAATTGTTTCTATGGTGGTTGTATACCAAATTCCTTTTAAAAAAATGATACACCTAAAAACACATTTTTTTATAGACAAGGCTTATATTTCAAAAAAATGTTCTTCTCCAAAACTATTTATTGTGTTAGTTTTATCGACTAACAAAGAAAAAGGAATAAAATTGGATTGACTTGACCTAGTCAGGGCTGTCCTATTTAAGCCCACACATTTTCCTTGGTATTAAGATCACAATTTACTCCAATGATATGCTATTAGTTAGTAATAGTAATAAAATATCACTGGCCATAAATAAGATAAAAGCTTGAGCACCTTTCACAACTTGAGCTTTTCAATTTTGCCTTATTACTAAGCCTGAGTAACCATGCCAAGATAAAAAAGAAAAAGTATTTTAATAACAAAACCCCCATGTTGTAGGTACTTTATAGTCCTTTTGATATAGAACAAGAGAACCTCTGCACTGTTATTAGTTCTGGTAAAGGTTTGTTGACCTACTAATGAGTAAAATGCAGAGTGGACAGAAGGGGTGTAAATCCTGGTGACCTGGTACAAAGTGGGACAGGGCTTTACATTTGTGATAAGGCATTAATGTTATGCAGTCAAACTGATCCCGCAACTTCAGTACACCAGAATTAATCTGTGCCCTGGAGCAGGATATTTGATTTATGTAAATGCATTTGTAGACCATTTTGTGTTGTTTGCCACAGAAGACATTCTAACTGTGACTGTGAAAAGTTGATTATTAGGGATTAGGTGTTCATTGTATGCCAGCATATTTCATTCTATCTGGTGTATTGATGTAAGTTGATCTATATTGCTATAACATTCATTCATTTGCCCTCCTAGCTGTTCTTTTAGATTACCCCTTTACCACACAATCACAACTTTTAACGACCCTGAGAAAGACATATTTTCTATATTTTGATGTTTCCCCACCCAAAATGGTTTGTGAAAGGACCTGTTGCAGACAACATATCTTCAAATTAGTAAGACATATATAAAAAAGGATAGAAATTATTGTGGGAAACTAAGAAAATGCTGGTTACCATTTTTTTCTTCTTTTCTCACAAGTTTTTTCCATACCTTTTTTCTTCAGTGAGCTAAAATGCAGGATTGAATGGTAATTGTTAAAAACTTCTTTTCGCCATTATAGAAATATCAGGCCTGTGGAGCGATACAGGCACTCAAGTGCCTCTAGTCTTCCTTTCCCGTAATGTTTCCAACGGCTTTCTTTCTTAGGGTTGTTAAAAGTCAGGATTGTATGGTAAAGAGTTAAATGGCAGTGGAACAGTACAGGGCCATCATGGTCTTCTAATCATTTTAATGTATAAAGTGATATTTTGATAGTACAGACACAAATAATATAAAATATGAACCTATTAACACTGGGGTTGACACAAATGCCCTTCTTCACAAACGTAATAATTCTTCAAATCTCTTCTCACAGACAAGTCGTGGATCAGGAGTTCTGTTTTATGCTGTTGGTGGAACACCGTACCACAGCCACTTGACTGCCTCTGTGCATAATGGGACCATCAAAGTGTCAGTGGGTTTTGGAGACGAAGATATTGAAATTACCACTGGAATAAATGTGGACAATTACAGGTAATGCCATAATGAAGTATGAATTGTGTTTTTACATGGAATCTTGGGAAGGTAAATGATGGTTGCCATGGGTAACACCATATGGACAAAATAATTTTTTTCAACCTGTAAAATGTGATCTACGAATCTTGCCCCCCAAAAATTGAATTAGTACAATTTTAGGCTTAGTTATCAAAATATGAACTAACAGTTTCTTTCAGCCTTGGAAAACATAAAACATTTGTGAATTATACATTATGTACAACTTTCAGGTAAAGTAACCACTACTATAATGGATTACAACAGAGCTCCAGATAGAGGGAGTGATTTTGAAATCAAAATTGGAAATATTCATCACTCTCCACTAAAACCTATGTTATTGGTACTCATTAGAATCGTCTTATCGAGATGATTCTAATGAGTACCCGCAACATAGGGCTTGGAAGAGAAATAATAGATTTAGATTACTATCACTCCCTTTTATCTGGAGGTCTGTTACAATGTATTTTTTTAACCCATTCATGCATAATTTTTCTGGAAATCATCAAGTTCCTTCTTTAAATCCACTACACAGTGTTTCTGTATATTCATGGTACAGTTCTCATAGAAAAGGCTCATTTATTTATAACCAGAAATCATCATGTGTTGATACCATTATGTCCTGTAACTAACTCTTTCGGTGCCAAGTAAATAGACGCGACCTCAACAGACGGCTGCAAAGACAACCAAGTGGAAGTCAGACCGATTTTTATAGCACAGGCTTGACTACACAAGCGGACAGCATAGATCCAAGATCAGACTGCATGTTCTGTGCAGTCTGATCTGGATCTGTGCTGTCCACAAAAGCCCATGTTTTCGCCTATGGCGCTGAAAGGGTTAACAATCCTGAGGAAATGGCTTTCTAAAAACATAGGAAAAGGAGAAAATACTTTTTGCCAGCATTTTCTCCTTTTCCCCACTATGTTATCTATCCTGGGGACAATTTCAATCATTTTAGCCACATTTAATTTGTCGTCTGCAAATGCTTTCAGTTTGGATGGGTCTAAAAATGGGTTGCCCAGCAAGAAGCTTACTAATACATTACATATCATTTTGCCTCATCTGTTCACTAAATTCCTCTGACAGACAACTTTTCTCAATTCGCAGCAGATAACTTTTAACCCTTTACCACACAATCTTTTTAAGTTTTTTAATGACTCTAAGAAAGAAGCCTTTTGAAAACATTGTGGGAAAAGGAGAAAATGCTGGTAACCAGCATTTTCTCCTTTTCCAACAATGTTTTCCAGCCTTCTTAAAGGCAAATTTCTATTGTTTAGCCAAATATTTTTGTTGTCTGCAAAAGCTTTCAATATGGGCCAGTCTAAAATTTTGTTTTTTTTTTGGTAAAGGTTAAAAACATTGATACAAAAAGAGAAATTGCCCATCATGAGTGATATTTCTGTGTGTCACAATCTTGAAATATGTATTGATTGATCAAAATTTAATTTATGTTGATTATCTCAACTTTACTGTGACACTTCAAAAGTTGTCTGCTGCAAAACTTGTCTGCTGGAGGCAAGGAGTTTACCCCCCGTACCAAGCAAAAAAAATTATAGACTGCTCCAAATGGAAAGAATTTGCAGACAACAAATGAAAGGATGCTGAAATGAGGAACTTTTTCCTTGAAAAGGTAGAAAACATTGTGGGTAGTGGAGAAAATGCTGGTTACCAGCATTTTCTCCTTTCCCCTCAATGTATTCAAAAGCCTTCTTCCCCAAGGTCAGTAAAAGTTGGGATTGTGTGGTAAAGGAAAAAGGCTTTTAGAAACATTGCGGGAAAAGGAGAAAATGCTGGCTACCATGTTTTCTACCATTTCAGAGACAAATTTCTTCATTTGAGCAACATTTAGTTTGTCGTCTGCAATGCTGTTGAATTTGGACAATTTTTAGTTTGGTAAAGAGTTAAAGATACATCCTTACAGCAAGAGAGGAAAAAAAAAATGTAAAAATTTGATAGACTGTAGAATAGTTCAAAATTTAGTCAGCTGTGTAAACACAGACAAATTACTGATATTTATTGTTTAAGGGATAAATACATTATACCGGAAACGTTTGACTTGAAATTGAAAAAATGTCACAAAGATTTCTTTGATGGCCCAAAGAAAATGAAATGTTTTTTTCTATTGGTCGGAATGTGTGCAAGGGTCAGGAGCAACATTTGGCATAAAGATATAAAAAGGATTATGGTTTAATGAACTAGAGATGAAATGGGTTAAAACCTAGCTGAAAATGAGTATAGATGTATCTTTAAAGTAGTTATTTCATTGGCTTGTTTTTGAAAGGAAAGTTTGTTTTTGTTCATGATGGTTACTCTATTATTTGCTGACATCTAGCCTTCATTGGTAAGATATTTCACCATGTGCTGCTCTTATCGATTTATAATTTTTTTATGGAGTAAATGGCTGTTTCATGTGTTGTCTTGATATTATTTCATCCACTGACCCATATTTGTCATCTGCAAATGCTTTTAATATAAACAAGCACACAATATTGGTGTTAACCCTTTGCCACACAATTCCAAGTTTTAACGATTCTGAGAAAGCATCCTTTTGAAAACATCGTGGGAAACAATGTTTCTACCCTTTCCAAAACAAATTTTAATTTTTGAGTCACATATTTATTTGTTGTCTGCTAATGCTTTAAGTTTGGATAAGTCTAAAATTTTGTCACTTGGTAGAGAGTCTGAAGATCTAGAAGAGATATTATGAAAATGGACAATTTTCTTATGGTGATATGGAAAATATTGTGGTAAAAAGATCAGTAGCCTGTAACGGGTGTTTGCCTCTTTTCCCTCGATATATTAAAAAAGTAGAAAGATCTATAATTTTGATTGGATGATGTATGGAACAGCCTTAACCATTGATATACATTTATAATTATCATTGTAAGCATCTTGTGTCAATCATCTGCAAAATTAGTTATTATATTGTTCAGTATTATCGTCCAAAAGCATACCTTATTTTTGTATTAACTCTTTACCACACATCAAAATTTAGACTGGTCAAAATTGGAATATTTGCAGATGACAAATAAAATGATACTCAAATGATGGAAATATTTTATGGGAAAGAGAAAGAAACATTGGGAGAGAAAGAGAAAATGCTGGTTACCAGCATTCTCTTCTTTTTCCACCATGTTTTCAGATGCCTTTTACCTTTGGGTCGTTAAAACTTGGGATTATATGGTAAAGAATTATTTTTTTTTATCTTTTTCTTCATTAGCTTGCCTTTATTTTTTTTAGTTCCAGTTGCATTTTAGTCTTTATTTAACCATGTGAAAGGTATAAGCTTTTGTTGGCTTCAATGTCATTTGTGTGAATTTAGTTGGCTGCATTTTCATCTGTATAGAATTATATTTTGTTCAGTGCCCTGGGCTGATATACAACTTGTTTGACTGATGATCTACATCTTTGATTCATCAAAAACTATCAAACTAGAATGTGTTAACCTTTTACCAAATGAAAAAATTTTAAATTGTCCAAATTAAAAGGGTATGCAGACCTCGAATTATTTCAAACTTTTTCTGAGTATTTTCTTTGAAATTTTGTAATTCTGTATTTTGGAGGACAACTTAGATAAGCTTTGCCCCGATCTGTGTTTTTCAGTATTTGTGGCTTGAATTATCATGGCATGGTATTATGTAGGAGATGTGCCCTGTGGAAAGGGGGTTTAATGCATCTCTGGGTCGAAACTTTTCTATTGGTAAATTTTCTGCATGTTAAAAGACCATTCTACTTCATTCTACATTTTACTTAAGCCGGTTTTTAGGTAAAAGTGGTCTCTCTTTTATTTGACTATATGCTTAGTGCAGTGCATTACAAAGATGCGTTAATCCCACTTTTCACAGAGCATGATTGTATCTTTTCTCATGAAACTTTGTTACTTTTGCCAACAATAGACATCAAGATAAGACTGCCTACTTTAACCCTTAAAGTGCCGAATAAACCCAATGGTCATTTTCATTCTAGAAAAAAACCAATATAATTGCAAATTCATGGCTACCTTTTAGCGGACAGTGTAGATCAAAGATCAGGCTGCACGTTTTGTGTAGCCTGATCTTGATCTACACTGGCCGAAAAGGCAACTATATTAGTGAAAGGTGCTTCAAGGGTTAAGATAAGACTGCCTACTGTATGCAATCTATTACTGCATAGTAGTAATGGTGCTGTTTTTAACAACCACCCTTTGGCATTGTGTCACACTGCAAGCGGTCAGTGGACTTTGTTTCTACTCAACAAGATTTTCAAGGGTATTGCAGCAGACTTTGTATAACCCTTTGCCACACAATCCCAAGTTTTAATGACCCTATGCAAGAAGGGTTTTAAAAACATTTTGGGAATAGCAGAAAATGCTGATTACCAGTATTTTCTCCCTTTCCCAGAATGTTTTCTACCCTATCAGGGATAGAAACGTCTTTTGAACTACATTGCATTTGTCGTCTGCAGCAGCTTCAATTTTGTCGAGTCTAAAGTTTTGTCGTGTGGTAAAGGGTTAATACATTATGGTAAAAAGTGCTCTTTGTACTCTCCTTTTGTCGCAATGATTTGAAAAATACTTTCCTTCAAAAAAATTTGTCTGTAGGTGGTAAAGTAGTAATTGAGTTAACTGGAAACTCTCATCAGCTCATCAATTTTTCACAATTTTCATTTCTATTTTCCATTTTCAGATACATGCCGTATGTAATTTCCAAGCAAGCAATTTGCACTGTTATCAACACAATGTTCTTTTTCATATAATCGATCCCCCTTTAAATGGTTCCCGTTGCTTTAGGCCTTGTAAAGTTTATTGCATTTTAACTGTATTTTTGTATGTTGTAATGTTTATCAATAGTAGAAACGGTTATGATACTATTTATATCTGTACTCATTACCATACAGATTTCAAAGTGTTTGGCATGAACCTTTAAGGATTTCGGAGTTACAATTTATTATAACTTTGTTTGGCAGTATACGCAAGTTACATTCACGTGACTGATGTCACTTGGTTTTGTTATGAATACTGTTGTTTGGTATATTGGAAATCAGTTGATCATTAGAATTAAAAGAGAATACAATGCAAAGTACTTGCACTTCATTATTCGACTTCTACATGACCACATTTTGATCCAATACTCATAAGAGTTGGTTAGAATGCTTGTCTTGATGATATCTCAAGAAAGTCTGAAAATGGGTTTAGGCAGATCAAAAAACTAGGTCACCAGTCCCTGGTTTCAGGAAAAAACTTAATTCTGTTATTTCACTCAAATATGCAAAGAGATTTATTTTCCAGCTTAAATTGAGTTTGTTACTCCAGGTGCATTTCACTAACAGATTTATGTAACATTCTTAAGTCCTGTGTTGCCACAATGTTTCAGACTCAACTTGGCAAATTAATGGGCTGAAGTCTGTTAATTGTTTTACGTCCATTTATTTTGCCTAATCGAGTCTGAAATGTAGTGTCAAATCAGGATTTGAGGACATTACTAGTCTGTTATTGTTGCTGCAATATGTCTCAAATCACAAACTCAACTAAACTCAGAACCTGGGACCGTGAGTAGATTTGAGTAAAATAAGAGACTTAAGTTTTTAGCTCACCTGAGCACAACGTGCTCAAGGGGAGCTTTTAGGGTCACCCAGTGTCCGTCGTCCGTCGGTCGTCGTGCGTCGTGCGTCATCAACAATTCTTTAAACATCAACTCCTCCTAAACCGCTGGGCCAATTTGGACCAAACTTGGCTGGAATGTTCCTTGGGAGGTCCTCTTTAAAAATTGTTCGCAGAATTTGATTCCGTCAAAAACTCTGGTTGCCATGGCAACAAAATGGAATTTTTTAGGAAATTCTTTAAAAATCTTCTTCTCTGAAACCGCTGGCCAGATTTTAAAATAATTTCACAGAGATGTTCCTTGGGTGACCCTTTTCAAAAATTGTTCGCGAAATTTTGATCCGTCAAGAAACATGGCTCTGGTGAATGGGGGCTTCTTGCACTATACAGAAATGAAGGAATTCTTAAAAATTCTTCTTCTCTGAAACCGCTGGCCAGATTTTAAAATAATTTCACAGAGATGTTCCTTGGGTGACCCTTTTCAAAAATTGTTCGCGAAATTTTGATCCGTCAAGAAACATGGCTCTGGTGAATGGGGGCTTCTTGCACTATACAGAAATGAAGAAATTCTTAAAAATTCTTCTTCTCTGAAACCGCTGGCCAGATTTTAGAATAATTTCACAGAGATGTTCCTTGGGTGACCCTTTTCAAAAATTGTTCGCGAAATTTTGATCCATCAAGAAACATGGCTCTGGTGAATGGGGGCTACTTGCACTATACAGAAATGAAGAAATTCTTAAAAATTCTTCTTCTCTGAAACTGCTGGTCAGATTTTGAAATAATTTCACGGGGATGTTCTTTGGTTGACCCTTTTCAAAAATTGTTCGTGATATTTTGATCCGTCAAGAAACATGGCTCTGGTGAATGGGGGCTACTTGTGCTATAGGGAAATGAAGAAATTCTTAAAAATTCTTCTTCTCTGAAACTGCTGGCCAGATTTTGCACCATTTGAGCCACACTGAAATTGTAGTCTGCAAATGCTTTCAATTTGGACAGGGTTGAAATTCTGTTGTCTGGTAAGGGGTTAAGGAAAATATGTAAAACGGGTTGTGATAAGCAGCCAAACCTTTTGCTTGTGAATAGGAGAGAATCTTTATTGTAAATGCAAAGGTCATTGGATGAAAAAAAAAAGGCCTACAGGAAAAGTTGAATTGCACATTACATAAATCTGTGATTACTTCAACTAAACAATTTTAAACTATCACAGAGCTGATAAATATCGCACTAGCATTAACCTTTTACAACACGACAAGAATTTAGACCTGTTCGAATCGAAAGCATTTGCTCATGACAGTTTCAATGACAGGCTCATAAGAAACTTCATCTTTATATTGTTTATTACAAGCCACAGACAATAGTTATTTGTTTTTATTTCATGAAATGCCATGTCATGAAAAAAGGGGGCTAAATGTTTAATTTCATCATGGACCAATGACCATCTGTTTGTCCATCTTTCCGTCTTTTAGGCCTATTTGTTAGTTCAGCTGAGCACGAAGAGCTGGGTGAGGTATTGTGATTTGTCGATTGATCTGAAAATTGGTCAGAATGTTTGTCTTGATCGAATCTCGGATTAGTTTGAATTTGGGTCACCTGGGGTCATAAACTAGGTCACTTGGTCAAATTAAAGAAATATGTTGAGGGCAATCTAGAGGCCACATTTCTTACTCAATTGACCTGAAAATTGGTCAGAATGTTTGTCTTGATCAAATCTTGGGTGAATTTGAAATTGGGTTGCCTGGGGTCATAAACTAGGTCACTAGGTCAAATCAAAGAAATACATTGTGGACACTCTAGAGTCCACATTTCTTAACTCAATTGACCTGAAAATTGGTCAGAATGTTTGTCTTGATGAAATCTCAGATAAATTTGAATTTGGGTCACCTAGGTCATAAACTAGGTCACTAGGTCAAATTAAAGAAATACCTAGAGGCCACATTCTGTGCTGAATTGACTTGAAAATTGGTCAGAATCTTTGTCTTAATAAAGTCTCGGATGAGTTCAAATTTGGGATACCTTGGGTCATAAACTAGGTCACTAGGTCAAATTAAAGAAATACCTTGTGGAAACTCTAGAGGCTACATTTCTGACTCAGTTGACCTGAAAATTGGTCAGAATGTTTGTCTTGATGAAATTTCGGATTAGTTTGAATTTGGGTTACCTAGGGTCATAAACTAGGTCTCACTAGATCAACTGACAAAAATTCCTTGTGGGCGCTCTAGAGGCTACAATTATTACTCGATTGACTTTGAAATTGATCAGTATATTTGTCATGATAAAATCTTGGATGATTTCAAAATTGAGTCACATAGGGTCATTAACTAGGTCACTAGGTCAAATTTAAAGAAATATCTTGTGGGCGCTCTAGTGGCCACAATTCTTGCTCAAATGACCTGAAAATTGGTCAGTGTGTTTGTCTGTGATATCTCGGATGAATTCAAAATTGGGTAAAATAGGGTCAAAAACAAGGTCACTGGGTCACATTGAAGAAATACCTTGTGGGCACTCTAGAGGCCACAATTCTAGCTAAACTGACCTGAAAATTGGTCTACATGTTTTACTTGATGATATCTCTGATGAATCAGAAATTGGGTCTCATAGGGTCCTAAACTAGGTCACTAGGTCAAATTCAAGAAATGTATTGTGGGCGTTCTAGAGGCCACAATTTTTGCTCAACTGACCTGAAAATTTGTCGGCATGTTTGACTTGATAATATCTTGAATGGGTTTTAAATTGGGTCACATAGGGTCATAATCTAGGTTACTAAGTCAGATTACAGAAATACCTTGTGGGCATTCTAGAGGCGGCAATACTTGCCCAATTCACCTGAACCTTTGTAAACAAGTTTGTCTTGATATTTTGGATGAGTTTGAAATATGGTCACATAGGGTCATAAACTAGGTCACTTGGTCAAATTGAAAAAAATACATTTTGGACACTCCAGAGGCCACATTTTCAGCTCAATTGATCTGACCATTGGTCAGAACGTTTGTCTTAATAATATCTCAGATGAGTTTTAAAATGGGTCATTATGACCCATGGATTAAATTTCGTCTATTGACTCAGGTGAGCGATCCAGGGCCATCATGGCCCTCTTGTTTGGTGAAGCCAGGCCCAGGTCAAATTTTCTGAAAAACCTTGTGTACACTCTAGAGGCGACATTTTCAGTCCAATACTCTTGAAAGTTGGTAAGAATGTTTCACTTGATGATATCTCAGACAATTGTGAAAATGAGACACTGGGTCACAAGGTATTTCACCAAGCCATATCTTTGGAAAACCTTGTGTACACTCTAGTGGCTACATTTACTGTTCACTACTCATAAAAGTAGGTCAGAATCTTTGTCTCAGTGATATCTTGAACGAACGTGAAAATGGGTCACATTGGATAAAAAATTAGGTTACTGGGTCAAATCTTTAAAAAAACTTGGTTAACAGGCTAAAGGACATATTTTCAGTCCAACACTCATGAAAATTGGTCAGATTGTTTATCTTGATATCTCAAAGGACTTAAAAAATTGGTTACCAGATTAAAACGAGGTCTCTACATCAGATTCTTAAAAAACCTTGTGAACACTCTAAAGGCCACATTTTCAGTCCAATACTCATGAAAATTGGTCAGAACCTCCTCTTAATAAAATCTTAAAGAGGTTTAAAATGGGTCATGTCAGGTCAAAAACAAGGTCACCAGGTCAAATCTCTGGAGCCATAAATATACTTTAGAGGCTACATTTTCTCTTGAATACTCATGAAAGTTGGTCAGAACTTTTGTCTTGATCATATCTCAGTGAAGTTTAAAAGTGGGTCATGTCAGATCAGAAAGTAGGTCACCAGGTCAAATCTCTAAAAAAGGCTTGGGGCCACATTTTCAGTCCAATACTCATGAAAGTTGATTAGAATGTTGGTCTTCATGATATCTCAAATGAGTTTGAAAATGGGTTGTATCAAATCAAAAAATAGGTCATTGGGTTATATCAGAGAAAAACATTGACTATACTTAGTATCATATTCTCAAAGGTACAAAGGCTCAGGTGAGCAATTCAGGGCCACCATGACCCTCTCGTTTAAAACAATTCTGCTTTTCCAACAGCATTTTGTGTATCTTTCTAAAGATGTTTTTGTTTCCGACAAGTAGTTGCCTTGTTTTACTTGTACTAAATAGTACGAATTTGCAGTATATTTAAGAATAGCCAGTATGTTAATGGGTACAGCTGTACTTATTTACATATGAGCCATGTTCTGGCAAAAGGGGGCATAATGCACCTCCGTGATCCATGATACCAATCAAGCCATCACATAATTATGGACCCATAAAAGCCACTTTTTTCAACAGCTAACTTAATCATGAGGTACACTTGTCCATAGACACACAGAAAAATGAGTAATAGGGAAAAGCTTCGGCCCAGGTCAGCCTGCGAGAATTGCGCAGGCGGACCTGAGTCGATACTTTTCGCAGATGCATTAGGTCCCCTTGTCACAGAGTGTGGCTCATATTTAATGTATGCTTTAGCAACATTATTCCTCATATTAATAGCTTTATCCTCTCTTTCTTTTTGATATTTCTTTGATCTCAAATTGCGACAGTTACTTTGTCATCATATCTCTTCAGAAAAGCTGTGCCTTATATTGTAGGGGCTAAATCTTCACCAAAAGACAAAAGTTATGGCATGTCCAAATTGAAAAGCATTTGCAGATATCATGGTTCATATGATTCAAGTGATAGAATTTGTATATTAAAAGGTAGAAAACATTGTGGGAAAGAGAAAAATGCTGGTTATCACTACGTTTTCAGAAGGCCTCTTTCTCAGGATCTTTAACCCTTTACCACACAATCCCGACTTTTAATGACCCTGAAAGAGAAGCCTTTGGAAAACATTGTGGGAAAAGGAGAAAATGCTGGTAACCAGCATTTTCTTCTTTTTCCACAATGTTTTCTACCCTTCCCAAAACAAATTGTAATTTTTAAGTCAAGTTTATTTTGTCGTCTGCAAGTGTTTTCAATTTGGACCAGTCTAAAATTTTGTTGTTTGGTTAAGAGTTAAAACAACATTCCATTTCATTCATTCATTTGTCATGGAATTGCAGCAGAAAACTCATTAAATCTGGTTAACTATGAATGAATATTAACCCTTAAGCTGCTAAGCGCAACTTACTGACCTTTTGCGGACAGTGTAGATCAAGATCAGACTGCACAGAACGTGCAGTCTGATCTTGGATCTACACTTTCCAATTTGGAGATATTGTTCTCCAAAGAAGTAAGTTTGAAATATCATTATTTACTATCGTTTTAGTTATTTAGTGGGGTAAGGGTTAAGTTCTGAAAACATAGTGACATGCCATGATTTTCAAAAAGATGAAAAGGTGACATGTTTTGTTAACGTTTCTCATAAAAAAAAAATTGTGCCAAAGTTAACACATAGAAAAAGATAAGGCAAAACTTGTCCAATTTTCATGAAAAGGTACAGAAACAAATGCGTGTTTATTGTTTTGTTTGTCTTGTTTTTGTCTTTGTTTGTCCTTGTCTATGTTAACTAGCAATTCATCATTTAACCCTATATCACACAGTTCCAGGTTTAAATGACCTTGAAAACATTGTGGGAAAATTAGAAAATGCTGGTAATCAGCATTTTCTCCTTTTCCTGCAATATTTTCTACTCTTTGAAAGGAAAATTTCAAGCTTGAAGTGTCCTTTAATTTGTCGTCTGCATGTGCTTTCAATTTGGACAAAGCTTTTTTCATCAGGTAAAGAGATAACTATCGAGTTCAAATTTGTTTTGAGTTGTTTAAACCCCCATTCCACTGAGCGGTGATTGCGTGCAGGGATTCTGCTACGTTCCAGAATTTTGGTCAAAATGCTGTGAATCATAGCAGAAACAGCAGCAGCTTTGTAGAAATGCCTTGATCCTAGTAGAAGTGTATCAAAAGCTTCATGATTGCCACTTCACAGCACTTGTTTCAACCTCGCTGAAAGTTTACATAGTAGAATAGTCATGGACTGGAATTGTCACAAAAGCATTGTAAAAGCATAGCGAGAAATTCATGAATGCAGCAGTATCATAGCCAAAACAGCCGTAATGTAGGGCAAGCACAGGCGCTTTGTAAAATAATCGTAGAGATATTTGTCCATGGTCCTGGTACGTTTCTGCTATGCTCTGGTTGCTCAGGCTACACTCTGTTCTCTCTAGCGATGATGGCGCTTTGGGCGCGTTTCCTCTTTGCTTCTGCTACGCTCTTGGTGACTTAACTATGCTCATGAGGATTTACAGCACACTCTTGCCAATCAGGCAACACTTTCACCATCATCGTCATTATTTACTCGCACATGAAACTATCAACAATGATGATTTAGAATTCCATCCCAACATGTTGACCTCATTGGAGCCTTCACTCTGCTGACAACCATGTTTGGACCCAGATCGTTTTGACCCTCCTCCTAGCTTGTCTCTCAACACCGTATGCTATCTGTTGTTCATAATCGCAAGTTGGGGCACATGTATTGGAACAATTTGATCCATTTTCTTCAAAGGCTGATGGTCAACAGTGCCCTGATTTTATATAGAAACATTTCAAAGGCTGATGGTCAACAGTGCCCTGATTTTATAGAGAAACATTTCAAAGGCTGATGGTCAACAGTGCCCTGATTTTATAGAGAAACATTTCAAAGGCTGATGGTCAACAGTGCCCTGATTTTATATAGAAACATTTCAAAGGCTGATGGTCAACAGTGCCCTGAGTTTATATAGAAACATTTCAAAAGTGCAACATACATGCAGCTACTGTGCTTAGGTCATAGCAAGGTTGCAGCAACAATGTAGTAAGCGTAGACTTAGCGTAGGTTGAAATCCTGTTCTGTAGTAGAAGCATCTTGGAGAGAACTCAAGTGCCGTAGAAGCACAACAGCATTGCTGAAATGAGGGATTGCATCTTGTAATCATTAAGGCCCTGGAACCAACTTAAGTTGTTTTTGCAGACAGTGCAAAAGGATCGTGACCAGCATAGCAAAATTGTTATTGGAGCATACTGTAAGTGTGCATGAAATGCTTAAGTGCCAAAATTTTGCACATGTCGGTGCTTTTGCGGCAGTTTGGAAGATTTTAGAGTGGCACCATGACTGCAGTGGAATCGCCTCCCAGAGGAATGGGGGTATTAGATAGGCAAATAATTAAACACATGAAAATCTAATAATATCACAGTATTTCCCTCTTTTCCATGAAATTGTTGTAACAGTAACTCAATTTCACAATAAATTATTTTGAAGTTTTTTTTGGGAAAAAAGGCAGTGAGGTGAACTGCTTACTTACTGCATGTGATTTTACCCTTGAGGTTGTGCAGGGACCTCAATTGCATAAAAGAATTGTTCATACAATATTAAAAATTATATTCAGCTTTATCAGACAAATCCAATCAGGCTACTTTTTTTGATGCTGGTATCCAGTTAGGTCATTTTGCAAGAAACAGAAATATTTATGACTGTCTGTTTTCATGCTACTTTAATTTGATATGCATTTCAAATGTTTTGTATTTTTTTTTCTATAATTTTGTAAATAAGCCCTTATATTGTCTCTGATGCAAAGCTTTATTATTATATTGTACAAGCTAACTTTGCTTTGAATCATTTGGGGATAGCAGTTAAAGAGATAAAGGAAAATCTCTATGCCCGAAGTGTAAAATTCTGCAATTTACACTGGCTTATCAGTGGGGAGAGGGTTTAGAGAGCTTGTTATCAGTTTTGACAAGTCAAGATTTGGTTTTAATATAGCATAAACTCTAGGCAAATAGTATTATTATACTCCCCCACTTACCTTAGTAGAGAGGGTATACTGATTTCACCATGTCTGTCCGTCCATCTGTCTATCTGTCCATCAATCCGTCCACCTTTTTGTTTCCATGCTCTAACTCAAAAGCCGCTTGACCTAGGACTCTGAAACTTCATACGAGTATTCCTTATGACCCAAAGAGGTGCTCTATTGTTTTTGGGTCACATGGGTCAAAGGTCAAGGTCAACTTTGTTTTCTCTGGTTGTGCTGCTTCAGTGACAAGATGCTGGTGGGGGGGTATTTTTGTCCACTTTGCGACAGTCCTAGTTTATCTCTTAAAGTAATATATTTTGAGGAAAAATGATGACAAACATCAGACTGATTAAAGAAAATAAATATAACCCCCACCAACGAAGTAGAGGGGAGTAATTATACTGGTTTCTCTATGTCTGTCTGTCCGTCCATCTGTCAATCTGTCCATGTTTTTGTTTCTGTGCTCTAACTCAAAAGCTGGTTGACCTAGGGCCGTGAAACTTAATACAAATGTTGCTCATAACCGAAGGAGGTGCCCTATTGTTTTGGGGTCACATGGGTCAAGGTCACAGGTGAACTTTGGGTGAAAATTTTTTCTGTGCTCTAGTTCAAAAGCCAAGGTCACTGGAGAACTTTGCTTTGGAAATTATTTCCATTCTCTGATTGTGCTGCTTCAGTGACAAGGTGCTGGTGTGTGTGTGTGTGGGGTATTTGTCCACTTTGGGACAGTTCCAGTCGTACAAACAAAAGAGGTCCTTTATATTTTAGATTGATAATCTTGAGGAATACAATGAAAGATAATCAATATACTGAAATGAGGGATTGCATCTTGTAATCATTAAGGCCCTGGAACCAACTTAAGTTGTTTTTGCAGACAGTGCAGATCAAGATCAGACTGCACAGAATGTGCAGTCTGATCTTTGGTCTTCTTTACATATTCTAACAGAACAACCTTAAAATAGCAGTATTTTGGGCTGTTTTTCCTAATTAAGAAGATCTAAATAATTAAATTCAGTGCTTTAAAAAATGTTAATCCTTTACCAAACAATTCAGAATTATAACAACCCTGAGAAAAAAAAAAGCCTGTAGAAAACAATGTGAGAAAAAGGAGAAAATGGTGGTAACATGCCACATTTTCTCTATTTCCTACAAAGTTCTTTACTCTTTTATTGAATACATACTTGAGTTGAGGTATATTTAATTTTTGTCCGCTAGCACTTCCAGTTTTGATAAGTCTAAGATACTGTCGTTTGGTAAAGGGCTGCAAAATAACCTATGCTATGTCATTTCTATGTCATATATTTATCAATGTTATTATGGTTAAAAGACAGTGTAGATTCTTGCTTTGAATTACAAAGGCTAGTTTTATAGATGGTTATATCTTTCATCTAATTTGTACTCCATTTGGGACACCACAATAGTGGATATTTAAATATTTACCAGACGACAAAATTTTAGCCTTGTCCAAATTGAAAGCATTTGCAGACGACAAATTCACTGTGGCTCAAATGGTACAATTTTCTCTTGATAGGGTAGAAAACATTGTGGGAAAAGGAGAAAATGCTGGTTACCGGCATTTTCTCCTTTTTCCCCAATGTTTTTAAAAGGCTTCTCTCCCAAGGTCATTAAGAGGCGGCATTCTTTGGTAAAGGGTTAAAGGCTATTGTTGTGTTCTTGTTACATTTTGATTTATACATCACTGTATTTCTGACTTTTTACCCAATGAAATTGTGGATTTTAGAAAGGATTGTAGGAAAAAGTGCAAATCATTTGTTCCTAGCAATTGTTTCTTTTCACACAGTTCTCAGCTGTTAAAAAAGGATATATTCCTGTCCTAAAATCTCTGTTCTTTAACCCTTGACCACACGATCCCAACTTTTAACTACCCTGTAGAAAGAGGGCTTTTAAAAAAAACATTGTGGGAAATGGAGAAAATGGGGGTAACCATCGTTTTCTCCTTTTCCAACAATGTTGGACACCAATTCCATCATTTGAGCCACATTTAACCCTTTACCACACAATCCCGACTTTTAACGACCCTGAGGTAGAGGGCTTTTGAAAACATTGTGGGAAAAGGAGAAAATGCTGGTAACCAGCATTTTCTCCTTTTCCCACGTTTTCTACCCTATCAAGGACAAATTTCATCATTGGAGCCACATTTGATTTGTCATCTGTACATGCTATGAAATTGGACCAGTCAAAAATATTGTCATGTGGTAAAGGGTTAAGTTGTCATCTGCAAATGCTTTAAATTTGGACCACTCTTAAATTTTGTCGTTTGGTAAAGAGTTAACTCTCTACCACACAATCACGACTTTTAATGACCCCTTAAAGGGTTAAGTTGTCATCAGCAAATGCTTTAAATTTAGACCACTCTCAAATTTTGTCGTTTGGTAAAGAGTTAACTCTCTACCACACAATCCCGACTTTTAATGACCCTTTGGAAGAAGTCTTTTGAAAACATTGTTGGAAAAGTAGAAAATGCTGTTAACCAGCATTTGCTCCTTTTCCCACAATGTTTTCTACTCTTCCAAAACAAAATTTCAATATTTAATTCACCTTTATTTTTTCGTCTGCAAATGCTTTTCATTTTGGACTGATCTAAAATTTTGTCGTCTGGTAAAGAGATAAGTAACATTATGTAGTTTTGATGAGTCTAAAATAGCATGCACATCACTGGGTTTTAACTCTTTCATTGCCAAATGTATAAACCTGATCTCTTCCAATGGCTTAACCCTTTACCAGACAATCCCGACTTTTAATGACCCTGTAAAAGAAGCCTTCTGAAAAAACTGTGGGAAAAGGAAAAAATGCTGGTAACCATCATTTTCTCCTTTTCCCACAATGTTTTCTACCGTTACAGTAACAAATTGCAATTTTTCAGTCCCATTTATTTTGTTGTCTGCAAATGTTTTCACTTCGGACCAGTCTAAAATTTTGTCGTTTGGTAAAGAGTTAAAATGCCATCCATTGAAACTGAGAGAGATCATTACTTCATAGACTTGACAACACAAGCAGATGGCATAGATCAAAGATCAGACTGCATGTTTTGTGCAGTCTGATCTTGATCTATGCCGTCCGCAAAAGACCACGTTTTGGCCTATGGCTCTGAAAGGGTTAAAGGTCTCTTTAGGTCCAGCATTATGATCATGTTTTACACATTGGAATGCATATACAATTGATGATTTATGAAATATGTTGACCAATAATGGCTGTGAATAATGATATTTTTGACATGTTTAGTTCTTGAGCTACAAACTTGAAAATGTTCTCTGTTGCAACTGACTGTAGGATACTGACCATCTGACTCTGTCATTGGCTATATGATCCCATGCTGGTAATCAGCACGGTTTTCCTTTTCCCACCATGTTTTCTACTCTCTCTACCCTTTACCACATGACAAAATTTTACACTTGTCCAAATTGAAAGCATTTGCAGACTACAAGTTAGATGTGGTGAGATTTGTCTGTTAAGCCTTTACCAAACGACAAAATTTTAGACTACTCCAAATTGAAAGCAGTTGCAGACGACAAAATAAATGTAACTGAAAAATTGAAATTTGTTTTGGAAAGGGTAGAAAACATTGTGGGAAAAGGAGAAAATGCTGGTTACCAGCATTTTCTCCTTTTCCCACAATGTTTTCAAAAGGCTTCTTTCTCAGGGTTGTTAAAAGTCGGGATTGTGTGGTAAAGAGTTAAAGGACAGAAAAGATTGTGGGAAAAGGAGAAAATGCTGGTTACCAGCATTTTCTCCTTTTCCCACATTGTTTTCAAAAGGCCTCTGTCTAAGGGTCATTAAATCTTGGAATTGTGTGGTAAAGGGTTAACAGGACGAATCCCATTATTTGGGCCACATTTGTCCTCTACAAAATTAATGCTTTCAATTTTGATAGGCGTAAAATTTTGTTGTCCAACAGATGTTGAAGAGGTGCATTGGCCTATCTCTGCACAGTGAAAAGTGTAGATCAAAGCTGAAACTCTTGTTTTGTACAGTAAGATCTATACCTCTTTTTATACAGAACCACTATTTTATGAATTTGGATTTAACCCTTTCCCAAACAAGCCCTGGTTTTCACATGTCTGCAGTACAAGTCTTTTGAAAACACTGTGGGAAAAGGAGAAATTGCTCATAATGAGCAATTTCTTCTTTTCCCACAGTGTTTTCTACCCTTTTTGATAACTTTCTGTCATTTTCATCAAATTTAAAATTGTCATCTGCAAACTCTTTCAATTTGGACCAGTCCAAAATTTGTCGTTTTGGAAAGGGTTAAGGGAAAGTAGTTTACATACCCATGTACAGATAGAAAGTACCAGCCTCATTCTCATATATTTCTTTTTTCTTCTTTGAGTGTAGGTGGCACAATTTGACCATAATGCACGACAATCGGACAGTATTTGTATATCTCGATGGAGAGGAAAGCAAGGAAGACATACTGGGAAATATTTACCATCTTGCACTAGATCCTCGAGTTTTTGTTGGTGGAGGAAAAAATTTTGTTATAACTAGAGGTAAAAAACTAGATCTATTTTATAGCTGAAAATTTAGATTATTTGTTTACTGAGGAACAGGTAAAGAACATTCCTGTCTACTTATGATTTTCATTATGATTTTCATTAAAACCTCTTTTCCCAGCCTGTCTTAATTATTCCAGTTTGTATTGTTACAAAAAAAAAAAATTGTACAATTCCAATTTCAACAATCCTGAAAAAGAATGCTTCAGAAATAATTATGGGAAACCAGCATTTTCTCCTTTTTTTCCCACAATGTTTTCCATACCTTTTTACACATACTTCATCATTTGAGACACATTTTATTCATTGTTCGCATATGCTTTCAATTTGGACCAGTCTAAAATTTTGTTTTCTGGGACAGAGTTACCACATCAAAAATCTCTTTTCAGAGATATAGATGTATTAGATTTTCTTACAGAAATTAAAAATATTTTTCTTGTTTTTCACCTATAGGTTTACAAGTAACCCAGAATTTTGTTGGATGCATCAAAAATATTTATATTAATGAAGTCTCCCTGCTGTATGAATTAGCCAATAAGAATCCAGCATTGGTGTACCATGGTGGGGGATCGTCCAATCCCCATTTTATCTGTGAAGAAGTTGTCAACATTCCACTCTCATTTCCCACTGCAAGGTCACGCCTGATGCTGGACTCAACTGAAGAAATGAAGCAATACTTTGAAATAGAGTTTGATTTTAAAACAGTGAGGAATAATGCCATTTTGTTGTATGCAAGTTTAATGGACGTGGATACCTCGTTTGAGTTCAATTTTGGATATTTTGAGGTAAGACAAAGAATGAGGTTAGTCAGTACCATCATTTTAGGTTGGCCCTTTGCTAGAGGAATTCTTAACTCTTGTAGTGCTGAACTAGGATTTATTATTGCTTATGCAGACCATTAGATCAAGATCAGACTGCACAGACCATGGAGTCTGATCTTGGATTTACATTGTGTGCTTCTTTCCCAGATATCAAGACACAAGCGGCCTGATTGCAATACTGGGATCATTAGTGCTGACCAGAAATGTCTATAGCATTTAATTAACGCAAGGGTTAACTTTTACCTGGATGTACAGTAAAACCTCTCCTAACGACCACCCCGGTAATAGAGCAACCCGCTATTAGGAACAATTTTTGTCAGAACGGAATTTTTCCTTCTTCATAATCAATGACCATGACCCCGGAAATACGGGCACCCCGCTATTCCGAAATTACGACCACCATTTTTAGTACCAATGAGAAATTACCAACAGATTTTAACCCTGTGAAACGACCACTAATTTTCACAATTGGAGTGTTTGTCACAACTCTTGTTATTATAAATACTAACACCTTGAGCTGACTGATAACAAATTAAATTGTGGTATCATTAAAAGAGAGATACATTGGAATAGGTACAGAAATTAATATCTCTTCTTGCTGTTTTCTGTGATTAACTCTGTACCAAACAACAAAATTTTAGTCTTCTCCTACTGAAACGCATTTGCAGATACATGCAATAAATGAAATTAGGTTCAAATCATGCGATTTGTCTTTCTAATGATAGAAAACATGGTGGGAAAAGGAGGAAATGCTGTATACCAGCATTTCCTCCTTTTCCCACAATGTTTTCGAAAACCTTTTTCCAACGGATACTTGACCCTTTCCCAAATGACAAATTTTGGACTTGTCCAAATTGAAAGAGTTTGCAGATGACAATTTTAAATTTGATGAAAATGGCAGAAAGGTCTCAAAAAGGGTAGAAAACACTGGGAAAAGGAGAAATTGCTCGTCACGAGCAATTTCTCCTTTTCCCACAGTGTTTTCAAAAGACTTGTACTGCAGACACGTGAAAACCAGGGCTTGTTTGGGAAAGGGTTAAAGCAATAGTTTTTTTGGTAAAGGTTTGAATAACTTTGATGTAGCTGTAGCTAGTAGTACTGATAATTGTACAGGCGTCTTTCGTAGAACAGGAGGATGGGTTTTCTTATTTTACTAAAAATGCAATGTAGTGAAAGTTTCCTTTTTTACATCAATTAGGTATGGATAAAAGATGGTCAACCAAACCTGAAGTTTGTTCCTGCAACCATGCATCCAGATCGTAGCCAGAATCTCACGATTCCCATGACGGTCAACAATAATTTATGGTACACCATGCATTTGTTCTTCAACGACAGGTAAATCTCTTTATAGCTATATAGCTATAGGGTGTTCAATCATTTGAGTTTTGGTAAGGACCTGAATTTTATGAGTTATGATGTATTTTAACCCTTTCCCAAACGATAAATTTTAGACTGGTCCAAATTGAAAGAGTTTGCAGACGACAATTTTAAATTTGATGAAAATGACAGAAAGTTCTCCAAAAGGGTAGAAAACACTGGGAAAACGAGAAATTGCTCGTTACGAGCAATTTCTCCTTTTCCCACAGTGTTTTCAAAAGACTTGTACTGCAGACACGTGAAAACCAGGGCTTGTTTGGGAAAGGGTTAAGAGACATAAAGAAATTAACCATTTACCATACAATCCTGAGTTTTAATGACCCTGAGGAAAAAGCCTTTTGAACACATTGTGGGAAAAGGGAAAAAGTTTCGTTACCCACGTTTTCTCCTTTTTCCTCAATGTTTTCCACCCCTTCAAAGCCACATTTAATTTATCGTCTGCAAATGCTATTGATTTGAGCAAGTCCAGAATTTTGTCATTTGGTAAAGAGTTAATCAGTAAGAAGGGCAATAAAATTTATTTGGCTGAATTTTAAGACAAGTCTACTGTCTATAAAGGAACATGCACAAGTCATACTCCTGTGTCTTTTATTAGACTATAGTACTGAACCATATCCAGATTGGCTTGCTTCAGCTCTGATTTTCGACAACCGGTTAACCCTTTACCACACAATTTTGAGTTTCAACAACCATGGGGTAGAGGCTTTTTGAAAACATTGTAGAAAAAGGAGAAAATGCTGGTAACCAGCATATTTTCCTTTTCCCACAATGTTTTCTACCCTATCCAAGTGATATTCCGTCATTTGAGCCACATTTAAATTGTTGTCTGCAAATGCTTTCAATTTGGTCATACGCAAATTTCTGTCGTGTGGTAAAGAGTTAACCCTCAGGCTGCTAAGCACGACTCAAGGATCTTTTGCAGACAGCATATATCAAGATTGGACTGCACAGAACATGCAGTCTGATCTTGGATCTAGACTGTCCGATAAGGAAATATCTTTTTCCAAAAAGTACCACTGAAATAACAAAATTTGAGTTTTTACTATTGGTTTGAAAGTTTCATTATATTTATTTGGCAGGAAAAGGGTTAAGTGGCAATGTATGCAAACAATATCTGTAGTGCATTTCTGAGCTCGAACTTTTATATAAATCTATAGTAAATGTAACAGATTCCAAGTTTAACTTTCATCTAAGGCTCTATTTTGATTGGTTAAAAGTTTATTTTTCATTATCAGTTTTGTGTGGAACTTTAAGCCCAGTATCTAGAGATTTATACTGGTAAGAGCCGTAGTCTAATTGAAATACTAATACACATTACCCGATACAAGTAGTTCTTTGTCTTGCTGAAGGCCACATCTGAAAACATTGTTGGAAATGGGAAATTGCTTGTCATGAGCAGTTTACCATTTTTGCCACGCTGTTTTCACATATGGTTGCATACCACACTTTAACCTTTTACCACACAGTCCAGAGTTTTAACGAGCCTACAAAAGACAGGTTTTGAAAATACAGTGGACAAAGGAGAAAATGCTGATAACCACTATTTTCACCTTTTCCTAAATTGTTTTCTGTCCTTGAAAACAAAATTTTCTAAAGAGTTAATTTATGACTGGTACAATTTTACACTGACTGGTGTCAAAGTCAGCTGCATATTATTGTGTTGAGGTGATGAGTGCCTCTTTACCCATGATATAAGTTTAGACTGGTCCAAATTTAAAGGATTTTCAGATGAAAAATTAACTTTTTACCAAACAACGAAATTGTAGACTTGTCAAATTTAAAGCATTTGCACACAAAATATTAAAATTAAATGATGATTTTCATCTTTGAAGTGGTGGAAAACCATGTGGGAAAAGGAGAAAATGCTGGTTACTAGCATTTTCTTCTTTTCCCACAATGTGTTCTAAAGCTAATACTTGGGCATGACTGTGTTAAAACTGGCTCTGTCATCTTCCTTTTGTTTTCAGTCAGGCTAAACTGAAAGTGAATGGTGTATCCATAGGAACAGAGCCTATAAAACAGGTACTGGAAATCAACAGCAAAGTTGTGCTTGGTTATGGTTTCAACACCAAGTCATATAAAGGTACATGTGCAATATTGTTAGATGTTGTCTTGTGTGTTCCTCTGAAAACCTTTTGATGTTCAAGTTTGATAGTTAATATATTGCTACACATTTTTCTAAGGATATTTGTCAGACATTTGAAAAGGTTGTGGTAGTAACATGGAAATGCTGAATATGTTAGCAAAAATGAAAATTTTGATCACACTGCAGTTGCCAAATCTTTCATCAAACAGTACTTTCTTTTTTTCCCACAATGTTTTCTACCCTTCCAATAACAAATTCCATTTTTTGAGTTACATTTATTTTGTCCTCTGTAAATGCTTTCCATTTGGAGAAGTCTAAAGTTTTGTTGTGTGGGACAGGGTTTAGTCCTTCCTCTCTTGCTGCTTGCCTGCAATTGCTTCTTGTTCCATATTGTTCCAAAGTTGTTTTGTGAAGAGACTTTCGATGAAAACACTTTCTTTTCAATGTTGTGCTTTGTAAGTATGTACAAGTGTAATATTCTAGTCTTCTGGTAAAGTTTTACCAATGCTTGGGGAAAAAAAGACTTTTGCAAACATTGTGGAAAAAGAGAAAAAAAAAAAGTGCTGGTAAATTGACCAATATTGAAAAGATTTGCCTAGGTCAGCCTGTATGGACTACGCAGGATGACCTGGGTTGATACTTTCGCAGATGCATTAAGCCCCCTTTTCAGAGAGCATGGCTCAAATATTAATAATCACTGATCATCTTTGTTTCAGATTCTGATGGATTTGTGGGATGTATCAGAAATCTAAAGGTCCAGAGGACGATGTTAGATGCCCTTGACCTCATGGAAACAGATGCTGTATCGGACATCATTATTGATGGGTGTAATATCACAAACTATTGTCATGGAAACTCTCTGTGTGAACATGGAGGGAAATGTTTGTCTGAATGGAAAGGGGTGGCCTGTGATTGCAGTGAGACATTTTACACAGGTCATGCTTGCCATTTTCGTGAGTATCCCCCACTTTTGTCTGATTAGTTACTCTCATTGAAATACCTTTTTCAAGCAAAAGTTACCATGCTTGAGGGTTTTGCCACAACCAAGTCCAGTAGGGATCGAACTTGGTACACCACTCTCACAAACAGTTATATTCTCAAGAATTCTCAAGTATTTCCTAAATTTGAAAGTAACACAACTTTGGATTGGCTAAACCAAATGGTTTAGCCATTCAGAAGTTGTGTTACTTTCTAAATCTAGAATAAGACTTAGAATGAAATTAAGAATGGTTGGTGACTATGGACCCTGATATCACTGGCAAAGGTTACACCTTTAAAAGTGTTGTCCGTAGCATACTGCTTTAAATGGAAGACTTTGAAACAGGCCAAGGACTTATTGTGACTTGAAGAACTTAACAGGCTTGGGCCTTTTTTCCTTCGCTTCATTTCTCTTTTGAGGTTGTTATTCTATAACAGGACAGTTACCAAAATACTGTCCACTTTTCTAATATCAATTTGTTTCTTTTTTACATTTATTATCATATAATCATAAAGCTTTGGTCTGTTCTTTCCAATAAGAAATACAGTACCGGTAACGCTAGGGGGATATATTTGCAGTAAGAAAAACATTGGGGGGAAAGCAAAATGGCTTTTGATAAGCAGCTGCTCTTTTTCCAACATTGTTTTAAAATCCAGACCTTTCCAGGGACATAAAAATGCCTGTCTGATTATATGGTATTAACCCTTTACCACACAATCCCGACTTTTAACGACCCTAAGAAAGAAGCCTTTTGAAAACATTGTGGGAAAAGGAGAAAATACTGGTAACCAGCATTTTCTCCTTTTCCCACAATGTTTTCTATCCTTCCCAAAACAAATTTAAATTTTAAAGTTGCATTTATTTTGTTGCCCGCAAGTTGTTTCAATTTCAACCAGTCTAAAATTTTGTCCTTTGGTAAAGAGTTAAATTGAGGCCTTGGGATCTCTCCTAGAAATCATAAAATAGTTTTTTTCTCATTTCTGCTTCAGCTAAATACAAGCATACCTGTGATGAATATTATCAAGCTGGTATCAATGAGACTCAGGTCATGTTGATTGATCTTGATGGAAGCGGCCCCGGGGATCCAGTCCTGGTACAATGTGAAATGGGGCATGAGACAGGTTTTGAGTTCTTTGGAAAGACTGTGGTTGAGCACAACCTCAAGCCCAATACAACAGTCAGGGGGCCCATGATGAGGGATTTAAAAAAGATACTGGAGTATAGGTAAGGTGTCATGTTTAAAGAGCAAATCTGTTATCATCGTATACCAGGAGATTGCTGGTTCAATCCCCAGAACGACCAATTTCTTTCCAACGATTGATGATAGTCATTGAAACAGGATTCATTCCTCTCTCACCGCTGACCATTGTTTTGACAATGGTCATGTGAGAAAGCAGCCAGTGGCTTGGAAAGAATATTGTAAGGAGTACTGGTAACAGAAACTGCAGGAAAGCATGGAAAATGTGCAATCTGAATTTTGATCTACTCTGTTAGCTTTGCTGAGACATTCTGGACAATAGCAACCAGAAATCAGACTCCCCAGGGTCTTATTTCTAGGATGAAAATATGTTGGGTTTATTCGGTGCTCTAAGAGTTAACAAAGTAGAGAGAAATCTTGATAAGATGATCATGAGATATTTATAAAATAGAAAATGAAAAATAGAGCAGCAGCAGCAAATTTTTGCATTTTCCCAAAGGCATGTCCAACTAACCCTCTACTGTGACACACCTACAATAAGATTATATTAGGTGTGTCACAGTAGAGGGTAAGTTGGACATGCTTTTGGGAAAACGCAAACATTTGAAGCTGCTCTATTTTTCATTTTCTATTTTAAATGACCTGAGCTGTCAATCTGCCATTAAAAGCATTTATTCATTCATTAAATTGTATCAAGTAAAGCCCTCATGAATATATGTGTTCTGCGCAATGTAAGAATCGGGACAATTCCGGAATTGTCCTGCGCAAAGTAGGAATTCCTACTTTGTCCGCCGATTCCGGAATTGTACCGGACAATTCTAGAATTGCGCAAGGGAGATATATAGTATTATGGTCAGATATGGTCTCTGCGCAAAGTAGGAATAGGCGTGGACAAAGTAAGAATTCAAAGGGATGAACAAAGTGAGAATAGTCTAGAAATGCGTTTATTCGGTATCCATAGGACAGAAGCGGCCTTATCTGCTATTGAAGTAATCGGTCATGGCTGGAGATGTTGAAGTGATTATAAGAATTTATCTATTTTTCCTTTATTTATTTATTTATTTAGAGAGAGAGAGAGAGAGAGAGAGAGAGAAAGATCGAATGATATACCGCAAGTGAGAAAAACAAATCTATTATTATAAAAGAAAGTAAAATATTTGATGATATTATTAAACCCCTTTGATCAATCTGATTACACCGTTGTTAATTAATCAATTATTAGTTTGATTACCATCTCCCTGATTGGTTCTTAACATCTTTATTCAGCAAACGAAAAAAAAAAAACCACACATGCCCACAATTCTGAAAACATTTTCAACCAAAGGCGTTGATATTTCTTACTATCACAGTAGATGTACCCGACAATGGAGGAACATTACCGTGTTATTAATGAGTGTGTCGCGAAAATTTCGAGTGCTAGGAATTCTAAAGTGCTTTCCAAAGAGCGATATGATAAGATAGTGTCACAATTATCAGAAAATTCTAGTTGTAATTCTAATGCCAAATTTCGTTGGTGGGTGAAAGACAAGGGATACAAACTTTTGAACTTCCCTGAAATTGGATTAACTGATGTGCTGTGCATCCCAGCAAAAAATCAGGTAATTATATACTTTTGTCAATTTATAATTTTTTAGGCTCTCCCGATATTTTTGGATAGCTGGGAAGGAGTGTTGTTCATTTTATTAGTTGAAAATGATCTGCCTTTGTAAGCATTTGCAGAAAGAAATGAGACGACTGATTGATCCGAACTGGCATAGCCATTAAAAGGCATGGCTGAAAACCCCTCAGTCCAACATTACTTTAATATAATATGGCAATTTATCATATAATAGTGATAAAGTGATATACAAAAGTGATTTACAATGCTTAACTGAAGAGCACATGATGTTATTTGACAAGAAATATAGCAATGATTAACCCCTATCCTGCTAAATAACTAAGTACTCGAATATTGTTATTTCAAAGATATGATTTGGGAAACAGCAACTCCTTATCGGAAACTGTGGGTCCAAGATCAGGGCGCACGTTTAGTGCAGTCTGATCTTGATCCACACCGGCCGGAAAAGGTCCTTTAATCATGCCTATTAACCATAGGGTTAATTTCTCAACATGTTACCATGATAGATAAATTTCGACAAATTGTATATTTTTGGTGATTTAACAGACAAGAGATTAGTGAATTTTTGTATTGTTGGCCAAGTATAATAATATTTTTTAAGTAACTTTGCTCTGAGTTCTGAATACTTTGTAGATCTACATGTCAATAAAAAGTGATTTTAATTTTCAATAATTCTCGAGTTACAATTTTTACCAATTCTTTCCCGTATATGTACATTTCTTTGGCTTCCTTTTTCAATTTCTAGTTTATGAGAGGATACTCGGAATTGTGTAAGTGAAGTTCTGAATTTTTTATCTTTAACGATGTCTAGATAGCCAAAAATGGAGAAATGATATCAAATGAACTTTTAAACACTTCGGCAATTGATTTATCTATGCCCGGCTTTTTGAATTGTTTTGTGAAAAAATCTTAAAATAGCTTAGGAGGCTACGTAGCCTTTTAGGGGAATACCATCAAAACATTTTTTGGGGTAATTTTATGATTCTTAATGATTGATGATTTGTATTGTATTTTCATATAAATTTCAGTGATATAAATATTTTTCAATTTGATGGGATGTGAAAATTCTAGATACCCACCTTTTAAAGTCAGTGCAAATTGAATTTCACTCCAAACATATTTCTAAAAAGTACCGGTAATGAAGACTGTGGAAAAAGGAGAACATCCTGATAACCTGTATTTTGTCATTTTCGCAATGTTATCTGCGCCATCAGAGGGCTCAAGAACGCTTTTGAAAACACGGTGGGAAAAGGAAAAAAATACTCGTAATAAACATTGTGGGAAAAAGAGACCACGCTTTCTTGTTGGAAGATATTTCTCCATTTCCTCATGAAGCAACTAAGCTTAAGCGATGACGACGATGTAGATCATGTTGAAGTACGAAAACCTCCTGAGAATAGAGGAAATAGCTGATAAACAATATTTTTTTTATCCTTTTCAGACATTTTTTTTTATATTCTTTCAATTTCAAGCACGACAGATTCCGCCCTTTAAGCAACATTGAAATCATTGTTTGAAAATGTGGTAAACGGTTAAATTACAAAAGGTCGCAAGATCAAAGTTCTTTTCACCAGAGATAATCAAATGCTCCTCAGCAGTCTGTTCTTGATTTACACTCTCTGTAAAACCAAACTCTTTCGCGCCTTGCAGCCAAACGGTTCAATGTGAGACAGATATACTGATGGATAAATCTTAACCCTTATCCTGCTAAGTAACTAAAATGAAATTTTCAATTCGATTGTAAAAACCCATTTTTTTTTTATTTCAAAGGTATAATCTAGGGAATACAATCTCCGGATCGGACAGCGTAGATCCAAGATCAGACTGCACGTTCTGTGCAGTCTGATCTTGATCTACGCTGTCCGCAAAACGTCTGTGAGTCGCGATAAGCAGCCAAAGGGTTAAGCAATGGTGAAATTTTCAGATTCGGCCAAACTGAAAGTATTTGAAGAAAAAAAAAAGTAGCTGAAATGAAAACTTTACGGAAAAGGAGACAAATGTTGGTTATCAACAATTTCTAGTTTTTCCGAAATGTTTTCACTAGCCTTCTTCTTAAGGGTCGTCAAAACTTTGGATTGTGTGGTTAAGGTTACATTTCAGCAAAAATATTTTTTACAGATTTTGTTCTCCTTTTATAGAAATGATCATGCTGCAGCATATGCTATTTATTTCTCATTACATGTTTTATTTTAATTCTTCATTATTTGGTCATGACTCATATCACACGTTTTATGTACATTTCAATCTTCAATTTGTTATTCAAATGCTTCTTTCAGTCTTTGATTGGGAAAAAAAACATTATTGAAAAAGGAGAAAATGCTGGTTATTAACATTTTCTCATTTTTTCCGTTTTTTTTTTGAGTAGCCTTCTTTATCACGATCGATAAAATTTGTGGTATATAGGCTTAATATTTTAGAATGTGCTATCCTATTTTTAAACATTGCTTGATACATGACATTAGTTATTTCCCATTGCATGATTCTTTTTGTGTTCTTTGTTTAATATTTTAATAAAGGTATGATTGTCTGGTTTTCATGATATACAATGAAACGCAAGGTACCTTATTTATACCCCCCACCCTGCAAAACAAATGTTTTCGGGTGCATACTGGAATCAGCCTGTCTGTCCGTGTGTCTGTCTGTGTACAAATAATTGCCTGTTTCTGTGAAAACGCTGGGGGGGGGGTATTAAGTCTCATTCAGTGACAACTATAGTTGTTATATCCTATTGACTGATTATACGGTGATTAACGCCGTTCGTAACATTATTTCAGTTATATCACGGCAGCCACGATATTCCTTCCAAGCCAAGGCTGCTTTCCCACATAATTATCGTGGAAACGATGATCAGCAGTGAGAGAGGAATGAATCCTGTCACAATGACTAGGATCCATCCTCGGAAAGTAACTGGTAGAGCCAGGGGATCGAACCAGCAATTCCCTGTTCTCAAGTCCTGTGCGCTACCGACTGCGGTTTTGGGTTCGGCACCAAAATTAAAAAATACGACGCTACGCACATGGTTTTTATTCACAACGTAGCTATTCCCGTGTGCATTTATTCCAGCTTTTGCATGTTATATTGTGCCTTTCAACGGTATTAGTCAGAACTTAAGTCAAAGAATTTTTTGTCAAAAATAACAATCACTGTCAAGCAGTAGTCATACTGTACTAATGTACAAACATCAATAATAACGGTCAGAAAATGATGAAAATTGAAAATAAAACAAAAACCAAATTTTGTCCTCGATTCCTACTTCGCGCATCGAAAACAAAAGATTCTCACTTTGTTCCGATTCCTACTTCGCGCAGCGAAAACAATATATTCTCACTTTGTCCCGATTCCTACTTTGCGCAGGGACAATTCCGGAATTGAACCGTGCCAGGTAGGAATTCTTACTTCGCCCGACAAAGTGAGAATTCCTACTTTGCGCAGGACAATTCCGGAATTGTCCCAATTCCTACTTTGCGCAGAACATATGCATGTTTAATGCTTTACCATACAATTCTGAGTTTTAATGACGCCAAAGAAAAAGCCATATCAAAGTTATCAAGTTATTTAGTGTTTGTATAATATGTTATCACATAATGTGAAAATGCTATTGTCTTTGGACTTGTCTCAGCACAAATATGTGTGCTGATGTATTTCATAGAAAATAGTATTGTGTCTTCGGACTATAACTCAAAATTTAATTAGTTTAGTATGCATTTTTTTCTTCTTTTGTATAGAGAGCTTGATAAAAACCAGTTAAAACAGCTGACAAGCCTTTCTGGCTGGTGTGAGCAATACATAAGATATGACTGTAGAGATGCACCACTAGGGTTAGGCAATTTGACATGGTTTAATGCTGCCAATGGGGAGATGGTGGAATATCTGGGTACCCACATTCCAGGGTTTTGTTCATGTTCTCTCACCAACAACTGCACAGACAAACGATGCAACTGTGATAGCCGTATGTATCCTTGACTAAATTCCTATTGAAGCTCTGACAATGCCAGTTAACTCTTTACCAAACATCAAAATTTTAGACTTGTCCCAGATCATAGCATTTGCAGACGACTGATTAAACATATGGTAGCTCAACTTATGAAATTTGTCCATGAAATGGTAGAAAACATTGTGAGAAATGGAGAAAATCCTGGTTACGGGAATGATTTCAAAAAGCTTCCATTCCATGGGTAATTAAAACAGGGAATTTATACTATTATGATCATTATTTAAGTTAATGAACTACTAACAACCTCTTTTTACTAACATTGAATTGTAAGGTATGGTTGGAGATAGCCACGACTCCCATCATACCAGTTGACGTGGCAAATAAAACTTTAAAAAAAAACCAGGGGATTGTGTGGTAAACAGCTAAATGGTAACCTTTATGAACTGTCAGTAAATAAGACCTGTTGCATATTGCATCTTCACCCTTTACCAAACAATCCTGTGTTTTAACCCTTTACCACGCAATCCCAAGTTTTAACGACCCTGAGAAAGAAGCCTTTTGAAAACATTGTGGGAAAAGGAGAAAATGCTGGTAACCAGCATTTTCTGCTTTTCCCACAATGTTTTCTACTCTATCAGTGACAAATTCCATCATTTGAGCAACATTTAAATTGTCATCTGCAAATGCTTTCAATTTGGACACGTCTACATTTTTATCGTGTGGTCAAATGAACCAGAGAGAGAAGGCTTTGAAAACCATTGTAGGAAAAGAGAAAATACTGGTAACCAGGGTCCATATTCACCCAACCATTCTTAGTTTCATTCTTAGTCTTATTCTACATTTAGAAAGCAACACAACTTCTGATTGGCTGAATCAAATCGTTTAGCCAATCAAAAGCTGTGTCTCTTTCGAATTTAGAAAATTCTTAAGAATAAGACTGTGGTTGTTGAATATGGACTCAGTTTGACTTTCGCCTTTCCACAAATATGAGTTGGTTCTGCAGTGCACTCAGAATTCAGTATTGTACCAAATCATGTTTAATAACCTTGTATTACAACACAAGCACTCTAAATAAGGGGTGAATGCGAAACTATTCCATCTGCATTTTGGAAAATATTACAGGAGAGGGGAAAAAAACTCAATTCCGTGAAAAGCGTTGTTAGATCGTCTTGTTTAATTATGTTGTGCTGAATTCATGCTCTCAACTCAACACAACATATCTAAACAAGATGATCTAACTATTCTTTTCACCGAAATGAGAAGTGTTTTTCCCTCTCCTGTAAAATTTTTCGAAACACAGATGGAATAGTTTCGTATTCACTCCTTGTAATACTCTAATAGAAAGAATCTGTATGTGGTTTTATGGACTTTTTGTTTTGACCTTTGTGGAGATTTTTATTTTATCAGCTTGTAGTGAGCTTTTGTACCGGTTGAGAAGTCCTTTTAACACTTTACCAGATGACAAAATTTAACACTTTACCAGATGACAAAATTTCGGCCTTTTCCAAATTGAAAGCCTTTGCAGACGACAATTTCAGTGTGGCGTAAATGGTGCAATTTTCTCTTGATAAGGTAGAAAACGTGGGAAAAGGAGAAAATGCTGGTTACCAGCATTTTCTCCTTTTCCCACAATGTTTTCTCAAGGCTTCTTTCCCAGGGGCGTTAAAAGGCGGCATTGCGCAGTAAAGGGTTAAGGTCATTTTCAACAGCAATGCTTAGTAATTTTGTTGTGTTGATTTGTTAAGAAATGATAGCATTTTGCCATGTTCATGTTCACATTTATTCCAGAGAAGAAGACCATACAGTTTGATTCAGGCTTTAATAAGGTAACAAGCCAGCTGCCACTCACTGAAGTTACAATCAGACAAGAGTCAAACCCGCTGGATCCCGGCTCTGCTAATCTTACTATTGGTCCACTTGTTTGTTGGGGAGACAGTGAGTATGATATACTGTAAACTGGTACCCGTTGTATCTCCCATAACCGTCCGATATAGACAACAGGCAACACCCGATTTATCGAGGGCAGCTATTGGTTTTCACATGTACAGAATCCACCAATCAGACAGGCCGTAACAGAACGCCTTTATTTGTTTTTAAAAAATCGAGCAATAATTATATCTTTTGGTTAAGATTTTCATGGCAAACAAAGATTTTTCTGACGGCGATCAATTTATTTAACTCCCTGAAGAATTTAATCTCTATCAATAAGGTCCATCTATGTGCGAAAATAAAATCACAATTTGAATTTCCAAGTCTCGTGTTATCTCATGAAATCTCAAACCCGGCAGAAACTCGACTTTTAAGCATTGGGTGTTACCTGTTGTTGATACGAAGATCAATAACAGGCTGCCAGTTTAGATATATTGAATAGAGCACATGGTACATGTACTTTAACACCTTACCAAACAGTCCCAAGTTTTAACGACCCTGAAGAAGAGGTCTTTTTAAAACACTGTGGGAAGTGTTTTCCGCTCTTTCAGAGAATTAACTCCAACTTTCTAACTGTATTTGATTTGTTGTCTTCAAATGCATTCGGTTTGGAGCAGTCTAAAATTTTGTCATTTGGTGAAGAGTTAAACTATTTACCAAAGACCCTGATTTTATGACCCCTGGGAAGCAGTTTTTTTTTTTTTAAGACAATTTGGGAAATAGAAAAATGTTGAGAGTTCGAGCATTTTTTTCCTTTTCCTACAATGTTTTTCGCATCTTTAAAGGCAATTCCCATCTTCTTAGGTACATTCGATCTGTGAATGTTTTTAGTTGAAATGTGTCTGAATTTTTGTTGTGTGTCGAAGAATTTTAACCCTTAGAGGGCTGAATAAACCCAACAGACATACTCGGTTTAGAAATAAGACCCAATAAGTACAATTTGATGGTTGCTTTTGTCTATAGTGTTTAAGCTAAGCAAACTGTGTAGATCAAAGATTAGACTACTTGTTTTATGCAGTCTGATCTTGATCTACACTGACCACAATAGCGGCTGTAGTTGTGAAAGGCATTAAGGGTTAATTCGGATTAGAAAGGGTACAGCTCACCAATGTATTTGAGGACCATGAGCAAAAAGTGTTGAACAAAAAATTGACTCTTCTAAATTGAAATAACTGTAGAGGACAAGTTCGAAATGGGCACAAGTGAGCTGCAGCTCTCTGATCGAGTAGAAAACATGTTAGAAAAGGAGAAAATGTTGGTTACCAGCTTCCAAAAGCCGTCTTTCTCGGGATCATTTAAACTTGGGAGGTGTCATAAAGGACAGAAAACTGACAACACTACTACATGTTTTGATATCCTTCCTTATGAAAGTTATTGAAAACGTGATGGGAATAGAATTAACCCTTTCCCAAAAGACCAATTTTGGACTGGTCCAAATTGAAAGGGTTCGCAGACGACAATTTTAAATTTGATGAAAATGGCAGAAAGTTCTCAAAAAGGGTAGAAAACACTGTGGGAAAAGGAGAAATTGCTCGATACGAGCAATTTCTCCTTTTCGCACAGTATTTTCAAAAGACTTGTACTGCAGATACGTGAAAACCAGGGCTTGTTTGGGAAAGGGTTAAATGTTTGTCACAAGATTTGCTCACACATGGTGTTTTCTTGTCAGGGTGCATTTTTTTTGTTCCCATTTAATATTATATTAGCTCCTGGTTTATTGACTGTTATTTTCAAATTGATTTATCTAGAAATACAGATGCCAGATTTAGCAGTTACATTTAGTAATTCATCAGGCTATTTACTCAATCGTCCCTGGAAGTCGGGAGAGCTGAAGGTCAGTTTCCGAACACATTATAACAAAGCCATCATTCTGTACCAGACTGGAACTAAAGAAAACATCAACATATTTCTAGTGGCTGTAACCTCAGGTAAGCGATGATGTTGTCCAGTCTAGGTGAATCAATTACTGTATAAATACTTGTTCTTACTCAGGTGGTAGAGCGTAGGACTTGTAAATATCAAGTTTTGGGTCACTTGAGGGTGTAGGTTGGAGCCCCATGGCTGGCCATCTAAAATTACTAATACTCTTTCGGATGAGACGTTAAACTGAGGTCCCGTGTGACGTTGCTATACACCGAGCATGTTAGAGAACTAGGCGTAACTTAGGATGGATTTAGTCCTGTATCTTGCACTATCCCCCTAAACAAAACTAACAGTCTTTAGGGGGTGTCACCTGTATGGGCAACTGGTGACGACGATAAATAAACACAAAATCAATCAATCATGAAGTTGACAGCTTTAAGATATAGTGCAGGAAGAACTGCTGTAGTTATTATCACCAATCCGAATGAGTTATCTCTCTTTGGGCACTTTTCTGCATGTTTGGTAAGAAAATGAATAAGTTGCGCAAAACAGCGCGATATAATTCGGCCAGATATGGTGCGGGTCACATAGACAGAACATTAACTAAGCAGCAACTAGAATTACAAATGAGAAATTAAAGCCTGAATATACATAGTGGACACTGAACCAAAATGAAATGTGTCTCCATTATTAAAGATAATTGCATTTGATTGTATTTTGTATATCTTGCCTTTGATTTTTGTTTACATATGGTACTAGTAAGAGGTCTGACACACACTTAACTCTTTACCACACAATCCCGACTTTTAACGACCCTGAGGAAAAAGCCTTTTGAAAACATTGTGGGAAAAGGAGAAAATGCTGGTAACCAGCATTTTCTCTTTTTCCCACAATGTTTTCTACCCTGTCTAAGACAAATTCCATTATTTTGGTCACATTTAAATTATCGTCTGCAAATGCTTTCAATTTGTATCAGTCTAAATTTTCCTCATGTGGTAAAGAGTTAAATTGAAGGATTCACTGGTGGAAGTAAAAAGTATTGCTTATACGTAGCATGCAATTACTCAATTTCCAACAATGATTTTTCATACCATAGAAAAGCAAATATTTCCCTTTCTTTCCATGTTCCTGTCTGGTAGTTTGGAATTGCGTTTCGAAGGTCTTAAATTAGTCTGCATGGTAATGGGTTAACTTATTATCCATTTCATTTTTTAAAAAAGAATCTATGGAGTAGTTTGTTTATAATTCTATTTTTTTGCATCTTTACCTTGATGCAGATAACTTCAGTTTTTCCCATGGTGTATGTTTTCCTTTCATTTCAGATTTAAGTTCACCTTATTTTGTGCTATGTTTCAACAAATTGTCAGAGCATGTGGTTAATTTATTACCACACGATGCCAAGTTTCAACCAACCTAGGAAATTAAACATTTATCAAATTTGTGTCAACCCTCTCAACAACAAATCCAATCATTTGAGCCAAATGTATGTAAATGTTTAAAACATGTGGTAAAGAGCTAATTTGAACAATTTTATTTTGCAAAGGAACACCTAAAAATGTTGAAATTACATGTTTTTCCTCAACAGAATACACTGTAAAGTTCTATTTCCGCTGGGGCATGAAACGGCTAAATGTGGATATTGTAAGCCCCACACCTATCAGCAATGGCCAGTGGCATTCCATCAGTATAGAAACAGATCAGTATGATGTCCGGTGCATGGTGGACATGACTGAGAAAATCATGGATATTCCCCAAGATGTTCCAAATGTGAAGTTGTTCTCTGGAGTCTTGTATGTGGGAGGGATTCCAGAGGAGTAAGTTTGGATGTTGTATTATTGTCTTGATTATAAGCCATACAGGTTTACTTAAACCTTTAGCACACAGTCATGAATTTTAACAAATCTGAAGAAAAAGCCTTTTGACAACATCATCGGGAAAGGAGAAAATGCTGGTAACCTTCCAAAAACAAATTTCAATTTTTGAGTCGCCTTTATTTTGTCGTCTGCAAATACTTTGAATTTGGACCAGTCTCAAATTTTGTTGTTTGGTAAAGGGTTAACTTTCAAATCATTATCGAAAAAAGAGAATATGCTTGTCAGTAGCATTTTCTCCTTTTCCCACAATGTTTTCAAAAGCCTTTCTCCTAAGGCTTGTAAAACTCGGAATTGTTTGAAGAAAAAGCCTTTTGAAAACATCATGGGAACAGAAGGAAGTACTGGTAACCAGCATTTTCTTCTTTTCCCACAATGTTTTCTACCTTTCCAAGAAGAAATTCCAATTTTTAAGGTGCACATATTTTGTCATCTGCAAATGTTAAGAATTTTGACCAGTCTAGAATTTCGTCATGTGGTAAAGAGTTAATGGTCCTGTAATTTTATTATGCCAAGAACAAAAGCCTTTGAAAACAATATAGGAATAGGAGAAAATGCTAGTACTAGCTTCCTATCCCTGCAAAGTTGGTCGACAAAGCCAGATGTTTTAGCTAAATTGCTCCTTCCAACAAACTGTTTAACTTTTTCCCAAATGACAAATTTCAGACTCTTTCAAATACAAAACATCAGTAGACGACAAATTCAAAATTGGTACTAATGAGCTTAAACTCACTGATTGGGTAGAAAACATTGTTGGAAAGGAGAAAGTGCTGCTCACCAGCAATTTACCGCAATTGAACTTGTGCAAGAGAGTTTTTTCTTATCATAATCAAAATCAAAAAAACATTTTTAAACTAGCATTTTTTTTTTGTTATCTAGCCTTTAATAGGCAAATCCCACTATTTTAGCCACATTCTAAATGTCATCCGCAAGACTATTTATGTTTTCAGTTTTGACGGGTGCAAAATGTTGTCTTCTGGTAAAGAGTTAAATCTGATTCTCTATGAGCATTTTTAAATTCCAGCAATAGTTGGAAAAAAAAAACCACTGTTGCCAAAAGGAGACAGTGTTCTAGGAGGAGGAGGAGAATGGCATAGGTCCATTGCACATACCTGACAATTTACCTCATTTTTAGCTCAGCTGTTTTCGAAGAAAATGTCAAAGTACTGTTATAGCCCTGTTATCTGCATCATTATCGTCGTGCAAAAACTCATGTTATATAATATCTTTGTTATTGTTGAAGATATTCACTTCAAACTCGGACTAGTTGTTAACTGTCAAAAAGGGAAGGCATACGAAAAGGGTAGATAACCATCAAAATATTTTGACACAGTTATGCCCCTTTTCATCTTAAAATTTTCACTGAAAATCAATCTATTTCTGAAAGCAATTTGCAGCTGAACTTTTACACCAGCATGTAGTGCTCTTATTTTTTTCACAACAGTTTAATTAAAGACCCAGTTGTACAGAACATTGATGGTATAGTTGGCTGTATGAGAGGTCTCTACTATAATGGAAGGTCTTATTCCCTGACCAGGCTCATAGATTCAATGTAAGTCCATGTAAACTTTTGTCTTGTATACAGAGCTCCAGATAGAGGGAGTGATTTTGATTTCAAAATTGAAAATATCAGTTATCATCCACTAAACCGTATGTTATGGGTACTCATTAGAATCGTCTCATCGAGATGATTCTGATGAGTACCCACAACATAAGGTTTGGAAGAGAAATAATGAATCTAGAATACCATGACTCCCACTTATCTGGAGCTCTGTGTATAATTGTGTGATTTGACCCTTTGCCACACAGTCTCGAGTTTTTATGACCCTGTGGAAGAAGGCTTTTGAAAACATTTTGGGGAAAAAAAGAGAAAATGCCAGCATTTTCTCCTTTTTCCAAAATGTTTCTCCCCTTTCGACTACAAATTCCTAAGTTTGCCCATATTTGTTATCTACAAATGATTTCAATTTGGAAGTGAAAAATGTTTTTGTCAGATAAAGAGTTGCAATTCATAAATAATAATGGAGGATGAGCTAGGACCTAATTTTTCCTGGTGACCTTAGAGCATCTATCACAACTTAAGTTAGAGAAAGATCAGACTGTACAGAATATGCAGTTTGGTTTCAGATCCACACTGTAATATGTTATAGCAGTAAAAGCCTAGAACATGCAATATTAACCTTTTCACTACTAATGATGACATTAGCAGCTTTTGCAGATGGTGTAGATCAAGATCAGACTGCACAGAATGTCCAGTCTGATCTTTGATCTACACCATCCGCTACCTGATGCTATTCATATTCAGTTGTAGTGGGAATTTTCTTTTAGACCTTTTAAAAAAAATTGGAATTTCTTGTGTCAGTAATGAAAGACTTACGGTCTTTTTTATCTGTATTAAAGCATTCCTTGTATTTATAAAGGTCTCTAATGGTTGTTAAGGGAGGTCACTCCTTCCTTACAGCATAGCTTCTTCCTGTATAAAATCAATACCTGATAACTGCGTTAGGGAGAATTCTCTCTAGCTCAGGAGTTAGTGTATTGGTCTTGTAAACCTCGATAAACAAGGATATTTGCCGCACAGGTTTGAATCCCAGCCAGAGTGGTTTATATTTGAGCTATGCATTTGTTGGGAACTTCCATGTTTATAAGATGGGGGCTCATCCGGGATTGGCCTTTGGGCCATTAATTTTGTTGTCTATAAATCGCTTGTTATTGCCCATTGAGCCATTTGTTATCTAAATAATAGACTTACTGCCTAATAAGGCTTTCCGTCATCAAAATTATGACGTCTCTGAAGAGGGGTTGTTTTATGGGAGATAACCCCTTCCTTACAGCATAGCTTCTTCCCAGATAAAGTCAATACCTGACAACTGCATTAGGGAGAATTCTCTTTAGCTCAGGGGTAAGTGTATTGGTCTTTTAAACCTCAATAAACGAGGAACTTTGCCGCACGGGTTCGAATCCAAGCTGGGGAACTTTGTATTTGAGCTATGCATTTGTTGCAAACTTTCATGTTTGGAAGATGGGTAATACAAGGTCATATTAACCCCTTACTTTCACAAAAGTTTAACAGCTCTGAGAAAGAAGTTGAAAAATTGTGGAAAAAGGATAAAATGTTGGTGGCTAGCATTTTATCCTTTTCCCACAATATTTGCTACTCTTTGAAAGACATAGCAGATTGTTTGCCCCATATTAAATTTGTTGTTTGCAAATGCTTTCGGTTGGAACAAGTCTGAAATGTTTATATCTGGTAAAGAATTCCTTAACCCTCTAATACATAATCTGGGTTTTTAACAGCACTGAGAAGAAGGCTTTTGAAAACATTGTTGAAAAAGGAGAAAATGGAGGTAACCATCCTTTTCTCTTTTTTTTCCACAATGGTATCTGCACTTCCAAAGAGAAATTTTAATTTTTGATTCCCATTCATTTTGTAGTCTGCAAATGCTTTCAGTTTGAAGATTTTTTTGTGTTTGGAAAAGAATGCAATAAAGAAAGGGCTTCAAATTAATTCCAGGACGTTTGGTGTGTCTGCAGAATGCATGGCATCCTGCTGGCCAAATCCATGCCAGAATGGTGCTACATGTGTGGAACAGTGGGAGTCTCACGAGTGTATCTGTGCCAACCCATGGGCGCATTCAGGTTATAACTGTGAGATAGGTAGGTATAATACTATCCCTTAGGTTGTGTCTGTGTTCGTGACTTATCCTGCAGTATGCATCTTAACCCTTTCCCAAACAAGCCCTGGTTTTCACGTGTCTGCAGTACAAATCTTTTGAAAACACTGTGGGAAAAGAAGAAATTGCTCATAAGAAGCAATTTCTCCTTTTCCCACATTGTTTTCTACCCTTTTTGAGACCTTTCTGCCATTTTCATCAAATTTAAAATTGTTGTCTGCAAACTCTTTCAATCAGCTTGCACATACATGCTAGACCTCATTTTGTATATGATAGCCATTATCATTAGAAACCAATAATAGCATGATCTTTTTTAGTAGTCAACAATGAAAATGATAGAAATGAGGAAAAGGTTTAAAAATTCTTATCCTGGTTAATTTATTAGCTTTGCTCTTTATGAAGAAAACATCAAGGTATTGTTGTAGCCCTAGGGCCATCGACTCTGCCGTCATGCAAAAACTTTTACATTTTCAAGGACTTTGACATTTTATAATATCTCTGTCATTACTGAAGATACTTGCTTTGAACTTGGACAATTTGTCACTGTCAAAACGGGAACCCATCCTACAAGGGCGGGTAGCTATCAAAGTATTTTTGACACAGGTATGCCACTTTTTCTACTGAATTTTCACTGAAAATCAAGCATATGAAGTGAGCATTGGAACCTGCATGCAGTGCTTTTGTTTTACCAACCATCAATGTTGGTTTGGTGCTTTAACCCTTTCCCAAACGATAAATTTTGGACTGGTCCAAATTCAAAGAGTTTGCAGACGACACTTTTTAAATTTGATGAAAATGGCAGAAAGGTCTCAAAAAGGGTAGAAAACACTGTGGGAAAAGGAGAAATTGCTTGTTACGAGCAATTTCTCCTTCTCCCACAGTGTTTTCAAAAGACTTGTACTGCAGACACGTGAAAACCAGGGCTTATTTGGGAAAGGGTTAAGTATTTGGGAAAGGGTTAAGTATATAAAGACTAACTCGAAACATAAAATAGGGTATAAGGAATACTGTGGTATTGTTATACTTGCTAAATGATAGGGGAATATTCTGGCAGAGCACCAGATAGAGGGAGTGATTTTGATTTCAAAATTGAAAATATTAATCACTCTCCACTAACCCTATCTTACGGGTACTCTTTAGAATTGTCTCATCGAGACGATTCTAATGAGTACCCATAACATAGGGTTTGGAAGAGAAATAATGAATTTAGAATACTATCACTCCCTTTTATCTGGAGGTTTGTTCTGGGGTTAGGTTGTCTGTCTGTCATGTTACAAGAAAAGGCTCTATGCCCATGCTTTTCAAGACTTTCAAGTGCTGGAGTGTGTAACTGCAGTTGGGCAACCAGCATTCTCTCCTTTACCAAAATGTTTTCTACTCTACCAACCACATTTGAGCCAAGTTTGAATTGTCGTCTGCAAATATTTTCAATTTGGACAAGTCTGTATTTTTGTCATGTGGTAAAGAGTTAAGCAACTATGTTCACTGTTTTTTGTGTGTTTCAGATATCAACACTGATTCTGTAACGTTCCTGGGACAGCCTGATTCATTCCTGTACTTCAGGAGGGACTATGACCTTCACCTTTTGGACAAAACCATCATATTTAGTTTCAGGACATTTATGCGTAATGCTCTGGTACTGTACATGTATGACCATTTAAACAACTTCATTCAGGTAGAACTGAGAGATGGAAGAAAAATGGTGGCCAAATTTAACAGATATGATGTTATTTCCAATCAGACGAAGAATGTTAAAGGTAAGGAAATTTGTAAAAATTATTTTTTGCATGCATGCATGAATTATGCAAGCTGATGAAATTATTAGTTGAAATTTTAAATACGGGCTTACAAGATTACTGAGAATCAGGTAAGCATGGTTTCAATCTGACTTGACTAGACAGATGGGTTAAAACACAATTTGATCTTGAAATACGTTTCTTTAACCCTTTACCACACAGTCCTGACTTTTAACAACCCTGAGACAGAAGGCTTTGGAAAATATCTTGGGAAAAGGAGAAAATGCTGGTCACCAGCATTTTCTCCTTTTTCCACAATGTTTTCTACCTTATAAAACACAAATTTCATGTTTTGAATATCATTTAATTTGTCGTCTGCAAATGCTTTCAATTTGGATGAGTTTAAAATTTTGTTGTTTGGTAAAAAGTTAAAATAGATGTATATTACAATACTTCGGTCACATTGATTTAGCAGCGTTTGATTTACTACCAAGACTAATCACCTTCATGTCCTGTAATGATGCCCCCTCTGTAATTAATGCTTTTCCAGCTTTTTTTCTATCTGAAAATAGGCTTATGAGATGGCCATTTTATCGATAAAGTTGAAATAAATGTGGCGGAATAAACTTACGGCATTGACATAATCCTAAGTACTTCACTTAAAACCTGATTACATAACGCCTGATTTCATACATTTCTAATAACATTATTAACTTCCAGTAACACAAAATTTGTCATTTAACTTGGAAAAACTTTAAGAAAGGGAAGTATTGAAGACAAGTGTCCCATATTAATTATGAATGCTATTTAATGTCCAAATGAATCATGATTGGCTGTAAAGTCAGTATTCTGCATTAAACGCAGTGAGTTTTTCAAATAGTAATCACTTTGCTGTTGGTACTGATGAAAAACCTGGGCAATAGTGTTAGCATCGTCCTTGGCCTGCTTTTAGAAAATGTAATGCCCCTGGGGTAAGAAAAATAGACAATACAGTAGTATTTTTACCAAACCAGTGACCATCAACATTGTGTGATACAAATGTGTTGTTTCAGGAGATCTGAATGATGGAGAGTGGCACCAAGTGATCATTGACAACTTTGAAGGTTATATCAAGGTTATTGTGGATGTGGATGATGACCTGACCAGAAACTCTTTCAAGAAGAAAAACAGACAGATCTATTCTACAATGCCTTTCCTATCAGGTTTTCAGTTTGGGTTTTGTCTTGGTCATTTTATTTAGCTAAATTGATTTTAATAATGACTGATGTTATTTTATTCACCATCTGAAAAAAGGATTTTTGTATAATTTCATGACAGTTTATGTTATGATTTTGTAAACTTTACAACCAAAGAGATCAGTTTAGATTACTTTTGACTTTTACCACACAATCAGGGTTGTTAAAACTCTGGATTGGGCAGTAAAGAGTAACATCTTTTTAAACAGCACATGGCTCAAATGACAGGATTTGTTTTTCAAGGTGTTGTGAAAAATTGTGGGAAATGGAAAAGATGCTGCCTATGAGCATTTCTCATTTTACCTTATTTTACCTCAGTGTCTTCAAAAGCCTTCTTTCTCAGGGTCATTAAAACTTAACCCATAGACCATTGTAGATCAACATCAGACTGCACAGAATGTGTAGTCTGATATTTGAGCGACACTGTCTACTTAACCCTTTCCCAAACGACAAATTTTGGACTGGTCCAAATTGAAAGAGTTTGCAGACGACAATTTTAAATTTGATGAAAATGGCAGAAAGGTCTCAAAATGGGTAGAAAACACTGTGGGAAAAGGAGAAATTGCTCGTTACGAGCAATTTCTCCTTTTCCCACAGTGTTTTCAAAAGACTTGTACTGCAGACACGTGAAAACCAGGGCTTGTTTGGGAAAGGGTTAAATGAACCAGGCAGACCAAACGCAATCACTAAAATGCAATTATCTGGGTCTTATTCTAGACAGAAAATGCCAACAGGTTTATTCGGAACTTTAACTGTTAAATGATTTAACCAAATGACAAAAATGTAGATTTGTCCAAATTGAAAGCATTTTTGCAGACCAGAAAGTAAAGATGGCTTGATTTAAGGAACTTTTATTTGAAAGTTTGAAAGAGTAGAAAACATTCTAGGAAAATGCTGCTGGTTTGTAGCATTTTCTCTTTTCCCACAATAATTTTTAATTCTTTTGTCTTTGGGGTCTTTAGAATACAGGATCATTTGATACAGGAATAAATGGTTTCAGGTGAGACGGTGAAACCTCCCAGACCTGTACAACCACCAGATCCGGGTCTACATATTTATCTTGGAGGGGTACCAGCTGACATGTCATCATTGTCCTCATTAAACGGTTGTGTGAGAGGTTTGAAGATAGGTGAAACAATATTTGGACTGCAAGCAGCAGCTAGGATCACCCCAGGTAACACAATGTAACCCTTTACCAAACAATTCCGGATTGTCACGGCCCTAAGAAAGAAGCTTTTTGAAAACATTGTGGAAAAAGGAGAAAATGCTGGTAACCAGCATTTTCTCCTTTTCCCACAATGTTTTCTACCCTTCCCAAAACAAATTCCAAATTTTGAGTCACTAATTTTGTCGTCTGCAAATGCTTCCAAATTGGACCAGTCTAAAATTTTGTCGTTTGGTAAAGAGTTAACATTCCACTGTCACAAGTAGTCAGATTTGTTTCTTCTTGGCACTGGAATTTAATTTCATGAGAGACAGAAGCTTCTTCAGAACCTTTTGTAACCTTTATGATAGGAAGGTGATGGGAACAAAAATTGTTTGTGTGTATGATTGACCTTTTATTCTTATTTCCCTTGTTAGTTATTCATTATATTTTTGCCGTATCAATTCCAAATTGGTCTTGACGTGGCAAAAACTTAAAATTTTTATGCCAAGGTAAATGGCCATTGCTTGTTTAACCCTTTACCATATGGCAAAATTTTAGACCAGACGAAATTGAAAGCATTTGCAGACGACAAATTAAATGTAACTTAAATGATTTTCTCTGTCTTAATTAGGGTAGAAAACATTATGGGAAAAGGAGAAAATGTTGGTTACCAGCATTTTCTCCTTTTCCCACTATGTTTTCAAAAGACTTCTTCCCAAGGGTCGTCAAAAGGTGGCATGGGTCCATACTTTTTTGCAGATGCATTAAGCCCCCTTTTCACAGAGCATAGCTCATTTACTGAATATGTATTTCAGAGGTGTCACCATTGTGTAAGGATGGCTGTGCTGATGAGCCCTGTAAACATGGAGGTATATGTAATGAACAATGGCAAGATAGACAGTTTGAATGTGACTGTAGGTTAAGTGAATATGCAGGACCTACTTGTAACACAGGTATGTATGTGTACCAGATGAAGTTGTAAATAAAGCAAAGTCCCTTATAGACGCTCCCCCTCTAACTAACGCCCCGCGAGCTTGGTCTTACTTAAAATGGCCTTACCAGACAGCCAATCCACCAATAAAGTTGAAATTAATCGGATGGAATACACTTATGGCATCGACGTAATCCTATTTACTTCACAAATTGATGTCACCAACACCTGACTATCCGAATATACATACACTTCTGATAAGATTTTAAACTTCTGGTAATAAAAAGTTGGAAAAACTTAAAGAAAATGAAAGTTTTGAAAACCAGTGTCTTGTATTAAAATTTAATGTGAATGCAATTAAATTCCAAATGAATCGTAATCAGCGGTAAAATCAATATTCTGCATTAAATACAGCCGGCTTCTCAAATGGCGATCACTTCACAGATGGCACTGGCTAAAACGTGGACAATAGTGTTATCATCGTCCTTGGAAAATTCTATGTTGTTTTGCCTCTGCTAATCGCTTCCCCTTTTGGAAAATTAACACTCCCACCCAAGGAGGTGGGGAGGGGGCGTTAAAAAGAGACAATAAGGTAATTCCAATGAAAATCAAACTTGGGGTTAAATTTGCTAAATAATTCATTAATTTTGTATTCCTCATGTTTGATCCTGTTCCCAAAAATATCCGTTGTTTAAAGACACTGACAAAGAAAGCTTTAGAAAAGGAAAATGTGCTGGTTACCCAAAGTTTCTCCTTTTCCCATGATGTTTTCTACACTTTCAGTGACCTTTGTTTGAGCCATATTTGATTTGTCACTTGAAATTGCTTTCTATTTGGACCAGTCTACATGTTTATCATTTGATAGAATTAATCCAAAATGTGCTCTACCCTTTCAAAATCTATTGTTATCTACTAATGCTTTCTGTTTGGCTGGATCTAACTTTTAGTCTGGTAACAGGGGCAGGTAACTATAAAAATGTTTTTTGACAGTTATGCCCCCTTTTTTGTAAAGAATATTCACTAAAAGCCGCTGCCACCGAGTATTGGCACACCAGCCAGCAGCACTCTTGTTTTTCCTACAAAATTTTAAAAAATTGCATGAAATTTGGAAAAAGTTAGTGGGAGGTAATGGGTTAACTCCTTACCACACCAGAAAAATTTGGACTGGTCCAAATTGAAGGCATTTGCAGACGACAATTTACATGTGACTCAAATAATGGAATTTGCCTTAGAGAGGGTAGAAAAGATTGAGGGAAAAGGAGAAAATGCTGAAAATGCTGGTTACCGGCATTTTCTCCTTTTCCCACAATGTTTTTAAAAGGCCTCTGTCTCAGGGTCGTTAAAAGTCGGGATTGTGTGGTAATGGGTTAGATGAACAATTTCTAGCTTTAACTCTGTACCAAACGAAAAAATTTAAGACTTGTCCAAATTGAAAGCATTTGCAGACAACAACAAAAATGTGACTCAAAAATTGAAATTTGTTTTCGGAAGGGTTGAAAACATCATGGGAAAAAGAGAAAATGCTGGTGCCCAGCATTTTCTCCCTTTCCCGCAATGTTTTCAAAAGGCTTCTCTCTCAGGGTTGTGGAAAGTCGGGATTGTGTGGTAAAGGGTTAACTACCCTAGAGAAGAGGACTTTTGGAAACATTGTCGGAAAAGGAGGAAATGTTTGTAACCATTACTTTCTCCTTTTTCTATGTTTTCTACCTCCAAAGACAAGTTACAAATTTTTGAGTCAATTATATTTTATCGTTTGCAGATGCTGTCAATTTGAGCAAGTCTGAAATTTTGTTGTGTAGTTAGGGATTAACTGTTTACCAAATGATAAAATTCTGGACCTGCCGAAATTTCTAGCACTTGCAGATGACATATTGAATTTGGCTAAGATGATTTTACCCCTGTTTCAAAGGTTAGAAAACATTGTGGGAAAAGAAGAAAATGCTGATTACCAGCATTTTCTTCTTTTCCCACAATGTTTTCAACAGCTTTCTTCCTCAGGGTCATTAAAACTTGGGATTGTGTGGTATAGGGATAAATCAAGTTGTTGCCAATTGAATAGGTTTATTGTACTTTGTACCTTTACCATGTGACAAAATTTAAGACTAGTCCAAATTGAAAGCATTTGCTGATGACAAAATAAAGGTGTCTCAAACTTGAAATTTGCTTTAGGAAGGGTAGAAAACATATTGGGAAAAGGAGAAAATGCTGATGACCAGCATTTTCTCCTTTTCCCACAGTGTTTTCAAAAGCTTTTTTGCTTTTTTTTAAGAGTTATTGTATGGTAGAGGTTTAATGTTGGCACCTATATAATACTGTGTTTTCAAATATTTCTACAGAATCTGCAGGTTTATTTCGGGGTGATTCCATACTTCAATATAAATACAAACCACCCAATGGTGCAGAAGAAACTGTCACCGAGCGCCTGGAGTTGATCTTCAAAGTCAGTCCTGAAGCAACTAACAGAATGATTTTGGTATTCATTTACAGTGAAAGGTATATAAGCATTATTACTGCACTTCTATATTCCCTTACTCCACAGTGTTTGAAAGTTAGTTGTGAACTTTGTTCAGTAAGCCCGTCCATATGTGAAAATGTTCATGATAGTTCTTATTTCTCATTTTTCAGTGCCTCTGTATGTGTGAAACAAAATGTCTAGAAATTTGAAATAAAATCTGTTCTTTTTCACTGTTCATCCTTTATTGCCCGACGACAATTTAGATATGTCAGAAATAAAAGCAATTGCGGATGACAATTTAAATGTCGTTCAAATGATGGAATTGATCTTTGATAGGGCAGAAAAAACATTATGAGAAAAAGAGGAAATGCCGTTTACTAGCATTGCTTCCTCTTTCAACGATCTTTTCAAAAGGCTTCTTCTTCAGGGTTATTAAAACTCTGGATTGTGTGCCATTTTCATTAAATGGGTTTTTTCCCACAAGTTATAATTATATGAAAACAGTACAACCGTAGACAAAAACTTTTGTCTTGCAGCCCACTTGTTATGACTGATTTCTCCCTTTGACACAATGTTTTCGCGTAATTATAGTCATGTATCAAACTGTAACATATGAGCCATGCTCCTGAAAAAGGGGACTTAATGCATTTGCAAGAATTACATAGGTCAAAAGTTTTTGCTTTTGGTAAATTTTCTGCATGATGAAGGACAAGTCTTCCTCAAGATTCGGTCAGTTGATATACAAAATGGACTTTATGGATCCATAATAATATATATTGCTTGGTGTGATTTGTCAGAGAGATGCATTAAACCCTCTTTTGCCAGAGCTTGGCTCATATGTAAATTATTAACTCTTTACCAGACAACAAAATTTAAGACCAGTCCAAATTGAAAGCATTTGCGGACGACAAATTAAATGTAACTGAAAAATTGTAATTTGTTTTGGGAAGGGTAGAAAACATTGTGGGAAAAGGAGAAAATGCTGGTTACCAGCATTTTGTCCTTTTCCCACAAAGTTTTCAAAAGGTTTCTTTCTCGGGGTCGTTGAAAGTCGGGATTGTGTGGTAAAGGGTTAACTCTTTCCCAAACAAGCCCTGGTTTTCATGTGTTTGCAGTACTAGTCTTTTGAAAACACTGTGGGAAAAGGAGAAATTGCTCTCCTTTTCCCACAGTGTTTTCTACCCTTTTTGAGAACTTTCTGCCATTTTCATCAAATTTAAAATTGTCGTCTGCAAACTCTTTCAATTTGGACCAGTCCAAAATTTGTTGTTTGGGAAAGGGTTAATGGATTTTTTTTGGTAAAGAAATATTAATTAAAGTGCATTTATATTACTTCATATAAATTTCCTGCTAGAAAATGAACATTTTCACATTTTGACTTGGATGTGCCTTTACCCCATTACATGATGTAAATTCATGATTATATTTTTTTTTTCCTGTATGACACTTATAATTATAAATGTTAAAGTAATCAGATATTGAAAGAAATATTTCAAACATCATCATACAAATGAATGTTTTACAATACATTTGATGTCCATTTTCCACAGATTTTTACACATAAACAACAGGTATCATATTCATTGTTTTTTATACTCTACTATGTGAATAACTTATTACTTGGCCTTTTACCAAATGATTCTGTTACTTTACCATCCTGAGGAAGAGGGCTTTTGGAAACATTGTGGGAAAAGGAGAAAATGCTGGTAACCAGCATTTTCTCCTCTTCCCACAATGTTTTCTACCTTTCAAAGATATATTTCATCATTTGAGCAACATTGAATTTGTTGTCAGTAAATGCTTCCAGTGTGGATAACTCTTAAATTTGATCATCTGGTAAGGAGCAAAGCTTTGATGTGAATTGTAGTAATGTCACTGTAAACTGGTTGTGATTCACTATTTTTTTTTACCAAATGATTTATTGAGACCTACAAGATTCCAAATAAAAAAAATAATAGTTTCTGCCTCATAAAATCACATTTTGGCACTGAATTAGGCATTAACTATTAGAGTGTCTACAAAATGAAATGCACTTTTTCGTAAAAAAGATAGACACAATTGGGTCTATCACATAGGAGGGATCTAATACAAAATATGTAATGCAATTCAAGATTAGACTGCACATTTGTTTTTTTTTTTATCTTGGTCTTTTCTATCTGCGAAAAAACCTATAGTTATGCAAGGCACTCATGGGGTGAAGAAATCTGTAAAGATGCAGAAATTTCTCTGTTTGCCTGAATGTTTAAATTATTGTCTCCAGATTCATTTTATTCCTGTGTTCATTGAATTTACTTTTATTAATTCATTTGATTTCAAATAGTCCAAAATTGGCAAATGATGGAAAGAGTCAATAATTGTTTGTAATATCACAAGATTTTAGTTAAATCTTAGAAACAATGCACTAGTATCAATGAACTGATACATGCCCCCCCTTGAAAATGTGGTTCTTTTGGATTGCCATGATATTTAAATATTGGAAAGGTTAAACTTGCAGATTTATTTTTTTCTCTGTTTATTGAATGTCCTTTTGTTTTTATATTTTATTTCTTAAAATTTCTAAAATCAGCAGATGAACTTAGTCAGCTGTTGTGATGTCGCAAGGTTTTAAGTCTAAAAGATATTCGACTGGAACTAAAGCACAGATACACTTCAACTAAAAAAGCATCATTCTGTTGGAGTAACATGATCTTTTAACTTCTTGCCCGTTTAGACACATAGATTGATTTTCTTTTGGAATTAATTTTACAGAAAATCCACGGCAGCAGCCTCAAAGTGAGCTCTTACTTGTGTACCAGCACATTTATATGAGCCATGCTCTGTGAAAAGGGGGCTCAGTGCATTTGCAAAAATGTGTCAACCAAGGTCAGCCTGCGCAGTCTGCACAGGTGGACCTGTCTCGATACTTTTTGCTTTTCGCAAAAGCTTTCCGTAAATTTTCTGCATGTCCAAGGACCTTTCTTCCTCAGGACTTAGCCGATTGTTGGACAAAGTGGATCCATTGATCCATAATTATGCAATGACTTGCATCATATAATGCATTACAGAGATGCATAAAACCCCCTTTTGCCAGAGCATGTCTCATTTGAATGGCACTCTATGAAAATGGGGTCTAGTGCATGTTCTGAAAGCATTTAACTCTTTACCAAACGACAAAATTTTAGACTTGTCCAAATTGAAGGCATTTGCAGATGAGGAAATAAATTTGACCTAAAAATTAAAATTTGTTTTGGGAAGGATAGAAAACATTGTGGGAAAAGGAGAAAATGCTGGTTACCAGCATTTTCTCCTTTTCCTACAATGTTTTCAAAAGGCTTTTTCTTTAGGGTCGTGAAAAGCCGTGATTGTGTGGTAAAGGGTTAACAAACCAAGCGCCCACAAATTGTGGATCCATTTTTTGACTGGAAAAAGGCTGAATTATTAGGTATCATGGTTGCTGTTTGACAGGCAGAAAATTTACCAATAACAAACTATTTCAACCCAGGTCAGCCTGCATGTGAGAACCTGTGCCAATACCTTTTGCAGATGCAATAGGCCACCTTTTCACATAGTATGACTTGATTGTAATCTTGAAAGCACTCTAGTCTGGACATAAATATTATTATCAGTATATACGAGTTGTCCAAAACTAACACTAACCCCTAGAGCACTGAAGTACATGAAATTAACTCTACCACACGACAAAATTTTAGACTGGTCCAAATTGAAAGTATTTGCAGACAATAAACTAATGTTCCTCAAATAATTGAATTTGTTTCTGAAGGGTTTGAAAACATTGTGTGAAAAGGAGAAAATGCTGGTTACCAGCATTTTCTCCTTTTCCCACAGTGTTTTCAGACGGCTTCTTCAGGGTCGTTAAAACCTGGTATTGTCTGGTAAAGGGTTAAAATAATCCATTTTTATTAATTCTTTATCAAACGACAAAATTTTCGACTGGACCAAATTGAAACCATTTGCAAACTACAAGTTACATGTAAATATAGCTTAATTAATGAGTTCTGTCTGTGATAGGGTAGAAAACATTGTGGGAAGAGAAGAAAATGCTGGTAACCAGCATTTTCTCCTTTTCACACACTGTTTTAGAAAAATTACCTTTGGGCCGTTTGAACTTAGGATGGTGTGGTAAAGGGCCAATTGGTGCCCTGGGACTGAACTCACTTCTGATTTTACATGGATACAGGGAATTAACTTGATCTGAAACAATCTCTGAGCAGACAACTTAAAGAATATCAGTGTAAATCAGGGTTACCCAACGTGAATTGACCATTTACCATTTACCAAACAATCCTGATTTTTAACAACCCTGAGGGAGAAGATGTGAAAACACTGTGGAAAGAGGAGAAAATAGTGAAAACCAGCATTTTCATCTTTTTTTCACAATGTTTTCAACTCTTTCAAAGACATATATATATATATATATTCATCCAAGCCACATTTATGTTACCATCTGCAAGTGCTTTCAGTATGAAGGCAACTTAAATTTTTGTCATTTGGTAAATGCTTAACCCTTTAGCACACGAGAAAAATTCAGACTGGTCCAAATTGAAAGCATTTGCAGACGACAATTCCAATGTTGCTCAAATGGTGCAATTTTCCTTTGATAGGGTAGAAAACATTGTGGGAAAAGGAGAAAATGCTGGTTACCGGCATTTTCTCCTTTACCCACAATGTTTTCAAAAGGCTTCTTTCACAGGGACATTAAAAGACGGCATTGTGCGGTAAAGGGTTAAGGACGTGGCAAAGGAAGATATTGTTGTGACATACAATCTTTTCACATGCATTCATGTATCATTCCAATGCCAAACAAACTTATTACTAACAACCCCAAGCAACAAGGCTTTTGAAAACATTGTTGGAAAAAGAGAAAATGCTTGTAACCAGCATTTTCTCCTTTCACACAATGTTTTCTACCTAATGAATGAAAAAACGCATCAATTGAGCCACTTTAATGTGTTGTCTGCAAATGCTTTCAATTTGGACCAGTATAAAATATTGTCATGTGGTAAAGAGTTAACTCTTTACCACACAACAAAATTTTAGACCAGTCGAAAGTGAAAGCTTTTGCAGACGACAAAATAAATGTGACTCAAAAATTGAAATCTGTTTTGGGAAGAGTAGAAAACATGGTGGGAAAAAGAGAAAATGCTGCTGTTACCAGCATTTTCTCCTTTTACCACAATGTTTTCAAATGGCTTCTTTCACAGGGTCTTTAAAAGTTGGGATTGTGTGGTAAAGGAGTTAATAGCTTGACTATTTCATTTCTTAAATCTTTCCCAGACATGAAAAATGTAGACTTGTCCAAATTGAAAGCATTTGCACACAACATTTGAAATCCGGCTTAAACAATGTAATTTGTCTTTGCTAGGGCTTAAAAAATTGTGGGAAGAGAAGAAAATGTTGATTACCAGCATTTTCTCCTTTTCCCACAATGTTTTCAGAAGGCTTCTTCATCAAGGTTGTTAAAAAAGGTTTAACTCTTTACCGTACAATGCCGCCTTTTAACGCCCCTGGGAAAGAAGCCTTTTGAAAACATTGTGGGAAAAGGAGAAAATGCTGGTAACCAGCATTTTCTCCTTTTCCCACAATGTTTTCTACCCTTTCAAAGAAAAACTGCACCATTTGAGCCACACTGAAATTGTCTTCTGCAATGCTTTCAATTTGAACAAGGCCACAATTTTTTCGTCTGGTAAAGGTTTAAGTGAAAAGTTAAATGATTTGCTAGTCCATTGCTCATCGACTATCCAATGTGAGTCAGATTTTCTGATATATTTATAGAACAAGATCAAATAGAGGGAATAGGTAATGCAGTTAGAAGTACAATAAATACTTAAATATGCACATACACACACACACACTGCTTTTGTTGGAGCACTGCGGGGACCCAGAAAAATGCATAAAAATACGCATTGGAAAGATTATGCTTATATCTAAGTTTGTTCAGATTGCTGCATTTTCAAAGTTGCTTTACGTTGAAAAGCTTTTGGCTTTCATATCTTGCAGGACTAACACTGTTTTTTTAGACCTATTTTTGCCTATACTGACAAAAACATTACATATAGTTATTGAACACATTTTAACAATAGAGACAGAGAACATTATATTCATGCTTTTCAGTAGTTTATCGAGAAATAATGGTGGATTATGGTTTGATATTTCATGGTTACGACCAGTGAAAATACCGATTCAATATTTTTTAAGTCTTCAATTGAAGCTGGAAACAGTAGTTGCCGTGCACTAGTTACCTAGGTAATCAGCAACGTAATTTACGCTGTATTTCTTGCGCTTGACGTAATATTGTAATGCATTGTTAAGTGAGGGGTTATACAACAGGGAATTACCAAAAACAACTGTATTGGATTTTGGTGAAAGTTCCAACAAATTAGGCATTAGAAGCATGGAATAAATAGAATATTTGTTTTTTTTTTGGGTGAAAGATTAAAATTTATTTCATCGCGTGAACATCATCGTAATAATTTCACGAGTGGTGCAACAGCCACTCGTGAAAATATTACCGATGATGTTCACATGGTTAAAAAAAAAAATTCGATCTTTCACTGAAAATGAAAAAAAATGCTTTATTTATCTAACCATCTCATATAACTTGCATACAACCCTTCAAGTCATGCTCTGTGAATGCATCTGCCAAAAGGGTCAACTCGGGTCAGCCTGCAAAGTCTGTACAAGCTGACCTGGGTTGAAACTGTTTGATATTGGTCAATTTTCTACATGTCAGAGGACTGGTCTGCCTCATGATTCAGTCAGTTGTTTGACAAATGGAATTTACAAAACTATAATTATATGATGACTTGCGCGGTATGATGCATCACCGGGATGCATTATCTGGCCTTCGACAGAAAATTCACAGCTTCATTAAATTTTTGACGGAAAGTTTTTGTTCTCAAATGTCACCACTTGGTTGATCCTTTATGTCACTGTAGGCTTTCAGCCAGTGAAACAACTTTTGATTGAACAGTTTCAACGGGTATGCGGCATGATACTTATTTGTCTAAAAATAGCCACATAGCATTCATTCCGTAGTGAAATTCAAGGACTTTTCTCTTATGTGGCTTAAAAACTCCTTTTAAGTGGCTAATTGAAATTCAAAGCATAGACACATAAATACCCTCCAGTTAGGATGTTCGGGTCTTTGGACAAGTAATAAGGAAAATTTCATTTGCTGAGAAAGGTAATTTTACAACTTCGATGACACAGACAGCAACTGCTGATCTTGCGACCCCTTTCATTGTGTGAACTAATTCTGATGAAAGCAAGGAGACCACAGCTTCAAAATTACAGCCTGCAATAGGATTCATCATATTTTCTGGACTATTGGCATTTTATCTTCATTTTAAAATAGTGAACATAACTAATTTACAGTGGCACATGTAGTCACAACCATACTAATCTGCTTCTTTTTTCTCTGTAGAGTAGAAGCTACTTTTACATATCATGAATTTTCATAAAAACCCTTTACCACACAACCCCGAGTTTTAATGACCCCCAAGAAAGAAACCATTTGAAAACATTATGGGAAAAGGAGAAAATGCTGGTAACCAACCTTTTGTCCGTTTCCCACATTATTTTCTACACTACCGAAGACCGTGCAATTCTATCATTTGAGCTACATTTAAATTAATGCTTGCAATTCCTTTCATTGTTAAAAGTCTACATTTTTGTTGTGTGGTAAAGGGTTAATTGTAAAACCTATCTGTTTGTATATATTGATTTTCTGATTTGTTTTTAGTAAATTTAAAGAGGAAAAGACATCTTGCATTGTGTAATAATCAACTCTCTTGAGCTTTGCCCTCAATTCCTTGCATAGTTTGACTGTAATTTACCTTCAAAATAAAAGGTTGTCAGATGTGAGCTTACTACATTACCAAAGGACAAAATTTTAGACTTGTCCTAATTAAAAGTATTTGTAGATGACAAGTTAAAGATGGCTCAGAGAATGAAAAATGTCCTTGATAAGGTAGAAAACATATAAGGGAAATGGAGGAAATGCTGGTTACCAGCATTTTCTCCTTTTCTCATAATGTTTTCAAAAAGTTCTTTCCTTTCTCTCTGCTTTCATAAGGTTCTTCCCTTCCTTAAACTTCAGGCTTGTGTGGTAAAGGGTTAATACATTGCCATCTGCAAACAACTTTTTCATGGTGCAGCCAACCACTTTTGAAAACAATGTGACTAATGGCAAAAGAGAAACTTCACGTGGCATACACCCATTGGCAGGTGTTAGTTTGTTGTCTGCAATATGGCCCATCCAACTGCCAATGAGACAAAGTACCAGTAGTTTCTATATTATTTCAGGTACATATATGTGACATTATTGGATATATTTTTATATTCTTGTTTTCTCTCTGTGTTTTGAATATACATTATGTTTTGATTGAGGATGGCAAATGTTGAAATGTTTAGTCTTTGGAATGGACAAAAGTTTAAAAAAAAAAAAACCCTGAAATTACAGAGTATACCTGTTTCAAGCTTTACAACTCCTTTTTTTCATAAAAAAATTGGTTTATGATTCGTATCAAATGAATATAAACTGACACATGCTTTTGTTGCACAAAATGGTAGCATTTTGTGTATATACTGTGTGTTCTGTAGAAAGGTACCAAATCAAACAACACTCATTTCGTTAACTGCCAATAAATGGCCAGCACAAATAAGGTTCACCATTTTGTTTTTTAAAAAACAAAATTTGTCAAATGTTTATAGTGAGCAGAATGCCCAGGTTGGCTTTTTTTCTTCACATATGATATTCTGAGTGGAATGGATTGCCATTGCTGGCATGGTTTTGTTTTTAAAGTTTAGGTCTTGTTTTTCTTTTTATGCATTTTGATTGATTGATCAGTTTGCAAATTTGCCTTGCAAAATACTAAGACTATCAAACAGGCAACCAATCAATCATTGCCATCCTTGATTTCCATCTTTTTCATTTACCAAATGGCAAAATTGGTGACTTAACCAAAATTAAATCAAAAATAAAAGCATTTGCGAACAACAAAATTAATACAACTCAAATGCTAATTTCTATCTTTGATGATGATAGAAAACATTGTGGAAAAAGGAGAAAATGCTGGTTACCAGCATCTTCTCCTTTTTTCCACAATGTTTTCAGGGTTTTTAAAACTTGGGATTGTGTGGTAAAGGGTTATAGGTAACTACTCTTTTTTTCTATTTTATAATTGATATGGCTATTCAAGCAATATGTAAATGTTGTTGTTTCTGTTTTATGTTAATTAACATGTATAGACCAAGCAAAGAGTCAGGGTAAGAAATAAAACCAAATTATTCTGGAAAAAGGTTTGATAAATACTGCAATGGAAACTCAGTTTCGAAACTTTTATTTGAATTTGCAAAACACATTGTGCTTAGAGCTGTCTGACCTCTCTCTCTAATGCCTTGGTTCTTCAGATGCTTATTATAGGTATGCTTTTTTTTTTTTTCTAATATTTCGTCCATTTGAGGTTAGCCCTGTACTAGGTTACAAAATGTTGAAAATTTTTAAATGCTGGCACAGGGAGTTATACTAGGCTTATTGTAGGTTAAATAGACAATGTTTTTTGGCAAAAGTAGAAATTAACTTTAACCCTTTCCCAAACAAGCCCTGGTTTTCACGTGTCTGCAGTACAAGTCTTTTGAAAACACTGTGGGAAAAGGAGAAATTGCTCGTAATGAGCAATTTCTCCTTTTCCCACAGTGTTTTCTACCCTTTTGGAGAATTTTCTGTCATTTTCATCAAATTTGAAATAGTTGTCTGCAAACTCTTTCAATTTGGACCAGTCTAAAATTCATCGTTTGGGAAAGGGTTAAAGGGTGATGTCTGTTTTTGTTACAAGGATTTTCACAGACATCTTTTCACATGTTTCACATACATGTATTTACTGGTACCTCTTGTAACATTCATTTTTGATGATCATTTTTTTTTTCCCCCCCCAACAAAAACGAACCCTTTACTGAACAATCCAGAGTTTTAAAAACCCTGGAAAAGAAGGCTTTTGAAAACATTTTTGTTGTTTGGTGCAGAGATAATTCATATTTTCCTTATTTCACAAGGATGTCTTCAATGTAATTAGCTGCAAATTGTTTTAGGATGGGGAAACATGGTTCTGTTTTGTAACAGCATTTTAGTTAACTAAACAGTTGTCATTCCTTTTATCTTTTCATCTCAGGTATGTATCTACACGTATGTCTTGTAAAATTATTTTCGTTTGCAATCATTTGTTTTGCTACAAACAAAATAGTTTTTTACTGAAAGAGTAGAACAGCAAATTCTTAAAATCAAACTACTGTGCTCAACTCTGTACCAAACAACAAAATTTTAGACTGGTCCAATTTGAAAGCATTTGCAGACGACATATTAAATGTTTCACATATTATGACGTCTGTCTTTGAAATGCTAGAAAACATTGAGGGAAAAGGAGGAAATGCTGGTTACCAGCATTTTTCTCCTTTTCCCTTAATGTTTTATAAAGCGCTTTTCCTTAGGGTCGTTAAAACTCAGGAATTTGTGGTAAAGGCTTAACTTAGCTGGATAAAATGATATAGAGCATTTAAAAAAACCACCATGCTTATAGTTGCAGCTGCATATTGGTGATGGTTTCCAGTCTCTGAGAATGTAAGATAAGTCCATTATCCGGACAGGCTTGTTTTAAACGTACCACTCTGGCACATGTGACATAAAGGAGATACATTTAAGAAAGAAAAGGTGTCGTAGCATATTGATATTGAAACTGTTGTGGGAAAAGGAGCATTTGTTTCCAAGCCATTGTTCCTTTCTTCACAATTTCATAATCGGTACACAGCATTTCATCGAAAGGGCATTTTGTCCAAATCCATGTATGTTTTAAAATAGCGATTGCTAAATTCCTAGATTTATTCCATGAAAAGTTCTCTCTGGGAAGAAGATTTGAGCCACAAGTTGTCTGGGTTAGGGATGGCTTTCATTGAACGTGGTTTTCGACTAAATGTCACTGATCCATTCAAAATATGTGTACTGCAAGATTGTAAAATGTCATGATCATTTGCTGAGTAATTTGCTGAAGTCTATATTTTTCTCTCTGGTAAGTCTTTTGTAAATGGTATACAAAACAGTTGATCCAGATTTTGAAAAAAAAGAATTATGTGCTTCTAGATCTTCTTCCAAACACATCTTTTAGAATTTTCTTATTTCAATTTAATCATTGCTCAAAAATTATTAAAGGACTTCCATTGCAGTATTTAAATTTCTATTGCCTTTGTTATTAAGAATTTATCAGTGCTTAATTTCTTTGGACTGGCTAGTTTATCTTTTGTCTATTTCTACCAAGAAGATAGAGATAAAATGCATTCATATGCTTTGCAGTCTCGCAGGCTAGAGTTTCCTTTAACTCTTTACCAAACAACAGAAATGTAGACCTTTGCAAATTGAAAGCATTGGCAGACGACAATTTTATATGTGACTCAAATTGTGGAACTTGTCTTCGATAGGGTAGAAAACATTGTGGGAAAAGGAGAAAACGCTGGTTACCGGCATTTTCTCCTTTTCTCACAATGTTTTTCAAAAGTTTCTTCCTCGGGGTTGTTAAAACATGGGATTGTGTGGTAAAGGGTTAACTCTTTACCAAATGATAAAATTCTAGACTCCTCAATATTGAAAGCATTTTGTAGATGATAAATGCAGCTAAAATGGTGAGATTTGTCTTTGGAAGACAATTTATTTTTTTTGTCTTGATGCAGACCCCTCTTTGAAAAATGTGGCAGAGGAGAAGATGTTTGTAACGAACAGTGTCTCCTTTCCCACACTGGTTTTGCATGTATGTATTTATTGAACTTTGATTTACTGTCGACTTTCTGCATCTTATAAAGGTATTTTTAAAGTTTCCAGTTTTCTCCAAATGGTAATGTGTCGGTAAAAATCTGCTTCAAATAACCTGTAGTAGAAGTTGTTGCAACTTGCTTTTTTGTTATGGGTAATTGGTATGATCTCAAGGATATTTTTTTTTTACAGTTATTTAATTTCAATCAAGGCTGATAAATTTTCACTATCTTCAGTAGATGCTTATGTTAATTCCCTTTCACTGCCAGACAGCTATTGACCATAATATACGTTTTGTTTGCCAGGCTTTGTTTCTTAATAAATAGAGTTTTGTAAAAAATAATAATTAGTGTTGGATATATAGTGTTTCCTTATTGAAGACATACATAACCGGTATTTTTCCGAAAGGAAATTGAACAAGCTATTTTACTAATGCTTATCAGTTTTATTTTAATGGTATACCAAGAAGTTTTAATTTGATACATAGTTATGTGAACTTACAGCACGATTTCCAAATGCAAAATGTCATCACCGATTTGAACAATCTAGAAATCATTATCCTAGAACCGACCTGAAGCATCATCACTCTGAATATTATCATACAAAAATTCTGATGACACTATGTCACATTTGAAGCACATCCTCTCTTATGTGTATTATATGATTTTGGGGGAAAATTTATTAATGATGGTTGTTTTTGACAGTTTGTTCTGACAATGACATTACCATTAATTTACTACCAAATGACATAATTTTAGGCTGGTTCAAATTGAAAGCATTTGCAGACAACAAAATAAACATGTTTAAAAATTGAAATTTGTTTTGGGAAGGGTAAAAAACGTTGTAGGAAAAGGAGAAAATGCTGGTTGCCAGCATTTTCTCCTTTTCCCACAATGTTTTCAAAAAGCATCTTTCTGAGGGTCGTTGAAGTCGGGATTGTGTGGTAAAGAGTTTAATCTTGTACAAAAAAGATTTTCGTATGGGAAACATCCTATGCCAGGCATAAAACCTAAGCCATAGTTACATGAATCATTGACGTGATTTCTAATTTTCACACGGTAAATGAATGGTTTGATCTAATATTGGGAACAAGATAATATTAAGTTCGATAATTCTAAAAACAGGTATACCCACCCTATATGTAAATATGCTGAAATATACGGATCAGCTACATGTATTATGGCATAATGGTAATGATGTGCATGTTGTTATACAGAAATTGAGAACCATTTGTCAATTTTCACTTTTTGGGTCTATCATTGTTTGTACTTTATCATTTTAAGAGACCATTATTTTCGTATTTTGTAGGTATGTTACACATGACTATCTTATTTTATATTTGGACCCAAAACAAGGAGTCTATCTGAATACCAACCATGGATATGCTATACGTAAGTATAACACTTATCTCTTTACCATACCACAAAATTTTGTACTCAACCAAATTGAAAGGATTTGCAAATGACAAATTAAAGTACCGTAGCTCATATCATACATTTTGGCTTTGATAAAGTTGAAAATACTGTGGGAAAAAGAGAAAGTGCTAGTCACCAGCATTTTCTCCCTTTTCCACATTGTTTTCAAAAACATTCTTCCTAAGTGTAGTTGAATCTAGGGATTGTGTAGTAAAGGGTTAAATAGTGAATTTTGTGAGCTGAATAAAAAAATATGATAATTAGACAATACTATGGACTTTAATCTAATGCAGACTTTTTTCAATATTCTCAGGTTTGTATATTTCTGTACAAGATTGCTGATTGTTTCTCAGTCACATACATGTATGAGTAACATATAACAAAGTTGTTCCCAGTCACATATAACATGCCTGTTCTCAGTCACATATAACAAAGTTGTTCCCAGTCACATATAACATAGCTGTTCTCAGTCAAATACAGATAGCTCTTCTCAGTCACATATAACATGGCTGTTCTCAGTCACATGTAACATATCTGTTCTCAGTCACATACATGTATAACATAGCTGTTCTCAGTCACATATAACATAGTTGTTCTCAGTTACATATAACATAGCTGTTTTCAGTCACATATAACATAGCTGTTCTCAGTCACATATAACATAGCTGTTCTCAGTTACATATAACATAGCTGTTTTCAGTCACATATAACATAGCTGTTCTCAGTCACATACAACATAGCTGTTCTCAGTCAGATACAAGATAGCTGAAATTCCTTTGCAAGCAGCACAAATCATGTCAAACTCCATATTTCATGTTTCTGTTTACAGACGGCTTCGGGAAGTATGGTAACTTTGCAGACGGCAGACCACACCAGCTTATCTATGAAAGGAAAAAAAGTGAAATGTTGCTCACTGTAAGTGTTTTACTCTATGCAAGACAACAAAATTTTGGACTGGTCCAAATTAAAGAATTTGCAGACAACAAAAAAAATGTGGCTTTAATGAGGGGATTTGTTTTGGAAAGGGTAGAAACCATGGTAGGAAAAGGAGAAAATGCTGGTTACCAGCATTTTCTCCTTTTCCCACCATGTTTTCTAAAGCCTTACTCAAATCCTCAGGGTTGTTAAAGGGTTAACCTGTTCTGTTTCATTAACCCTTCACCACACAATCCCGAGACCCTGATACAGCTAGAACTGGCAGCTTTGGAAATACGGTGACAAATAGAGATGGACCTTCCTTACAGGAGTTTTCTTCACTGGATTCAGTCAATTCATTGGTCCATTCTTTTTGCATAAAAATTATTCAAAAAAGTAACCAATCATTCTTCCTTAGAATTAGCAGTCTGTAGGCCAGCTTGATGTCAGTATTCACCATTTATGTACTAGAATTGAAGTGTATTTTTTATTTTATCTGACTCTGGCCTTTACTTGTTATATTTCACCCAAAAGTCTATTACTAAACTCAGAATTTTAGAAACTGCAATTTTTGCTGTCTCACAAATTATTATACCCCCCACCTACGTTGTAAAGGTGGAGTATACTGGTTTCACCATGTCTGTCTGTCTGTCAATCAGGCTGTCCGTCCGTCAACCTGTCCATGTTTTCATTTCCATGCTCTAACTCAAAAGCCGTCTGACTTGGGACCCTGAAACTTTATACAAGTGTTCCTCAAAATCCAAGAAGATGTCCTATTGTTTTAGGGTCACATTGTTCAAAGGTCAAGGTCACAGCTGAACTTTGTTTTCTCTGATTGTGTGTGACAAGGTGCTGGTGGGGGGTATTTGTGACGGTTCTAGTTTTGCCTGTCATAATCATAGAAAACTACTTTAGATGTCTTTATAGACATTTTAGATTAACTCTTTACCGCACAGTGAAATTTTAGGATTGTCCAAATTGAAAGCATTTGCATGCGACAAAATAAATGTGACTCAAGCATTGAAATTTGTTTTGGGAAGGGTAGAAAACATGGTGGGAAAAGGAGAAAATGCTGGTTACCTGCATTTTCTCCTTTTCCCACAAGGTTTTCAAAAGCATACTTTCTCAGGGTCGTTAAAAGTAAGGATTGTGTGGTAAAGGGTTAAGAGTCGCTGCACAAAACATGGGACAGAACCTAATATTTCGGACAAAAATAAAAGATAATGTATGTGTTCTTGCCTAGAATTGGTCATTTGAATCCCTTGAGGATACTCATAGAATTAGTTTTAACCCTTTACCACACGGTCCCGACTTTTAACGATCCTGATAAAGAAGCCTTTTGAAAACATTGTGGGAAAAGGAGAAAATGGTAACCAGCATTTTCTCCTTTTCCCACAATGTTTT